>OX422216.1:151740616-152376778 GCA_949130495.1 Sambucus nigra | reverse complement strand
TAGAGTGTCCCCAATTTAACAAGATTATAAGGAAATATAACATGAAAGTTTGTAACGTGTTGAAAGTACAATGCACCTCCTAGTGGTACTTTGATAGTTGTTTCTTGAGACATATGACATGTGACAAATCCCTTTTCGCCTCCTTGAAGATCACATGGATATTAAAGTTGTGTTTGGGGATGGTAGTCAACCTAACATTTTAGGTAATGGAACCATTGATTTTTCATAGTTTCCTAAGATAGATAACAGTTGGTTTCCAGATGGTCTAAAAGATAATATTATTACTACAAAGCAATTGTGTGATAAAAATTATATGGTTAGTTTTTCTAAAAAGTGTTGTGAATTTTTATTTGAGAAATCAAAGATGATACTACATAATGTGAGGATGCCCGACAACAATTATGGGCTTTCACCTATTGTAGTTTTATTCGTAAAACCTTTTATGAGGTTTACTTTTAAGTAAATGTTTGTCAATTCATTTTGAAATAAGAATCATGGCTATGATAATCCCTTATATTTACTCTTTCAATAGATTATAAACATGTATGTTAGTTGTACTTAGTGTGAATTCTGGCGAGCTGAGTTAGGCTTGATCATAAGAGATTAAAAATTTTCTTCTAATACTGTAGAGGGGGCTTGAAGGTAATTTTGAGATTACAGATAATCCCTCATTATCAACAGTGTTTGGGATTAAGAGAATGAGGTAGCTCAGCGTGGCAGCTCAGCGAGGCAGCTCAAGCGTGGTAACTTAGTGAGGCAGCTCAGTGCGGCAGCTTAGCGTGGCAACTCATACTTTAGATTATTGTGTTACTTAGTCGTATTGTATCTTTGTTTATATTGACTATGAGATATAACGGTTGTAATGATGTAACACGAATAATGATTTTGTGTGAGGTCGAACGATACTCACGAGAGACTAGGCTTGGCAGGGCCTAAGAGAGATTTCATGCTCTATCGAACGACCTCTTCATGGGAACTTTAGAGGGACTTGGTTTGGAGTATTGAGAAGTGAGGCACCATTGGGGCATGTCTTGACCATCTTAGATAAACGTGATAAAAACACTGAAGGACCCTTACCATGGAACCTCAGGCGAAGCAGACTTAAGTTCTATCGGGCATTAAGTTATGAACCAAACAACCCTCTATTTAATGTCATATCTACTGTAGGTGATGTCACTAGCCAACTAGACAATGTCAAATCTGCACTTGAGTAAACCACCATGGTGTTTGGGGCTGTCAGACAGTTAGTGATCCACCTATGTGACGACACCACCCTGACACACAATGGTTAGGCAAAAAGGCTTGTCTTGGTATTTAATGTTTATGACATGGAGATAACTAGTGCATCAGGTATTTAACGTTGTGACATAAAGTATGAGGGATATCTTTCACAGGAATTGATGATTGAGTTACATCGGGAGTGGTTTGGGGGGCTATTTAAGGACCCCAACCACCTCTGAGGAGAGGATGATCTTTTGAGAGTTCAGAAGTTATTACTAGAGATAGAGATAGTTATTACAAACCAGAGAGTTTTACTCACCTACCATTGTCATCTATTACGAAGCTTTTAATACTTGACAGATATTCTTGAGGGTGGTTGGTGTGTTTAGCTTCCTACCAAGGTGTATCTAGGATGCTTACTTCTCTCTCCCTCTAGATAAGTTATTTCTATGTTCATTACTACCTTCTGAGTTATACACGAGAGATTTGTGAGTTCAAAATGAGTCTATCTTCATTGAGTCTTATTTGCATGTATTATGGTTAATCAATAGTGTTGCTATTTAACTTATCATTACTGTACTTAAAAAGGGGTTACACCTCCGTATTATCTAAACTACCCTCTTAGTGAGGAGAAACCTACTCCCTTTTGGTATCGCCACTTGGTCAAAAGATCTAAGTGAGGAGAAACGAAAGGCCTTGGTTGAGTTGATTAGGGAATTCACAGACATTTTTGCATGGAAGTACACAGAGATGGAAAGGCTGGATGAGGAACTGAGTTGCCTCAAGTTGAACGTGATTCCTTTAGCCATTCAAGTGAAACAAGCAATGAGAACGTACAAGCCTGAGATAGACTTGAATATTAAAGAAGACGTCCAACATTTACTAACAGGAGGGTTCATCAAACAGATACAACACCCACTCTGGCTATCTAGCATTGTTCCGATGGGAAAGAAAGACAAAAACAAAATAAGGATGTTTGCTAATTTCAGAGATTTGAATAGAGCATGTCCCAAAGATGTGTTCCTCTACCCTCCATTGATAGCCTGATAGATGCAACGGTTGGTCATGAGATTTAAAGCTTCATGGGTGGGTATGTAGCATACAACCAGATCAAGATGGTCCCCATGGATGCAGAGAAAAATGACGTTCCGAACCCCATTGGGAAACTTCATGTACAAGGTGATGCCGTTTGGACTCAAGAACGCTGTGGCTACTTACCAGAGAACAATGATGGCCATTTTTCATGACTTCTTTCACAAATTTATGGAATTTTATGTCGATGATTTGTTCATCAAATCAAGGAAGGAGGAGTCCCATCTGAGCGATTTGAGGAAGGTGTTTGCCCGATATAGGAAGTATAAATTGAAGATGAACCCATTGAAGTGCGTCTTTGGAGTAACAAGTGGAAAATTTCTAGGCTTTGTGGTTGATCGACAAGGGGTGCAGATGGACCAGTACAAATAGCGAGCGATCTTGGAGATGCCAAGTCAAGGAACGGTGAAGAAGCTGAAGAGTTTCCTCAGTAAAGTTTCCTATCTTAGGAGATTTATGCCTGGATTGGCCAAAATGACACACCCGTTGATGCATATGCTGTGAAAGTACACGAAATTCAAGTGGGAGTGGGTTCACCAAGAGTCTCTTGCTGGGCTGAAGAAGCTACTCATTTCACCACATACCATGGTTCCCCCATAGGTAGAAATACCGTTGCAGCTATACCTCACATCCACTACAAGGTCCGTGGGATCTTTGTTAGCACAGGAGATTTATGGGGAAGAACGGCCAATCTACTACCTCAGTAGAATCATACATGGGCCAGAGTTCAGATATAGTACCTTGGAAAGGCATTATTTAGCCTTAATCTTTATAGTACAAAAACTTAAACATTATATGCTATCTTTTACAATTCATATTGTAACTAGATGTGATCCTATTACATATTTTTGGCAAGAACTATATTGATTGGTAGGGTGTCTAGGTGGTTCCTTATCCTCTTCGAATATGACTTGAAGTGTGTGGTTCCTCGCGTAATCAAAAGACAAGCATACGCCAATCTATTGGCAATTTTCCCCTCAGGAATGTTTGAGCCACCAAAATAAAGTATTCCGAGAGACGACTTGTAGGCCAATGACCTAGATGCAACGGATGAGGAATGGACAATGCAGTTCGATGGATCTTCGGTGGAAAAAAAAGGAGGATCAGGGTTTATTCTTTCAAAAGCAATGGAGGAGATTTGTCTTTCCTACAAGCTAGATTTTACTTATTCCAACAACGAGGCAGAATATGAAGAATTGGTACTGGGGTTGCTAGAGGCTCTTTGAAGAGGAATTTGTGCACTTTACATCAAAGGTGATTCAAACTTGGTAATTAAACAAGTGAATAGATAATATGCCTTGAAACACATGAGCCTTGCACCATACAGGATAATCATTTAGAGGCTCCTCTACTAGTTCCATCGGATAAAGATCAAGAGACATCCCAGAATAATGAACCGCCATCCAGACGCCTATGCCAACATTGCCCAGAAAATGGTCATGAGTAACGATTCAACTACCGTCGTGATCCAATGAAGAACAACTCCTTTGGTAGTACAATCAATTTTACCGATGAAGGAGGATGCGGACTAGAGGGGAGAGATTAGGAAGCAACTAGATTCTGGCGAAGGAACGATGGTGCAAAGGGAATTAACCCAATACTTCACAAATTAGGGAAACCTTTACTTTAGGAACACAGGAGGATGGTTGTCAATATGCATCGACCCAGAAGAGGCAGAGCAGAGATTAAAGAAAACGTATGAAGAGAACTGAGACAACAGAGATACATCGCTACCGAAGAATCCAAATAGAGGGTTTTTTTATCCTAGAATGAAACAAGATGCGATGAAGCTACAACAGAAGTGCAATAAATGCCAGTTATTCTTCAAAGTAGCTGAATGTCATTTCATGGAAGCTTAACCTGACTAGAGTCAGCCCTACATTGACTTCATTAAAGATGGAGTTATCCTAATAGAAAATATTAATGCAATGGGACTCAAGCGAAGGGCCCTGAGATTCTACGTTCAGGAGGGGCAACTTTATCAAAGGGGCTACATCAACATGCCATTATGTTTCATCACAAAGGAATAAACAGTTGAGGTCCTCACACAAGAACATGATCCATCTCACATAGGAGGGGCCAAGTTGTATGATCAGTTGATGATGTTGGGGTATTATTGGCCAACAATGTACAAGGACTCCACTGAGTTCATTCGAAAATGCAAAGCTTGCCAACTTTATAGAAATATGATCCATGCCCCATCGGTGGACCTACACTCCCTGGTAATACCTTATCCTTTTCACACTTGGGCGTTTAACCTGGTAGGGGCAATACATCTTTCTTCAAGAGGAAAGATCTAGATACTAGTTGCAACTGAATGCTTTACAAAGTGGGCCGAAATAATACTGCTAAGAATGGAAACAGCAGGGGTGGTGAGAAGCTTCATCAGAGAATATGTCATTTTCCATTTTTGGATTCCAAAGGTTATTCTCTCAAATAACGGAACCCCTTTCATCAATTCATAGGTAATAATGCTCATAAACAAATACTCCATTATTCATCATACTTCAATGGTGGCATACCCAAAGGGCAACAGTCAAGCCGAAGCGAGTAACAAAACCTTGGTTAATATTCTAGATAAAATAATGGAGGATTTTCTAGGATCATGGAATGATAAGATAACAGTTGTGTTGTGGGCCTATCGAACAACCAAGAGGAAGCCCGCAGGGTATACCCCGTTCTCCCTTGTTTATGGGGATGAGGCCATCCTTTTAGTAGAGTTAGAATTTCCCTCTTCTCGATATGGCTTGCCAAGTAGCATGCTCCCTCAGAATAGACATATACAGTTAGAAGCGTTGGATGAACACAGAGATAATGCGATGCAGCATTTTCAAATGTATATGAAATAACTCTCCCGGGCATATGATAACTTGGTGAGACCAAGGAACTTCATGGAGGGAGACCTCGTTTTAAAAGTAGCAGTTTAGCAGATCAGGGGGCTTCCTCTACAAAAGTTTACAGCCAACTAGGATGGACCTTTCATTGTAAAATAACCTCATGATTCAGGATATTGCCTAATTTCTAGAATGGAAGAAGACAAGCCATTCAAGATTAACAATAAATGGTTGAAAGTCTATCATGTTTAAGCAATTATGTTTGGACCACTGATGTATCTATCTATTATTATGAATACAAAACTTTCTTTTATGAAGAGTATACAAGTTTTTATTTAACATGAGTGGAGATGGAAGAATTATAGAACTTTATAACATACGCAAACAGTTATAGCACAAAGAAATCACATGGAAAAGCATACATCTTTTTTCATTCATTCACAAACTTTGGGGCATTACAAAATTGGGAGTGACCGCCCAAGAATTACATAAGAAGAAGAAAAGTACATATATACAATAGTTCATTAGCCTAAGAGGAACCACAGATCTGGAGAAGAGAAAAAATCTCCAGCACTACACCAAATCCTGCGAATGGTCACGCCCAGTGGGTCACGGCCCAAGTCCGCGACCAGCTCGTCGCAGACTTGGTCCGTGACCCACTCCATATTTGGCGTGACCATATTTATTACCACACTAAATTATCGATGCTCTGGAAGTGGTCACGGACTTGGGCCGTGACTACAGTGGTCGCAGACTTGGGCCGTGACCAGGTCATGACCATCTTGGCACCAAACTCGCTCCAAAATTCCCTCCAAGCTTGGTCGCGGATGGGTCACGGCCCAAGTCCGTGACCCATGGCATGAGGAAGAAGTGAGTACACACATTGAGGGTCACGTCTTAGGGCCATGACCATTTCTGGGCATGGGTCATGGCTATGGGTCGTGACCATACCTCATTCAAGCACTATAGGTTAGATGAGAAGGGTCGATCATCACAGATCGAGGGTCACGGCTTTGGGTCATGACCATGTCTTGGTATGGGTCACGGCTATGGGCCATGACCATACATCATTTGATAGTTGCTGTAGGTCGCGCAAGGGGGTCACGGCTGTAGGTCGTGACCATTCTTCGTCAATCAGGTCGTAGGCAGAGCTCCAAGGGTGTGGTGGGTTGCGATAGTGGGTCACGACTTTAAGCCGTGACCAGGTCATTCCTAAAAAATAAAGAGGAGCGTTAATTTCTTTTTTCATTTCCCCGCTTCTCTCTCTCTCGTCAGATGTTGATGACCTAGCGCTAAAACATGGAGATTCTCTCTCGTCAATCAGTTGGAGTTCTAAGGAGTTTAGTCAAACACGTATTCCTCAGCTTCAACCTACTAGAAGCAGCCGCACCAGCTCTGCCCTAGCTCCAGCCCCAGCTCCGCCCCAGCCCCAGCCCCAGCTCTCTCCCAGGTAAATTTTATTCTTTTTCTCCATTAATTTATGTAGATCCCATTAATATATGTATATATAGTTTACATGTCTTTACAATTTATACACAGTATATATAGATAATTTATATGATTTGAATTTGGAATAATATTTTTTATCTATATATATAGATAATTTAATGTAAAAGTAAAAATAGTGTGAGATAATGTTTTTGAAACTTTAGTCTTACAACCTACTAGGCTGTTAATATTAGTAAAAAAAAACTTTGGGTAAGCCAATTTATATCACATATTTAGATTTTAGGATGTTAATATTCATATTAATCGATTTTAGTATATTTGGTATTTTAGTCCTAATTTTTATTTTTATCGTTTTTTTTTTCCTTTTTGTATTATATGGTTAATGGAAAACCTCGTAGAAAGTACATTATAGGAAATGGTTGCAGAGTTGATTACTGAAGTTCCTGAATCTACTAGGTCTCCTTTGAGGCAGATTGAAACTATGCAGGTTCATAAGTAAATTATATTTACATTTGTTTCTTGATTATTATGATCTACTATACTAACTTTACAGTCATTTTCTTTGTTTCATGTTCCTGACTTGAGTCCTTTCTTTACTGGATTAACTAGACCCTCATAGTGACCTTGTAATTAACCTAACCAGACCCTCATAGTGCCCCTGGAATTAACGGCTCAGGGGGAATATGTCGTCATAGTGACCCTCATATTTTAACGGCATATTGTCCCTGAAATTAACGGAGTGTAAATATTTTTTCAGATTTGGTATTTCACAGTGAGTGAGCATCCGGATAGAGGTGCAACGCTACTACCTACACATATCATGGTAAACTTTATGATATTTTTTATTTGTTTATCCAATTTTATAGAAATTGAATGCTCACATACATTATTACATACCAATTAGATACCACTTCTTCATTACATACCAGTTCTTCATTACACACCAGGTACTCTTTACTTTAACTAAAGTAGTTATATAATTGATATGCATTATTTATTAAATCTTTTAGATGATAGAAGGAGTACGGGATAATTATTGGTTGTTGGCTTGTTGTTGGATAGTATGTTTGAAGGAATATGTGATAATTAGAAGGAGTATGGGATAATTATTGGTTTGATTGTTGGATAATATGTTGAAAATATTTTAGACTCCTGGTTTCAGAATACGAAGATAAGCATAAAAGCATTCCATCGAATGATGAAAATGTAAAACATCCACAAAACGGTCCCGTAAGAGTCACGAACACATCGCAGGGGATCAATGTAAATCGTAGGAACAGACCGTGTAGTCACCGGGCTCCCGGTTTGAGTGTACAACGTAAATTTGCAAAAAGTTAGACTTAAGCTTAAAAATATGGCATCGAAGGATGAAAACCTAAAACACCAAACGGTCCCGTAAGAGTCACGAACACCTCGCACGGGATCAATGCGACTCATAGGAACAGACTGCGTCGTCACGAGACTCGCGATTTGAGTGTACGACGTAAATTTGCAAAAAATTAGACTTAAGCATAAAAACATGCCATCGAAGGGTGAAAATGTAAAACAACCACAAAATGGTCTGGTAAGACTCACGAACTCCTCGTATGGAACCAATGTGACTCGTAGGAACCGACCGCGTAGTCACGAGGCTCCCGGGTGAGTGTACGGCGTAAATTTGCAAAAAAATTAACTTAAGCATAAAAGCATGCCATCGAAGGGTGAAAATGTAAAACAGCCTTCAAACGGTCCAGTAAGAGTCACGAACACCTCGCACGGGACCAATGTAACTCGTAGGACCGACCGCGTAGTCGCGGGGCTCCCGGATGGAGTGTACGACGTAAATCTGCAAAAAGTTAGACTTAAGCATAAAAACATGCCATCGAAGGTTGAAAACATAAAACAGCCATATAACGGTCCGATAAGAGTCACGAACACCTCGCACGAGACTAATGTAACTGATAGGAACCGACCGCGTAATCACGGGGCTCCCAGTTAGAGTGTATAACATAAATTTGCAAAAAAATTAAACTTGAGCGTAAAAACATGCCGTCGAAGGGTGAAAACGTACAACAAGCACAAAACGGTCCCATAAGACTCACGAACACCTCGCACGGAACCAATGTGACTCGTAGGAACCGATCGCATAGTAACGGGGCTTTCGAGTTGAGTGTACGATGCAAATTTGCAAAAAATTAGACTAGAGCATAAAAACATGCCATCGAAGGGTGAAAATCTAAAAAAGACACTAAACACTCCGGTAAGAGTCACGAACACCTCGTACCGGACCAATGTGACTTGTAGGAACCGACGACGTAGTCACGGGGCTCCCGGTTTGAGTGTACGACGTAAATTTACAAAAATTTAGACTTGCATGCCATCAAAGGGTGAAAACGTAAAACAACCTTAAAACAGTCCCGTAAGAGTCACGAACACCTCGCACGGGACCAATGTAACTCGTAGGAACCAACCGCGTAGTTATGGCGCTCACGGTTGGAGTGTAAGACGTAAATTTGTAAAAAATTAGACTTAAGCATAAAAACATGCCATCGAAGGGTGAAAATGTAAAACAGCCACAAAACGGTCCCGTAAGAGTCACAAACACCTCGTACGAGACCAATGTGAATCGTAGGAACTGACCGTGTAGTCACGGCACTCCCGGTTTGAGTGTGCGACTTAAATTTGTAAAAAATTAAACTTAAGCATAAAAACATGCCATCGAATGGTGAAAATGTAAAACAGCCACAAAACGGTCCCGTAAGAGTCACGAACACCTCGCACGAGATCAATGTAAATCGTAGGAACATACCGTGTAGTCACGGGGCTCCCGGTTTGAGTGTACGACGTAAATTTGCAAAAAGTTAAACTTAAGCATAAAAACATGCCAACAAAGGATGAAAACCTAAAACAAACACCGAACGGTCCCGTAAGAGTCACGAACACCTCGCACGGGACCAATGCGACTCATAGGAACAGATCGCGTAGTCACGAGACTCGCGATTTGAGTGTACGACGTAAATTTGCAAAAAATTAGACTTAAGCATAAAAACATGCCGTCGAAGGGTGAAAACGTAAAACAACCACAAAATGGTCTCGTAAGAGTCACGAACACCTCGCACGGGACCAATGCGACTCGTAGGAACCGACCGCGTAGTCACAGGGCTCCCGGGTGAGTGTACGGCGTAAATTTGCAAAAAAATAAACTTAAGCATAAAAACATGCCAATGAAGGGTGAAAACGCAAAATGAACACAAAACGGTCCCGTAAGAGTCACGAACATCTCGCACGGGACCAATGTGAGTCGTAGGAACCAGTCGCGTATATATATGCAGTATATATATACATATGCAGTGTACTGCAGAGTATATATATACTGCATATATATACACTGCAGTATATAATCTAAATATATGTATATATATACACATACTATTTATACTATATAAGATATACTGCAGAGTATATATATACTGCATATATATACACTGTAGTATATAATCTGCATTTATGTATATATATATATACTATATATACTATATAATATATACTGCATATATATACACTGCAGTATATAATCTGCATATATATATATATATATAGACACACAGTATATATAATGGTATATATATGCATATATATAAAGTATATATATTGCATATATATACTGCTCTGCATATATATGCAGTATATATATTGCATATATATGTAGAGCAGTATATATACAGTATATATACTGGTATATATATATGCATATATATACAGTTATAAACATGCATATACAGTTATATATATACATATATATACATGCATATTAGTCCACCTTTTAATGTTGAGATTGCTTACCACACTAAGAGTCTCCTCTTCATCTAAGCTAGTAATGAACATATTACTTTTAGAACGATTAGGCCTAAGCCGTGATAAACTACTAAATATATCCAAAGCATCCTTGGTAACCAAACTTTAGTTCACATCCCCAACACAAAGCAGAATTGAATATTTTTTCTTGGTAACCAATGTGATAAGACTAGAAGAGTTGAATGAAGAGAAAAATGTTTTCTCATGATGATGGATACTTTCTCTTCAAATATCACAGCCCCACTTACAGAGATGAGATGGTGGAAAATGGCCCTTGAAACTTCGTGGGGAACCCCAACATTTTGATTAAATGGAAACATTGCTTCAAGTTCTTTAAAGAGGATACTATTAGAGTTCCAGTTTGGGTGCTCTTCCCCAACATCCCTATGCAATATTGGACTGTTAAAGGCCCCAATCACATTGCTAGTGCTATAGGAATCCCCATCTATGATGATTCAGTCACTATAAATATGAATACAGTTAGCTTTACTAGGATTTGCATTGAAATGGTGCCAAAAGTTAGCTACCAAAAATCCATTAACCTCATTTTGGAGGATGGTTCTTCCACTTGTGTTAAGGTTAAATAGCAAGCTATGACCATCTCATGTCCCCACTATGTTGCCTTTGGCCATAATATATCCAAGTGCCCCAAAATTAAAGGAGTGTGGATGATAAATCCTGACACGAAAGCTACCACCACAAATGTAACTGGAGAAGAAGAATGGACTCAAGCGAATAGAAAAGGCCCCAAAGCTCCTCATATTGAGAAATCGACTTTATAACCTGATAAGACTCTTCCCACCAGTCCCAATTCTATCCTTCAATCCTGTCTGTTGGAGAATAAAGAAATATTATTGATATGACTCTCACTAGCTCTATTCGTGTAATTACTTTTCCACAACCCCCAACTATGGAAATTTACAACCCCCAGTTAGACATAGGCTTAAAAACACGACGTTAGAGGTTAAAGGGCAAACCTACTGCATGAGGCTCCCACGGGGCCAATGTAACTCGTAGGAACTGACCCCGCAACCGCGGGACTCCCTATTTGAGAATACGAAGATAATTTGCATATTTCTATACTTAGGCTTAAAAATATGGCATTAGAGGGTGAGAACTAGAAACAGCCCTCTAACGGAATTCTGGGTGGCACCAACACCTCCCACGGGACCAATGTAACTCATAGCAACTGACCCCGCAGCCGCGGGACTCCCGGTTTGAGAATACGACGGTAATTTTCATATTTCTAGACTTAGACTTAAAAACATGACGTTATAGGGTGAAAACTCGAAACATCCCCCGAACGTCCCCGTGGGTGGCACCAACACCTCCCACGGGGCCAATGTAACTCGTAGGAACTGACCGCGCAACCGCGGGTCTCCCGGTATGAGAGTACGATGGTAATTTTCATATTTCTCGACTTAGGCTTAAAAATAAGACGTTAGAGGGTGAAAACTCGAAACAACCCCCGAACGGCCCCGTGGGTGTCACCAACACCTCCCACGGGGCCAATATAACTCATAGAAACAGACCCCGCAGTCGCGGGACTCTCGGTTTGAGAACTCGGCAATAATTTGCATATTTCTAGACTTAGGCTTAAAAACATGGCGTTAAAGGGTGAAAACTCGAAAGAAACCTCTAACGGCCCCGTGTGTGGCACCAACACCTCCCACGGGACCAATGTAACTCGTAGGAACTGACCCCATAGCCGCGGGACTCCCGGTTTGAGAATACGATAGTAATTTGAATATTTCTAGACTTAGGCTTAAAAACATGGCGTTAGAGGGTGAGAACTAGAAACAACCCCCGAACGGCCCTGTGGGTGGCACCAACACCTCCCACGGGACTAATGTAACTCGTAGGAACTGACCACGCAACCGGGGGTCTCTCGGTATGAGAGTACGATGGTAATTTGTATATTTCTAGACTTAGGCTTAAAAACATGATGTTAGAGGGTGAAAACTCGAAATAGCCCCCGAACGGCCCCGTGGGTGGCACCAACACCTCTAGCGGGGTTAATGTAACTCGTAGGAACTGACCCCATAGTCGCGGGACTCCCGGTTTGAGAGTGTGACGGTAATTTGCATATTTCTACACTTAGGCTTAAAAACATGGCGTTAAAGGGTGAAAACTGAAAACATCCCCCGAACGACCACGTGGGTGGCACCAACACCTCCCATGGGGCCAATGTAACTCGTAGGAACTGACCCCGCAGCCACGGGAGTTCCGGTTTGAGAATACAATGGTAATTTGCATATTTCTAGACATAGGAAAAACATGGCATTAAAGGGTGAAAACCCGAAACAGCCCCCGAACGGTCCCGTGGGTGGCACCAACACCTCCCACAGGGCCAATGTAACTCATAGGAACTGACCGCAAAGTCGCGGGACTCCCGGTTTGAGAATACGACAGTAATTTGAATATTTCTAGACTTAGGCATAAAAAGAGGGCGTTAGTGGGGGAAAACCCGAAATAACCTACGAATGGCCCCGTGAGTGGCACCAACACCTCCCACGGGACCAACGTAACTCGTAGGAACTGACCACCCAGCCGCGGGAGTCCAAGTTTGAGAATACGACAATAATTTACATATTTCTAGAATTAGGCATAAAAAGAGGGCATTAATGGGGGAAAATCCAAAACAGCTTCCGACCCTTACCCTAGGTGGCACCAACACCTCCCAAGGGAACAATGTAACTCATAGGAACTGACCCTGCAGCCACGGGTCTCCCAGTTTGATAATACGATGGTAATTTATATATTTCTATACTTAGGCTTAAAAACATGGAGTTAGAGGCTGAAAACTCGAAATAACCCCCGAACGGCCCCGTGGGTGGCACCAACACCTCCCACGGGGCCAATGTAACTCGTAGGAACTGACCACGCAGCCGCGGGTCTCCTGGTATGAGAGTACGATGGTAATTTGCATATTTCTAGACTTGGGCTTAAAAACATAACGGTAGAGGGTGAACACTCGAAACAGCCCCCGAACGGCCCCGTGGGTGGCACCAACACCTCCCACGGGACCAATGTAACTCGTAGCAACTGACCCCACAGCCGCGGGTCTCCCCATTTTAGGATACAATGATAATTTGAATATTTCTAGACTTAGGCTTAAAAACCTGACGTTAGAGGGTGAAAACTCGATACAGCCCCCAAAAGGCCCTGTGGGTGGCACCAATACCTCCCACGGGACCAATGTAACTCGTAGGAACTGACCCAGCAGTCGCAGGTCTCCCGGTTTGATAAAACGATGGTAATTTATATATTTCTAGAGTTAGGCTTAAAAACATGGTGTTAGTGGGTGAAAACTCGAAACAACCCCCAAACGACCCCGTGGGTGGCACCAACACCTCCCACGGGACCAATGTAACTCGTAGGAACTAACCACGCAGCCGCGGGTCTACCGGTATGAGAGTACGATGGTAATTTAGCATATTTCTAGACTTAGGCTTAAAAACATGGCGTTAGAGGGTGAAAACTCGAAACAACCCCCGAACGGACCCGTGGGTGGCACCAACACCTCCCACGGGGCCAATGTAACTCGTAGGAACTGACCATGTAGCCGCGGGTCTCCCGGTATGAGAGTACGATGGTAATTTGCATATTTCTGGACTTAGTCTTAAAAACATGGCGTTAGAGGGTGAGAACTCGAAACAGCCCTCTAACAAAATCGTGGTTGGCACCAACACCTCCCACGGGACCAATGTAACTCGTAGGAACTGACCCCGCAGCCGCGGGTCTCCCGGTTTGAGAATACGACCGTAATTTCCATATTTCTAGACTTAGTCTTAAAAACATCGCGTTAGAGGGTGAGAACTCGAAACAGCCCTCTAACAAAATCGTGGGTGGCACCAATACCTCCCACGGGACCAATGTAACTCGTAGGAACTGACCCTGCAGTCGCGGGTCTCCCGGTTTGATAATACGATGGTAATTTATATATTTCTAGACTCAGGCTTAAAAACATGACGTTAGAGGGTGAAAACTCGAAACAAACCCCGAACGGCCCCGTGGGTGGCACCAACACCTCCCACGGGACCAACGTAACTCGTAGGAACTGACCACCCAGCCGCGGGAGTCCAAGTTTGAGAATGCGATGATAATTTACATATTTCTAGAATTAGGCATAAAAAGAGGGCATTAATGGGGGAAAATCTGAAACAGCTTCTGACCCTTACCGTGGGTGGCACCAACACCTCCCAAGGGAACAATGTAACTCGTAGGAACTGACCCTGCAGCCACGGGTCTCCCAGTTTGATAATACGATGGTAATTTATATATTTCTAGACTTAGGCTTAAAAACATGGAGTTAGAGGCTGAAAACAAGAAACAACCCCCGAACGGCCCCGTGGGTGGCACCAACACCTCCCACGGGGCCAATGTAACTCGTAGGAACTGACCACGCAGCCGCGGGTCTCCTGGTATAAAAGAACGACGGTAATTTGCATATTTCTAGACTTGGGCTTAAAAACATGGCGTTAGAGGGTGACAACTCGAAATATCCCTCTAACAAAATCGTGGGTGGCACCAACACCTCCCACGGGACCAATGTAACTCGTGGGAACTGACCCCGCAGCCGCGGGTCTCCCGGTTTGAGAATACGACGGTAATTTTCATATTTCTAGACTTAGGCATAAAAACATAATGGTAGAGGGTAAAAACTCGAAACAGCCCCCGAACGGCCCCGTGGGTGGCACCAACACCTCCCACGGGACCAATGTAACTCGTAGCAACTGACCCCACAGCCGCGGGTCTCCCCATTTTAGGATACAACGGTAATTTGAATATTTCTAGACTTAGGCTTAAAAACCTGACGTTAGAGGGTGAAAACTCGAAACAGCCCCCAAAAGGCCCTGTGGGTGGCACCAATACCTCCCACGGGACCAATGTAACTCATAGGAACTGACCCTGTAGTCGCAGGTCTCCCGATTTGATAAAACGATGGTAATTTATATATTTCTAGACTTAGGCTTAAAAACATGGTGTTAGTGGGTGAAAACTCGAAACAACCCCCAAACGACCCCGTGAGTGGCACCAACACCTCCCACGGGACCAATGTAACTCGTAGGAACTGACCACGCTGCCGCGGGTCTACCGGTATGAGAGTACGATGGTAATTTTGCATATTTCTAGACTTAGGCTTAAAAACATGGCGTTAGAGGGTGAAAACTCGAAACAACCCCCGAACGGACCCGTGGGTGGCACCAACACCTCCCACGGGGCCAATGTAACTCGTAGGAACTGACCACGCAGCCGCGGGTCTCCCGGTATGAGAGTACGATGGTAATTTGCATATTTCTGGACTTAGTCTTAAAAACATGGCGTTAGAGGGTGAGAACTCGAAACAGCCCTCTAACAAAATTGTGGTTGGCACCAACACCTCCCACGGGACCAATGTAACTCGTAGGAACTGACCCCGCAGCCGCGGGTCTCCCGGTTTGAGAATACGACCGTAATTTGCATATTTCTAGACTTATTCTTAAAAACATCGCGTTAGAGGGTGAGAACTCGAAACAGCCCTCTAACAAAATCGTGGGTGGCACCAATACCTCCCACGGGACCAATGTAACTCGTAGGAACTGACCCTGCAGTCGCGGGTCTCCCGGTTTGATAATACGATGGTAATTTATATATTTCTAGACTCAGGCTTAAAAACATGACGTTAGAGGGTGAAAACTCGAAACAAACCCCGAACGGCCCCGTGGGTGGCACCAACACCTCCCACGGGACCAATGTAACTCGTAGGAACTGACCACCCAGCCGCGGGTCTCCTGATTTGAGAATACGACGATAATTTACATATTTCTAGAATTAGGCATAAAAAGAGGGGATTAATGGGGGAAAATCTGAAACAGCTTCTGACCCTTACCGTGGGTGGCACCAACACCTCCCAAGGGAACAATGTAACTCATAGGAACTGACCCTGCAGCCACGGGTCTCCCAGTTTGATAATACGATGGTAATTTATATATTTCTAGACTTAGGCTTAAAAACATGGAGTTAGTGGGTGAAAACTAGAAACAACCCCCGAACGGCCCCGTGGGTGGCACCAACACCTCCCACGGGGCCAATGTAACTCGTAGGAACTAACCACGCAGCCGCGGGTCTCCTGGTATAAGAGTACGACGGTAAGTTGCATATTTCTAGACTTGGGCTTAAAAACATGGCGTTAGAGGGTGACAACTCGAAATATCCCTCTAACAAAATCGTGGGTGGCACCAACACCTCCCACGGGACCAATGTAACTCGTAGGAACTGACCCCGCAGCCGCGGGTCTCCCGGTTTGAGAATACGACGATAATTTTCATGTTTCTAGACTTAGGCATAAAAACATAACGGTAGAGGGTGAAAACTCGAAACAGCCCCCGAACGGCCCCGTGGGTGGCACCAACACCTCCCACGGGACCAATGTAACTCGTAGCAACTGACCCCACAGCCGCGGGTCTCCCCATTTTAGGATACAATGCTAATTTGAATATTTCTAGACTTAGGCTTAAAAACCTGACGTTAGAGGGTGAAAACTCGAAACAGCCCCCAAAAGGCCCTGTGGGTGGCACCAATACCTCCCACGGGACCAATGTAACTCGTAGGAACTGACCCTGCAGTCGCAGGTCTCCTGGTTTGATAAAACGATGGAAATATATATATCTAGACTTAGGCTTAAAAACATGGTGTTAGTGGGTGAAAACTAGAAACAACCCCCAAACGACCCCGTGGGTGGCACCAACACCTCCCACGGGACCAATGTAACTCGTAGGAACTGACCACGCAGCCGCGGGTCTACCAATATGAGAGTACGATGGTAATTTGCATATTTCTAGACTTAGGCTTAAAAACATGGCGTTAGAGGGTGAAAACTCGAAACAACCCCCGAACGGACCCGTAGGTGGCACCAACACCTCCCACGGGGCCAATGTAACTCGTAGGAACTGACCACGCAGCCGCGGGTCTCCCGGTATGAGAGTACGATGGTAATTTTCATATTTCTGGACATAGTCTTAAAAACATGGCGTTAAAGGGTGAGAACTTGAAACAGCCCTCTAACAAAATCGTGGTTGGCACCAACACCTCCCACGGGACCAATGTAACTCGTAGGAACTGACCCCGCAGCCGCGGGTCTCCCGATTTGAGAATACGACCATAATTTGCATATTTCTAGACTTAGTCTTAAAAACATCGCGTTAGAGGGTGAGAACTCGAAACAGCCCTCTAACAAAATCGTGGGTGGCACCAATACCTCCCACGGGACCAATGTAACTCGTAGGAACTAACCTTGCAGTCGTGGGTCTCCCAGTTTGATAATACGATGGTAATTTATATATTTCTAGACTCAGGCTTAAAAACATGACGTTAGAGGGTGAAAACTCGAAACAAACCCCGAACGGCCCCGTGGGTGGCACCAACACCTCCCACGGGACCAATGTAACTCGTAGGAACTGACCACGCAGCCGCGGGTCTCTTGGTATGAGAGTAAAATGGTAATTTGTATACTTCTAGACTTAGGCTTAAAAACATGACGTTAGAGGGTGAAAACTCGAAACAGCCCCCGAACGGCCCCGTGGGTGGCACCAATACCTCCCACGTGGCCAATGTAACTCGTAGGAACTGACCTCACAGCCGCAGGACTCCCGGTTTGAGATTACGACGGTAATTTGCATATTTCTACACTTAGGCTTAAAAACATGGCGTTAATGGGTGAAAACTGAAAACAACCCCCGAACGACCACGTGGGTGGCACCAACACCTCCCACGGGACCAATGTAACTCGTAGGAACTGACCCCGCAACCGCGGAAGTTCCGGTTTGAGAATACGACGGTAATTTGCATATTTCTAAACTTAAGCAAAACATGGCGTTAGAGGGTGAAAACCCGAAACTGTCCCCAAACGGCCCCGTGGGTGGCACCAACACCTCCCACAGGAACAATGTAACTCGTAGGAACTAACCCCAGAGCCAAGGGACTCCCGATTTGAGAATTTGACGATAATTTGCATATTTTTAGACTTAGGCTTAAAACATGGCGTTAGAGGGTGAAAACTCGAAACAACCCTCTAATGGCCCTGTGGGTGGCACCAACACCTCCCACGGGACCAATGTAACTCGTAGGAACTGACCCCGCCGCCGCGGGTCTCCCGGTTTGAGAATACGACCGTAATTTGCATATTTCTAGACTTAGTCTTCAAAACATCGCGTTAGAGGGTGAGAACTAGAAACGGCCCCCGAACGTCCCCGTGGGTGGCACCAACACCTCCCACGGGACCAATGTAACTCGTAGGAACTGACCCCGCAGCCGCGGGTCTCCCGGTTTCAGAATACGATGATAATTTTCATAGTTCTAAACTTACGCTTAAAAATATGGCGTTAGAGGGTGAAAACTCGAAACAACCCCATAACGGCCCCGTGGGTGGCACCATCACCTCCCACGAGACCAATGTAACTCATAGGAACTGACCACGCAGTCACGGGACTCCCGGATTGAGAATACGACGGTAATTTGCATATTTCTAGGCTTAGGCTTAAAAACGTGGCGTTAGAGGGTGAAAATCCAAAACAGCCCCCGAATGGCGCCGTGGGTGGCACCGACACCTCCCACGGGACCAATGTAACTCGTAGGAACTGACCCCACTGCCGCGGGACTCCCGTTTTGAGAATACGACGATAATTTGTATATTTCTACTTAGTTACTGATAATTTTAACTCATATATGCTATTTTTTGGCTTGATTAAATTTTTTGTAAAACTACTTGGTTACTGATATTTTTTTTTATGTATCCTATCATTTGTAGGATTTTTGCACGCGGATCAAACGAAGGAGGCAATGGTCTACCGCTTGAAGATTGTTTATATGTTGTGGACAATCAAGATTTTGTCATCCATGCGGTCTTTTATTGTTTAGTTTTATGGCCGTGAAGGCTTTTATAATTTGATTGTTGATTTTATGTCCGTGCAGGTTTTATAATAAGTAGGTTTTACATTTACAGGTTTTGGAATGTCGAGAAAATAGAGGAAACTCTGCCCAATTTTTTTTTGGTCTGTGAATTATTAAGACGTGTAATATTTATAAGTTTGTATATATATTTCTTTATTAACAACGTTCGCGATTCGCAATTTGTGATTTTTTTATTTTTTTGCCAATAAAAAATATTTGTAACACCTCGTACGCGTCAAACGTTACACGTAGAAACTGATGGTGCACTCGCAGGACCCCCAGTTTTAGGATTCGACCAAAAAAATACATTGTTTTTAAATTATAGTTAAATATGGTCAGGGACTTTGTCCATGACCATTTTTTATTTTTTCATCACGCACAAAAATGGTCGCGGCCAAAGTCCGCGACCATTTTTTTCGTCACGGTTGTGGGTCACGGACTTGGGTTGCGACCATTTTTTTTTTGTCACGGTTGTGAGTCACGAACTTTGGCCGCGACCAATTTGTTACGGTTGTGGGTCACGGATTAGGACCGCGACCAATTTTTTTTTTTTTTTTTTTGTCACGGTAATGACTCGCGGTTGTCCGTCACAGATGAGGGCCGCGGCCAATTTTTTTTTTATTTTTCTTGTCACCGTCGTGGGTCGTGGAGTTGGTTTGTGACCAATTTGTCATGCTTATAGGTCACGGATAAGGGCCGCAACCCGTCACGACATGGGTCACGTCCTAAGTCCGCGACCATTGGCCGTGACCATTTTTTCGTCACTGACTTGGGCCGCGACCTACGAAAATGGTCACGCCCGAAATGGTCATGGCCCAAGTCAACGACCCACAGCTTTGGTCAGGGATTTTGGTCGTGACCAATCGCCAGTTTTGGTGTAGTGCAGAATGGCCCGAAGAATCTGCTAGGTAAGACTGTTGTGCATTAATAGAAACCTCCAGCCTTGTTTGCCCTTGTGTGCATTCGATGAGTAGTTTCTCTCATTTCAGCTTCACCAGGCGTAGATCTTCTTCGATGTCCTCCACCTCCTTATCAACAGATGCAAGGAAAGGTACTAACTCATCCAACTTAGTTTCCTTATCCCGTTGATCCTATGGATGTTTCCGGAGCAGTTCCTTCTGGCTATCCAGTCACTGGCTCTTCAAATTTTTTAAGTGCATGATAATCTAGTCAAAAGGAAAGTCATCATGACCCAACTCCTTCAGGTGGCCCAGGAATTGGTTGAGGAGGGATCTGGTAACATTTGATTTTGGAGTGCTAGTGATATTATCCACAACGGTAGCCATGTCTTGAATCTTATAACTCATTACGGAGATGTTGGAACGTAAGCAATCTACAGTGAAGGTTTCAGGGTGGTGTCTTGCGAGTTGCTGGACTACCAAGCGATGGTTGGGAGGAATGTGAGGAAAATGCTGAAGCACCAACAGGCAGAAGGCATGAGGAGACATGTCGGGAAGAGGAAGCTCACAGCTAGACTCGCTCTCCGCAGTAGCGCTAGTCGTGGAACCTTAATCATTGTGACTAGAGTCTTCTGAAAAAATGGGTTCCCAACAGGGTGAAGCGATGGGCGAGAGAACTGGTGGAGAATCCTCCCGAGCAACTTGAGAACAGTTGGAAGAAATAATGAGTTTATGAAAAATCTTAACAAGCGTTTTCGTTGTTTAGTCACCGAAATAGGTGGATTTTATGAAAAATCTTAACAAACATTTTGGTTGCTAAGTCATCGATATAGGTGGAGTTTATGAAAAATCTTAACAAGCGTTTTGGTTGTTAAGTCACCGATATAGGTGGAGTTTATGAAAAATCTTAAAAAACATTTTCGTTTTTAAGTCACCTATATATGTGGAGTTTATGAAAAATCTTAACAAGCATTTCCATTGTTAAGTCGCCAATATAGGTGGAGTTTATGAAAAATATTAACAAGTGTCTTCATTGTTGAGTCACCAATATAGGTGGAGTTTGAGAAAAATCTTCAATAAGTATTTTCACTAATAAGTCACCGTCATAGTTGAAGTTTGAAAGGATGAGAAATGCTGAGAAATTAACGAAGTACCTCAGCGATTGTAGGAGCGAGAATTGGAGTCACCATGGAGGCCATAGTGGCACGAACTGTTGGGGGAGGGACTACTTCCTCTGAAGCCTCAACGGTTCCCTTATCTGAAAAAGCCTCAACGGTTGGCAAAGCTCCCTCAACAACAAAAGGTATCAAGGACAATGAAGGAGTTTTGCTCAAAGAAGATGATGGCCCTCCAATCGATACCCCAGCATGGGTAGGCACCAAAGAACCATCATATTGGGCAGAATCATCGACCCCGGCCTCGAAACGAGGAAGACCACTAAGAGAAAAGGGTGGGGTAATGCTTGGCGAAAGCTGCAAACATGAAACCAAGAGTTAGACATGGGGAGAAAGTACTAGAAATAGGGATAAATTCATCGAAGTGTTACTTACCCCCGTTATGGCACCAAACAGGGGAACCGCAGTTATGGGTCTCGTTAGCATAGTGGGGAGAAGAATGCCAGCTACCAAAGATGCCATTTCCACCTAAGGCATCTCATCATATTACGGTTATGTATGAAATAAAAGAGAAAGGAGATGGGACAAACAAACAAAAAACTTGATCCATGACAAGTAATTGTTTATCTTACCTCAGGGGAACTCTCCTTAGCTACAACGATGGGCAGAAGGACCTCGTGCTGTAATAAAGTTTTAGAAGGGGCTGGGGGAGTTGTCTCTGGTTCAGAGGAGATGCCCCCAGGTTCAATAGAACCTCCCCCCCCCCCCCCCCCCCACACACACACATACATAACAGTGTCCTTCGTGCGGTGGGAATAAGTAAGCCCGATCATGGGGGAATGGGGAGGAGTAGTATCGGCTTGAGAGATACCTAAATGTCCCCCCCCCCCTCATGAAAGGCCTCATGGGGGGACTGGGTCATCCTTCTTCAATTCCCTGCACCAAAGGTATCATGAGATAAGAAAATGCATCTTGCCTTAAGAAAAATGTGAATAAGAGAAAAAACATGCACACATACCTCAGATTCGAAAGGAGAATGAGAATATATGACCACCGGTGAGGGAGGAGAAGAGGCAGCAACAGAAGGAGTTACGGAGGGATGTATCTCAGGCGTTCGTTTCTTCTGGGACTTGGTACCCAGATATTTCTTCCTCATACCCGTTGCACCAGCACCTTGAGGAACCCTCGAACTTTTTCTCCTCTTTGTTGTTGGCTCATTTGGATCAACTACGACCGTGGGAAAGGAAGCCGAAGGAGAAACAACATGGGCGTGTCACTGAAACTCGGCATTTATTCATTCTACCTCAGCCTGAACATGCCTTCTCAACTCCTCGGACATTTATGCAGACATATGTGACAACCCGCTTATCAAAATAAGAGGTGGCCATCCCGATACCCCGATAATAGCAGGAATCATAGATGGAACATTCTCAGCATCACAATAATATAATAAGTATACGGGATAACCACCCGATATTTCAGAAAACGGGTTGCAAAAATTTTGTTTTATAAGTTAAAAAAAGCATTTAAACAACCCAATTTAAAATAAGGTGGATGTAAACTACAAGAATAAAACTTAACATTACATATATAACACAATAACCGAATAGTCTGTCAGTTAACAATCTCTTACAAAGTATTATAATAATTAAATTAAGTTACAGAATACATTACAGTAGGCAAGTATAAAATCTTGGGCCACATGCTCGAATATATAACCCGATCATAACTAGAGTACAAAAAATAAAGGCGTTTGCCACAAAATAATGTGC
Organism: Sambucus nigra; assembly: GCA_949130495.1. NCBI lineage: Eukaryota > Viridiplantae > Streptophyta > Magnoliopsida > Dipsacales > Adoxaceae > Sambucus > Sambucus nigra. The sequence continues at coordinate 152,353,631 of OX422216.1, read as the reverse complement.
AACATCCGCAAGGTGCTGCAGCTCCAAGACCCAGGAATGGGGAAATCAATAAGGGGCGTCCTTGTGGCGGAGCACCTGAGGGAAAATAAGATTCATGCACAACAAGAAATACGAACGGGTCAGGGCCCGGTTTTATATGATCACCAGATGAATAAAGAGTATGACAGTTATGAACACTTAATCATGATTAATAGAGATAAGAATCTACCTACACAATCTCAAAGCATAAACTAAGGCAATTAAATGATCATAGGTTTAATTTAGTTATGCAAGAGGATATAAATGAATATCATTAACTAAGAATTTCCATCCTTTACAACCATTCATATCATCGTTCCATATATCATTAGGAAACGAAATCAAAGTTATTTTCTCTTTAAAGCATTTCTCATAAATCAAGTCCCACTTGAATAAGAATGGTTATATTCAACTACATATATAACGATTCTAAGACCGTCCTTTCGAGTTTTCCCACTGGACGCGCCCCTAAATGGCTATCATCTTCCAGGGCCTATAAAACAAGACAACTTGGGCATCCTACAACGCAACGTCGGGAAGTGGTCATGCACCTTCGACAGTGAGTCATAACCACACCCGAAATTACCTCACTTCGAACCACAAATACATAATACATAATAACCGATCATATGGCCGAGGAGTATATTCACCCTGCATTCACTAGCTAGGGGACTTCACCTCATGTGCGTACTTCCCTTATGATAGAGATTTAGAGAGGTGTGTTTAAGTAAATTATCTTTTTTAGTTTTATTTCCATTTTAATATATGCATGACATTTTATCCAGAACCACAAGTAATTTTTACCATCATTATATCCTCGATGATCGATAGACCCCTAATTCATTCTCCAAGAATTCATGGTGTAGCTATAAACCACCAACTCTAGCATACCTCAATTGATCTTTTCAAGTCCCCCAATATAACCTTACAACTCCTAGTCTCACATTAATTAACTAAAGGAAAATAATACCTTAACATCAATTTGTATGTCCCCGGAACAAGCCCTATATAAGCCATTTATAATATAGGGTAGTTACCTAACTAATCTAAGACTCTAGGACTCTAAGTTTACTTCATAAGAGAAGGTTACTAGGTCCTAAGCCTAAAGAAAAAGGGTAAAAATTGAGTTAGAAAAATAACTCAAAACAGCAGGATTTCCGAATCGATTCGACCTAAGGCCGAATCGATTCACCCCAAGAAGCGAATTGATTCACCCAAAAGAGAATCGATTCTTGAGGTGCAAGACTTAAACGTGCTCTCTCTCCATAATTCCCATCTTTAAGTGTCAATACCACATTAAAATGACTCATAACTACGCATTTAAGCCCTAACCCGTCAAAAGTGCCCGAAACACAAAAAAATAATATGGCACTTATTTTGACTGTCTCGACTATTTTGGGACTAACTGCACCCTCTAAATTAGCATCTAGAAATTATTTAAGTCATTTTAAGTTCCGATTTCATTTATATCATAAATGTTGTTTAAAGCACACGACACTATAAAACGTAACCTGGGGATATTTACATACACATAACAGTAAATATGAACAATCTAGTAAATATTCTTTATTAACTCACTTAATTGATATTTACTCCATCATCCATTATTTTATATAATTACTTCACACAATAAATTAATATAAAACAAATTTCTCAAAAGTGAGGGTTGTTACATACCCCCCCCCCCCCCCCCCTTAAGAGGGAATTTTGCCCTCAAAATTCAGGCGTACCTTGCAAGAAGAGATGTGCATACTTTTCCCGCATATCGTCCTCACGCTCCCACGTTGATTCCTCGGCGTTATGGTGACCCCATTGAACCCAAATCAAGGGCACCACTCGAGATATCAGCCTTCGCTCCCCATGCTCTAATATTGCAATTGGTTGTTCCTCATACGAAATATCGGGTTGCAATTCGATATCCTCCAAAGGAATATGCCAAAGGGATCCTTCACACCTCTTATACTTTTTCAAAAAGGAAACATGAAACACATCATGGATTTATTGTAAGTGTTCCGAAAAGGCAAGTTGATACGCCACTAGGCTTGCCTTAGAAAAAATGGGAAAAGGCCCAACATAGCTCGGCGCAAGCTTTCCTTTCTTCCCAAAGAGCTTTATACCTTTCATTGGTGATACTCGCACCAAGACTTGATCTCCAACCTCCAACTCTACATGCCTTATGTTCGCATTGGCATAAATATTTTGACGATCTTGAGCTATTCGGATGAGATTTCGAATGAGTTCAATCTTGGAAGAAGTATCCTCGATCATTTCAGGTCCAAGAAATTTATTATCCCCCACCTCCAACCAATAAGTGGGTGATCTACATAGCCTACCATAAAGTGCCTCATAGGGTGCCATCCCAATAGTGAATTTGTACAAATTATTATAAGCAAATTGGACCAAAGGGAGATATTGTTCCCAACCGCCATTGAAATCAAGCACACATATTCAGAGCATGTCCTCCAACATTTGGTTGACTCTTTCTGTCTACCCATATATTTGAGGTTGATAAGAGGTTCTCAACTCCAATTCGGTTCACATAGCTTCTTGGAAACTTCGCCAAAAATGGGAAACAAAAATTTTATCTCTAGTGGAGATTATATTTATAGGCACCCCGTGGAGTCTAACAACCTCCGCGATAAATATCCGGGCATAACGAGCAGTATTATAATCTGTGCGCACGGGTAGGAAATGTGTCGACTTAGTCAAATGATCAACAATAACCCAAATGAATCATGACCACTCTGCGATGTTGGTAATATCGTGATAAAGTCCATCGAAATACTTCCCCACTTCCAAACAGGTATTTCCAATGGTTGTAACAAGCCCCTTGGTCTTTGATGATCTATTTTCACCAATTGACAAGTGGTACATTGGGAAACAAATTCAGAAATGTCTCGTTTCATGCCTGGCCACAAATACTGACGGCACATGTCTTGGTACATCTTGTCCCCACCAGGATGCACTGTAAACTTAGATCCATGAGATTCTGCTATCACAGCCCGTCTCAAATCCCCTTCGTCCGGGACAATGACTCTCCCGTGGAAACGTACCCCACCCTCGGAACTTATAGAGTAGGACTCTGCTCCCTCGGTCAACAATTGGCGTATACGGTCCTGACAGCCTTTGTCCCTTCCTTGAGCTTCCACCACCTTTGCCACAATAGTAGGGGTAACGGTCAACACCAACATAAATGCCCTAGCAACTGCGTCCTCCTGGCTAAGATCCTTCCATTTAGATTTCCATATCTCCGCTAACTCCCCCTCGAGCTTCCGAATCAATGCATCCGCCACCACATTCACCTTGCCCGGGTGATAGTGGATGTCAAACTGATATCTTTTCATAAACTATAACCACCAGCATTGTTGCATATTAAAATCTCGCTGGGAAAACAAATATTGCAACGATTTTTGGTCCGTGAAAAGACTAAATTTCTCCCATAGGAGATAATGCCTCTAGATCTTCAAGGCAAAAACTACTGTGGCAAGTTCCAAATCATGCACCAAATAGTTCTTTTCATGGGGCTTTAGTTTACGGGAAGCATAAGCAATAGCTCGCTGCTCTTGTTGCAGTACACCTCCCAACCCTTGCAAAGATGCATCGGTAAAGACCAAATATTCCAATCCTGACTTTGGTAACGCAAGGACTGGGGCAGAGGTCAATCTATCCTTGAGCTCGTCAAAAGCTAACTGACAAGAATCATCCCACACAAATCTCACCCCTTTCCGGGCTAAATTTATCAAAGAGCTAGCAATTTTAGAAAAACCCTTGATAAATCTACGGTAATAGCCTGCCAAACCCAGAAAACTATGGATCTCGGTAGGTGTCATGGGCTCACCCCATTCCCTCACCGTAATAACTTTACTTGGGTCTACTAAAATACCCTGGGCTATCACAATGTGACCCAGAAACTGTACTTCCTGCAACCAAAAACAGCACTTCTCAAACTTAGCATACAATTAATGATCCCTTAATGTCTGCAGGACCAATCGTAAATGAGTAGCATGATCAGCTTTTGTTTGAGAATACACTAGAATGTCATCAATGAACACGATAACAAACTGGTCCAGGAAGTCTCAAAACACTCTATTCATAAGGTCCATAAACACGGCAGGGGCATTGGTTAGTCTGAAAGGCATAACCAGAAATTCATAGGACCCATACCTAGTTAGGAAAGCGGTTTTGGACACATCTTGCTCTCGTATCCTCATCTGATGATACGCCATCCTTAAATATATTTTAGAGAAGTATGAAGCTCCCTTAAGTTGATCAAACAAATCATCAATTCGAGGCAATGGGTATTTGTTCTGGATGGTGACTTTATTCAACTCCCTGTAATCAACACACAACCGGAGAGAACCGTCTCTTTTCTTCACAAATAACACCAGAGCGCCCCACGATGATGTACTTCGCCTAATAAACCCTTGTTCTAACAAGTTCTGAATATGATCCTTTAATTCCCTCATCTCCATAAGATCCATACGATACGGGGATCTAGCAATCGGTTGCATTCCCGGTGTTAAATCGATTACGAACTCAATTTCCCTACTTGGAGGCAAACCCGGTATTTCCCAAAAAACATCTTCGAAATCTCTAACAACTGGAATCGAATCTAAGGGAACGGTTACATCCCAAGAAGTCTCCTCCATGATACAATACAAGTAAGTGCTAGAACCTCCTTCCGAACGAGGCATAGCCACTAAAAAAAATTCTTGCCCCAGAACGGCAAAAACTATACTTTTACCATAGCAATAACTATCGAACGATACTTCACTAGCCAATGCATACCCAGGATTACATCATACCCGAAGATATCAAGGACGAGCAAATCGGCGTCAAAACACAAGTTACCAAGATGTATTTCTACTTGTTTACAAACAAAGAAAATAAGTGAACCATCACCGATAGAAGATTAAACACTAGTGAAGGTACTTTTCGCAGATTTAATCAACTCTGTAGACTAAGCAAAGCTTCTAGAAATAAATGAGTGTGTCACACCCGTATCAAATAATACACGACCCATACGCCCCCGGATGAGAAACTTACCCTCAATAGCTGGCGGTGCGGGCGGGATCGGAGGAAGCATATCATCCTGAATGTGGTAAACACGACCATACTGTAGTTGTCCCTATTGAGGAGGGACGAATGGATTGGGCACTTGCGGCGGTAACTGAACATGTGGAGGCTGTGGAACCCTAGGGAGTTGTCCCCCAATAAACTGTGGACATGCCCTCTTGAAATGACCCGACTCTCCACATTGAAAGCATCGACCCGTCATGTTCTCCTGATTTTAGCCCCGATTATTTCTAAACTGCCCAATTCCTTGGCCTGGGTGGCCTCTATCCCCATTACCACCCCGACCGGCTTGTTGCTTTTGTGGGGAACCTTGACCCTACCTAATATTACTGCCACCAACATTGAATCCCCCAAAACGTTGCCATTTATACAAGTCCCCTTGCTGGGGGTCCCTTTCTTTTTGTTTATTTCTCGAAGATGGGGATGAGGGTAGTGCTCCTCCTCCTTCCCCATTGCCTCCGAGTTTACCCGCTTGCCCCAAAACTTAGGCCTTACTACTACCTTGGACATACAATCGATGTTCTTGACAATGGAGTAATGTCGCATTCATCACGTCCCCAAAAGTCTGCAAAGCTGGATTTCCCAGCAAATGTTGCCGTATCCTCCAGTGTAAACCTCCAATAAATTTGGATATCCTCCTCTCTTACGGAGTCACCTCATCCGGTACGAAACTAGCTAACCGATTCAATTCCTCTTCATATTCCTAAACTGAACACTCACCTTTTAGCACATCTTGAATCTTTCTTCTCATCTCCCTTTGAACTGCGGGAGGAAAATACTTTCGATCAAACAGAACCCATAAATCATTGATATTCATAGTATTTATCTGCTCTGGCGTAGTCATCGACTCCACCAATTTAGTGCAACTCCAACTAATTTAAAAGTAGCAAGGATTTGTTTCCTTTCCTCACTACACTCCACCATACGCAGATGACGCTGCATATCCTTTTTCCACTGATTAACTACTATGACGTCAGAACCTCCTTGGAATTCTGGGGGATGGCCCTTTAAAAAGGATTCTCTAACTCTCTCCTACGGAGAAGGTCTCGCAGGAGCTTGCACTTCTTAAGCTCGTTGTTATTGAGCTTGTGGAAATTGATGAACCACGATAGCCATCGCTATATTGACCGCTTGGGCCATAATATTTGCTACTTCAGCAGCATTTATAGTCCCTATGTGGTAGTGGAAGACTTACCTCCTCTTCTACAACTATATTTCTTCTAGCGGGGCGACCTCTCTTAGGCGACATCTGAGATAAAGAAACACTAGAGTTAAAAATACTATATAGAAGAATCTATTTTGCAGAAGATCGCAAGCATAATCAACAAAACATTCCTAACATTAAGCTCTATTTCAAAGAACGCTATGGTAGAAAGTGACAAGTCCTTATAGATCCTAAAGACTCTAGAACACGATCCTCTAATACCATTTGTAATAACCCGCTTATCAAAATAAGAGGTGTCCAGCCCGATACACCAATAATAATAGGAATCATAGATGGAACCTTCTCAGCATCACAACAATACAATAAGTGTCCGGGATAACCACTCGATATTTTAGAAAAACGGGTTGCCAAAATTTTGTTTTACAAGTTAAAGAAAGAATTTAAACAACCCAATTTAAAAGAAGGTGGATGTAAACTAAAAGAATAAAACTGAACAGTACATATATAACACAATAACCGAATAGTATGTTGGTTAACAGTCTCTTATAATGTATTACAACAATTAAATTAAGTTACATAATACATTACAGTAGGCAAGTACAAAAGCTTGGGCCACACGCCCGAATAAATAACTCGATCATAACTTGAGTAAAAAAAATGAAGGCGTCTACCACAAAATAACCCGCAACATTCGCAAGGTGTTGCAGCGCCAAGACCCAGGAATGGGGAAATCAATACGGGCATCCTTGCGGCGGAGCACCTGAGCGAAAATAAGATTCATGCACAATAAGAAATATGAACGGGTCACGGCCTGGTTTGATATGATCACCAGATGAATAAAGAATATGACACTTACTGTCAACCCCTAACCCCATTAGGATATAATTATCTAAATAGTTTACAAACCACAATTGTAATTTATTTATTACTTACATATTGAAACAACTTCAAGGTTAAAATTCAGAATATTAAAAAAAATCCAATCGTTTTAAGGAGACATAATTTCAACAGAACTCACATATCATTTAACTTAATTACAACTAGTACATTATATAAAACAACCTAACAAGACTCTACTTCTATTTACTCAACCTCTAGACCTGGCAGTGGCAGCTGGAAAACCTGAAAATGTAAACATATAAAACCATGAGTTTAAAAAACTCAGTGAATGTACTACAGCTATCTATAGTAAAAGCAGTATATTAACATCTCAACATAACAATATATACATCTCTGTGTCAAATTAGTCCATATACATATCCGGAGTCAATAAACCCCACATCTCCTGCCCGTAGGCAATAATCATATCCATAGGTTTTAAAAAACCTAACATCTCCTGAATTGCATAGCAACTCAACATATCCTGACTTTTATAAAGCCATAACATCTCAACATCTCTTGGATTTTAAATAAGCCATAACATCTCCACATCTCTTGGCTTTTAAATAAGCCATAACATATCAATACATATATGTCATATCCAAAATCAACTCAGTAAGTACACTCACCTTGTGTTGTCAACTATGTATTCACGTTTCCCTCGGGTGGAGCTGAACTTTGTTGATTTGACCTTACACCTGTTAATCCAACTAAATCAGTATTGAAACTCAATCATAATTATTATCTCAATATAATTTTGTAACTTTAAATAAGTACACAACCACAATATGATTCTATTCAAGTCATATTCCATGAAACATATGTAAAGACGAAACGATGGTATATATGTTGATAAGGCCATGAACATTCAACCGTAGAAACTACCTCATAAGTAATTTATAACTAAACTCAATAAACATAAAATTATACTTCTGAATATATATACACATGAAACATGTACTCAAAATACCCTTGGGAAGGAGTAGATACAAACATTCTTTTATGGGGTATCCAATATGGCGTCAAATCATTGTCCACCATACTTAACCGTCCCATATTCATAAATAATACACATACAGGTGTTCAAGCTTATCAATCTGAAAACACATCTGAATATACTTTCCGTTACAAGTGACAGTGTAATTTTTCAAGCTTCCTAGGGAAAGTTATGGCCATTTCTTTACAACACAAGAAATATACCCTAAAAATTCCTCTATTGTTCCTTCGACTTCCAAGAATTTTCATAATTTTTATACAACATAATTTTCCATGATTTTCAACATACTTTCAGTAGACATACTGAATAGTAAAGAATTAAAGTTTCATAATATTTGGACTTCATTTGCTATCTCAAAAGTTTGACCAAACTCAGGACATACCGAAATGAAATATTCAAACAGCAACTATATACCAACTTGGAACCATCACTAAGACCTAACCATAAGGAGTTAAATTCTGATTTTAGGATATGATATGAATATATAAGTCTATTTTCAAATCCAATTGGAATTTCTAAATTCCAGTAAGCACACAAAGAGATATGAAAGTTTGGATACAAAGGGTTTCAATACAAAGCAATATGACCTATAACACCACTTATCTCACATATGAACCAATACATATTATCACAAAGGAGGATGGAATTTGGATCAATACTTCAAGATTTATATACTTTGAAATAAGTATAATATAAGATTAAAACAATATTAATACATAATATTACCTTGGAAACACCTTAAGGATTTTCTTGGAATTGTTTTCCTAGATTTTCCTTGTAACCCTTTCTTCCTTAACTTCTACCTCTCTTTCGTCAAGATAATAACACCTCAAACTGAACCTAGAGACTTATTTTCTGAATAAATAAGGTTAAGGGAGAGTTTTAAGTCGGCCAAGGATGCCTCCCAATCCATCCAATCAAATTAAAACATTTGGTTTAATAAAAGACAATTTACCACTTAAGGGAATTGACAGATTCGCCCCTTCTCGTAATTTCGACCTAACTTCTTACTCGAACATCCGTTTGATGCACCGTTTGTTGTGTTACAACCCTAAATAACATATCTACAACTATGTAGTTTTAACATCAAGTCAATTGTAATGTTACAAGGGTCAAAACTAGTCTTAAACAGGAACATTTCTATTGAAAATAACCAAATCTTGTGTTCGTAAATAATTCGACATTTCATGATTTATGAAAGTAGAATTATACTAACCATAATAACTTAACATTAGATATAATAATAACACATTATTAATATCACATAAGATAATTATAATTTAAATACAATTTATCATAATTATATACGGGTTGTCACAACCTCCCCCCCCCCCCCCCCCCTTAGAAAATTTCGTCCCCGAAATTTAATATGAATGTCACTTACCAAACAAATGGGGATACTGTTTCTTCATGCTATCCTCCATTTCCCAAGTTGCTTCTTTAATTCCATGGCTCATCCACATAACTTTAACTGAGGGAATAACTTTATTCCTCAATACTTTCTCCTTACGATCAAGAATTTCCATCGGCTCCTCGATGTATGACAAGTCTTCTTTCAGTTCAATAGGTTGGGTTTTCAGTTGATGAGATGGATCTGCCAAATACTTACGAAGCATCGATACATGGAACACATCATGCAAATGAGATAACTCTGGAGGTAATTCTATTCTATATGCCAGGGTTCCAATTCTTTCCAACACTTCATATGGTCCAATGTATCTTGGACTTAGCTTCCCCTTCTTTCCAAATCTCATAACGCCTTTCCACGGTGAAATACGTAGGAATACAAAATCCCCCTTCTGAAATTCTAATGTATACTTCCTCTTATCTGCATAAAATTTATGCCTACTTTGCGCTATCTTTATCCGTTCCCGAATCATTTTAATCTTTTCAGTTGTCATATCTATCAATTCGGGACCCAAAAGTTTCCTTTCACCTACGTCATCCCAACACAAAGGCGTTCTACATCTCCTCCCATATAAAGCTTCATATGGAGCCACACCAATGGTGGACTGATAACTATTATTATACACAAATTCCATCAATGGAAAATGATCATCCCAACTACCTTTGAAGTCAAATACACAAGCTCGTAACATGTCTTCTAATATTTGAATCGTCCTTTCAGATTGCCCATCGATTTGTGGATGAAATGCAGTGCTGAACATCAAACTTGTTCCCATGGAATTCTGTAAACGAGGTCAAAACTTAGAAGTGAACGTTGGATCTCTATCTGATACAATTGACACTGATGCCCCATGTAAACGGATAATCTCATCAACGTACATTCGTGCATACTTTTCAACCGTGTAGGTGGTCTTAACTGGAAGAAAATGGGCCGACTTTGTCAATCGATCTACAATCACCCAAATAGAATCATTCCCCTTTGGTGACCGTGGTAATCTTGTAACAAAATCCATCGTTATATGCTCCCACTTCCATTCCGGAATAGGCAATGACTGCAATAATCCTGCCGGCTTCTGATGCTCCGCTTTTACTTGCTGACATACTAAACATTTAGCTACAAATTTTTCAATCTCACGTTTCATATTGTTCCACCAGTAATACTCCTTCAAATCTCTGTACATTTCGGTACCTCCCAGATGCATAGAATAAATAGAACTATGTGCATCTTCCAATATATCCTTCTTTAAGGGTGGATCATTCGGTACACAAATCCTATTTTTATAACATAATGATTCATCATTCTTAATTTCGAAGTTACTCTCTTTACCCTCTAAGACATCTTGTTTCTTCTTCTCAAGGAATGGATCACTGACCTGTAAATTTCTTATGCGTTCTGCCAATAAAGGTCTCACTATAACATGTTCTAATAAGCCTCCCCTTTTTGAAAAACTTAATTCAATGCCCATCGATGCCAAGTCAAGGATATTTCCCACGCGTGCACAGTGTATACAACCTAGAATCCCCGATGATTTTCGACTCAAAGCATCTGCTACTACATTGGCCTTTCCTGGATGATGATGAATGGTACAATCATAGTCTTTAATTAACTCCATCCAACGTCTTTGTCTCAAATTCAAGTCTCTCTGTGTAAATAAATACTTCAAACTTTGATGGTCAGTGAAAATTTCACACGTCTCTCCATACAAATGATGTCTCCATAATTTCAAGGCAAAAACAATAGCCGCAAGTTCTAAATCATGTGTAGGATAATTACGTTCATGCGTCTTCAACTGTCTAGATGCATAAGAAATTACCTTTCCATGTTTCATGAAAACATAACCCAGGCCCTGATGTGAAGCGTCAGTATAAATCACAAAACCTTCTCCACTGGATGGAACAGTGAGAACAGGAGTTGATACTAGCCTATTTTTCAACATTTCAAAGCTGTAGTGACATTCATCACTCCACACAAATTTCACTTCCTTTCGGGTCAATTTAGTCAACGGCAAGGTTATAGATGAAAACCCCTTTATGAATCTTCTATAATATCCTGCCAATCCTAGGAAACTCCTTATCTCCGTTACATTCCTAGGTCTCTCCCATTGCACAATTGCCTCCACCTTCTTAGAGTCAACATAAATTCCATCTCCCGAAACAACATGCCCCAGAAATACTACCTGATTTAACCAAAACTCACATTTGCTAAACTTAGGAAATAATTGACTATCTCGCAAAACTTGCAATACAACTCTTAGATGCTTCTCATGTTCCTCTTGGCTAGGTGAGTATATCAAAACATCATCGATAAAGACAATCACGAATGAATCTATGAAAGGATGAAATACTCGATTCATTAAATCCATAAACACCGCAGGAGCATTCGTTAACCCAAATAGCATTACCAAAAATTCATAATGACCATAGCGAGAACGAAAAGTTGTCTTAGAAATGTCACAATCTATCACCCTTAATTAATGATAACCGGATCTCAAATCAATTTTTGAAAACACTTTAGCACCCTGTAATTGATCAAACAAATCATCAATACGAGGCAATGGATATTTATTTCGAATTGTCACCTTGTTGAACTGTCGATAATCAATGCAGAGTCGCATGGTGCCATCTTTCTTCTTCACAAATAATACTGGAGCGCCCCATGGTGATACACTGGGTCGAATAAAACCTCTATCTAGCAAATCTTGCAGTTGAACCTTTAACTCCTTTAGTTCCACAGGTGCCATTCTATATGGAGAAATAGAAATTGGAGCTGTAACAGGAACTAAATCGATAGTAAACTCTACCTCTCTGCTAGGTGGCAATCCTGGTAATTCATCTGGGAACACATCTGAAAAATCCTTAACGACTGGGATATCTTCTAATTTTTGCAATTCCCTGTTTGTATCAACAATATAGCTAAAAAGCCTTGACAACCCTTATTTAACAATTTCCTCTCCCGAAGGGCTGAAATAAGACAGTTCGGAACCACATTTCTTTCCCCAGTAAATTTGAATTCTTCCTCCCCCGGCATATTAAATGTAACCTCCTTACGAAAATAGTCAATTGATGCATGGTAGGAAGATAGCCAGTCCATACCCAAGATAATATCAAAATCTTGAATATCTAGGGGAATTAAATCAATGGTCCACTCCCTCTCCCCCATATACAATACACAATTTTTATACACAAGCTCCACTAGCATCACATCCCCCATAAGTGTAGAAATATATAAACCACAATCTAGATAAGAACATGGTCTACCCAAATTCATGGTAAATGACAGTGCTACAAATGAATGAGTAGAACCTGGATCAATAAGCACGTAAGCATGTTTGTTCATGACAGAAAATGTACCTGTCACCACCTCTGGAGTAGCCTGAGCATCCTGTAAAGTCATAGCAAATATCCTTCCCGGAGCCCTGGATCCACTAGCATGTCCTCTACCTCCTCCTCTCCCTGTGCCTCCAGATGATGAGCCTCGACTAGTAGTAGCTGATTGAATCCCTCCCACTAGCATAGGCCAGTTCTTTTTGGTATGACCAATTGATGGCAGTGATAACACCCCACCCCCCTTAACTTGGGACAATCTGGACTAATATGGCCCTCAGCTTTGCAAAAATAGCATGTAACAGGCTTGGACTGCCTATTGTCATTCTCATGCTGTATATTCTGTTGGACCATCGATCCTGCACCCCTAAAACTACTTGGTGTCCTATTTTGAACATAATTTCCAGTCCCTCTACCGCTCTGAAATCTTTGACTCCCTTGTTTCGAGTATTCTGCATTGCCTTCCTTTTGCTGAGATGAATCAAATATACTCCTCTTTCCCCTTTGTTCCCTATTCTTTATTGCATCATTAACATCTCCTTCAACCATCATAGCTTTGTTAACTAAGGAAGAATAATCTACCATCTCAAGTGCAGTGAGTCTAGACTTGATAACCAAATTCAACCCATCCTGAAATCTGGTGCATTTATCCTCCTCATCGCGTAAGAAATGTAATGAAAATCGAGACAAAGATGTGAATTTAGTTTCATACTCCCTGAACGACATATTCCCCTGAGTCAATGATAAAAATTCTCTCTCCTTTTTCTTCCGGTACATGCGAGGAAAATACTTTTCATATAAGACTTTAATAAAGGAATACCAAGTAATTACATCACCTCCCTCCGGAGTAAGCAATAAAGGTTTGGAAGACTCCCACCAATATTTAGCTTCTCCCTTTAATATGAAAGTAGCCAAAATCACCTTCTGCGCGCCAGGTACATTCATCACCCCAAAGATAGTTTTTGTGTCTCTAACCCAAGCCTCAACTTCTAAAGGATCTACAGTACCTGAGAATGTTGGAGGGTTCAATTTGATAAACTTATTTTATAGAGTATTCTTCTCCTCTCGTTGTATTTCCCTTTCTCTTCTTGCCAAAGTCTTCTCCTCCAAGTACTTGGCTTGTTGTTCTGCTATTTGCATCATAAACATGTTTTGTTATTCTGCCATTAAAGTCATGGCACGAGCCATCTTTTGCATATCTGTAAGTTGTTCAGGATCCCCCTCTACATTATTTGGATTTTGCTGGTTTACTGTATTTGAAGACTCCTCATCCCCCATCTCATGAATATTTGCTCCTTCCATAGCTTACTATCTGTCATAAACCACAATTATAGAAACAAGAATACAACATTTATTTCTAACATAATGGTTAGTATTTCTCATAAATTAATATAAATGACCAACACAACGTTATTTCTGCCACTGCCATATCTAGACTCTCTAACCCCAGAATATAAAAACCTAAAGCTCTGATACCAAGTTGTCACCCCCTAACCCCATTAGGATATAATTAACTAAATACTTTACAAACCACAATTGTAATTTATTTATTACTTACATATTGAAACAACTTCAAGGTTAAAATGCGGAATATTAAAAAAATCCAATCGTTTTAAGGAGACATAATTTCAACAGAACTCACATATCATTTAACTTAATTGTAACTAGTACATTATATAAAACAACCTAACAAGACTCTACTTCTATTTACTCAACCTCCTAGACCTGGCACTGGCAGCTGGAAAACCTGAAAATGTAAACATATAAAACCATGAGTTTAAAAAACTCAGTGAATGTACTACAGCTATCTATAGTAAAAGCACTATATTAACATCTCAACATAACAATATATACATCTCTGTGCCAAATTAGGCCATATACATATCCGGAGTTAATAAATCCCACATCTCCTGCCCGTAGGCAATAATCATATCCATAGGTTTTAAAAAACCTAACATCTCCTGAATTGCATAGCAACTCAACATATCCTGACTTTTATAAAGCCATAACATCTCAACATCTCTTGGATTTTAAATAAGCCAAAACATCTCCACATCTCTTGGCTTTTAAATAAGCCATAACATATCAACATATGATACATATATGTCATATCCAAAATCAACTCAGTAAGTACACTCACCTTGTGTTGTCAACTATGTATTCACGTTTCCCTCGGGTGGAGCTGAACTTGGTTGATTTGACCTTACACTTGTTAATCCAAATAAATCAGTATTGAAACTCAATCATAATTATTATCTCAATATAATTTTGTAACTTTAAATAAGTACACAACCACAATATGATTCTACTCAAATCATATTCCATGAAACATATGTAAAGACGAAACGATGGTATATATGTTGATAGGGTCATGAACATTCAACCCTAGAAACTACCTCGTAAGGAATTTATAACTAAACTCAAGTAAACATAAAAGTATACTTATGAATATATATACACGTGAAACATGTACTCAAAATACCCTTGGGAAGGAGTAGATACAAACATTCTTTCATGGGGTATCCAATATGGCGTCAAATCATTGTCCTCCATACTTAACCGTCCCATATTCATAAATAGTACACATACAGGTGTTCAAGCTTATCAATCTGAAAACACATCTGAATATACTTTCCGTTACAAGTGACAGTGTAATTTTTCAAGCTTCCTAGGGCAAGTTATGGCCATTTCTTTACACCACAAGAAATCTACCCTAAAAACTCCTCTATTGTTCCTTCGACTTCCAAGAATTTTCATAATTTTTATACAACATAATTTTCTATGATTTTCAACACACTTTAAGTATACATACTGAATAGTACAGAATTAAAGTTTCATAATATTTAGACTTCATTTGATATCTCAAAAGCTTTACCAAACTCAGGACATACCGAAATGAAATATTCAAACAGAAACTATATACCAACTTGCAACCATCACTAAGACCTAACCATAAGGAGTTAAATTCTGATTTTCGGATATGATATGAATATATAAGTCTATTTTCATATCCACTTGGAATTTCTAAATTCCAGTAAGCACACAAAGAGATAAGTAAGTTTGGATACAAAGGGTTTCAATACAAAGCAATATGACCTATAACACCACTTATCTCACATATGAACCAATACATATTATCACAAAGGAGGATGGAATTTGGATCAATACTTCACGAATTATATAATTTGAAATAAGAATAATAGAAGATTAAAACAATATTAATACATAATATTACCTTGGAAACACCTTAAGGATTTTCTTGGAATTGTTTTCCTAGATTTTCCTTGTAACCCTTTCTTCCTTAACTTCTACCTCTCTTTCCTCAAGCTAATAACACCTCAAACTGAACCTAGAGACTTATTTGATGAAGAAATAAGGTTAAGGGAGAGTTTTAAGTCGGACAAGGCTGCCTCCCAATCCATCTAATCAAATTAAAACATTTGGTTTAATAAAAGACAATTTACCACTTAAGGGAATTGACAGATTCGCCCCTTCTCGTAATTTCGACCTAACTTCTTACTCGAACATCCATTTGATGCACGGTTTGTTGTGTTACAACCATAACTCACATATCTACAACTATATAGTTTTAACATCAAGTCAATTGTAATGTTACAAGGGTAAAAACTAGTCTTAAACAGGAACATTTCTATCGAAAATAACCAAATCTTGTGTTCGTAAATAATTCGACATTTCATGATTTATGAAAGTAGAATTATACTAACCATAATCACTTAACATTAGATATACTAATAACACATTATTAATATCACATAAGATAATTATAATTTAAATACAATTTATCATAATTATATACGGGTTGTCACACTTACGAACAGTTAATCATGATTGATAGTGATAAGAATCTACCTACATAATCTCAAAGCATAAACTAAAGCAATTAAATGATTATAAGTTTAATTTAGTTATGCAAGAGGATATGAATAAATATCGTTAACTAAGAATTTCCATCCTTTACAATGATTCATATCATCGTTCCATATCTCATTAGGAAACGAAATCAAAGTTATTTGCTCTTTTAAGCATTTATCATAAATCAAGGCTCACTTGAATAAGAACGGTTATATTCAACTACATATATAACGATTCCAAGACCATCCTTCCGAGTTTCCCAACTGGATGCGCCCATAAATGGCTATCATCTTTCAGGGCCTATCACATAAGAAAACCTGACAATCCTACAACGCAACGTCGGGAAGTGGCCATATACCTTCGACAGTGAGTCATAACCACACCTTAAATGACCTCACTTCGAACCATAAATACATAATACATAATAACCAGTTATATGGCTAAGGACTATATTCACCCTGCATTCACTAGCCAGGGGACTTCACCTCATGCGTGTACTTCCCTTATGATAGCAATTTAGAGAGGTGTGTTTAAGTAAATTATCATTTTCAGTTTTATTTCCATTTTAATATATGCATGACATTTTATCCGGAGCCACAAGTAATTTATACCATCATTATATCCTCAATGATCGTTAGACCCCTAATTCATTTTCCAAGGATTCATGGTGTTGCTATAAACCACCAAGTCTAGAATACCTCAATTGAGCTTTTAAAGTCCCCCAATATAACCTTACAACTCCTAGTCTCACATTAATTAACCAAAGGAAAATAATACCTTAACATCAATTTGGACGTCCCCGGAACAAGCCCTATTTACGCCATTTCTAATATAGGGTAGTTACCTAACTCATTTAAGACTCTAGAAATATAAGTTTACTTCATAAGAGAAGGTTCCTAGGTCCTAAGCCTATAGAAAAAGGGTAAAAACTGAGTTAGAAAAATAACTCAAAACAGCAGGATTTCTGAATCGATTCGCCTTAGGGCCGAATCGATTCACCCCAAGCAGCGAATCGATTTCGCCCAAAAGAAAATCGATTCGGATGAAAAAACTAACTTTCTACCCCAGGCCGAATCAATTGGGCCTTAACTCGAATCGATTCGGGTTTGCAGACCTTTAGCCTCACCCCTTAGCGAATCGATTCGTAGAAGGGGCGAATCTGCCAAGAATGGGGCTACGGGTTATGAACCCTAGTTTTTCCCAAAACCTCATATCTCCTCCATTTCTACACACATCAACCACCATTAATCTAACCAAAATCATTCAACATGAAAGTTAAGTATTATTCTCAATACAATATTTATCTAAACCATGATTAAGGGTTCAAACACCACAAACACAACTAAAACCATAATTGTTCAATTGATCCCAATACATATCTATCAATACAATTTATTCATCTTAAATCACATATTATCATGTAAGAAACTTTCCTTGAGGTGGAAATCTCAGATTTCTCTCATGGTAGCAACAATCCCAACCTTCAATCTTCAATCTTCTTCCTTTTTCTCTTCTTTTCTCTTCTTCTCTCTTTCTCTCTAGGTTTAGAAATACATACTTAAGAAATAAAATGAGGTGGAAGACTTAAACGTGCTCTCTCTCCATAATTCCCATCTTTAAGTGTCAATACCACATTAAAATGACTCATAACTATGCATTTAAGCCATAACCAGTCAACAGTGCCCGAAACACAAAAATACAATATGGAACTTATTTTGACTATCTCGACTATTTCGGGACTAACTGCGCCCTCTAAATTAGCATCCGAAAATTATTTAAGTCATTTCAAGTTATGGTTTCATTTATATCATAAATTTTGTTTAAAGCACACGACACTATAAAACGTAACTTGAGGATATTTACATACACGTAACAGTTAATATGCAACAATCTAGTAAATATTCTTTATTAACTCACTTAATTGATATTTACTCCATCATCCATTATTTTATATAATTACTTCACACGGTAAATTAATATAAAACAAATTTCTCAAAAGTGAGGGTTGTTACAACATAGGAGGAGGACCAGAGGCAATGGGTCAAAAAGTACTCCTTTACAACTCACGTTTACACTTGTTTCCCAAAAAGTTACGATCAAGATGGTCCGAAACGTTTGTTGTGAAGGAAATGTTCCCTCATGGTGCGGTAGAGGTGGAAGATCCGAAGGGTTTGAACTTTTCTTAGGTAAATAGACAATGCCTAAATCCATATCTAGATGTGTGTATCGAGGAAGTGGAGATAATTTTATTATCGAAATTCATGTACGGGGATGAGTAGGTTTTGGAGAGAGGTCACCCAACCCCTAACGTGTATAGGGTGAGTATTAGTTGTATATTTGAGTCGTGTTAGTGCTTTGTGTGTTTAGGAGTCGGTTGTGTGATTTTTAGCAAGAGTGGAGACTTTTCGATTTTTGAAATGAATCCCAAGAGTGCCTAATTAGTCCGCGATTGATTTTGATGATTTTTTATCGAAAATATTTAATTTAGTCTGAACAATTGATGTCTTTTAGGAAACTGGCCATTTGTGCCCAAGGAGGGTGAAATTTGCGAGGAAATGAGAAAACGTGAAAAAAATATATTCAAAAAATTGAACCCACAGGAAAGGGTTTGACTAAAATATCGAACCCTCAGAGGAAGAGGTTCAAAAATGTCATTCCTAAATTTTGAAGCGGATCGATTTTTAAGCAAACCGGTTCACTTTTCTGAATCAAAAATCCAAAATTTGATTCTTTGTTTTCTCCTTTCACTTATAACCTTTCACCTTCCCTCTACCCAAAACTCTTACCCTTCTCCTCAACAATGAAATTCAACCCAAAAATACTCCCTCCACCTTTAAACCTTTTCATTTCCAAACCCATCCATTCCCCCCCTCCCCTCGACACATTAAAAAAAATCTTTCATTTTCCCATCTTTTCAAACCATTTCCTACCTATAAATGCCCTTGGCCTCTCCCACTGAGATACTCTTGGACATGCACCTTTTTATGTAGTTTCTTTATGTCTAATTGTTATATATTTCAAGAAACTATGTATTATCCTCTCTCGTTATGAATGTAAAAATTATGTTCGTGCTATATAGTGTCTTTTGTGCCTTTTAAACATTGTTTGTTTTATATTTCGCACCCACTTCTTTTCTTATTTAGATTTTCATCATTTACTCTGAGGACAATGAAAGGTCTAAGTTGGGGGGGGGGGGGGGGGGGGGGGGGGGGAGGGGGACAAGTGCGTCTTTTAAAAAATTCAAAAAATTTAAATGCCCAAAAAAATTGAAAATTTTCTAAATCTCCAAAAAATCAAAATTTTCAAAAAAAACAAAAATATTTATTCAAAATAAATAAAACTTGGAATGTAAAATCCTTAAAAATAGAAAAAAAAAATCATTCAACATTCAATTTGTAAAAATTCCATGCACTAAGCCAAAATTGATCTAAAATGTAAATTGAACTAAAATTGATGACTTATATGAATAATTGTGGAGAATTTAACTCACTGAGAGTTTTGCGTCATTCCTCATTTTTGAGTAATTTAAATCAATCGGAGTTAAAAATGACTCACACTTTTCTTCTCTCTAAATCATTGTTTTGATTGGTCAGAGAAAATAAGTGGAAATTTTGTTTCAAAATTGCACTTAATAATGTCTCAAAAATAAAAATAAAAATAAAAATAAAAATTATTCTGAAAATGCATATGGTAATTTGATTAGTAATTTAAAAACATGAAGTAGGCCATTTGTTAGCCAAAATATTAGCAATATATATTCGATAAAATATCCAAATTTTGAAAGGAAAATTGAGCCAAAAATTAATATCTCTTTCGTTTGTTAATGCAACAAAATCAAAATTGGCTCAAAGTTGTGAAAATCGGAAAATTCAGAATTTAAAGTCCGTTCGGTATAGAAAATGGGTAGAAAAATAGAAAATTATTCAAATGAAAATATAAATAAAATAATTGTAAAAAATAAAATAGAAAAAGGAAATAGAAAAAATGATCAAAAACCCGAAAGAAAAAAGTATCAACAAACCTTCCCAAGAAAAAATTTCAACTCCATAAATTTTTTAAAATTTCTATTAGTCCCCAGAATTCCTTAACCCGAAAAAGTCTTAACTAAGTCCGAATAACAAAGCCAATCACTATATGAACAGCTAAACATACAAAAATATAATGAGTGGACAAAAATAGTGCGAATAAAGAATTAAGTTTTCTCATCTTCTAATGACCATAATCCGTTCATGAGATATTTTTATCATAAAATTTCCATCTTTGAATTTGTGTGCATGAAATCATGTACATCACATTTACTCTTAATTTTACACACATTGAGAAAAAAAAAGTCACAATCCGAGTGATTCGTTTGTGAGTGCATCCTGTGAAAAAATGAATCAAGGCGAATTTTCCAAAAGTAATGTAATGATCAATCGGTGGAAGTTAACTGTTGATTTACGGCTTCACACACATACACTATGAATTGATATTTATCAAATAAAAAAAAATCGTTATTATTAACCAATTTAAAATATACGATTTGGAATTATTTTAGTTATTCCTGTAATCGTACCGTGTGGTACAAAATGAATTTTGTGGATAAATTCACTACAAACCCTCATGAGACAGCACTTGTCCTACTAGGATAACCTATGGGTTTAACAACTTGTTTCATAAGATAAATTCAATTACATTCTGTAATACCCCGTAATTTTAAATGACTTTTAAAATGGGTAATATTTTAAATTAATTGATTAATTGGATTTTATTATTAATTAATTCATTCGAGTTTTATCCGGACGGTGGATATTAAAATGGATGATTCTGAATATTACTTAAAGATATTTAGGTAATATATGAATGTGATGTCATTGATATGACTGTATGATATAAATTCGGTAATTTATATTTTTAGTCAGACGCAGTATGGGACGTATCGGGACTAGTTTATTAAATTAAAAAGGAAATTTATTTTCTATCAACCTTACAGTCATTTCGACTGCGTCGTTACGTCCGGAAGGTTCGAAATAGTCAGAAAAGTCTATTTGGATGTTAATTTTGAGTCTCGGGTCATTTGGAAATGAATAGACAACCCGAAAGGGCATTTTGGTCATTTTTCTATGGGAGATGAATAGTGATTTCGGATTTGGTACAATTATAAGTATTGGTAGATTAAGTGTATGGGAGTTTTCATCTCCTCTTTACAAATTAGAGAAGCCATCTTCCTAGAGAGAGTGTAAGAGTGCTTGGGAAGGGAAAAGCCTAATTGGGAAGGAGAAGAACAAGAACCAAGGTCCACCACCACTGGAGTTTGACCGGAAAAGGAACAACCAACTGAGATATACTACACCAAAGGATCAGACCTTCATTAAAGGCAAGTGTTTGATAATGGCAATTTAAGTTCGTATATTGTCCATGTTAGAATAGTATGAAAAGAGAAGATTATTCATGTTTGGAAGAAATAATGGAGTGATTAAATGGATTTCTGGAAACTGAAATGATATAGGAATTAAACTCATATTTTAGGTTGATAATAATCCATGAAATAGTCATGAATTTGTTGAAGAAATTATGAAAACCATTGATGTGTTCTTGAAGATGATATGTTGATAAATTTCTGGAAATAAGGAGATAAACATGCTTTTTAATCCAATCCCTTAATGATTATAGGATGTTTAAAGTATTAGAAATCGTTCATATATGTTGGTATATCATGTAGTAAAGATTATAAGTCATTTGGGATGTTTATATGAAGGTATAAATGATCATAAGTTGCTAAACCCGTAGTTGCTGAAATGCAGAAAACCAGGTTGTGACCTGAGGGATCGATCGATCGACCCCTGCCTTCGATCGATCGACCTCCCCTGAATATGTAAAGTTATTTCTTTTTAAATGTTGATTCTTATCCCAAACCTTTTGTGGATCTTTGGTGATTATTATTTTGATATTATGGGACTTAGAAAATATCAGTAAACCCTTGATAAGATTTGAATTAATTTGATTTGGATTCAAGTGATTAAAATGTTGAAAATTATATCGAATGGAATTTCGGTTGCTAGATTCATTTGTTAAATTCTAAATGGATATGTATGAGGATTAAAGATAGGACCAGTAGGGGTGATTGAATATAACACCTGGGTATCATTAAGTTTACAAGAGGGTTTAATCCTAAGTGAAAGAAGATGTGTTTATAAGAGATTCTAAACTATCGATTTTAACCTTAATTAAAAGGAGAACTAAACTCGTAGTAATTCGGGAGAAATGATGTTATGGACCAGTAGGATATTAGTGAATTCTTACTGAATATATGTTGAGGAAAAACCTATTTGAATCTTGTGTATTAAGTGAGGGTAGCCTTAGGGTTACAATTTGAACATCAAGGACTAAGTTTAAGCTCATTATTGATTTCGCAAAAGGTATGAGGTTATCCCGATCGCATAGTTGAAATTGTCGGACCTCCTCGATCGACAAAGATAAGTAGTAGTGTATTGGAGGGGTTCCTTTTTTGGATTTCTCTTTGCGAGACGCTCCGCGCATGAACCTTAACGACGTCGGGAGTGGAGAGATGTTATAGGATGCGGGGATAATTAAATTATAAGAGCGTAGTAGTATGGCTACTGGATAGAGATGGGAGTTTGGAATACATTTGGTTGAAAGAGGGTATGAGGTTATCTCGATCGCGTATTTAAAGTTGTCGGACCTCCTCGGTCGACAAAGTTAAGTAGTAGTGTATTGGAGGGGTTCCTTGTTTGGATTTCGCTTTGCGAGATGCTCCACGCATGAACCTTAACGACATCGGGAGTGGAGGGATGTTATAGGATGCGAGGATAATTAGATTATGAAGTAAAGATATGATATTTTAATACGTGGAATTTAAAAGGGATATAATGCTACGTATGGGAAATATCTTAGGGTAGTGATATTACCTTATTGATATTATATTATAGGTATGATAATACCTATTGGATTGATTGATGATTTATGTGTATGACATACCTAGCTTAATTGCTATCGGTGGGAGGTTTGCGCGTGAGGACAGTCATATCCTGATGAATCCATGGGATCTTTGATTTGTCGCTCGAGAACATAGGTCTATGAAAGACTTATCGGGGAGTTGATAAGTCCGCTGACTGTGGGTACGTAGGTATGTGCGTGACCCATGGATACGAGAACTATGTTCACCTCCAATTTGTTTGTTGTTGTTGTTTGTGGTTCATGGAATCTTACCGAACCTTTAGTCCCCTATTCGGCGACCTGCGATGATGGGACATGATAGCAGAGTAATGCATTGCACCGCAGTTGTGACTCGGGGTGACGTATTATATATGAATATATATATAATGGATTAAATGATTAAATCGATATATTGTGGTTAAATCTATCTACGGTGATAATTGTAGATAACGGTGAATAGAGAAACATAATGGAAATAGGTTAATGAATGTTTATGCTTATAAAATTGAAAAGCTTAACTCATGTTAATGAGAAACGATTCATATTAATGAGTAATGATTCATGTTAATGAGAAACTAATCATATAAAGGAGATATGTAAATGAATAATAATGTGACGTATGGTATGGGACATACGGGGATTATGATATGGGAATGGAATTATAATATGGAGACTAGAAAAGAGGAACCATTAACTAGGAGGTTAATAGGAAATGTTAAGTGTGCACTCTAGTTGAGAGGTGAGAATTGCAAGTGAGAGTTGGATCTAACATGTACATAATAAATGCTTTATTGCACTTGTTAAATACTTGTTGTTTTAAAAATCATCTACACATTCGGGCTCTGACCCGTTTCCTTGCATATTTTCTCTTCTATTGTATCTCTATATCAGGTGTCCAGCAACAGGGACGCCAACCTTGGCGGATTTTGACAGACTATGGATTTATGGAGTTTTGCTTAGATGTCTATCTTCATTTGATTAACAGTATTCTTAGTTAGGGCATGTCGCCCAAAGGATTTCAGTTATCATTTTCTATCGAGGTCAAATACTATTGTATTCGGGTCTTTTTAATACAGTTGTTATTGATGGGATTACTGTAATGGATTAATATTATTTGGGAATGTTTATTCCAATTGCATTTAAATTCTTTTGTGTTATTTATTAGGTTATCAGTGTTGTAGAATAAAATGTGTTATGTTATTCTTAAACTAAAAATGGTTTTGTTGAAATTTAAATTTGGAAAGTTTTTAACACCAGCTTAATTGAGTATTGGGTGAGTTGTAAATGTTTTCAACAGTGATGCTAAGAATGAGCCAACTGTATATTATGTTTTAATTTTGTATGGGACTGGCCACCCGGTATTTAATTAGGCGGGGTGTTACACATTCCAACAAAATAGGTATTATATCCCATAGTGGATAAGTGTTATTCATAGGCCCTAATTTTAATTCTTTTATATTGCCCGGGACTTGTAACGTTTTAAGTTAGGGTGTTTGATTCAAAACGAATATTCCATATTTATCCCTCGAATTTTATTATTTTTACGATTCCAAACATCACATTTATCCTAAATCTACCTCATATGTTATGCAACTAACCTTTTACAAGTATTTCATGTTTTGCGTATTTCTCCTTCATTTTAAAAGTAAATCATGCAATTGGATGGAAGAAAAGAGCCAAAACAATGAAAACTTTGCAAGAAATGAAAGTCAAGGGCAAAACAATAAATTTTCTGCTAGAACCCAGAGAAGGATCCAACGTGAAATTTGAATATCTTGAGTTCACGAGAACATTTGAAGAAATGGCACCTCAGTTCGAGTTACAGTGAAGAAGTTATGGCAATATGATATTGAAGAAAAGTCCCATGGGTAAAACTTCAAATGAAGTAAAGAAGCAAGCTAAAGTGAGATACTCAAACCCAGAGATCGAAGCAGTTTGATTCCTGGAGCGAACTAGTTTTCTTGGCCTTGAGGGTTCGATCTCAGTGTTCGGCTTGGTTTGAGGGTTCGATTTTCAGTGGGATTTTTTATCCTTTCCTAAATTTTAACTAGAGTTTTTGGGGTCAATGTTTACAACTTTGGCCCTTTTTTGCACTTATATAAGTCATTTAGGAGTCCTAATATTTACACTTTGCACTTTGTTAGGCAAAAAATTAACCATTATTAATTAGAGGACAAATAATTGTGCTTTGCGCATCAAATTAATTGAAGCCTTGAAATTTTCCAAAAATCTTTATTTAATGTGAAGTTTTATTCTTGCAGCCTTGTTTCTTCGTAATTGGTATAAATTTCCTAATTCTGTCTTCTTATTATTTCATTATGAATACTTGCATCTTGAATATGATTAGTTTAAAATTCAATTCCATGTCAAGATAAGCTATTTGTGGGTTGGGGAACACGAACCCAACCTAGAGTTTTCAACATAAATATAAAATTCAACGTAATTAAATAATTAATTCTTCGAGTTTGATATGTTAATTGAGACTATTAGTCTAGGACACTTACTATGTTTGATAAAATAAATTGGAGTGTTTGAGGATACACTAAAACTCGATATATATTGTACCTCGATCAATAAAACTCGATATATATTGTACCTCGATCAATAAAACTCACATATTTATTCCTTATGAAATTTTAGGTTGAGCGTGTAGAAATCACCAGGAATGGTTTAGAAATGAAGGATATATCTCAGTTAAAATATTTCAAACCCTAAAGTCAACCTTCGAGATGTGGAATACGAACTATTTAACCCGAAACCTCGACCACGCACATGACGGCCCGTGGCCAATCAAATTTTTTTGAAATTTTTTCTAATATTTTTATTTTATTTTTTTGACCAAAATGGTGTAAGTTAAGGTTGAGTTTGGTCAAGTCTATAAAAAGATATGGAAAAATCAGGTTTTAAGTTTGAAATGTTTTTCCTAAATTAGAAATTGGCCCCTCCTCACTTTTTCAACTTATGAACTTTAACCCTAAACTTTGTCTATAAGTACTTTATATATTTTGAGTCAAAAAGTCTTCCACACCAAAGTTAAAATTTAAACCAAAGTCCAAGATTTTAAATTCCAAAGCTATTTACTATTACACCCTTGAAACTTTAAAATACACAGCTTTGGGTATAAATTGATCAAAAACAACCTCAATCTCAACAATACATATTCACCAAAATATTTGTATATCGATAATCAAGTACCATATCGTCTCGATATCCTCGTTTGATTCGTAAGAGGTTCAAAACAATAGATCAAATAGGTCATTTTACCTCTTTGATCGTAAATTTTTTGTACTTGTTTAACTGCTATTGATACCACTCTATGACAACCCTACTTGATTCCAAGTATGTGCATAAATTACCATACTAATGTTATTTTATGTTTCATTATTTTAATTATGATCAAGTTGAACCCTGCTCACCTAATAACTGATATCATAACAATTTGTTGTAATGATTCAATTCACCTTGCACTTTTGTGCATTATTATTTATTATGTAAGAATCAATAATAACTAGGGAGTATACTGCAGTGTTATCCCACGACATTTTCCTACTTGGCCTATGGTATTCGATGTTAAGAGCGGGATTCATTTCTATATATATATATATGAATGCCACTTTAATCATGTGACTAGACAATTAATATCCAAAGGTTTTGGATTACTTATTATTTGGTTTTTCTCATGGATTATTTAATTCTATACCCCTTAGTGAACTGGTAAGTATGGGATTATTAGTTCAAAATCATTGGCTTTCTTTAATGTATTTATGACAAACATTTATATTTAAAAAACACTAAATTCTATATACACTCCACCTCCCATCTATATATAGATATTTGTTATAAAATTGGTAAAGCCAGCTTAGCATATTTGTTCTAATTTCTTTTTCCTCCAAATTGCTCAGGAGAAAGAGGATAGTATCTCTACCCATTTTGAGACACACACCAGTCACGTGTTTGCATTTGTGATTGTTTGGACAGAGATTAAGCTAGATAGGAGCAAGGAGTGGCAGTTTTTTATTTTCTACTATATAGTTTGAGTTAATAATAAACTGTAATTCACCCCTGCGGTGGTAATACATTATGTGTACCATTTTAATAATGAATAAAGTTTTGTTTTCCTCCTTAACTTTAATTCGTTGCTTTATATATATTCTCTTGTACATTCATACCAAAAAACAGGGTGTGACATGTGGGTATCATAGCATGTTTTAAATATAACATATTGGAAAGTTTTCATTCTATACGGGAAAATTTTATAACATATTAGCTATTTTTTCTTTTTGTAAATTAATTTATCACTATTATCTTGAAATTATGTTTTACAGCATGGATACGTGGGATTCATTTCTATTTAGTGTGGACATTACACCAACAAATCATTTGGAGAATACAGTTAGAAAAGAGACACTTACATGGCTCAGAGAAATAATTTGCACTATAGATGAGGACTAGGTAGATTCAAGTAGTGACATAAAGGAACTAGTATTGACCAATCGAATTTTAGGCCCAGTTCAAGGGATGAGGAAAGTAGATTGTTATGTTAATGGTCTAGTCATACTCCATGAGGCCATAAATCTTTCTTTAGCTAATGTACCACCAACTCCA
Source organism: Sambucus nigra (assembly GCA_949130495.1). NCBI lineage: Eukaryota > Viridiplantae > Streptophyta > Magnoliopsida > Dipsacales > Adoxaceae > Sambucus > Sambucus nigra. The sequence continues at coordinate 152,325,351 of OX422216.1, read as the reverse complement.
CCACTTTACCTAAATGCTACCTCCAATGGTTAATTTATAGTTTTTTTTATCTTCCAACACAAGTGACTCAACAGATGACGATCCACCCAAACCCAATGACTACTTTGATATTCCAGATTTTGATTCTTCTGAGAATGATGATGTTATTCCCGCCTCAGGAAACTAGAAAAGTTGAGAAAAGAATCCCTCCTAATGTGATATAGTAAAATAAAGTACTGTATATAGTGTGTTCTAATCATATTTAGGAGGTTGACTAACTTTGAACTGATGTAGAGTACGTACTAGTGTGATCTATGCCTTTATTGTACCATAGGACTCTATTTTGTATAGTATAGTAAGCTGGTGATATATTCTTCTTTGATGTTGTTATTTACTATTGTGACTTTTCTACTATATTTTAGGATGGTAAGTAATCGAATTCCCTCCACTGAAACTCAAACATAATAGACTCACATTGACGGAATCATGTGATGTCTTCAGGAATTAACATCTTTATCCCAACAATAACAAATTCCTCATCGTGCTCCGGAGGAAATATCAGTTGAATTTGTAGTACGAATGCTCTTAAAAGAATTTTTTAGGGAATGACCTTTGTCATTCCTTGGAAAGCTAGGAGCTAGTGAAGCTGGGAAATGGATATGTCAGATTATGAAAATTTTGAATGGAATATCAACTTATATGTTCAAAAGGGAAGATGATTTTTGCTGGCAAGCACTTCTATGGAACGAGAATGTTATTGATTATACTTGGTGTAAGGACACAAATTTCCAATTAAGTCCTTTGTTGTTTTGGCTCAATTCCAAACAAAAACATTTGAGTCATAGAATAGTGATCATGAGTATCCCCCAAGCCTATGACATTTGAAGTTTAAGTTGAAGAATTAGCAGCTAGTATTTCAAAGGGAATATATCAAAGTGTCGAGTTTACATAGTGCCAAGTTTTGCATCCTCGACGGTTCATATTTCAAGTCTCCAAAAGGTATGAATGTTTTATATATACTTATTTTTAGAGACTTGGAATAATTTCTAATGGGTGTAAAATTTATTTAAAATGAATTTGGTATCATAAAATCATGTTTAAAAAAGTTTTTGGACTTAAAATGATAATGTAATTTTTTTTGGATTTTTCGACTTTTCATTCGAAGTGTCATTCAAACGAGTTTACCGACGAGATTACCAAATGGTCACTGACTTTTCGTTCAAAGTTTCGTTCTAACGAACTCGTTCAAACAAAGTTTTCCAATGAGTTTTGGGATGTATTAGCCTTTGAAATATTGTTCGAACATAGTCGTTTGAACGGCCTTGAAATGTCGTTCGAACGAGATTTCAGCGGGAATAGTTATTTTGGCAGTTTTTCCCTTTTCCCACCTTTTGTCACCACTACCTTTTTACAGTTTTTAACCACTTCGGGACGACACTTTTGCTAAGACTTTTGAGCATCCTTAGAGATATTTTGAGAGAAAATACTTCCAACCAAAAGTCCTAGTTTTTCATATGTTAAATATAATACGAAAGTTCTTTCATACACATGTATTTACACCCATAAATAAGTTCTTTCATATATATATATATCAATTGTTTGGAGTTTGTTTTTGGCACCATTGGTTCATCTCTACCATAAGAAGGAGAAGTTTGGGTTTGCTTCTATTTCCCATAAAAGAAGAAGTCTTGTTTTTTATGTGGCATTCTCATACGGTGAAAGGCACTGTGTGTGGTTGATGGGTTCCCAAAAGGCTTCATTGATGGAGTCCAAAATATCGGTGGAGTCTGATGTTGTCGACTAAGCAGAGGTTGGTACAAGAAGATGCGTCAGGGGCTTGAAACTAGTCGAGTCGTGTTGTGAAAGTCAACCGTTTTGTATTTGTAAAATTTTGTACTTAGTGTACTTAAGTCTAGAGACGTCCGAGATTTTTCCCATTCGATTTTTCCTCGTACATCGCGATGCAGTGATTGTGAATTTATTTTAACTTGCGAATCACTTAGAATGCATGCTTTGGATTAAAAGATCAAATATGGTTTAATTCACTCTCTCATTTAATTTGGTGCTAAAATTAGTTTGGGTAAAATTTGGCTTAATTTAATTCAAGTCATTAAAATAATTTGGTCAAATTTGGTTTGGCCTAATTTGTGAAAAATGAATTAATCTTATTAGGTAAATATTTAGGACTTGGGTTGAATTAATTTGGTTTAAGTGGATATTTGTAAATTGATTAATTTAATGTCACTTTTAGTGTAGTTTAATTTTAAGTTGAAAGAAATTAAAATTTTAAGTTTAAATTTGTAGGATATGTAGTTTGTTGAATTTGAACCATCCTATTTTGCACTTTAAGGAAATGGAAATTACTTTTAAAAAGAAGAATTTTAAAATTGAGGATCCACATTTCCAACAAGAGGTATGTGAGCAAGAGAGATAATTTACTTCGTTAAGGTCCTTTTAAATATTTTTGGTTAAAAATGGAATTTTCCCCATAATCAAAATTTTCTTTTTTTGATGGTTCCAACTACACGTATTGGAAAGAGCGTATGAAATCGGCACTAAAATATATCGATGAAAGGGATTGGTTGTCTGTTGTTAACGGGTGGTCCCCACCCACATATTTGATAGAAAATGAGCATGTCCCCAAACCCGTAGATAGATGGAGTGAGAATGAATTTAAACATGCTAATTCTAATTCCCGGGGATTAAATGATTTTTTTAGTACGGTCACACCGGATGAATTCTGACGTATCATGATGTGTGAAACAGCTAAGGAAGCTTAGGATATATTATAACTCACTCATGAGGTTACTAGTGTTGTTAAGACTTCTAAACTCCAAAACCTCACCACTTAATTTGAAACCATCAAAATTAATGAAAAAGAAACTTTTGATGCATTTTATGCTAGACTTTCCGATATAGTAAATCCATCCTTTAGTTTGGGAGAGAAAATACCCGATGACCGAGTTATAAAGAAAATTTTAAGGTCCCTACCCGAGAGATTTGTCCCTAAAGTGACCGTTTTAAATTCTTTACCCACCTTGCACTCTACCAAAATTTAGAAATTAGTAGGTGATTTGCAAACCTATGTGCTAGATATGTTTCCCTCCAAAAATGAAAAGAAAATAGATAAGGGCATTACTTTAAAAGACCGAAAGGAGGAAAAACACGTTGTGGTTGATGAGAGTGATAGTGACTCGGAGGACATGGCTATGTTTGCTAGGAAATTTTGAAAATTTCTTAAATTTAACAAAGATAAGTTTAAAAATGATTTTAAAAATTTGAAAATTCTAAGCATGACAAAGCCGAAAAATCCCCTAAAACCTAAATGAAGATCTAAATAGGCACGAGTCAAATCGGTGTTTTAGTTGTGAAGGGTATGGCCATAGGGCTTTTGAATGACCCAATAAGCTAAGGAGAGAGGGTAAATAACCTATTCATATAATGCCACCCTTAGTGATAGTGATAAGGAAGAGGGACCTGGTTCCCCCATTGAGCGTAACTTTACCGCGTTCATAGCTAGCCATGTTAGTGAATGTGAAATAGTGTCTGATGATGACACCTTAAAAAACGACACTTCCAAGGCCTTTGTTTGTGAATCCTAAAATGATGATGGTAGTGAGAGTGGAGAATAGAGAGAGAGTGATAATGATGAAGGGGTTGATGAGAGTGAACTTCAATTTGCATTTAGAGAATTATATGAAGAATCTATAAAATTAAAAGTGTAAATTTAAAGTTAGAAGCTAATTTAAGGGAGCGTGCCAAGGTTGTTGATGAGAGTGCGTTGGTTGATGACCTTACGACACGAGAGAGAGATCTTTGAGAGAAGTTATAATATATAGAAGGCGAGCGAGATAACCTTAAGGGCTTAATGGAATCCTTAAAAAAGGAGCTTCTCGCGTTTGAAGAGCGAAATATTTTATTAGAGTCCAACATTTAAGAATTAGAGAATAAACTAAAAGTCTCTAATAAGGTCAAATTTCATTTGGAGTTTAGGTCTGGAAAACTAGATAAAAATCTTAGGCATGGTCCAAATAAAAAATGACACTTGTGGTTTAGGCTTCGATACTTGTCATGATTTATCGAATAAAGCCAAAACCAATGTTTTGAGAGAATCTCCTAAGAACTCTTCTAGAGGTCAATCCTTAGGTACTACTTTTCGAGGAGTCTTTACATGCTCACATTGTGGTTGAAAAGGTCATATTAGGAAGTTTTGTTTTGATCTTAAAAGAATTCCTAGAAAATCCCAACATAAGGCAACCAAGGTAGACAAGATTCCTATATCTTGAGATCGTCATTCATCGTTAGTTTGGGTTACGAGATCTGACTTGTTAGCTTTATAAGATAGGATTTTTTATTCTCATTTACTTTCACACGATACCTCCCTTGCTAAATCTAAAGGGTGAATGTGTTAGTTGTTTGCATACTCTAGCTTTTTGTACTTTGTATCATATATGTTTGCTAGTTGTATGTCTGATTTATCATTTTCTAGTCATTCCTTTATCACTTATAACATGCTAGAATTGTGATTTGTGTTTATCTTTTGTATTATTATCTTTTCATTTTACTTTTCTTTTAATGAAAAATACAAAAAGATTTTGTTTATCATTTGTGTTTTAATTTTTTTTGTAATTTAGGTTTAATACAAAAAACAGAAATGATTTTTGTTTGTCTTTTGAGTAAATATTTTTGTATGTTTGGTTAAAAAGTTTAAAAAACTCAAAAAGATTTTCTTTGTGTGTATTTTAGTTTGACACACTTTTAGTGGCATATACTTGTGTTTGAATCCTTTTCTTTGTACTTCCATGTGGATATAACTTTTGGTTAAGATTGTCCATCCTTAAAATGTTCTTTGTCATGCATGCAAGGAGAAGTTGGATTTTGTGTTGCTTAATGGATTCTATTTTTATATGCCTCAATTCACACATGCACGAGCTCACTTGAAATTTAATTGTCACATGTATATTTGAGCTAAGTGAAATGTTCTCCAATCAATTTAGTCATTTACATTTTGCTATGACTATGGAGGATTTGTGCATGTAATAACCGTTTCTCGGATTTGAAAAAAAATAGAAAAATATGTTTATCTGGTGTAGTTGTTTTTCAATGGAATTGGACTGCGAAAGACAAAATTACTTTGCGTGAAAAGACACCATTGACTTTTAAGCCTTAAAAATGTGGCATTACGAAGAATATTGTCCAAGGTCAAAAAATAGTTTGGTTAATCTGTTCAAAATAAAAGAATAGAAAAATTATGAGGAGTTTGGTTGGATATATTAACGGGTTTGCATAATGACTTTATATCCTAGTTAAACTTTTATTGTCATGAATCTAGTGATTTGTAGAATCATCAAAATTATAGGCTTATGTGCATTGTGTATGTTTGTTCATTGATTTCAATTTATATTGTCACATGAGGCTATATCTAAATGTGATAAAGTTTTTCAATCAAATGAGAACTCCGTGAACATGTTTTAAGTCATTGGGTCGAAATTTAATTGTTACAAGTTCACACCCCTACACTTCCATTTCCCACATGAATTTGGACACATTTTTCCCATACAAGTGTGAAAATCTTTATATATTTTGTTTCATGTGTGGTGTGTATATCTATATATGTGTGCTTGTACATATTTTATATCAATTGTGTATACATATATATGATCTTTTGTTTATGTCTTTTTCATGCTAGATAATCCATTTAAGTTTTTAATTCATATTTGGTATCTAACTTGTTGCAAGTTTTGGTTTGATATCCCATGCTTAGCTCATTATTTTACAAACTGGTATCATTTTGTTCACATCATAGTTGGTATCCATTAATCTTTGTTTGGATTAGTTATTGTTAATTTTTGCCCATAATTCTTAATGATCCTATCTCTTAAGCATCGATTTGTTTTACTTATTTTCCCTTATTTATATCCCTTATGTAGTTTTTAGGGAGAAATTGTCCTTAGTTATTTTTGGGGAGAAGTGGTTTAATTTATTCTATCACCTTTGTCTATTCCTGAACAAAAAGGGGGAGAAGTGGTTTCTAAGTGGGAGTCACGACTTTCTTAGGTAGACCCTATTAAACAAAGGGGGAGAATTAATTTAGGGAGAGTATTTAATTTACTTGCATTTAATACTTTGATATTCCCTATGCGTTTAATGTTTTTCTTAAGTGTGTAGGAATTATGCTATCGACAAATTTCATCGGCAAAGATAGTCATCCTTGGGTTTTTGAGTCAAGCCTATATTTTTTATTTTGGGTGGGAAGTTTTCGAGTCTAGAAGAGCTTGACATCCCTTTAGGATTTTTGTTTGATTTTTGTCCCAGAATAGCCAAAGGGGGAGATTTGTAAGGACACAAATTTTCAATTGAGTCCTTTGTAGTTTTGGCTCAATTCTGGACAAAAACATTTGAGTCATAGGACAGTAATAATTGGTATCCTCCAACCCTATGACGTTTGAAGTTTAAGTTGAAGATGCAAAGGCTAGTATTTAAAAGTGAAGATATCAAAGTGTCGAGTTTACATAGTGCCTAGTTTGGCATCCTCAACGGTTCATATTTCAAGTCTCCAAAAGGTATGAATGCTATATATATATATATATATATATATATATATATATTTGTAGAGACTTGGAATAATTTCTAAAGGGTGTAATCTCTTTTAAAATGAATTTAGTATCATAAAATCATGTTAGAAAAAGTTTTTGGACTTAAAATGACAATATACAAATTTTTGAATTTTTTGTCTTTTCGTTCGAAGTGTCGTTCGAACGAGAATTCGAACGAGTTTACCAACAAGATTGCCAAATGATCATTGACTTTTTGTTTGAAGTTTCGTTCTAATGAACTCGCTCGAATGATGTTTTCCAACGATTTTTGGCATGTTTTTCCCTTTGAAATCTCGTTCGAACATAGTCGTTCGAACGACCTCGAAATGTCGTTCGAACGAGATTTCAGCAGGAACAATTATTTTGGCAGTTTTTCCATTTTCCCATCTTTTGTCCCCACTACCTTTTAACAATTTGTAACCACTTCGGGACAACACTTTTGCTAAGACTTTTGAGCATCCTTAGAGAGCTTTTGAGAGAAAATACTTCCAACCAAAAGTCCTAGTTTTTCATGTGTTAAATCTAATAGAAAAATTCTTTCATACACATGTATTTACACCCATAAATATGTTTGTTTTATCCAAGTTCCTCTATACATATATCTATTGCTTGGAGTTTGTTTTTGGCACCATTGGTTCATCTCTACCATAAGAAGGAGAAGTTTGGCTTTGCTTCTATTTTCCATAAAAGTAGAAGTCTTGTTTTTGCTGCGGCGTTCTCATACGGTGAAAGGCACCGTGTGTGGTTGATGGGTTCCCAAAAGGCTTCATTGGTGGAGTCCAAGGTTCCGGTGGAGTTCGAGATTGTCGACTAAGAAGAGGTTGGTACAAGAAGACACGTCAGGGGCTTGAAATGAGTCGAGTCGTGTTGTGAAAGTCATCTGTCTTGTATTTGTAAAATTTCGTACTTAGTGGACTTAAGTCTAGGGTCGTCCGAGGTTTTTTCCAATTGGGTTTTACTCGTACATCACGACGTAGTGGTTGCGAATTTATTTTAACTTGCAAATCACTTAGAATGCAAGCTTAGAATTAAAAGATAAAATATGGTTTAATTCACTTTCTCGTTTAAGTTGGTGCTAAAATTAGTTTGGGTAAAATTTGCATTAATTTAATTCAAGTCATTAATATAATTTGGTAAAATTTTGTTTGGCCTAATTTGTGAAAAATGAATTAATCTTATTAGGCAAATATTTAGGACATGGGTTGAATTAATTTGGTTTAAGTGGATATTTATTAATTAATTTATTTAATATCACTTTTAGTGTAGTTTAATTTTAATTTGAAAGAAATTAAAATTTAAAGTTTAAATTTGTAGGATGTAGTTTGTTGAATTTGAACAATCCTATTTCGCACTTGAAGGAAATTGAAATTACTTTTAAAAAGAAGAATCTTAAAATTGGGGGTATACATTTCCAACACTTGGGGCAAATTTGAACAAATCTTCTTCAAAAAGTATTTTCCCAAAGTTGAACGAGATCCCCGAACAATAGATTTCTTAATATTATAACAAGCAAATATGTTTGTAGCCTAGTATGAAGCCAAATTTATTTATTTATCTCGTTACGCCATTGAGTATGTGGATACTTATATAAAGAAATGCAAGCAGTTTGAAAGGGGACTACATCCGAGGATTAATAATCATGTCACTCCTTTACAAATCCTAGATTATTCTCAACTTATTGAAGTTACAGCAATTGTGGAACGAAATTCTTCCACCATAGTATGATCTTATCCCGCAGTTACTAGAATAATCATGGGACTAGGACTTTACCTCAATATCGACCTCAACCTTATCTAAATTCAAGTGAACAATCTTATTCCTTGATTCTCCATAACACTACCCAACCATTTATTCATTGTCATGAATGTCAAGAATTAGGGCATATTCATCCACGATGTCCTAAATTAAGATCTATTTCATTCCATCATCATATAGATAATCCCTCACAAAATCCAAATTTCATCATATCCAAAACCAGACTAAGTTAAATCCTGCTAAGAAAATTGTGCCAGTTCCTAGTCATGGAAATAATTGTACGATATTTCCTACATGAAACTCCCATGACGTGATAGAAGGTAAAATATTTTTTTCATCATCTTCCTACATATAGTTTATTTTTTTCACCAGGTTCAACACATTCCTTTATTAGTCTTAAACTATTCCATTGGATATTGAATTAACTTTAACTGTTCCATTCGATATTGAATTACCGACAGCTGAATCAATACACCAATACAAGGTTATAGATATTGTAAAAGTCATCTTGATTTTTGTACACTCTTTGTTCTCTTGATAATCTTATATATTTGTGATTTTGATATTATTATCAAGATGGATGTTCAGTCAAGACATCGTGCTTGTATTGATTTTGATGTTATGAAAATTTATTTTTGAAACAAAGAAAATTGTTCCTTTGTATTTTAAGGATCAGGTCCATCTGAACCATCAAGTTTTCAATTTCAAAATTCTTATTTAATTCGAAGAATTTTAGAACAATTCGAAGATATTTTCACCGAATAATTACAAGGATTACCCTATTCCCGAGAAATAGAATTTATCATAAATCTTTATTCTAAAACTCTTTCTATTTCGATACATTTGTATTGAATGGCTCCTTCCAAACTTCGAGCACTCCGTACTGAATTAGATGATCTTCTTGAAAAATATTTGATTTTCTTAAGCTCATCTCCTTGCGGAGATCCTGTATTATTCGTCAATAAACATGATGGAAGCTTTAGATTTTGCACAGATTATCATAAGCTGAATTCAGTACCTATTAAGATTAAGTGTCCTCTACCCGAAATCGGAGATCTATTTGATCAACTTTGAGGATCAATGACCTTTTTCAAATAGACATATTATCTGGTTACCATTAATTGCGAGTAAGAGAAGAATATGTTCCAAAAAAGGCTTTTCGAACTCGTTATGGACACTTAGAGTTTACCATAATGTCTTTTAGATTAACCAATGCTCCCACAACTTTTATGGATCTTATGCATAGAATCTTTATACCTTTTGGGGGACAATTTGTTATCATTTTCATTTAAGATATTCTTGTTTTTTCGAAAATCTAGTAGAGCATGCCCAATCTCTAAGAAACCATCGGTTATATACTAAGAAGAGGAAATGTGATTTTTCAATGAAGGAAATAAAATTTCTATGATATGTGATTTCTGAACATGGAATCCAAGTCGATCCTCGAAAAATTTCATCTATTTCGGAATGAATAAATCCTATCAATATTACCGAGATAAAGAGATTTCAAGGATTAGCTAGATATTATCGTCGTTTTGCGAAAGGTTTTTCTCTCATCGCTCTTCCCCTTTTAAACCTAACTAGGAAGGGAGTGCTATTTGAATGGACTGATGAATGTACTCAACCATTCCAAATTTTTAAACACAAATTAACTACTACTCCTATCCTCACTATTCCTTCTTGAAATGTAAGTTATGATGCATATACCGACACCTCAATGCAAGGTTTAGGATACGTATTAATGCAAGATGCAAAAGTTGTAGAGTATGGGCCACGACAACTCAAAACTCATGAACATAATTACCCTGACCATGATCTTGAGTTAGCAGCTGTAGTTTTTTCTTTGAAAATTTAGTGTTGTTACCTTTATGGTGAAAATTTTCAAGTTTTTTTATCATAAGATTTTGATATACATCTTCACTCAAAAAGACTTAAATTTAAGACATTGGTGTTGGATGGAATTTTTGGAAGATTACCGATTTAATTTAAACTACCATCTGGGAAAATTAAATGTGGTAGCCGATGATTTAAGTCATAATACAGTAGGAAGACTCCATACTTTGATTTCATACGATATTTCTACTACCATAGAGAAATATTATCTTCCATATATACCCCCTTTCTGAAAATTTTCCAACATCATTGCATATTCTGAATTGAAAGAGAAATTCGTAGTCCAACAGTTCCAAGACCTTTTTGTGCAATCCCTTCAGGATAAAAATCACGATTTCTCATATGATAAGGAAACATTCTTATGATTTAGAAATAGATTGTATGTATCTGATGATTTATCTCTTCAAGAAAAATTATTACAAGTAGCCCATCTTTCTAAGTTTTTGATTCACCACGTAAACTACAAAATGTACCATGCCCTAAAGAAGAAATATTGGTGGCCAAATATGAGAAATGGTATCGAAATTTTTGTAAGGAAATGTCTTACTTGTCAATAAGTAAAGATAGAATACCAATATCCTCGTGAACTCCTTTAACCCTTACCAATTCTTGAGTGCAAATGGGATCATATTACCATGGTCTTTATAAGTGGATTACCTTGTACGTCTCATGGGTTGAAGCCCTAATACTCTTGACTCACTTGAGTCTATATTGTATAAGTGTTCATCTAGTTTGGAAATTGTGATAAAATTATGTCTAACCTAGAAACCAAAGAACCTTAGATCTTGCATTACTATTTTATCTTTGATTGAAGAGACATAGATTTAATTACCAACACTCACACACAATAGAATGAGTCATTTGCATGTCATGTTGCATATTAGTGTGTGTATATATGTTGAGTGTTTTTAAATCCCTAAATTTAATTTTTAAATATTTTTGGGATTTTTTAAAACATTTTAAAATAAGGTTTTATTAATAAAACTTGGTTTTAAAAGGTTATGGGGTAAATATGCTATTTTAGAAATATTGTTTTAACTCTCTAAAGTTGGTTTGGGTAGAAACCAAAAGCAACAGAGACTTCAGGGTTTACTCTGTAATTATTTTCACGCTCGTTTTATCTCGTGTTATTGACCAACATTTGTCACCCTCTGATTGGTGAGAAGTGTGTTTCTTTGAAGAGAGTAAAACTACGCCTGCTTTCAACCCTTGGATCATATGTAATCAACGATCTGCATGTCTTCTATCATAATCCTTGTGATTACCTTTTGAACCAATCAGAAGCGTTTTAACCACCGCTTATCGTATGCCCTTGGATCTTAGTCAATCCATCTTGACTCTATCTGGACCCTTGATTTTGGCCCTCGATCTCAAACCTTCTCAACCTCTAATAAAAGGATCCCTTTACTCAGCTTTCTAAGACTTTTGTTATTTTGTCATTTGAGAGAAAATAAAGAGAGAGTAGAGAGAAGAGAGAGAGAGAGAAACCAGAAGAGAGAGGAAGAGTTAGAAACCCTAAATCGTCTACGCAGTTCAAACCAAATACAAACCTTCAAACCTCTATACTTTACTAAACACAACCTTGAGTGTTTGAGTGTTTTTGAGAGATGATTTGAGAGTTGGTTTGTTGTTGTAACCTCTTCTTCTTTGGATATTGTTTCTGCTTAATCATTTCTTATATCTGTTGTTCCAGTATATTGAAACTTTCAGATCTAAATTTTTCATGATATATTACACTTAGTTTGCATGTTTGTTTCTCATCTTGAGAAATATTTTGTTGATTCATTTTCTGTAAACGTTTTTAACTTTGAAATCAACAAAAATGTTTTCTGTTTCTAATTCTCTTGAAACAAGACCTTAGACCTAGTTTGGAATCACACTTGGAGGTTTTCAATCTCGAAAAACTTTTCTAAACTCTGAGATTGATTAAGACCTTGACTGTCTTCTAAGCAAGGTATCCGTTGATTCTGGGATTGTTTTAAAGGTCAAAAAGGTTAAGTTTTGTGAGAAGAGAGAAAAAGAAAACTCACAGCATATAGACTTATTTGTAATTTTCTAGGACTGTTTGTACATGATAAGTGTGTGTGTGTGCATGCATGTGTTAGAAATCACTCCACAAACACTTTCACACTACAACACGAAAAGTGTTGGTAATAAGATCTTGAGATTAAGAGTCGACGTAAAGAGCTTGAACAAATTGGAGTTAACAAACTGAGAGGACAACATCAACAATCAGAACTGCAAAGAAGTTATAAGGACACCAGAGGGTACATTCCTAAACTTATATAGGTCTGAGTTATATGCATGTTTGTTATATAGTTTGTAACTGTTAAATTTGTTTATAGTGGATTTTTGTTTTACTCCGTAGAGGGAGTCGTGGATGTTTCCTCGATTGGTGAGGTTTTACCACGTAAAAATCTTGTACTTAATCTTGCTACATCTTCTCATCTCATTCTTGGTTGTGCTGGGTTTTAAAGTTTGTTTAAAAGTGTTTTATAAACTTGTTAGTAAAATCTTGAATAGATCTCGTACATACTGTTTTGTTAAACACATCTTGTGTTCAAATAGTTTTGGTTTTTCAAGAAAAGAGTTTCTCAAAAAAACAGATCGGAGTTACTTAAATAGTTTATTTTTAATAAACGGCTTTAGTAACAGAATTTCGTAGGTATAGTTCCATTTGTGTAATTATAGACGGACTTGCCAAATTTGCATATTTTCTATAAGTGAAAACTACCGATTCGTTTCAAAAACTCGGTAAACTTTACATTTTAGAAATTGTTCGATTATAAAGAATTCATGTATCCATTATGTCAGAAAGAGATTCCTATATTGTAGGAAAGTATTGTCAAGCACTTCAAACCAAAATATGTACTAAACTGTATTTGAGTACCACATTTCGCCCACAAACGGATGGACAATCGGAACGTACAATTTATATATTATAAGATATGTTATGAGCTTGTAAATTAAATATACCCGACAATTAGAATGACCATTTAACCCTTGTTGAGTTTTCTTATAACAACAATTATCATTCATGTATCAAAGTTGCCCCGTTTGAAGCTTTATATGAAAGACCTTGTCATTCACCTACATTTTGGAGAGAATCGGGAAATAGCCAACAATTTGGTCTCAGGATAATCTAACAAACCACTGGAAAAATACAACATATTAGAGAATGATTAAAAACAACCCAAGATCATCAAAAAAAGTAATGCAGACTAGCATTGGAAGCCTTTAGAATTTCAAATTAATGATCAAGTATTTTTTAAAGTTTCTCCTCGAAAATAAATTTTACATTTTGGAAGGAAAGGAAAATTAGTCCTTAGTTATATTGGATCATTTACTATTTCTAATTATATTGGCCATGTAGCCTACAAATTAGAATTACCAGTGGATTTATCCAATATTCATAATATATTTCATGTGTCCCAGTTATATCTGTATATATTTTATCCCTCCCATATAATTTCATTTCAAGAAATTCATATCCAACCAAATCATGAATTTGAAGTACACCATGTTGAAAATTTAGATCGCCAAGTGAAATGTATCAAGAATAAGGAAATCCCCCCATTGAAGAGGCTAGGAAAGACCAATATCGTGATCTATTCTAACATAAATTCGACGGGAGAATTTTCTTTTAGGGTAGGTAGATTATAATATCCGTACTTGAATTAAGATACCCTAATCTTAGTTTAATCCCTCCTAGAATGTATAAACTCAAGCATATTCAAAAGAAGGATTAAGCTACTCTACAAAACCTAAAAGATGGTTAAATTAACCAAGTATCCCTAAAGTTTCAATAATTGTAAATTAAACCCTGAATATTTCAAACTACTTACCCCTTGTACCCCATATTTATATCAAATTGACCCTCTAGACTTCAACTAACCAAAAATTATAATTTTAGCACCCATAACTTTTTGAAATTATAAATATACCCCTGAACTTTACCAAAAAGACACTTTTAAGTCTATATAGACAAAACCCAATATCCACCTCATCCTCCACAAAAGCAAATAATGCCAAAAATCACAAGTTTGAACCACGCAAACATGTGAGTTACAAGTTCCCAAGCATTTAAAATCTCAACACCTTCTCAAATCCACCTCCCATTCGAACTAATCAAACCCCTTCTCATACACTATAAAATCCCACGAGCTAAGCCAATAAAAATCACCTCTTTAGTGTATTCAAAAACTCAAAATCTTCTCTCAAATCAGGTAACCTATCATTTTATGCATTACATTCAATTATTTCAGTTCTAAATGATTTCTAAGATGATATTATGCTTATATCCATCAAAACAGTAGGAACCTTACGTGTAAAATATCCCCTAGGTGAAGAAATACGAAAAATTTGCCATTAAATCTTGATCTTTAATGGTGAACTTCTATATATTTCTTATAGCTCAGGTTTGAAGCTAGGAATTCATTCATTAGGACAATAGGAACTCTAGTGAAATGATAAAAATCCACGAATTTAAATAATAAGCTTAAATTGATCAAAAGTATTTTTTGACTCAAAACTTCGAATTCTCCTCACACAAACCAGCTTAAGCTTTGAAATCAAAACCAAACTCTTCCTTAGCATAGTAGAAACCGGACCATGTTCATAATAATATTTTCCATACTCATAAAAGCTTCGAATGCTATGTCAAAAATTGTAGAAAGCCACATAGTTATGGAACTCGATAAATACTACACCTTCATCCATAAAACTTATATATTTGGATTCTGTATGAAAGTTTAGGTTGAGTTTGTTTAGAAATCGTCAGGATTGGTTAAGAAATGAAGGAGATATATAAAGTCAAATATTTCAAAACCTAAAGTCAACCTTTGAGAGGTTGAAGATGAACTATTTGACCATAAACTTTTATCACGCCCATGAGGGCGTGTGGCCAATCAAAATTATATGATATTTTTTCAAATATTTTTATTTTATTTTTATTGTCAAAATGGTATAAGCTAAGGCTTTGTTTGGCCAAGCCTAGCCAAAGTTGCGGAAAAATAAGGTTTTAAGTTTTAAATACTTTTCCTAAATTAAAAATTGACCCATCTTAACTTTTTTAACTTATGAATTTTAACCCCAAACTTTGTCTATAAGTACTTTAAAATATTTTAATTCAAAAAGTCTTTACATCAAAGTTCTAATTTAATCCTAAGTCAAAGATTTTAAAGTCCCAAGTTATTTACAATTAAACTCCTGAAACTTTGAAATACATAATTTTTTGTATAAATTGATCAAAACCAACCCCAATCCCAACCATACTTATTCACCCAAACATTTGTATACCGATAATAAAGTACCGTATCCTCCCGATATCCACTTTTAATCCGTAAGCAGTTCAAAACAACCGATCAAATAGGTCATTTTATCTATTTGACAGTAATTTTGCGCACTTGTTTAACTTATATTGATATCATTATATGATAACCCTATTTGATTCCAAGTATGTATGTATATTACCATACTCATATTTAATTATATCCCTAATTATTTTAATTATGATCAATAGGATCAAGTTGGACCATTCTCGTCCAATAAATGATATCATAACAACTAATTGTGATGATTAGTTCACCTTGCACTTTTGTACATTATTATTTATTATAAAAGCATCAGTAATAACTAGAGAGTAGACTGTCGTATTATTCCACAAAAATTTTCTGCTTGGCCTATGGCCTCCAATGTTGAGAGCCATATTTATTACTAGATATGTATGAGTGCCACTTTAATTGTGTGCCTAGGCAGTTATTATCCAAAAAATTTAGAAAACTTAATTTTCGTTTTATTGATGGCTTATTTAATTCTATACCCCTTAGTGAACTGGTAGGTATGGGATTGTTAGTTCGAACTCCTTGCCTTTATTTAATGTTACTATGAGAAACGTTTACATTTGACAAACATTGAATTCAATATACACTCCACCTATAATCTATAAGCATATTTGTTATAAAATTGGCAATGCATGCTCATCATATTTGTACTAATTCATTTTTCCTTCATATGGTCCAGGAGAAAGAGGATAGCATCTCTTCCCCTTTTGAGACACACACCAGTCACTTGTTTGCATATGTCACTGTTTAGGCGGAGACTAAGCCAGATAGTAGAAAGGAGTGGAAATTTTGTATTTTCTACTTTATAGTTCGAGTTGACAATAAAATGTAATTCACCCCTGCGGTGGTAATACAATATGTATATCATTTTAATAATGAATTAAGTTTTATTTTTTGCCTTAACTTTAAGTCATTGCTTTATATATACTCTCTTGCACATTCATACCAAAAAGAAGGGTGTGACATAAACGTTTCAATAGTGCTAGAACTGGAACTCTGATCTCCTTGTGATCAACCTAAAGCCGACTCACTAGAATGCCTACTCAGCTCTATTGAACGACATGTCTGCAATAAATAAACCATATATAAGGAATTATCATGACCATTATTCTTATTTCAAAATGAACTGACACACATTTACTCAAAAGTAAATGTCATACATGGTTTTAAGAATAAAAGCCCAACGGTATCAACCATTTGCCATCATCATCATCATTTTTCTCCTCATATATCCTCCCTAGCATGTAGATCAAACCACTTAGTTTAATCTTTAACTAGAAAATTATTAATCAATGTCAATGTGGGAATCTTATTTTATAGTTATAGGTTATTTCATAAAGAATCCTTGCATCGAATTAACATATTTTCATAGCACCCTAAGTTGAATTTAAAACATACGCAAGTTAAATACTTCAAATTCTTTTCAAACCATACGTTATGTTTCACACAATCTACCTTGACGTTCCTGAATATGTAACATAATAGGTGACCACCAGTATGAAAACAATGGCTAATATATACATTTGGTCTTTAGCATTATTAGTGTGAGTGTGCAACATCATCTTCATTATAATAAAACTTAATTTGATTAATCTCTTCAAGCATTATATGGAGAATTTCACATATTGTTCATTAAATATAGTGGATTCATAATTGAAAGTTACATATAATGATCTAATACAATAATTGAAACTTAACTTGTTTTCTTCATTCGAAGAAGTTAGGCTCGAGAGAATTAAAACAGATGAGATTTGGAATTTTAGAGAACGAAAATTAGATACGATAATATAATAAAATAAGGATATAAATTTCTCATTATATTAATGCTTTGATTTAACAACACACGTGTTAATAACTTAATAATACATAGAGTACATAACCGTGATTTTTCTTCAATAGTAACCATGAAATATCAATATACTATTCTTCAAGATTACTTTATTGGGTATAATGTTTTTTCATTAGATGTACACGATATGTGTGGACAACTTATTTTAATATAATTTAATAATGTATGTGATCTTCGATGTTTATTCAATCAATCAAAATCAATTTGCTGTATAGAATAATCTTTCATGAAGAAATAAACTCAATATACCGGATTAATATATGTACAATTATAACCAAAATGAGTTACTACCACCACTATCTTTACATTTTATATTCATTACCATTCGAGTTGGGTCATTGTGATGACTATCAAACATTTCATAATATAAATATTATATTAAGCAACGACTTACATACCCAAGTCAATAAATTTTCCACTTGTGTTCATTAAATATCGCATGAGTAATGAACTAAATTATTCATGTTTATGTTTTCATAAACTTAATTGGTGATATCATAATGAAAGAAACTATGGCATCAGCATTTTATGATAATTATTGCCTTCCTAAAATATATATCGCCACTTAAGTTTTCCTCAACCATTGTTATTGGACGTCTAGCCTACCAAATCACAACTATTGAATAAATAATAATATGTATGTAGCACCCTACAGTATCAACATCTTGGCATTCAATATCATACATGGACCCGTATGTAACCAAAATATGCATGATATGAACGCATATGTCTAATATTTACCTCTTCTATAATGGATGGTTTTAATGAATATCAAACATTACATTATATAAATATTATAGATAAGCATACATGTGCATATAAACCCATAATACATGAATAAACCTTAATTTGAAATTCACAAAATATTTTAATTTGTCTTAATGTGAAAATAAAATAGACAGAGGACTTCCATGAGACATTGAGTAAATAATAATAAATGAGTGATACATTAATCATTTACTTTTACTTCATCATGCATAATGTAAAATTTTATGTATGAAGACCAAATTACAAAATTTGATCCAAAAATCCTTCATGGTTATATTAATGCAAAATATTATTATATCAAAGAGAACATTATGTTATTGATGTTTGTAGGGAACTTAAATTAGTGACATGCTAGTTATTATAAAAAAATCATGGCATCTATGTTTGATGACCAATAATTTCATAATCAAAAGTATTGTCATCCACTAATATCTATGGTTGATGGCATTCTTGTGGCATCTATGGTTGATGGACAACAACATTAATTATGATTAAGTGAATGCACATAATTTACCAATAATTTAACATTCTCAAACATGAGTCTAATATTTACAATTTCAGATTATATCATGTGTTTGGCATCTAATATAGTATAAACATAAATGTTATAGTTAAAACTTTATTATACATCGAATATTCACACATATGAATTATAGCCTGTGTTTGACATTTAATCCAACTTGAACATGAATATTCGTATCCAAATGAAATCATCAATCTTGTATCCACAGATACAACTTGTAGCTTGCATTTGGCATTCAATTCAACTTAACGTGAATACGTGTATTAATAATGAATTGTACATCCAAAATTCATACATATGAACTATATCATGTGATTGACATTTAATTTAACTAAACATGAATATTGGCATTAAAAAAATCTAATATTCATACATGCGAATTATAGTATGTGGTTGACATATAATTCAACTTAAAGAAGAATATTAGCAATTAAACTTAATCATACATCAAATATTCACAAATATAAATTATATCATATGTTTGGCATCTAAGTCAACTTAACATGAATACTAGAATTAGAGTGAACAAAGAAAACATCTCCCGTTGTGGAAAAAAGCATTATGTTTGAAAAAAATCATATTTTTTGTCAAATGTAGAAAATTTGAGTTAGCACCACATGAATGTAGAGAATTACTACAGGATCTTAAAACAATTTCTGAATTAAAAAATCAATTTTTTTGAGTGAAGTATTGATGTAAACCCTACTATCAAAACAGTAAAAATGTAATTTTAATGGCATAAATGATGTCAAAGTACAAAAGTAAAGAGGTTCCCATTGTGTAAAATGGGTTTTATTTATTTTGACATTTTCATTCAACCATGTGAGTTTTGTAAAACTCCGAGCATGTTTTGACCTTTCATTCCAACCAGTGAGTGTTGGCGACAGAAGAAAAAATTTCGAAGCATATTTTATGAGTAGATTCAATAACAGGAGAAAAACATCGCACAAAGTCCTAGGCACACGAAATCCATATAATGTAGATTTATTATAGGCAAACATAAATAAAGGAAACTAATAAAATCTTTAACCTTAGCTCTAATACCATATGTAAGAACATACTTAATAACACCATAATATTAATCATGAATACATAAATTTGATTAAACTTTAGCATACAATTGTTCTGAATAAAAGGATCTTGGATCTTCATATTTTTATAAAATTTCCCTAAACGATTGAAAAGAAAACTTACCTTGATCCAATTCATGGATCATGCTTCTTATAGAAATCTCTTTGAATCATCTTGATGATTACTCCACTATAACTTTCATTAATTTTGTAGAAGATAAAAAATTTAGAATCTCATAATTTTCTCCCTATAACACCCGTAATTTTGAAGAATTAAAAATTAATTAATTCGATTAAATTTAAATTACACATGTGAAGTAATTTAATGGAGTTGGATTGATTAAATTATTAATCGGAGAGAAATGACTAATGTTATTGAATAAAAATTACCAAGTGAATAGTAATTATATATTTGACGTCATAACGAATGATAGTGACGTGACGATATGTTATCTCAACGGACGTCGTGTGTCGACTAAATGAGGATGAGATAGGAAATAAATGATGAGTAACTCGGATGATGATTTTGAGGTCACGGATGAGTCTAGAAGAGCCAAAATAGTCAAAATAGTATACTCATGTGTATAAATTGGGTCCCGGGACAGTTTAAGACCAAACCGACACCTCGAGAGGGAAATTTAGTCATTTTATAGCCTAGGGTTAAGGGAATTTTCAAATTTCAAGGATTGTATATAGTTGTGTGATGTGAGGCTAGGGTAAAAATAGTAAAAAAAAATTAGAGGCCAGTATAGAGGAGAGGAAGAGTTTCTTGGAGCCTAGGAGAGGATTTTAGAGAATTCGAGCTCATTTGGGGCATCACAACCATTTTCAAAGGAATGATTGGAAAGGAAGCTTCATCAAAAAGGATCAAATCAGACTTCTTCCATAAGAGGCAATTATTTATCTTGCAAATTTTATGAGTTATAATACTCATGTAGAATAGGAAATTTATATTATGGACAATTGACGTTACCCTTGTAATTTAACGAGTTTTTTTATAATTGGGAATAGGATTTATGTAGAATAAATCCAATTCTATAGAGAAAACAAAATCAAGAGTTCTAGTATTTGAATCATGGAATAAATATAGATTTTGATAAATTTATAGGAAGAACATAACAATTAAAAAGGTTAATGATTATGAGATACGAATATGATTGTAGGATGAAATTATAAGGATTTTATACATAATTTAAGTTAGAAATCATATTTAAATGATTATTTGATGTTTGTATATGATAACTGTTAGGTTGACATTTTAATACGAAAGTTTAAAGAATTTGATATTATGAAAATTCGTAACAGCAAAAGGAAGAAGAAGTCCCCTCACATTTTTCGAATCGATTCGGCCCAAGGGACAGTCGATTCAGCAAGGCGAATAGATTCGGTCATTGGGATAATCAATTCAAACTTGCCCAGAATGGGAAATTATTTGGTTTAAGCCCACAAATTATACATAATACATGAGGGGTATTTGGGGATAATTTTAAACTCTAGAGGAAAATATAAAAATTGTTAAGAGCCCTATATGGGAGATTAGATTTATCCAAGTTAAGATAAGTTACGACTTTTGGGAAATTGACAAAATATCCATAATTGATAAATGAAAGAATTTGAGACTGATTACATAGTAGGGAGTGAATTACGTTTGTGACCAATAGTATACGATGGGAATAACTACGAATTTCAGAATGGGTAATTAGGACTCTTAGAGTAGTGAGCGATTCCTCAAATTATACGAATTGGAAGTTTAATTAAAATTTATGATACGTCAAATATACGATTGATATATACTACGTACGAGTGAATATAATTGGGTTATGTGCATACCTACTAAATAATATATGTATATAGGCTGTGTGAATACCAATAAATATGAATTAATTATGTGTGTCAATATACCTATGTTGCCTACAATTCGGAGGTTTCGCCCAGAGGGAGAACCCACCTTGACGATTTCAGTGAGGTCTGGAATTATGCCCCAGAGTATGGAACTTTGGGAGGCTTACTATATGATGTGTAATAGTGGTATTGGTGTTTCGTTTGTGTGTGTTAGGTATGTGCGTATCCCAAAGTCTTAGAACCGTATTCACCTCCATTATTATGTTGATTATTTTGGGTTCGAGGAGACATGCTGAACTAATAGTCCAAGATTTAGTACGAGACGTACATGGACTTGATTGTAGAGTATGCCAGCATCACGAGGGTCCATTCCAGAGATGTTATAGCTGTATATATATTATATTTGTAATGAATATATACCGGGATGCTATATCTACTTGTGTAAGATGGTAGAATTAATAGATGATGTATATCTAAAATACTTTAAGTAGCGTAATTTAAATAATTAACTCAATAATAAAATGGGAATAAATAATTTATTATTGAGACCGTAGAAACGTATTGTACGAGAGAAATAGACTTATCAAGAGTAATAAGATACCTTATCTTGTTGGGCAAGGAATACTAGGTAGGTAGAATACATTAGGCATGAAAATTAGTTGAGAGGTGAGAATCTTAAGTGAGTGTACATGGATATTACATGTGTAATAAATAACTGATTTAAATAATCGATAAATATTTTCAAATATTTTAATTGGTCTCTGACTCATGTAAAAAATATCTTCAAAACCTTTTAGGTGTCGAGCCACAAGGACGCCAAACTTAGACATGCTTTCCAAAACTGGGTAGCTGCAGTAGTGTGGAGGCTAACAGGAGAATTTTTTTAGACGCTTAAGATTTTTCATTCTAGATAGGAGGTTCCTTAGTAGTTCATTTGGGCATGTTGCCTTCAGATGATTTCTTTATTTCAGTTATGCTTCAAACTGTATTTCATTTCAGTTTTACTTATATGGTTTGATTGTGTACTTAGAGCACCGATGTATTATTCAGTATCATTTATTTTATATACATTTCGTGTGATGATTTGGACTTAATTTATGTATGAAAGGTTTAGTTCATTAATTTATTTCCATAGGTGTTCATAATAAAAGATAAAATTTGACACCAACTTATTTTAACATAGGTGATTAGTAATTGAAAAAAATTCTACAGTGATACTAAGAATGAAACCATTAATGAATCTTGTTTAATTTAATAATGGATTGATTACTCAGGATTAAAGTAGGTGGGGTGTCACACATGGTATCCGAGCCAAGTTCTAGTGTTCATAGAATCTGTATGGCTTATTACGATTTCAGCATAGCGTTCTTTGACTTAGAGACCTATTATTAGGATTGTTGCATTCAAGATTACGCATTGAGTTTAGTTCTTCTACTGTTATAATTGTATTGAATATGAACTCAAACAATTTAAATCTATTCTCAGATGCAATCCATGAGAAGACATTCGGTAAGGGTATCGCAGCCACAACCACCACAGGGGTTAGTTGTAATACCCCGTGATTTTTAATGACTTTTAAAATGGGTTATATTTTAAATTAATGGATTAATTGGATTTTATTATTAATTAATTCATTTGGGTTTTATCCGAATTGTGGATATTAAAATGGATTATTCTGAATATTACTTAAAGATATTTAGGTAATATATGAATGTGATGTCATTGATATGACGGTATGATATAATTTCTCGGTAAATTGGATTTTTAGTCAGACGCGGTATGGGACGTATCGGGAGTAATTTATTAAATTAAAAAGGAAATTTATTTTCTATCGACCTTATAGTCATTTCGACTGCGTCGTTGCGTCAAGAAGGATCGAAATAGACAGTAAAGTCTATTTGGATGTTAATTTTGAGTCTCGGATCATTTGGAAATGAAAAGACAACCCAAAAGGGCATTTTGGTTATTTTTACAAGGGGGATGAATAGTGATTTCGGGTTTTGTCTTATTATAAGTATTTGGAGATTAGTTGAATGTGGGTTCATTCATCTCCTATACACAAAATAGAGAAGTCATCTTCCTAGAGAGAGTGAAAGGTTGCTTGGGAAGGAAAAAGCTTGCTTGGAAAGGAGGAGAACCAAAGGTCAAAGGTCACCACAACCATCACCACCTATGTTATTCAACTCCAAAGGATCAGATCTTCAGTAAAGGCAAGTGTTTGATATTTGCAACTTAAGTTCGTATATTGTCCACGTTAGAATAATTATGAAAAGAGATGATTTTTCATGTTTGGAAGATAAAAATGGAGTAGTAATGGATTTCTAGAAGTATGAACATATGTAGGAATCAAACTCATGTTGTAGGTTGATAATGATCCATGAAATAGTCATATATCTAGGGAAGAAATTCTGAAAATCATTTTGTGTTCATGAAGATAATATGTTGATAATTTTCTGGAAAAAGAGGCAAAAACGAGTGGAATGAGAAGAGCCAATTTGGAATGTTTAGATCTTCTTTTTGAGAGCATTTGGATGAGATTTAAGAGAAACTCATAACACATACCTGACTCAATTTTTCGTGTAGAATCCAAATCTGAAGTCGGATTGATGATTTGAATAATTTTTGGATCTGATGTTTCTGAGTATTTAAAATATGATAATTCATGATGTTGTTTCTTTTTAATGTTGGTTCTTATCCCAAAACTTTTGTGGATCTTTGGTGATTATCAATGGGATATTATGGGACTTAGAGGAGATCAGTAAGACCTAGATAAGATTTGAATTAAATTGATTGGGATTTCATTGATTGGAATTATGTTAGTTAAATTGGAAGAAATTTTGGTTGCTAGATTCATGTGTTGGATTCTAATTTGTATGCATGAGGATTAAGGATGGGTCCAGTAGGGAAGATTTAATATAAGTGAGGGTAGCCTTAGGGTTACAATTTGAATAACAAGGACTGAGTTTAAGCTCATTATTGATTTCGTAAGGACTGGTTGTAGTTCAAGAGCGTAGTGGTATGGCTCCTGGATAGAGATGGGAGTTTAGAACACATTTGGTTGAAAGAGGGTATGAGGTTATCCCGATCGCGTATTTGAAGTTGACGGACCTCCACGTTCGACAAAGTTAAGTAGTAGTGTATTGGAGGGGTTCCTTGTTTGGATTTCGCTTTGCGAGACGCTCCGCGCATGAACCTTAACGACGTCGGGAGTGGAGAGATGTTATAGGATGCGAGGATAATTAAATTATGAAGTAAATATATGACATTTTAATACGTGGGATTTAAAGAGATATAATGCTACGTAAGGGAATAATCTAAGGATAATGTGAGTACCTTGTTGTTAGTATACTATACGTATGATAATACCTATTTGATTGATTGATGATTTATGTGTATGACATACCTAGCTTACTTGCTATCGGTGGGAGGTTTGCGAGTGAGGGCAGTCATATCCTGATGAATCCATGGGATCTTTGATTTGTCGCTCGAGAACATAGGTCTATGAAAGACTTATCGGGGAGTTGATAAGTCCGATGACTGTGGGTACATAGGTATGTGCGTGACCCATAGATACGAGAACTATGTTCGCCTCCAATGTTTGTGTTGTTGTTTATGGTTCGAGAAATCCTTACCGAAGCTTTTGTCCACTATTCGGCGACCAGCGATGATGGGACATGATAGCAGAGTAATGCATTGCACCGCAGCTGTGACTCGGGGTGCCGTATTATATATGAATATATATATAATGGATTAAATCAATGATTGGATTTATTGTGGTTAAATCATCTACTGTGTGATAATTGTAGATAACGGTGAATGGAGAAAGATAGTGGAATTAACTTAATGAATGTTTATTCTTCAAGAATTGAAAAGCTTAACTCATATTAATGAGAAATGATTCATGTTAATGAGAAACTCATCATATAAATGAGAAATGTAAATGAATAATAATGTGACGTATGGTATGGGACATACGGGGATTATGATATAGGAATGGAATTATAATATGGAGAATAGAAAAGAGAAACCATTAACTAGGAGGTTAATAGAAAACGTTAAGTGTGCACTCTAGTTGAGAGGTGAGAATAGCAAGTGAGAGTTGGATCTAACATGTACATAATAAATGCTTTATTTCACTTGTTAAATACTTGCTGTTTTAAAAATTATTTACACATTCGGGCTCTGACCCATTTCCTTGCCTATTTTCTTTTCTATTGTATCTTCTATATCAGGTGTCCAGCAGCAGGGACGCCAATCTTAGTGAATTATGACAAGCTATGGAGTATTGCTTAGGCGATTATCTTCATTTGATTCACAGTATTCTTAATTAGGGCATGTCGCCCAAAGGATTCAGTTATCTCTTTTCTATCGGGGTCAAATACTATTGTATTCGTGTCTTTTTAATACAGTTGTTATTGATGGGATTACTGTAATGGATTAATACTATTTGGGAATGTTTATTCCAACTGCATTTAAATTCTTTTGTGTTATCTATTCAGTTAAGTGTTGTAGAATAAAATGTATTGCGTTATTCTTAAACTGGAAATGGATTTTGTTAAGTTAAAATTTGGAAAGTTTTTAACACCAGCTTAATTGAGTATTGGGTGAGTTGTAAATGTTTTCGACAGTGATGCTAAGAATGAGCCAACTGTATATTCTGTTTTAATTTGGTATGGGACTGGCCACCCGGTATTTAATTAGGCGGGGTGTTACAGGTGGTATCAGAGCATCAGGTTCTAGTGTCCTTTAGGGTCTGTACAGCTTACTGTGTTTTCAGCTTTGCGTTCTTTGATGTAGAGCCCTATGTTTAGGATTGTTGATTTCCTTGGTGGGATTTCGTTCTCCTGCTATAACGTAGATATTAGTGAATATTATTTGCGTTCGAACGGGTTCGTACGAGAAGTATGGCAGATGAGGGCCATTGGAGGGATAGCGGAGATCGTACTTAGGAGGTTATGAAGTATGTTCGAGTATGATGACCATAGTCGAGGTCACCCCTATTATGGAAAAATTGAGTAGAGTCATTAGTAGAAGTTCTTGAAATGCGGGAATTATGTGTGTTACCTAACGAAGGCAATATATTCAAAGGCTTGGGCATATAGTGGAGTGTGGTGAACTAGAACTGAAAATTTGGGGGTAAAATTTTTCTTGACTCATTGGAGAAAAGTTATAATTGTGGGATTGAACAACCACCACCCACGAATGAGGGTATGTTTTCTATCTAAGGAATTATGAGGCGTATATTGATTTTTATAGTGATTACTATTGTGGGGGCAAAAAGGATTGCTAAACTTAGCCTATAGCACTGTTATATACGTAGACTCACCAAGGGGTGTGGGACACCTATGTTTTACATGTTATCACGTGGGTTTGATTTTTATCATGGGATTACTTCCTTTGGGCATGTCCGAGCATGATGTGACTATCGGCATGCATTTACTTGTGGTATACGAGAGCGTATGTACTACTATTAGCCAGCATCTTCTCTTCTAGAGAAGAGTAGATGAGTAGACTCTACTTGAAATCAAAAAAACCTAAAAAAAAATTGAAAATCCTGATATTTTTTTTTCGATAAACCAAATTTTTATACACTATTGAATAAGGACCTTAGGAGTTTCGATGACCGACTACTTTAGGAAGTAGTGTATCGGGGTGGTTCCTTGTTTAGATTTCGCTTGCGAGACACCCCACGCATGAAACTAATAACCGTTGGGAGTCGAAATAAGTTAGGTCCTTAGTATATGAGTTTGTAACCTTTGCGACAAATATTATAATGAAAGTGGTACGATAGGGTGTATGGGCGCCCTGGATGGTTGAATGGTAGTAGTTTTCATAATTGTGAAAAAGGTAAGTAGTTGAGACTTCAGGATTTATTTGTTCAATACGAGAGGATCATTTATTTTTCCCAAAGTTTGTCACGTGGATGGTATAAGGAAGGTTGGGTAAAGTTTATATTCGATTCAGTTGGAACTATATGGTGAGGCTTGGCGTATAACATCGATAGGGATTTTCGTTAATGTATTGTATGGGTGGTACGTCTTAGATTTCTTGCGATGTGAGATTTATACTCGGAGTTGACCTTACCGGTATGATTTATATTCCTGAATTTCGGGATGAAATTTTGTTATAAGCGGGGAAGTATGTAATACCCCGTGATTTTTAATGACTTTTAAAATGGGTTATATTTTAAATTAATGGATTAATTGGATTTTATTATTAATTAATTCATTTGGGTTTTATCCGAATTGTGGATATTAAAATGGATGATTCTGAATATTAGTTAAAGATATTTAGGTAATATATGAATGTGATGTCATTGATATGACGGTATGATATAATTTCTCGGTAAATTGGATTTTTAGTCAGATGCGGTATAGGACGTGCCGGGAGTAATTTATTAAATTAAAAAGGAAATTTATTTTCTATCGACCTTATAGTCATTTCGACTGCGTCGTTGCGTCCGGAAGGTTCGAAATAGTCAGAAAATTCTATTTGAATGTTAATTTTGAGTCTCGGGTCATTTGGAAATGAAAAGACAACCCAAAAGGGCATTTTGGTTATTTTTACAAGGGGGATGAATAGTGATTTCGGGTTTTGTCTTATTATAAGTATTTGGAGATTAGTTGAATGTGGGTTCATTCATCTCTTCTACACAAAATAGAGAAGTCATCTTCCTAGAGAGAGAGAAAGGTTGCTTAGGAAGGGAAAAGCTTTCTTGGAAAGGAGGAGAACCAAAGGTCAAAGGTCACCACAACCATCACCACCTATGTTATTCAACTCCAAAGGATCAGATCTTCAGTAAAGGCAAGTGTTTGATATTTGCAACTTAAGTTCGTATATTGTCCATATTAGAATAATTATGAAAAGAGATGATTTTTCATGTTTGGAAGATAAAAATGGAGTAATAATGGATTTTTGGAAGTATGAACATATGTAGGAATCAAACTCATGTTGTAGGTTGATAATGATCCATGAAATAATCATATATCTAGGGAAGAAATTCTGAAAATCATTTTGTGTTCTTGAAGATAATATGTTGATAATTTTTTGGAAAAAGAGGCAAAAACGAGTGGAATGAGAAGAGCCAATTTGGAATGTTTAGATCTTCTTTTTGAGCGCATTTGGATGAGATTTAAGAGAAACTCATAGCACATACCTGACTCAATTTTTCGTGTAGAATCCAAATCTGAAGTCGGATTGATGATTTGAATAATTTTTGGATCTGATGTTTCTGAGTATTTAAAATATGAGAATTCATGATGTTGTTTCTTTTTAATGTTGGTTCTTATCCCAAAACTTTTGTGGATCTTTGGTGATTATCAATGGGATATTGTGGGACTTAGAGGAGATCAGTAAGACCTAGATAAGATTTGAATTGATTTGATTGGGATTTAATTGATTGGAATTATGTTAGTTAAATTGGAAGAAATTTTGGTTGCTAGATTCATGTGTTGGATTCTAATTTGTATGCATGAGGATTAAGGATAGGTCCAGTAGGGCAGATTTAATATAAGTGAGGGTAGCCTTAGGGTTAAAATTTGAATAGCAAGGATGGAGTTTAAGCTCATTATTGACTTCGCAAGGACTGGGTGTAGTTCAAGAGCGTAGTGGTATGGCTCCTGGATAGATATGGGAGTTTAGAACACATTTGGTTGAAAGAAGGTATGAGGTTATCCCGATCACGTATTTGAAGTTGATGGACCTCCACGTTCGACAAAGTTAAGTAGTAGTGTATTGGAGGGTTTCCTTGTTTGGATTTCGCTTTGCGAGACGCTCCGCGCATGAACCTTAACGACTTCGGGAGTGGAGAGATGTTATAGGATGCGAGGATAATTAAATTATGAAGTAAATATATGACATTTTAATACGTGGGATTTAAAGAGATATAATGCTACATAAGGGAATAATCTAAGGTTAATGTGAGTACCTTGTTGTTAGTATACTATAGGTATGATAATACCTATTTGATTGATTGATGATTTATGTGTATGACATACCTAGCTTACTTTATATCGGTGGGAGGTTTGCGCGTGAGGGCAGTCATATCCTGGTGAATCCATGGGATCTTTGATTTGTCGCTCGAGAACATAGGTCTATGAAAGACTTATCGGGGAGTTGATAAGTCCGCTGACTGTGGGTACGTAGGTATATGCGTGACCCATGGATACGAGAACTATGTTCGCCTCCAATGTTTGTGTTGTTGTTTATGGTTCGAGGAATCCTTACCGAACCTTTTGTCAACTATTCAGCGACCAGCGACGATGGGACATGATAGTAGAGTAATGCATTGCACCGTAGCTATGACTCGGGGTGCCGTATTATATATGAATATATATATATATAATGGATTAAATGAATGATTGGATTTAATGTGGTTAAATCATCTACTATGTGATAATTATAGATAACGGTGAATAGAGAAAGATAATGGAATTAAGTTAATGAATGTTTATTCTTAAAGAATTGAAAAGCTTAACTTATATTAATGAGAAATGATTCATGTTAACGAGAAACTAATCATATAAATGAGAAATGTAAATGAATAATAATGTGACGTATGGTATGGGACATACGGGGATTATGATATGGAATGGAATTATAATATGGAGAATAGAAAAGAGGAACCATTAACTAGGAGGTTAATAGGAAACGTTAAGTGTGCACTCTAGTTGAGAGGTGAGAATAGCAAGTGAGAGTTGGATCTAACATGTACATAATAATTGCTTTATTGCACTTGTTAAATACTCGCTATTTTAAAAATCATTTACACATTCGGGCTCTGACCTATTTCCTTGCCTATTTTCTTTTCTATTGTATCTTCTATATCAGGTGTCCAGCAGCAGGGACGCCAATCTTAGTGAATTATGACGAGCTATGGAGTATTGCTTAGGCGATTATCTTCATTTGATTCACAGTATTCTTAATTAGGGCATGTCGCCCAAAGGATTCAGTTATCTCTTTTCTATCGGGGTCAAATACTATTGTATTCGTGTCTTTTTAATACAGTTGTTATTGATGGGATTACTGTAATGGATTAATACTATTTGGGAATGTTTATTCCAACTGCATTTAAATTCTTTTGTGTTATCTATTCAGTTAAGTGTTGTAGAATAAAATGTATTGTGTTATTCTTAAACTGGAAATGGATTTTGTTAAGTTAAAATTTTGAAAGTTTTTAACACCAGCTTAATTGAGTATTGGGTGAGTTGTAAATGTTTTCGACAGTGATGCTAAGAATGAGCCAACTGTATATTCTGTTTTAATTTGGTATGGGACTGCCCACCCGGTATTTAATTAGGCGGGGTGTTACATCAGTGTCAGTAGCAAAGATGGCAGCAATCGTGGCACAGGCAGTTAATGCAGCAATGACTGACATGGCTTAGCATTTCCCTCAAGTCTAGCATCCACCGCAACCAGTGGCACTGGGGATTCAGGCACACATAGGACTGAAGGAGTGGTAGAGGGTTAGGGAGGCTTTCTAGAAGGGCCACCCATCAGAATTCAAGGGGAGTTCTGATGTGATTCTGGTGTTTCTGTAAAGAAATACATCCAGCGCCACTTATGAATGGTTGACTGCAATGAGATGCAGAAATAAATTCTTACTACTTTCAGTTTGGTTGGAGCAGTGTTTCAGCTATGGGATTCGGTGACTACCGTTGCAAAGAGGGATACTATGACTATTGCTAATTTCTGGGTGCAGTTTGACCGAAAATATTTTCCACCAACTGTCGAGACTGAGATGAGGAAGAAGTTTCATGAGGTGACTCAGGTTGATCATTCTGTGGACGAATATGAAGAAGATTTCACTCGTTTTGCTAATTTTCAACCTGATGATGTGAACAATGAAGAAAGGAAGAAGGCAAAGTTCATGGATGGTTTAGGCTGGAGGATCAGGCAGCATTTGATCGGCAATCTAGCTTTGGTGACTTATACTGATTTCGCCAATGCTACACCGTTACACTGCTAGGATCATCACTTCCATGTGAAGGCCAATAAGAGAGGAGGAGAGTCCATCCTGTAGGGAAAGATCATAGGAAGTAGTGATAATAGAGAATCACAGCAGAAACAGTCAAGTAGGCACTAGGGGAAGGATTCTCGATAGGGGGATCACTCCAAGAGGTTTAGAACTGGGGGCTATCGAACCGAGGGCGATTTTAAGCAGGGCTATCAGGGTCCTTAGCAAAAGAATTTTCGTTAGGAACGCTAGGGCCAAGGGAACAATGAGGGAGGTCTGCGGGGTCAAGGCCATCATAGCCAACAACAGGGTCAATACTGTCAGGGCAATCAAGGTCGACGACAGAGAGAGTTTCTAGTTTAGTGCTTTATTTGTGGACATACGATCCACAAGAGGATGGATTGCCCACAGCAGGGGAGATCTCCGCAACAACAGGGAGCCCCGAAGGAGAAGTAGACATAGAGTCCACCTGTGGAACTAGCCCCACCCATACCACCATAGCATGGACAAATTTAGTATGGACGTATTTATAACGTCGTAGATGCCTCCATACAACAGGCATCATCAGTAGTACCTGATATATTTCCTATTCATGGGCTTTCGGGTAGTGTTTTATTTGATACTGGAGCATCACATTCATTCATAGCGACTATATTTGCATGAGATTCTGGCCAATTAGAGATAGCTAGTAGTCTCCTCAGGTTTTTGTAGTCATCGTTAGGTAGCGGGTCACTTATACACTTGATTTTTAGGGGTGTGAATATCATTGTGGGTAGATTGTGTTTAGCTATCGATCTTCTTTTATTAGATATTGAGGGGTATGTTCTTATTTTGAGGATAGATTCGTTTGCTGGATATCGGGTAATGATGGATTGTTTGGGGAGGAGTATCGTATTCTCTATTCCCTAATATAAGATATTCTTAGTGGCGATGCCTCTATCTGAGGGAGGTTTAAGCTCACATTTGTACTACAATGAGGCGGAGACCTCACAAGAGGTGGTTGTTACATTAGACTCAATTCCAGTCGTAAGGGAAATTGAGGATGTATTTTAGGACATACACGGGTTGTCGCCTAGTCAGGAAATTAATTTTATTATTGACTTAGCACCGGGTACGAGACCTATAGCTCAAGCACCTTATTGCATGGCCCCATCTGAGATGTGGGAATTGAGGGAGCAGATTCAGCAATACCTGGGGCAGGATATTATTGTACGGAGTACTTCGCCGTGGGGCGCCCAAGTGTTGTTTGTTAAAAAGAAGAATGGGTCACTTCAGTTGTGTATTGACTATAGAGAGTTGAGTAAGATCACGATCTGAAATAAGTATCCACTACGTCCTATCGATGATCTGTTTGACCAACTGAGGGGAGCAGATTACTTCTCCAAGATAGATTTCAGGTCCGATTATCATCAATTGCGTGTTAGGGAGGATAACGGTACTAAGATTTCTTTTCTGACACGTTATGGGTCTTATGAGTTTAGGGTGATGCCATTTGGACTCACCACTGCCCCAGCAGTGTTTATGGATCTGATGAATCGGTTTTTTTAAGAGTTCCTCGACCAATTTGTGATCGTATTTATCGATGATATTTTGATTTAATATTTCTCTGAGGATGAGCATGTTGAGCACTTACGAAAGGTTTTATAATCATGTAGAGAGCATCAATTATATGCAAATTTTAGTAAATATGGATTTTGTCTTTGGGAAGTACAGTTTCTGGGCCATGTTGTGCCTGAGAAAGGTATCGTTGTTGATTCGAGTAAGGTGGTGGTGAGGGAGTGGGGACAACCCACAGCACCAATCAAGATTCTCAGTGTTTTTGGATTAGCAGGATATTACCGAAGGTTCATTAAAGGTCTCTCAGAGATTGCAGGTCCGTTGACAAACTTGACTCGTAAAGAGGTGCCGTTTATTTGGGATGACCATTGTCAATTATATTTTGATGAGCTTAAGAATAAATTGACCTCAGCACCTATACTTGCACTACGTAAGGGAGGAGTGGTATACTTTGTCTACACTGATTCATCCTTTCAAGGAGTTGGAGGTGTATTGCAGCAGCAGGAGAGGGCTATAGCATATGCATCTCGCAAGCTTAAGCCCCATGAGAAGAATTACCCCATGCATGATTTGGAGTTAGCCGCAGTTGTATTTGCCTTGAGGATATGTAGGCACTATTTGTTGGGGGAGGAGTTTACCTTATTCACGGACCATAAATCGCTTCAGTATCTATTCATGCAAAGAGATATGAACATGAGGCAGAGGAGGTGGTTAGAGTTCAAGAAAGATTACCATTTAGATATTCACACTACACCAAACTAGGTGATTGGTCATGGACTTTATCCCTGACCAGGCAGTGGGGTCACAGATTTGGTCTGTGACCAATTTCGGTGGTCACGACCCAAATCCCTGACTCGTTGCCCTGGTCACGGACTTTTGATAGTCATGAACATAGTCACGGCCAATAGCCCTGACTCGATTTACAATCATGGTCACGTCCCAAACCTGTGACCATCACCTAATTTAATAACCATCTAGTCGTGGCCCACAGCCATGACCATGTTTTGTGTACAATTAAACTTGGTCACGGCTTAAAGCTACGACTATTTTTCTTATGATTAATCTTCGTCACGGCTTTAGGTCGTGACTATGTTTTCTGTAGAAATCAATTTAGTCATGGCTTTGGGTCATGCCCAAGCTAACTGTATAGAAAACATGGTCACAAATTTAGGTCATGACCAGCTTTAATGATAGAAAAAAAATCCTGGACTCAGGAGGCTAATCGATTAGTTGCTACAAGTGCTCCTTTGGTGACATTGCGGGGTCCCGTGCTCTCAAATCGGGGTCCCGTGACCACTCGATCATGGGATCCATGTTGGCATTATGAAATCTGTGATGTGATCTCAATTGTGGGTCCCATGACCATGCGATGAATTTGTATGGGCTACGTTGTTCCCGAGAAAGGTATTGGCGCCGCCCACGGGGCCGTTTCAAGTGCGTTGCGTGGTTTCGCCCTCTAATGGCACGTTTTCAAGTCTCAGTGTATGCATTTGGAAATATGGGTCGTGCTCTCAAATCGAGGGTCTCATGACCACGTGGTCGATTCTTATGAATTACATTGGACCCGCGCGAGGTGTTGGCATCACTCAAGTGGCCGTGTGGGGGCACTAAGGGGTTTTGCCTCCCGATGTCACATTTTCAAGCCTAAGTGTGGATATTCTCTATTTTGAGTTGTGCTCTCAAACTAAGGGTCCCGTGACCTCTCGATCGGTTCTTATGAGTTATATTTCTCCCGTATGAGGTGTTGGCGCCACTCACAGGGCCGTTTGGAGGAGCTAAGGGATTTAGCCCCCCGATGATACATTTTCAAGCCTAAGTGTGGATCTTATTTATTTTGGGTCATGCTCTCAAACCGAGGGTTCCGTGCCCACGCGGTCAATTTGTACGAGTTACACGGGTCCCATACGAGGTGTTGGTGCTACTCAGGGGGGCCGTTTGGGGGTGCTAAGGGGTTTCACCCCTCGGCGGCATGTTTTCAAGCCTAAGTGTGCATATTCTTTGTTTTGGGTCATGCTCTCAAACTGAGGGTCCTATAACCACGCGTTAGGTTACTACGAGTTATGTTGGTCCCATGCGAGGTGTTGGTGGTGATCACGGGGACGTTTGGGGGGATCTTTGGGATTTCACCCTCTAAATGCTTGTTTGGCAAGAAAACCTGTCTTTTCTGGCCTGGCCAAATGTGGCGTGTTGTATAGCTTATTGAAATTGTTCTGGAAAGGTGTCTCAAATAATATGATGTGTTTTTCCATTTATAGTTTGATATAGTATTCCAAATATGAGTCCTCTAAAGGCATGTCTAGTGGATCTTGATGAAGGCCACAATCCCCATAATGGTAGTTATTCTCATTACAGGGAGTGTGGCCTTCATCAAAATCCACTAATCTAGGACACTCCAATAGAGGATTCGTATTTGGAATACTCTATCAAACTTTAAACGGGAAAAAGCATCATCTTTGGAGGAACCGACGGCGTGTTCATGGGGTTGTTAAGCGGGCGCTATTTCACCCCCGAAAGGCACATTTTCGAGACTAAGTGTGGATTTTCTCTATTTTGGGATGTGTCCTCAAATCCTGAGTCCTGAGACCATGAGGTCGGCTCCTAAGAGTTACATTGGTCTTGTGCAAGGTGTTGGCGTCGCTCACATGGACCTTTTTGGGACGTTAAGGGGTTTCGCCCCCAACGGAATGTTTTCAAGTCTAAGTGTGGATATTCACAAATTTGTATCATGATCTCAAATCGGGGGTCCCGTGACCATGCGATCGGTTCCTATGAGTTACATTGCCCCGAGAGATGTGTTGGCGCCTCCCACGGGGCCTTTTTGGGGGTGTTGCTGGGTTTCTCTCCCCGACAACACATTTTCAAGCCTAAGTGCGAATATTCTCTGTTTTGGGTCGTACCCTCAAACCGGGGGTCCCGTGACCATGCGATCGGCTCCTACTATCTACATTGGACTCATGCATAGTGATCGCTCCCCTACTAAGTGTGAATTTTCTCAAATTATCATAATATGCTCAAACAGGGGGTCCCGTGACCACGTGATCGGTTCCTGCGAGTTACATTAGTCATATGCGTGGTGACCCCTCCCCTAAAGGTTATGCTTAGGGGGAACTAAGGGGGTTTTCCCTCTATCGAGTTTTCAAACCTAAGTGTGGATTTTCTCAAATTATCGTCAAATTTGCAAATCGGGGGTCCCGTGACCTCGTGATCGGTTCCTGCGAGTTACATTAATCTCATGTGAGGTGTTTACACCTATCACGGGGCCTTTTGGGAGGTGCTTTAGGTTTTTACCCTCAAAAGGCATATTTGGCAAGAAAATCTGCCTTTTTTGGCCTTGCCAAATGCACCGTGTTGTAGAGCTCATTAAAATAATTCTGGAAAGGAGTCCCAGATAATATGATGCGTTTTCCCATTTGGATTTTGATAGAGTATTCCAAATACGACTCCTCTCATTATGGGAAGTGTGGCCTTAATTAATAACCACCAATATAGGAAACTCCAAGTAACTCAAGATGGCCTCATAGGGAACTCAACTTATGCTCAGGAGACGAAGGATGGGGAAGAAGTTTTTACTGAGCTGGCTTGACAATAGCCCTAACGTTTTGAATGATTTATAGTAACAGCTCGGCCGCTCCGTTATGAATAAAAGAGGTGACCTCACATGAACATTAAGAACTTGGCAACCCTCATTAAGGGTTATCAATGAGGGTTATCAAGCTATTAATCTTCTTGTGAGGCCACTTTGTAATGTTGAGTTTCCTGAACCTTGAAATTAATCCCTTACAAACATTACCTCTCACTCTACTCAACAAAATTCAACTCCACCATCTAAAATCAATAATGGGAACACTTGTTATAGTTGTAAAAGTCCAGGGATTCACTTGTGGGAGATTATAAGTGTTCTGAACCGTGCTCTAAACAATCTTTGGAGTTTTGTTTGGACAGTCTTTGGACCAGCGGAGCCACGTAGTCTCCCATGAGTGAATCCCTAGCTTTTTATAACTCTAGAAAGTGTTCTGATTATTGATTTTAGATGGTGGAGTTCAATTTTGTTGAATATAGTGAGCGATAATGTTTATAAGGGATTAATTTCAAGGTGCAGGGAACTCAACATTAGAAGGTGGACTCACAGGAAGATTAACAGCTTGACAATCCTCAGTGAGGCTTATCAATCTCTTAATCTTTATGTGAGGCCACCTCTTTTGTTCATAACAAAGGGACTGGGCTATTACAATAAATTGTACAAAATGTTGGGGCTATGTTTGAGACAGCTCATTAGAAATTGCTTCCCCATCCTTCCCCATCCTTCGTCTCCTGAGTATAAGTTGAGTTCCCCGCGAATCCACCTTGAGTTACCTAGAGTGTCCTATATTGGTGGTTCTTGGTAAAGGCCACACTCTACGTAATGAGATGAGTCGTATTTGGAATACTCTATCAAACTCCAAACGGAAAAATGCATCATATTATTCAGGACTCCCTTTCAGAACAAGTTCAATGAGCTCTACAACACGCTGCATTTGGAAAGGCCGGAAAAGGCAGATTTTCTTGCCAAACATGCCTGTTGAGGGAAAAAATGAAAAGCACCTCCCAAACGGCCCCGTGAGAGGTGCTAACACCTCGTACGGAATTAATGTAACTTACATGAACCGATCGCGTAGTCATGGGACCCCCAGTTTGAGAATATGATGATAATATGAAAAAAACCACACTTAGGCTTGAAAATGTGCCATTAGAGGGAAAAAAACCTTAGCGCCCCCAAGTTGCCCCTTTAGGGGAGCGATCATCGCGCACGGGACCAATGTAACTTGTAGGAACCGATCATGTGGTCACGAGACCCTCGGTTTGATAATATGATGATAATTTGAGAAAATCCACACTTAGGCTTGAAAATGTGTCGTTAGAGGGGAAACCCCTTAGCGTCGACCCTACAACCCCTAAAGAAGTTTGAACACCTCGCACGAGACCAACGCAACTCGCAAGAACTAACCACGTGGTCAAGGGACCCCCAATTTGAGAATCTAATAATAATTTGAAAATATCTAGAATTATATTTAAAAACATGTCGTTAGAGGAAGAAGACCCAAAGCATTATCCCATACTCCTTCTAACATATTATCCAACAACAAGACAACAACCAATAATTATCCAACAGCCAAGCTAAACAAAACCAATAATTATCCCATACTCCTTCTAACATACTATCAAACAATAAGACAATAACCAATAATTATCCAATAGCAAAACCAAACAAAACTAATAATTATCCTGTACCCCTTCTATCATCTAAAAAATTTAAAAGATAATGCATATTAATTATATAACAACTTTAGTTAAAGTAAAGAGTACCTGATTCCTGCGATCCAAGAAGGCCATTAAATAGAGTCTTCTGAATGTGTGTGATTGGACTAAATTGATCCTGGAGCCCCCAACGTATTCTTTTACATATACATTTGTTGACTAGTTTCTTAAATACAATCTTCATAAAATCAAGCTAATTTAACTTCATTTTATGAACACTGCATCAATGAAACTGATCAACAAGTGTATATATATAGGAGCACGTGGAAATTTAGATGGGTCAATTTGATCCAATCACAAACTCAAATGACTCTATTCTCAAACCGAGCGTTATGTGAAAGTAACTAAATATTCGACTGAGCATAACATATTATCGAAAGTTAACTTACATAAATCATATTAAAAATTCGTAAAAGAAACTAAACATTCATACATCAAAGTAAAGCGCTAATACAATGTCAATATTAAAATAGGATTCAAATAAGATTCACATGGCCAACATAATATATTGAAACTCAATCTTCCTCGAAATCAACTAAAAGATCCTTCAAATTAGGTTTGTCATCAAGAGCTGACTGAAACTCTTTTGGAACCTTCAATGCATCCACTTCACTACTTATACCCTTTAGTGCATGAACAACAATAGACCAATTGCCGACATTTATGCACTTCAAGTAGAATACCTTCTTTACTTTCTAAAAGGCACAGATAAAAGGCTTGTTAACTATGCGATCTTTACTCTTCATCTTTAATAAATCTAACATAAAAAGTTTGGAGTCAGGATCAACTTTGTAATAATTCGTAGTATCCTCCACCTTTACCCAATCACAATAGAATATGGTTTCTGTGAAATCTAAGTAATCCAGTTCTAGGATTCGTTGGACTATCCCATAATAGGTTAGCACCGTATTCTTTGGATTTTCATCGCTTTTGCTAACGATACAGCTGGTCAAGGCAGAAATTGATATTCCACTATTTTGCGTCAAAAAATTTTCCTCATATGGATATGAAATGAAATCAAAATCATTGGTGCGGAATTTCTTAAACTCTTTTGCACGAAAATTATGGCCTTTTTTTAGGTGTACAGGCCTGGAAGAGACATCACCTCTTTTTAGAAGCTGCATTTATTAATGAATTTGTATTAGGCTATGTTTTTATCACACAGGAATAAATAACCACACACATAAGATGTGAAATTTACGTCTTTTGATACTCATGCCCTAAAATTAGTTGTCGTGCAATTTTTCCTTTGATTTTGGGTAATTTCATTATCGTACTTCCTACGGGTAAATTATAGAGTTTAGATCGTAAAATATAAAATATATATAATCAAAGGAGAAGAATTCAACAGATACTCACTCTCTCCATTCTTCAACTTCATGTTGCGATTCGAAGACGTAACGAGTTTCTTGCTCATATTGTATATTTGTGAGTTTCACCTCTTTAGGGTTCCCAAATGGTAATTCGTCCTCAAACTCGTCATGTTCCTCTATCACTCCTCCTCTACGAGGATTGGACCTCCTTACCTCTTGTTCTCGCATATATTCCCTAGTGTATAACGATGATTCCACTGTTACGTATTCTTCAGCAATTAACACTCCAATATACCGTGTATTCTTTAAGTAATCTTTGAAGGTTTTCATCAAGAGCTCAAAAGGATACATCCAATGATACCTAACAGGACCACATAATAAAGCTTTATCGCATAAATGCACAAGTAAGTGGATACCGATATCGAAGAACGATGCAGGCAAAAATTTCTCTAATACACAAACTGTCTCGACTAAAGTTGATTTTTCATCTTTAATGTTCCTTCTCTTTACCACTTTAGCACAAAATAGGGTAAAACACAAACTGATTTGCATAATTGCCCAACAGAGATCTTTGTGTTCAAATAAGCAATGCCAAAATAATAGAGGGATTAATTGGATGATTACATATCGGTCGTGAGACTTTCACTATTTTAAGTCATTTACTTGGTAGTTTACGACCCTACGTAAATTACCAGAATAACCAGTTGGAGTCTTCAAGTTGAACAACGTGTCTAAGAGGAACTTCTTCTCACTAGTAGTCAAAGTGAAAGTAGTCGGAGGGGTAGAAATTCTTCCTGTTGTAGGATCATTTTTTAACCAGAGTTTCTTGTTTAGTTTCATATCTTGTAGAGATCTATGAGACCACTCTCCATCTTTTGAATCAGATCCAACCAGACATGTTCCTATCATATGTTTTGTAACATTCTTCTCTGTGTGCATCACATCAATTACATGCCTTACACGATGATCTTTCCAATACGGTAAATAAAAAATATTGATTACTCGGACTATGGTTTTGCTTTAGTGGGGTTGTTAGGATCTCCCATTGCTTTACGCTTCAGGTTTACAAAATTAGGGTGTTTGACTATGTACCAATTCCCCGTAGTCGCAACTACCACATTCTCCTCGATATGCTGACCAAAAAGCCGAGCAGGTTGCATTCGACTCTCGTGACCAATAGGATAAAAGTTAGACTTATCATTCCTGAAAGGGTAACTGGTCAGTATAAATCTATGATAACCCGTGTAACTCATCTTACTACTATGTTGTAGCCAAATGGATTCAGTTTCCTCCCCACATATGGGACATCCATAACTCTTCACCCTTGTGAGAGTCGAATGCCATCACGCCTTTATCCCACAACTCTTTAAATTCTTTGATTAATGGGGATAAGAATATATCAATATCATCACTTGGATCCTTCAGCTTGGGTATCAATAAAGATAATGATGTGAAACTCTTTCTCATACACAGTGTCGGACGGAGACTTAAAGGCTCCATGAGAACTGGGCAATACCTTTGACCAGTACTTAAATTATCGAAAGGGTTAAACCCATCAGTTGAAATCGCAAGACGAACATTGAGCAGTTCTTTTGCAAATTCATGATGTTGTGCATTTGAAATTTTCCAGACGAGTGAATCAACCGGATGACGCATCAAATTCCCACCCACCTTGCATCGAGCATGCCATGCCATCCGGTTGATCCACGGTATAGTAAAAAATCGTTTTAACCGTGACCCAAGTGGAAAATACTTCAAAACCTTTTATCGAACTTGCGAGCTCTTTTTATATTTTACAGGTTTTTCATTTACCCTCTCATAAACGAAATATATAGGCTCAGCACATACTGGACATTCATCCTTCTCTCTGTGTTCGTTGCGATAAAATATGCAATCACACTTGCAAGCATGAATAGGTTTGTGTTTCAATCCCAAACCCTTCAAGTTATTGTTCATGGTAAGATAATTGTCTGGTAACGTGTTCTCTTTTGGGAGAATTTCTTTAAGACACTTAAGAATTTCTATTAGTTGTTCCCAAATAAGACAAATTGACTCTTCAAATTATGCAAACCAATCATTGCATATAATACCGAATGATCTTCATCGTAATCTTTATACGACGGTCTAGCTGCATCGATTTTTAACTGTATATATTCTCGGTCTCGTGGTAGTTCAGTATCAAATTTGTTATTGTGAACATTATCTGTCTCCATAGGTTGGTAGTTTTGGTCGTGGTGGACTCTGTAAGTATCGTCAATTAGGTCGGTCAATGGACGATGTGTTGGACAATCATTTACCATTTCCACTCATTTGTTCTCTGTTACATGGTCAGTTACCGATAATTCTTTGGGAACATAAGGTACATGTTTTTCACCATGGTATTTCCACTTGTTATAATCTTGACTAATTCCCCACATTATTAAATGTACCTCAACATCTTTTAAACATTTATACTTTTCATTTATACAATGGGTGCACGAACACGGAATCTTCTCACTTTTAAGGTTCTTAAAGCGTATCTAATAAATTCTTGAACGCCTTTAACATAACTATTAACTATTCGGTCAGTCTCCCCTATCCACTCTATGTATTGTGGAAAATCCATTTAGTAATCTTTAAATTACAGTCATGTGTAAACATGATAAAATAAATATCATGTTACATAGTAAAGCACTAATATAGTATGAAATCAAAGCACTAATATAGTCAACAACGCACCAATCAATCAAACTATGCAATAACTTAAATACAAGAACACGCCAATCAACGACTACACAACTACTTAAACTCAAATTAAAAAAAAAATTGTCTACTGATATTATTACAACATAAGAAAAATATTACTACATCTTCAATAAGCGATGAAACAACCAAGTGGTAATAGAGTCTATGTAATTTTTCAAACAATTCCCTTATCCATATACGCTAGAACAGTTTCACAACCCTCATATACTATATCAACCATGATCTGACACTCACCCTCTTATAAAGATCGATTATGTACTAAATTTCCTACGATAGTGGACATAAGCGTGCAAATCCCGACGATAAATTTACCGCTCAGGTCATGTATATAGTATTTCTCATCATAGTCAGTGTGGATTGTTGACGATGATCCAAGACAAGTGCCATATTGAGGGGCTAAGAAAGGAAATGTTGAAGGAGGAAGCAGAACCTGTGGGGGGAATGGAGAACGAGGAAAATTTTGAGGAGGAACTGGCATTTGTGGAGTGAAATAGGGATGCATAGGGGGATGCATGGGCATACGACTAGTTAAAAGGAACACAATTTGTGCAAGTTTATCATTCACACCACCCAATTCATTTCAAAGCACCATTATATCCCCTTTAGTCCTAGATTGACGTTCATCATTGGATGAAAAATGCTTATTGACAGAAGACAGCTCTTTCATGAGAGGTGCAGCGTGTTTGAATATTTTTTTTTATATGTGAGACCCCCAATCTCTCGTCCTCCCTCTATGGTACTTCCCAAAGGTTTGTACGATGGCATCATTGTTAATGTCGTCGAGCGGGCTTGAATCTGACTGACTACTTATAAACTCTATTCATTCTAGAGTCTTAGACAAGTGATGAGGGAATTTATTATCTTTGTCTCGTCTAGCATGCATGTATAAGTTGTCCCTATTCGTTGTCTTTCCTTCATCCGGGCTGACTTTCGTAGCGATCGACCACTTGTTCTTCAAATATTCATAAAATTTCAAGCCAAGCTGGTGCAGATCAGTCCTTTTGGCCCTATTTTACTAGTTTTTATCCCTTTGCAACATTTTGGAGTCCTTCACCTCATTCTCTAGAAAATCATTCCATTGAGAGACTAGAATTTCAACATTCGAAGGGACTTTGTCTTTGAGAGACAAAATGTCAGAGCTCGATGCTACCTTAGGGAAATAATTATGCGTAAGGTTTATCCTATATGTTCGAAGTTCTTTGGCATCTCGAGAAAGCACCTTATTTTTTGAGTTTGGGGAAAATGAAAATATTTGTTGAGTTGCTCGTAGATGTTATCTTTAATAGCTTTATCTACGAGTTTCTAATTGTCAGCTCCTCCCACTCCCACATTCATTTTTCCCAAGCACAAACACTGGGCTTTAAAATGTTGAACGTGATTCTTATCCCCCGTGGGGTTATTTCCAAATAAAGAGAACCCAATGGGCTTCTTCTCAATTGACCCGGTAGTTTCAGAAGCGTTGGGCATCTCTGTTGGATTAGTGAGAGTACCTTTCCTACTACAACTAGGAGTAGGGGAGTGAACAGTTTATAGAGTTGAGTATTGCTCACCAATTGGTGATGAGAATTCTCCTTGTGGTTGTGTCACGTTCTTGGTTAGAGCATTGCTTCCATCACCTCCCGATATTATCTATAAAAATGATAAAAGTTTAATGTGTATCTATAATAATAGATGCATAATTTCAAAGTTCAATATGAAATTATAACTAACAAAAGTTCAATGTGTATCTATAATATATTATAATCTACCTGTTCATGTTAAGACTTTAACAAAAGTTCAATGTGTCTGATCTTAAGCCAATCAATATTTGTTTTTAAAAACCTATGGATTTTTGCACGTTGCCAATTAGGAGGAAGCATATCTATAATGGATGCATAGATGTCAGTGACATGAACTCGAAATCTCATCCTCTTCAGCCTATTGGCAAGATTGAGTTTGATGTGCATATGTCGTGAGACATCACATTATCCGTCAGTGCTCTTTGTTTATAATTCTATCCATAATATGTGAATTTTAATCTACCTTCTTTAACAGTGTAAGCAAGGTCAGTGGTCTATCGGGATTATGTATGCAAAATATATATTGAAGAGCTTCATCCCAACATTATGGTAGGGAAAACAGAATACAATTGAATAAATACTCTTGCTGGAGATGAACTCCATGGTTTACAAGGTAGTTAAATTGGTCGATCTTCCTATTTCCATACCAATAAATCGGAGTACCCACTAAATTAGGCTAATTAATGAAATATGTATGCGTGCGGCCCAATTGCAACATTTCCTACTCTTGT
This sequence comes from Sambucus nigra, assembly GCA_949130495.1. Classification (NCBI taxonomy): domain Eukaryota; kingdom Viridiplantae; phylum Streptophyta; class Magnoliopsida; order Dipsacales; family Adoxaceae; genus Sambucus; species Sambucus nigra. The sequence goes on along the minus strand of OX422216.1, from coordinate 152,280,579 downwards.
TTCAATTTATTAGCACCCTGACTCATTTTTCCTAAGAAAAATGAACGAGGCCATGATTATAATTACAATAAATAATGGCTCTAATGAATCATTAATGAGTTATTATGTACGAGGGTGTGAATATGATTCCTATAAATTATGGCTCTAATGAATCATCAACCGTTAATTTATTAGGTTTTGGATACCTACAAACATTAGTCATAAAATTAATCCCTTACAAACATTACTCCTATAATTAATAGATTATGCATTTTTGGGACTTAATTTTACAAAGACACTAAAATTAATCTCGAATTTAGCATCAATATTAATGGAGATGTATATATTTATATTTTAGCCCCAAATTTAAACCAATAATATCGATTAAATTAAAATTTTGCCTAGTTTGAAATTTAAACCAACATTAGTCATATGTATTTATTTTTTTCTAGAATACACACACACATACACGTTTAGAGTATACACACATACATATAAACAATACACACAATGACAATGTATACACACCTACATATATATACATAATACACACACGTATACACACACATAGAGAAATACGCACATACAAAGAAATACACACGCACAGAAATACAAAACAAGGAAAAGATTAATATTGCCTTTGAAATTGAGATTGAGATAGAGCTTGAGATCAAGAGGAGGAGAGATCCAAAATCACCAGAGACAGAGAGGGAAAATGAGGGTTTATAAATTCTCTAGGGAAATGAAAAACTGTTTTGCATTTTTTAAGTATAAAGACCATGGTCACGGATTGGGGTCGTGACCATATGACATGACCCCCTTAATTTTTAACACATCAGCATGGAAATAAGGCCATGGTTGTGGCCTAAAGTCGTGACTCATATAATTTAATTATCACGTACTTAAGTCGTGACCATCTCCTTGTGTATTGGGTTTTTAGTCATGGCTAAGGGTCGTGACTCGTCTCGTGACCAAAATTGGAGGGAAACTTGGCACCATAATGGTCATGACATGGTCATGGCTTAGAGACGTGACCCAAAGGAGTAAAGGTCTACAGTCGTGACCACCTACAAGGTAACCCATGACCACACTGAGTCATGGATTTGGTCATGCCCATTTTGGCTATGGTCACTATTTTGGGTCATAACCCCTTTACTGTGACCATTCACAAAATTTTGTGTAATGTCAATATCATCCTGGAAAGGCTAACATGGTGGTTGATGCATTAAGTCCAAGACCTATAAGTGAGTTAGAAGAGGTTTGAAAATCAAAGTGGAGAGCGCCTCGACATGATGACGAGATTGCTATGGCTTATATGTTCGTATTAGTTATCACGATCGATATTGTGATGTGGGTAGTGAAAGCACAGGTAGGGGATCCATATTGCTAGGACAAGTTCGTCAGTTATCAGCTGATGGGGAAGATGAGTACTCAATCAGTTCAGAGGGTGGCTTATGTTTTATTGGGAGACTCATGGTTCTAGTGGGTGACGATTTAAGGCATGCAGTGATGTCAGAGGCTCACGGGTCCCAGTTTGTTGTACATCCTAGTGGGGATAAGATGTACTAAGACATGCGTAGGCAGCATTAGTGGTTGGGGATGAAACGGGACATAGCATAGTTTGTCTCGAAGTGTGCTACCTGCCAGCTCTTAAAAGTAGACCAATAGAGATCGACAGGGATGTTACATCCATTAGAAATTCTCGAGTGGAAATGGGAGAGTATCTCTATGGATATCACTGGGTTGCCATTATCGCAGCGAGGTCACGATTTCATATGGTGATAGTGGATCGGTTGACCAAGGTGGCTCATTTTCTTCCAATTCATATGATTTTTAAGAAGAAATAGTATGAAAAGTTTTTTATAGTTGAGATAGTAAGATTACATGGGGTTTTGATTAATATTATGTCTGATCGGGACAAGATATTTGTGTCCCATTTTTTGCATAACTTTCAGGAGGTAACGAGCACGAATTTACAGTTGAGTACAACATATCACCCGTAGACCAATGGGAAGACAAAGAGGGTTAATTGGATTCTTAAGGATATACTGAGGATGTGCATCTTTGGTGGAGGATGGGAGCAGTACCTTCCATTGGTGGAGTTTACATATAATAAATCCTACCAATTCACCATCGGCATGGAACCTTTTGAGGAACTCTACCGTTGGCCTTGTTGTTAACCTACTTGTTGGATGGTGGTAGGGGACGATAGATTATTGGGTCCAAAAATGATTCAGGATACCATTGCCACAATTGAGTTGATTCAAGGATGCATCCGAATAGCTCAAGATCGGCAAAAGAGTTAAGCCAATGAAGATAGGAGGCACATTGAACTTGAGGTTGGGAACTAGGTGTTTGTGCGAGTGTCTCCTATGAAAGGAGTTATGAGATTTTGTAAGAAGGGGAATTAGTGACGAGATTAGTGAGACCATTTTTTACCACTGAGAGAGTGAGATCAATGGCTTATAGAATGGGACTACCAGAGCATTTACAGTGTATTCAAGATGTGTTTCATGTATCATTTCTGAAGAGATACTGGAGGAGCGAATGGGATTTTTGGCACGTTCCATTAGAGGAGAATGACTTGCAGCCCAACATCTCGTATGAGGAGAGACCAGTGGCCATACTTTATCGTAATGAGCGAAAACTGCGGTCCAAAGTGTTACCCTTTGTTACAGTTCAGTGGGGGCGCCATAGTGTATACGAGTCGACGTGGGAGCGGGAGGATGACATGCGTGAGAAGTATCTATAGTTTTTCACCCAAGTACATTTGAATTTCGAGGATGCAATTCCCTTGTAAGGGAGGAAGTATATAAGATGACGTAATTTTAAAGAATTAAAAATGAATTAATTCGATTAAATTTAAATTACACTTGTGAAATAATTTTGTGGAATGGGATTGATTAAATTATTAATCGCGGAGAAATCATTAATGTTATTGAATAAAAATTACTAACTGAATAGTAATTATATATTTGACGTTATAACGAGTGATAGTGACGTGACGATATGTTATCTCAACCGGACGTCGTGTGTGAACTAAATGAGGTCAAGATAGGAAATAAATTATGAGTAACTTGAATGATGATTTTGAGGTCACGGATGAGTCCAGAAGGGCAAGGGATGAAATAGTTAAAATAGTATACTCAGGTGTATAAATTGGGTCCTGGGATAATTTTATACTAAGCAGACACCCCAAGAGGGCAATTTAGTCATTTTATAGCCTAGGGTCAAGGGGATTGTAAAATTTCAAGGATTATATATAGTTGTAAAGATGTTAGACTAGGGTAAAAAGAGTAGAAAATAATTAGAAGCCAGTAGAGAGTAGAGGAAGAGTTTCATGGAGCCTAGGAGAGGCTTTTGGAGAATTAAAGCTTATTTGGGGCATCACAACCATTTTTGGAGGAAGGAAGACTCATCAAAAAGTATCAAATGAAAATTCTTCCATGAGAGGCAAGTATTTATCTTAAAAATTTTATGAGTTATAATACCCATGTAGAATATGAGCTATGTATAAAAGACAATTGATGTTACCTTTGTAATTTGATGAGTAAACTTATAATTGGGAATATTATTTTATGTAGAATAAATTCAATTACAAAGAGAAAACAAAATCAAGAGTTCTAGGATTTGAATCATGGAATAAATTTGGGTTTTGATAATTGGTTTTGATGAATTTATAGGAAGAACACAACAGCTAAAGGGGTAAATGATTATGAGATGTGAATCTAATTGTAGGAGGAAATTATATGGATTTTATACATGATTTAAGTTAAAAATCATCCCAACATGTTTCTTTGATATTTATAAATGATAATTATTAGGTTGAGATTTTAGTATGAAAGTTTAAGGAATTTGATGATATGAAAATTTGTGACAGAAAAAGGAAGAAGAAGGCCCCTGACACTTTTCGAATCGATCCGGCCCAACGTCGAATCAATTCGGCCATTGGGTGAATTGATTCGAACTTAGCCGGAACTAAAAATTGTTTTAGTTTAAGCCCATAAATTATATGGTGAGGGGACTTTTGGGATAATTTTAAACTCTAGAGGGGATAATAAAAACTGTCAGCATGCCTATAGGGGAGATTACATTTATGCAAGTTGAGACGAGTTAAGAATTTTGGGAAATTGACAAAATATCCATTATTGATAAATAAAAGAATTCGAGATGGATTACGTAGTAAGGAGTGAATTATGTTTGTGACAAGTTATACGATGAGAATAACTACGAATTTAGGAATGGATAATTAAGACTCTTAGAGTAGTGAGTGATTCTTGAAATTATACGAATTGGAAGTTTAATTGAAATTTATGGTACGTCGAATATACGAGTTATATATACTATGTACGAGTTAATATAATTGGGTAGTATGTAGACCTACTGAATAATATATGTATATAGGTTGTGTGAATACCTATATATATGATTTAATTATGTGTGTGAACATACCTACGTTGCCTATTATCTGAAGGTTTCGCGCAGAGGGTGATCCCACCTTGACGATTCAAGTGAGGTCTGAATTTGTGCCCCAGAGTATGGAACTTAGGGAGGCTCACTATGTGACGTGTATTAATGGGATCGAGGTGTCGCTTGGTTACATTCGGTATGTGCGTATCCCTAAGTATTAGAACCATAATCGCCTCCATTATTATGTTGATTATTTTGTGTTCGAGGAGATATGCCGAACTAATAGTCCTAGATTTAGTACGAGAGGTACATTAACATTATAGAAGAGTATGCCAACGTCACGAGGGGGCATTCTGGAGGTGCTATAGTTAAGTATATATTATATGTGTGATGAATATGTATTGGGACGCTATATCTACTTATGTGAGACAGTAGAATTGATAGATGATGTATATCTAAAATACTTCATGTAGTTAAACTTAAATAATTGACTCTATAATAAAATGGGAATAAATTATTCAATATCGAGACCGTAGAAACCTATTGTACGAGAGAACTAGGATTATCGAGAGTAGTCAAATACCTTATCTAGTTGGGCAGATAATACTAGTTACGTAGAATGCGTTAGGCGTGCACATTAGTTGAGATGTGAGAATCTCAAGTGAGTGTACGTGGATATTACATGTGTAATAAATAACGGATTTAAATTGTGATTGAAATACTTGCTAAATATTTTTAAAAATTTTTAATTGGGCTTTGACCCGTGTAAAAAATATTTTCAAGATCTTTTAGATGTCTAGCCATAGGGACGCCAAGCTTAGACATCCTATCCAGAGACACGTAGTTGCAGTAGTGTGGAGGCTAGCAAGCGATTTTCTTTAGAGGCTTGATCTCTTTCATTCTAGATACGAGGTTCCTTAGTAGTTCATTTGGGTGTGTTGCCTTCAGACTATTTCTTTATTTCAGTTGTACTTCTGACTGTATTTCGTTTCAGTTTTACTTATATGGTTGGAGTGTGTACTTAGAGCATCGATGGTTTATTCATGTGATGATTTAGAAATAATTTAAGTGTGAATAGTTTACTTCATTAATTTATTTCCGCATGTGTTCATAATAAAAGATAAAATTTGAAACCAACTTATGTTAACATAGGTGATCAATAATTAAAAAAAAATCGACAATGATACTAAGAATGAAACCATTAATGATTCCTGTTTAATTTAATAATGGACTGATCACCCAGAATTAGAATAGGCGGGGTGTCACACTCTCTCTTGCCCAATATCGTGTGTTATTATGTAGACCGTTGATGAAATATATAGGGGGAGAGGACCCGAATTCCTATTTAGACTATAATTCTACCATCCATCACAGTAGATTTTGATTGGGAAACAAACTTACCATCAAAGTCCTCAATATATAAATGACATATCTAAAATAAATCTATTAAATCCAAATTCTTATGTGGAAGTAGGACATTTATATTTACATATATATTAAATATTTCCAACAGAGAAAAGACAAGAGTAGAAGTGGGTTAAGGATATCATATCATTTGTATAGGTTTGTTGATTTTAAGTTTGTTGGAATTCTTGGTTATGCTATAAAGGGAAAAGAATGATAACAGATCATTGGATCATTGGATGAAGGATGGAGGGTGGAGGGGGACAAAGGGTGGTAGTGTAAGAGGGTGGAGTTTGGTTTTGGTTTTTGTTTTAATTTTAGGTTTGGGGTTTTAGTTGAAATGGGTTGGGTAGGGAGAGAGACAGAGAGACAGAGGGGGGTGTTTTTTTAGTTTTGGATTTTTAAATTTTAGCTGAGGGTATTTTTATCCATTTAAACTTTAAAAAGGAGGGAACCGAATTTTTAGACTTATTTATAACGAGTTGAGAGTGTAGGGTTGAGTATGTAAGGTAAAGTAATTCTGAAAGTGACCCGTAAACTTGAAATAGCTCAGGGGGTTGGTCTAATTTGTCTTATAAAATTCTAATAATGTTTTCTTTTGAAATCTTAGACCAAAGATGTCACCGAACCTCCTATTATCAAAACTCCAGGCACGAGTAGTCCTTCACCAAGTTGCAAAATTACTTTTGCATAATAATTTTTTTATATTTTTCACATGTTTTTTGATGTTTTAGATGTAATATCATTTAACCACTGTTTATCGTCTTGTTTTAATCGCTTCGCCGCTAGAGTAGAAAATAATATCTGAATTTTTCACTGTAAAATTAAATTTATAGTGTTAATATAACAAACTCATTTCTGAGTGTGATAATAAAAAATGAATATACAATGTAATTATATCTTTTTATGAAAAGAAAAAAAATGAAGGATACAAAATAATAACGAAGACATATCCATATCCAATACAAAGTTTATTTTTAACTTGGACAAAAGAGAATGGTTGGAGTGTAATGATGAGAAGTTTTGCGACATTCATGGTTCAATAGTTAAAAACTGTAATATAAGTATTTTTTTTAATAAAATACCGAAATTTAAGTAAAATAAAATAGACTAGGAACTAGATTAGAACAAAAAAATAATAAAAGTAGTTTTTATTTTTTCTTTAAGGACAAAAGAATAAAGAGCAGTTTTATCCAAAAAAATTTGAATCCTAAAATCATAATGGTTATTTAAACTTAATTTTTATTTTTAATATAAAGAAAAAATAAGTATTTTTTAAAATTATAAACTCAACTGAAACTATTCGTTAAATAGTATAAATGAAATGCCATCCATAACCAATATTCTTGTAAGCTTGACTTTATTTTAGCATTATTTGAGTTTGGCCCTGTGACACCCTGCCTATTTGAATCACGGGTGATCAATCCTTTACCAAAATAAACAGGAATATCATTTGGTTCATTCTTAGCATCACTGTCGAAAACGTTTTAAATTACTAATAACCTATGTTAACTTAAGTCGATGCCAAATTTTATCATTCATTAACATACAATAATAGGCGAAAATAAATACGATATAAACCATCCACACAATAATAGAAGTCAGAAACATCGCAGGATAATATAGATAAAAGATGTATGCTGAATAAACCAACAGATTCAAAATCAACATCCCAATAATAAGTCTAACTGAAATGAAAATGAATATTAATATAGAGCCTAATAATAAATCTGAATAATGTCTAAACTAAATGGGCAACATACCCAACTGAAATAGCTAATCATAAAATATAAACTAGGAATGAAATAACGAAGTGTCTACTCAAGTCCTACTTGCCTCCACACTTACTATAGATACGCATCCCTAGAAAGAATCATCAAGTCTAGCATCCCTGTGGCTGGATACCTAAAAGTTTTTGTAAGAAAATATTTTTATAAATGTTTGTCATAATTAATTATGTTGTATACCATTACAACCGTCGAAGAAGTTTAAGATCAATCTACATCAAGACGGAACCGAATATATCAAGGTTCTTCATCTAAAAGCTTCCGCAAAGTTTACTATGGTAAGGATATGTTTTAAATACCTTAACTTTGCACTTAGAGCTTTGGGATATTTTTTCAAAATATTTTTAAAGTGTTGGAGAGGACTTTTTTCATCAAAATTTTAGAATGAGTAATTTTTTTAAGTCCTGTAGCGTTCCTCAATTTTGACTCCCAGGTCGTTCGAGCGACGTAGTGATGTCGCGCGATGTCGTTCAAACGACACGTGTACGTAGTTCGAGCGAGATATCTTTTTCATTCGAGCGATAAAGGCGGTGCGTTTTTCTATAAATACTCATTAAATGATTTCGTTTTCATTAAGAAGTCCCAGCGTTTTGAAAGGCAAAAAACTGCGAATCTGTAGAATTCTTTTTGACTTCTTCTTTTAGGGTTTTTATCCCTTTTGTTTTCAATTCACAAAAATCCCATATGCTTTGGTGAATTGTTTTAGTGTTCAAGAACACACTTTTCTTTTGATAATTCTTTGGGGGGATAACTTTACAACCGAAGAGTTGTGTGCTATTGTGGAGGGAGTCCTTGTGAAGACTTTAGACTGCGTGTCTGGACTGCGCATCCTTGTGGTATACCTGCGTGTGAACCACTGTTGATTTCTAGCCGATACTTTGAAGGTTTGACGAAGGCACCATGTGTTACTCTTGTGGGTGAAAGCAAGATGGTATGTAAGTCAATGGTCTTGTAAACTTGTCAGAGTACTAGAAATAAAAGGTTTTGCCCTGCGGGAATTTTTCCTGAAGTTTGTGTCGCATGCGTTATTTCTGTATGGTTTGACACACGCATACACGTAGTTGCATGTTAAAGGTGATGAATTAATTTTATTTAAAAATATACTCTAATTAAATAACTGTGCCAAATTAGAAATTTGCGAATTTAATCAATTATCACACAGTCTCATATTTTATAAATCGATATCAGAGCAGGTTACACTAATTTATCGCCTATTCCTATTTTCCGCAAAATCTGTGTGATATTTATTTTTTGAAAAATCAGTTTTGTGAAAAATTGCATTTTTTCCAATGAAACACTCATATAATATGATGCCTATTTTTGACGGGTCTAATTATGCCTATTGGAAAGCTCATATGAAATCACACTTAAAGGCTATTGATGAATGTGTTTGGTTGTTGTGTGAAAGAGGGTGAACTCCTCCCACTGTCACCGTTGAAAATATCACCTCTTTACAACCCGCGTTAGCCTGGAATGAAGATGATTTTAAAATGTCTAAATTTAATTCATGTAGTTTGCGTGCTATTTCCGGAGCCGTCACTCCTGACCAGTTCTGTCGAATTACGACGTGTACCACGTCTAAAAAGGCATGGGATGTACTCCAATTGACTCATGAGGGTACAAACGCGGTTAAAGAATCAAAATTGCAAAATCTTGCCACCCAATTTGAGACCATTACTATGTTAGAGTCCGAAACTTTTGATGAATTTTATGCATGTTTGTCGAACATTATCAACACTAGTTTTAATTTGGGTGAGGCGATTGACAACACGCATGTCGTTAAAAATATTTCGAGATCTCTCCCAAATCGCTTTATTCCTAAAGTCACTATTTTGAACTCTTTGAGAAATTTGAAATCACTTAAGTTGGAAGAACTTGTAGGAGATCTTCAAACCTATGAGATTGACATGTTTTCCCAAACCATTAAGGCTAAGGATAAAGGCGTTGCTTTAAAGACTCATTTTAAGAAAAAGAAAGAAAAAGTACGTGAGTCCGATTCTGAGGGAGATTTTGATTTTAATGATATGGCCTTATTTGGAAAAAAAATTAAAAAGTTTCTCAAAATTTATAAAGAAAATTCTTCTAATAAAAAGAAATTTTTTGAGAAAAATAAAAAGAAAGGAAAGGCCAAAGAAAGAGGTGAGAGGGAAAAAGAGAATAACTCAGATGAGGAGTGTGAGTAGGATTTTGAGAAAGTGACTTGTTTTGAATGTGGGGGTAAGGGGAACAAGTCGTTTGAGTGTCCTAAGTGGTTTAGAAAGAATGGAAAGAAAGTAGTCATGCCTGCCACACTTACTGATAGTAGTGAAGGTGAGGGTGATGAGACTAGTGGTAAGAAGTTTGTTTCTTTTTTAGCAAGTCGTGTGAGCACACCCACTTTGTCCCACAATAGTGCACACGAATGCGATGGTGATGATTTGAGCGCTTCAAGTGAGGGAGAAAGCGAGAGTGAAAGTGGAGATGAAAGTGAGATCCAAAAAGCATTTAGAGATTTGTACACCGAAACCTTAAAAACGAAGAAGTATAATAGGGATTTAGGTCGTCTAGTGTTAGATTTGGAGAGAGAGAAGGAGGTTTTAAGAAAGGAAAAATGTTATTTGATTGACATGGTGTCTAGTCTGACGACATGTGTATCCCAACTTGAGAGTGATCTCGAACGTGCTAGGGAGGTCAAAGTCAATTTTGAGAATGCACCTAAGAATGTTGAAAAGGTGGTTCTTAATTTTGATAAGGGTAGAGTTGATAGGCTAGGAAAAGGTCATAACGATGCTTCCACTTCTTTTGTCGCACCCGAGCCAATTCCCACTTTAGTGATAGATTCACTTGGCCCAAAAATTAACCCACCTAGGCGTCCCATTCCTATTAGAAGAGCGCATCCTATATTTTTTGAAAGAGGTGTTCCTAGGCCTATTTATGTTTGTTCCCATTGCAAGAGGAGAGGACACCTTAGGGAATTCTGTTTTAAGTTGGGTTATGTGTCACGTTTTTCTTCTACACATGTTTCTTCTATACATGCACCCACTCATGATACTTTTGTAATACCCCGTACTTTTGGCTATATTTATTTTTGGGATTAATTAATTAAATGTGAATTAATTAGAAATTAATCCGGGTAAAATACTAGCGAGTTGTGAGTTGGTATTTGACTATATTGAGTATATATGATGTTATATGAATATTGAATTATGAAATTTGTCGTGAGATTGATATACGGCAATTTGGTCATTTTATTGGGACGCGGGTGATAGATGCGTCAGCATATAATTATTTTATTTGTAAAAGTGAATTTAAATTCTATAAACCTTATGGTCATTTTGAGTGCGCCAACGCGTCCGGAAGGGTCGATATAGTCAGAAAACACTAGCCGGGGGTGTAGTTTGGGTTCCGGGGTATTTTTAGGCCATACCGGCAATATAAAGGGTATTTTGGTAATTTCGTATTTTTAGGAATTAAAAATGACAAAAATTAGGAGTCTTTATCTGATTGGGAATAGACCCACTAAACTCACTAAGCAACCCTTAATGACCCAATAAGCTACGGAGGTTATCATATTAGGTTTCCAACTTTCCCAAAGAAAACCCTAGCCACCATAGCCACCTTTGGAGAAGAAAGCTTAGAGAGGGAGAGAAGGAGAAGGAATTCTGCAGAAAACCTTTACAAAATCAACACCAAATTCAGAGACAATAGAGGCAAGTGATTTAATTTCTTTTAATTCAGAGAATGTTTCCTCCATGTTAGATAATTTGAAGATTTACAATTGTTCTTGGAAGATAAATGAAAACCCATGTTGTTTGGACATAGAACTTGAATATTGAGGACAAATTGCATGTAGAATCATATAGAGATGATTATTCTGGTATTAATATATGTTGGATGTAAGAAAAATGGATTTAGAATGGACTAATTGAGAACTTAAAAGTTTAGGGTTCATGTTCTTGAAAAATTGGGGGAAAAGTGTAGAGTTTTGTAAATTTATTGATGTTAGGATGCGTTAATCCTTTAAAACGTGTTAGGATGTGACTATAATATGTTTAGGATTGATTGTAGACCTTAAAACATCGTTGGAACTAATTTTAGAGGAGATTTGAGGAGTAGAAATGGTGAAAAAATGTAACTAAGAAATTTTGGGCTTGAAACTGGTCGGTCTTTAGAAGGCCTCCCCAGGTCGTTCGAACGATCTCGTTTGAACGAGCTTCTAACGAGTTGACCAGTCACTTCTAACGAGGGGAGACTTCGTTCGATACCTTCGTTCGAACGAACTGTATTTCGTTCGATACATTCGTTCGAACGAGATGTCGTTAGAAGGTACAGTTCGTTCGAACGAACTGGAATCTCGTTCGAATAGCCTCGTTCGAACGAGACTTCTAACGAGCTGGCCGTTTAGGCCATTTTGGCCTGTTTTGATTTTCGGAGTCCCGTAAACTTGTTCGAGGGTAGAGATAACATTCCGTTGATGATGTATTGATAGATTTCGGACTTTTGGGTTATTATGAGGAGTAAATTATATACGAGTGATTTAAATCAATGAACCGTTTGGGTTGAGACGTGAGTGTCTACTACGACGTGAGAATAAATTATGGCGCATATGATTATAAATCGGAATGTATAAAGTGTGTAAATTATATATTGGTACTAGAATGAGAATAGTACTACAATTAAACTACGGGATTACTAAGACGTGTGTTTACTTAGTATTGGTATATGAATTGTGTGTATGACATACCTACCATACTTGCTATCACGGGAGGTTTGCGTTCGCTTAGGGCCCTCTAATCCTTGTGCTGCCCGGATTTAGACTGGTTACCTTGATGAACATAGGTCATAGAAAGACTTATTGGGATATTAATAAGTCCGCTGATCGTGGGAGCGTAGGTATGTGCGTGACCCATGTGATGTGACTGTGTTCGCCTCCATTATTTGTGACGTTGTTATTTGTGAACTATTCCTGAGAGATTCGGAATATGTAATCCGTATGTACGTGATGTACCGGGATGGATAGCAGAGTATGTGTGCACCGCAGCTTAGTTCTCGGGGTGCTTGTATTGTATATTTTTTATGTGAATAATATACACTTAATTAATGGGAACTTTCATGTTAATGTTGTGAATATGATTACGGTAATGTTTCGAGAAAAACATAACGGGTTAGCTGATAGTGAAATATATTGCATATTGAGCATCTGAGTTTACGTTAAACCCCTATTTAGTTACGAGCGTTATAATGTTAATAGAACCGAGCAATAAGGGTAGGACCTATGACAGTCTAGCTAGATATGATGTCACTTAGCTAGTGGTTTGTGTCGTTGTAGATGGGTACTTACGTTAGGAGTGCACAGTTAGACGAGAGGTGAGAATATCATGTGAGTGCACGTCCTAACATGTACTTTGCATTTAATGTTTTAAATGTTTTTAAAGCACTTGCAGGTTTTTAAAATATCTCCACATTCGAGCTCTGACCCGTTTGCTTTCAAATCTATTTTTCTTGTAAAACCATTTTAGGTGCCCAGCCACAAGGACACCATGCATAGGATACTCATTCAGGTGACGAGCTGTAGCTGTTTGTGGAAGCTACAGGGATTTGCTTTTAGACGCTTCTATCATTTGGATTCTTGATTCAGTATTTATCAGTTGTAGGGCATGTTGCCCATTTCTTTTAAAGACATCTTTCCATTTCAGTTTTCAGACTTTGTCATGTATTGATTTAGTATTCAGTATTTTCATTGCTTATTTCAGTTGTGGGATTTGTAGTGAGGAATTTTTCCTCCAGACTTTATTTACATTATGTGATGGTTATTCTATTTAATTCGTTATGGTGAATGGTGTTATTATTCTTCATTACACTTGTTGCATGTTAATCAGACTTAAATTAAAATTTGGCAACTTACTTTTTAAATACTAGGTGGTTAGTAATCATTAAAATGTTTTCGACAGTGATGCTATTAACTGGACCAACTTGGCATTTTGAATTAATTTAATAAAGGAGTAGCTACCCAGTATTTAATTAGTCGGGGTGTCACAGGTGGTATCAGAGCATCAGGTTCTAGTGTCCTTTAGGATCTGACGGCTTATTATGTTTCCGCTAATCTTTCTTTGATATAGAGCCCTATATTCTAGGACTGTTGTACTATTTTGTGTATGCTTCGTTCTTCAGCTATTTTAAGTTTATACAGTGAACTTATAAACTTTTTTCTTATTTCAGATGCCTCCACGACGTGCACGACGAGTTCCCAGGGATGCAACGCCCGAACCCCAGCCCGCTCCTGTTCAGGGCATGATGAACGCCGCTGAGGTTGCAGCTTTAGTAGCCCAAGAGGTAAATGCCGCAATTGCCGTTGTTCAGCAGGCACCACCTCAGGTGCCGGTTGTCGCGCCAGTACAGGCAAATGCATTCCCGTCTTCTTGGGAGCGTGTACGTGACGCTTTTCAGAAAGCGCATCCGCCAGAGTTTGCAGGTAGCTCAGATGCGGTAGTCTCGAGCCAGTGGAGGAAGGATATGCAGAGGCACTTGAGGATGTATGAGTGCACGGATGTTCAGAAGCAGGTGCTAGATACTTTCAAGCTAGTTGGATCTGCACTGCAGTGGTGGGAGTCTATTACCACCATGGAGGAGAGGGATACTCTCACTATTCAGGACTTCTGGGTGCGGTTTGACCGCAAGTACTTTCCGTCAGCTGTTCACACGGAAATGAGGAGGAAATTGATGAGTCTGAAGCAGGAGGGTAAGACTGTGGCCAAGTATGAGGCCGAGTTCACAAATCTGTTGAATATCGTTCCGAATGAGATACCGACAGAGAAGAAGAAGATTGAGAAATTCATCGACGGGTTGACTTGGAGGATCCGTCAGCATCTGTTAGGGAACCTTTCGTTGGCCACGTATTCTGATGTGGTTAACGCTGCTTTGTTACACTGCCAGGACCACCGCTTTCATATGGCTGAGGGCAAGAGGTCGGGAGAGTCTAGCCATCAGGGCAGGACTGGAGGACATGGTGCCGGTGGGGCACAATCTGTTCAGGGGCAGAGACAGGGTGAGCAGGGTTCGCAGCAGGGGATCAGAAGAGGTTTCGATCAGGGAACTACAGACAGGGACAAGGAGGTTTCCGTCAGGGCCATCAGGGTCCAAACGGCCATCAGGGCCAACAGGGGCAGAATGGGCAGCAGTTTCACCAGGGCCAGCAGGGCCAAGGGAGGAACAGTAATGGCCACCAGGGCCGGGGACAGCAGGGGCAGAGAGGATGGAACTTCCCAGGGAAGTGTTTTGTTTGTGGCAAGACTGGCCATAAACGACAGGATTGTCCTGAGAGGGGTAGGGCCCCACAGCAGCAGCAGCAGGGTGCTCGCCAGGAGCCACAGAGGCCTATGTTTCCCGCCGTTCTCCCCGCACCGCCACAGATGGCAACATTGCCACCCATTCCAGCAGTCCTAGTTCAGCAGGGGCAGCTACATTATGGACGTGTCTATAACGTCCACCAGGCTACAGTTCCACAGGCACCGCCCGCGATTGAGGGTACGTTTCCTATCCATGGCACTATGGGTCGGGTATTATTTGATACGGGGGCTACACATTGTTTTATAGCTACACACTTCGCAAAAGCTTTAGGATTGTTAGCTACGGCAGAGAGCACAGTGACGTGTATTGACTCACCATTGGGGAGTGGGTCACTTATCTTCTTTATATACCGGGGAGTGGGAGTAGGGATTGGTAGTCTGGTATTACCTGCAAATATGTTGGTATTAGATATGCATGTTCACGATGTGATTATCGGTATGGATTGGCTCGTAGCTTATAGGGCCATGATTGATTGCTTCAGCGGAAGCATTATTTTTGCCATTCCGGGGCAAGAGATGTTTGTAGTGGCGATGCCTCGCCCAGAGGGAGGATCGACCACTCATCTGTATTACATAGAGGAGGATACCTCTAAGGAGGTTGTGATTCCTTTAGATTCGATCCCAGTCGTCGGGGAGTATTCGGATGTGTTTCAGGAGATACCAGGCCTACCCCCCAGTCGAGAGATAGACTTTATTATAGACCTATTGCCAGATACGAGACCTATAGCACGCGCACCGTACCGTATGGATCCAGCAGAGATGCGAGAGCTACGAGATCAGATAGAGCATCTGTTAGGTCAGGACTTTATTCGCAGGAGTACCTCACCTTGGGTCGCTCCAGTTTTGTTTGTGAAGAAGAGGGACGGTTCACTGAGATTGTGTGTGGACTACCGAGAGTTGAATAAGGTCACGATACGGAATAAGTATCCGTTGCCTCGAATCAATGACTTACTCGACCAGTTGAGAGGAGCTTCTTTCTTCTCAAAGATTGATTTGAGATCGGGATACCATCAGTTGCGTATCAGGGAGGAGGATGTCTCGAAGAATGCGTTCTTGTCGAGATATGGTTCTTACGAGTTTCGGGTTATGCCTTTTGGGTTGACCAACGCTCCAGCTGTGTTTATGGACTTGATGAACAGAGTGTTCAAGGATTTCCTAGATCAGTTTGTCATTGTCTTCATCGATGATATTCTGGTTTACTCCCAGACAGAGGAGGAGCACACCGAGCATTTGAGTCAAGTTTTGCAGACACTCCGTCAGAACGAGTTGTATGCAAAATATGAGAAGTGCGAGTTTTGGCTGAAGGAGGTCCAGTTTTTGGGACACATTATTTCCGACCGGGGGATATCTGTTGATCCGGGGAAAGTATCCGCGGTGAGGGAGTGGGGACAGCCCACGACACCGACTGAAATTCGTAGTTTCTTGGGCCTAGCAGGATACTACAGGAGGTTCATTCGGTGATTTTCGAAGATAGCGGGTCCTTTGACACATCTGACTCGTAAGGGTGTGCCATTCATCTGAAGTGATGCTTGTCAGTGGGCATTTGATGAGTTAAAGGACAAATTGACCTCAGCACCTATGTTAGCATTGCCGAGACTGGGAGTTGAGTATTTGGTTTACACCGACGCATCTTTGCAAGGACTTGGAGGTGTATTGCAGCAGGAGAGACAGGCCATAGCTTATGCTTCCCGTAAGATTAAGACTCATGATAAGAATTACCCCACGCATGATTTGGAGTTGGCGGCAGTGGTATTTGCCCTACGGATTTAGAGGCACTATCTTTTGGGGGAGAAGTTTGAACTGTTCATGGACCACAAGTCCCTACAGTACCTGTTCACGCAGAAGGAGTTGAATATGCGGCAGCGTAGGTGGCTTGAGTTTCTGAAAGACTACTAGTTCGATATCCAGTATCACCCAGGTAAGGCTAACGTGGTAGCAGACGCGTTGAGCCGTAGGCCAGCAGATGAGGTGGCAGAGGTGTGGAAGGCAAAGTGGAAGGAGTTGGGACACCAGGATGTAGTGGCCCGATCTTTCATGTATGTGATGGCTGTTACACCGCAGATTGTCACGAAGGTAGTATGGTCACAGGCTAATGACTCGTTCTGTCAGGAGAAGATAGTTCGATTACTAGCAGAGGGAGCCGAGTCCTATACCGTTAGCTCAGACGGGGGATTACGCTTCAATGGGAGATTGGTGGTTTCGGAAGGGGAGGAATTGCGACACGATGTAATGGCAGAGTCGCACGGCTCACGGTTCGCGGTACATCCCGGAGGGGACAAAATGTACCAAGACATGAGACGCCAGTATTGGTGGAGCGGTATGAAGAGAGATATCGTTGAGTTTGTTTCGAAATGCGCCACTTGTCAGCTTGTAAAAGTGGATCATCAGAGACCGGCAGGATTGCTACAGCCGTTGGAGGTCCCGGTGTGGATGTGGGAGAGCATATCCATGGACTTTATCACGGGGTTGCCTACGTCGCAGAGGGGTAACGACTCCGTTTGGGTAATTGTGGACAGGTTGTCCAAGGTCGCTCACTTTTTACCCGTAAGGACTGACTACACTACGGGACAGTATGCCCAGATCTTCATTTCAGAGGTTGTGAGACTTCACGGTGTGCCCCTAAATATCGTGTCTGACGGAGACAAGATATTTGTTTCGCGGTTTTGGGAGAGTTTCCAGGAGGCAATGGGCACGGAATTGAGGTTGAGTACGGCTTATCATCCGCAGACCGATGGGCAGACCGAGCGCACAAATCAGATGTTGGAGGACATGCTGCGCATGTGCATTATTGACTTTAGGGGTGGATGGGAGCAGTACCTTCCATTGGTGGAATTTGCTTACAACAACTCCTATCAGTTCACTATTGGCATGGCTCCGTTTGAGGCATTATACGGTAGGCCTTGTCATTCCCCAGCATGTTGGTTAGAGGTGGGGGACAACAAACTACTTGGGCCGGAAGTGATTCAGGATACTTCGGCAAGGATTGAGTTGATTCGGAGTCGCATTCGGGTAGCTCAAGACCGGCAGAAGAGTTATGCTGATGCGAAGAGATTTTTCAGGGAGTTCCAAGTGGGGGACCAGGTTTTGCTCAGATTATCTCCTATAAAGGGGATTATGCGTTTCGGGAAGAAGGGGAAGTTGGCACCAAGGTATGTGGGGCCGTTTCCTATTATTGAGCGGATCGGACCGGTTGCGTATAGGCTTGGGTTACCAGAGAATTTGCATCGAATTCACGATGTGTTCCATATTTCCTCGCTAAGAAAATACCTTAGAGATAATTTGGCTCATTCTCACATTGCTATGGAGTACATCGATCTCCAGCCGGATAGCTCCTACGAGGAGGGGCCGATTGCTATTTTGGACCGAAGTGAGAGGAAGCTGCGATCAAAAATAGTTCCGTTAGTGCGTGTTCAGTGGCAACATCACAATGTCGAGGAGTCCACATGGGAGTGCGAGGATGAGATGCGCGAACGTTATCCAGAGTTGTTTTTAGCAGGTACTTTCTAGTTTCGAATTTCAGAACGAAATTCAGTTATTAGGGGGGAAGTATGTAATACCCCGTACTTTTGGCTATATTTATTTTTGGGATTAATTAATTAAATGTGAATTAATTGGAAATTAATCCGGATAAAATACTAGCGAGTTGTGAGTTGGTATTTGACTATATTGAGTATATATGATGTTATATGAATATTGAATTATGAAATTTGTCGTGAGATTGATATACGGCAATTTGGTCATTTTATTGGGACGCGGGTGATAGATGTGTCACCATATAATTATTTTATTTGTAAAGGTGAATTTAAATTCTATAAACCGTATGGTCGTTTTGAGTGCTCCAACGCGTCCGGAAGGGTCGAGATAGTCAGAAAACACTAGCCGGGGGTGTAGTTTGGGTTCCGGGGTATTTTTAGACCATACCCGCAATATAAAGGGTATTTTGGTAATTTCGTATTTTTAGGAATTAAAAATGACGAAAATTAGGAGTCCTTATCTGATTGGGAATAGACCCACTAAACCCACTAACCAACCCTTAATGACTCAATAAGCTACGGAGGTTATCATATTAGGTTTCCAACTTTCCCAAAGAAAACCCTAGCCACCATAGCCACCTTTGGAGAAGAAAGCTTAGAGAGGGAGAGAAGGAGAAGGAATTCTGCAGAAAACCTTTACAAAATCAACACCAAATTCAGAGACAATCGAGGCAAGTGATTTAATTTCTTTTAATTCAGAGAATGTTTCCTCCATGTTAGATAATTTCAAGATTTACAATTGTTCTTGGAAGATAAATGAAAACCCATGTTGTTTGGACATAGAACTTGAATATTGAGGACAAATTGCATGTAGAATCATATAGAGATGATTATTCTGGTATTAATATATGTTGGATGTAAGAAAAACGGATTTAGAATGGACTAATTGAGAACTTAAAAGTTTAGGGTTCATGTTCTTGAAAAATTGGGGGAAAAGTGTAGAGTTTTGTAAATTTATTGATGTTAGGATGGGTTAATCCTTTAAAACGTGTTAGGATGTGACTATAATATGTTTAGGATTGATTGTAGACCTTAAAACATCGTTGGGACTAATTTTAGAGGATATTTGAGGAGTAGAAATGGTGAAAAAACGAAACTAAGAAATTCTGGGCTTGAAACTGGTCGGTCGTTAGAAGGCCTCCCCAGGTCGTTCGAACGAGCTCGTTCGAACGAGATTCTAACGAGTTGACCAGTCACTTCTAACGAGGGGAGACTTCGTTCGATACCTTCGTTTGAACGAACTGTATTTCGTTCGATACATTCGTTCGAACGAGATGTCGTTAGAAGGTACAGTTCGTTCGAACGAACTGGAATCTCGTTCGAACAGCCTCGTTCGAACGAGACTTCTAACGAGCTGGCAGTTTAGGCCTTTTTGGCCTGTTTTGATTTTGGGAGTCCCGTAAACTTGTTCGAGGGTAGAGATAACATTCTGTTGATGATGTATTGATAGATTTGGGACTTTTGGGTTATTATGAGGAGTAAATTATATACGAGTGATTTAAATCAATAAACCGTTTGGGTTGAGACGTGAGTGTCTACTACGACGTGAGAATAAATTATGGCGCGTATGATTATAAACCGGAATCGTATAAAGTGTGTAAATTATATATTGGTACTAGAATAAGAATAGTACTACAATTAAACTACGGGATTACTAAGACGTGTGTTTACTTAGTATTGGTATATGAATTGTGTGTATTACATACCTACCATACTTGCTATCACGGGAGGTTTGCGTTCGCTTAGGGCCCTCTAATCCTTGTGTTTCCCGGATTTAGACTGGTTACCTTGATGAACATAGGTCATAGAAAGACTTATTGGGATATTAATAAGTCCGCTGATCGTGGGAGTGTAGGTATGTGCGTGACCCATGTGATGTGACTGTGTTCGCCTCCATTATTTGTGATGTTGTTATTTGTGAACTATTCCTGAGAGATTCGGAATATGTAATCCTTATGTACGTGATGTACCGGGATGGATAGCAGAGTATGTGTGCACCGCAGCTTAGTTCTCGGGGTGCTTGTATTGTATATTTTTTATGTGAATAATATACACTTAATTAATGGGAACTTTCATGTTAATGTTGTGAATATGATTATGGTATTGTTTCGAGAAAAAACATAACGGGTTAGCTGATAGTGAAATATATTGCATATTGAGCATCTGAGTTTACGTTAAACCCCTATTTAATTACGAGCGTTATAATGTTAATAGAACCGAGTAATAAGGGTAGGACCTATGACAGTCTAGCTAGATATGATGTCACTTAGCTAGTGGTTTGTGTCGTTGTAGATGGGTACTTACGTTAGGAGTGCACAGTTAGACTAGAGGTGAGAATATCATGTGAGTGCACGTCCTAACATGTACTTTGCATTTAATGTTTTAAATGTTTTTAAAGCACTTGCAGATTTTTAAAATATCTCCACATTCGGGCTCTGACCCGTTTGCTTTCAAATCTATTTTTCTTGTAAAACCATTTTAGGTGCCCAGCCACAAGGACACCATGCATAGGATACTCATTCAGGTGACGAGCTGTAGCTGTATGTGGAAGCTATAGGGATTTGCTTTTAGACGCTTCTATCATTTGGATTCCTGATTCAGTATTTATCAGTTGTAGGGCATGTTGCCCATTTCTTTTAGAGACATCTTTCCATTTCAGTTTTCAGACTTTGTCATGTATTGATTTAGTATTCAGTATTTTCATTGCTTATTTCAGTTGTGGGATTTGTAGTGAGGAGTTTTCCTCCAGACTTTATTTACATTATGTGATGGTTATTCTTTTTACTTCGTTATGGTGAATGGTGTTATTATTCTTCATTACACTTGTTGCATGTTAATCAAACTTAAATTAAAATTTGGCAACTTACTTTTTAAATACTAGGTGGTTAGTAATCATTAAAATGTTTTCGACAGTGATGCTATTAACTGGACCAACTTGGCATTTTGAATTAATTTAATAAAGGAGTAGCTACCCGGTATTTAATTAGTCGGGGTGTCACAACTTTACATGCTCCTGGAGACTACATGAGAGAGTTTGCACATTTAGGTGACCAAGTTAAGTTTTTGGTCAAAACTTCCAAAATTTTATGGAGGTTTTTCATAAGTTGGCACCACCTTTGAAAAATCCCTCTGCACCTAACGATTGAGGTTTGACTAGTTTACCAGCATAGGTTGTTTTCCATGATGTCATTATTTTCCTATTTCTAGTATGTATCATTTTTGTATGCTTTCCATTATTTTGAAAAAATTTGAAAAATACAAAAAGATTTTATTTTGATAAAATTTTTGAAAAATTCAAAAAGTGTTTTGTATTTTGTTTTACACCTTTTATGGATAGTCACTTAGGATGACCGAGTCACAACATCATTCCATTTTTCATCTGACTATTTGATAGTGTTTTGATACAATATATCGTGTCATCTTTGTGCTTTATAATGTTTGGAGTCATTGAGATGTAATTAAGTGTTACTTCCTACATGTTTGACTCATGATTTCCTTTATTGCACACATGCACAGATTTGTTTGATTATTGTGCTTGTCTTATCACATATTGGTTGGGTGTTTTCACTTCAATCTTGTCCTTAAAACGAACCAAGCGCGATAAAACTTGATAAGAAATGTGTGCATGTAAGAGCTATTTGTGAGTTTTTGTGCTTTATTTAAAAACAGTGAAGGGTTGCGAAAGGTTCATTTTTTTTTTATGAATACTAAGACACCGTTTAAATTGGACCTAAAAAATTGAGGAATTTTATTATCCGAGGTCCAAATAGGTTTAAAAGAGCCCCCCTAAAAAATTTAAAGGCAATAAAAAGAAATTCATGCCAAAAAGGGGCCATTAGGTTTTTGCACCAATTCTCCATTGTTTGAGAATTTAGATTACCTCTAAAAGAAAATATATATGAGGTAGTTTGGATGGAGAATTAAAATGGGTTTGCACGTCCTTGAAATTCTTGAAAAAGCGTTAAATAGTTTTGGACATTATTGGGGTGAAAATCACTTTAACTTTGATTTGTTGATTTATATAAGACGATGTCATCTAAATTCAATAATTTTTACACCTAATGATACTTTTGATGTTCATTCGTTAGGAGTACACGTATTCATCGTGCACATATGATTGATTGAGTTTATTTAGCTATCGAATGTGCTCACGCCCATACATTCCATTTCCATGGCTTAGTTGTTTTAGTTAAATCCATGGTGTGATTTTTGGTATCTTATTTTTGTACGAAAAATTTGAAAAATCAAAAATAGTTTGTGAAAATTTCTGAGATACATCTGCATGCGCGTAGTTTGATTCATGTTCTCTATGCATTTTTATCGTAACACCCCATGTTTTGATTGTTTCTTCTTATATGTTCATTTGGGGACATCATAAAAAGGGGTTGAAAGAATTATCATGTTATGGGGGAGTTTTTGCATTATGGGGGAGATTTGATTATATTGATTGATTTATTCTTATATCATTTCAAACTCGATACATCACGAAGGTTTTTGCTTTATCTCATGTCTGTAAGTACAATGATTGAAGATCATTATGTTGCACACCCTGATGAGAAAAGCTTTGAGATTTGATGAAGATTTTTTTAAGAACAGTTTGAGATCTTGCAAATTTATTCATGGGAGGGTAGATTTGTATACGCATTTTGGTATTTGATAATTCGGATGTTTTATGTATGTTCCGGCATAGACATAGGGGGAGATTTGTAAGGACGTATTTTTATAAATGTTCGTCACAATTAATTATGTCGTATATCGTTACAAATGTTGAAGAAGTTCAAGAGAAATATACATCAAGACGGATCCAAATATATCAAGGTTCTTCATCTAAAAGCTTTCACAAACTTTACTTTTTTAAGGTTATGTTTTAAATACCTTAACTTTGCACTTAGAGCTTTGGGATATTTTTTAAAAATATTTTTTAAGTGTTGGAGTGGACTTTTTTCATCAAAATTTGAGAATGATTAATTTTTCTAAGTCCTGTAGCGTTCCTCGATTTTCACGCCCAGATCGTTCAAGAGAAGTCTCATCTCATTCGAGCGACATGGTGATGTCACGCGATGTCGTTCAAATGCCATGTGTATGTAGTTCAAGCGAGATACCTTTCTCGTTCAAGCGATAGAGGCGATGCGTTTTTCAATAAATACTCATTAAATAGTTTTGTTTTCATTAAGAAGTCCCAGCGTTTTGAAAGATAGAAAACTGCGAATCTGCAGAATTCTTTTTGACTTCTTCTTTTAGGGTTTTTATCCCTTTTGTTTTCAATTCACAAAAATCCCATATGCTTTGGTGAATTGTTTTGGTGTTCAAGAACAAACTTTTCTTTTGATCATTCTTTGTGGGGAGAACTCTACAACCGAAGAGTTGCATGCTATTATGGAGGGAGTCCTTGTGAAGACTTTAGACTGCGTGTCTGGACTGCGCGTCCTTATGGTATAGTTGCGTGTGAACCACTGTTGATTTCTAGCCGAAACTTAGAAGGTTTGATGAAGGCACCGTGCGTTACTCTTGTGGGTGAAAGCAAGATGGTATGTAAGTCAATGGTCTTGTAAACTTGTCAGAGTACTAGAAATAAAAGGTTTTGCCCTGCGGGGATTGTTCCTGAAGTTTGTGTCGCATGCGTTATTTAATTATGGTTTGACACACGCACACACATAGTTTCATGTTAAAAGGGCTGAATTAATTTGGTTTCAAAATAGACTCTAATTAAATAAGTGTGCCAAATTAGAAATTTACGAATTTAATCAATTATCACACAATCTCATATTTTACAGTTTTTGAAAAAATAAATATGATATGGGTTAGAACTCAAAACTTTTGAATACATTTAGCAAGTATTTAAATTATAATTAAAATCAGTTATTAGATACGCACGTTAGTTTTGCGTACACTCCCTTGAGTTTCTCACCTCTCAATTATTGTGCACATCTAATGTCTCTCCTATTTTACCCACCTAGTTATGCTACGCAGACTAACTAGATACAAGTATCTAAATAATCACAACAAGATTAGCTCACCCATACTGCCTATACGATAAGCTACTGTAAAACTAGTAATTAATATTAACCGAACATTATAATTGAACTGTTAATTAAGTTTATCTTACTTGAGATACTTTTTGATATACACTATCTATCTTTCCTACAATCACACAAAAGTAAAATAATCACACTTGTATGTATATATAACACTATTATATCTACAACAATAGCATCCTCGAAAATGGCCGCTGCGATGCATTCATACTCTGCTATCAAATCCATATACCTCTTATACCAAATCAAGGACTATCGGTTCAGAATGTCACCTCGAACCATAAATCAAGTAAACACATATTGGAGGTGAACATAGTCCTAAACCTTTGGGATACACACATACCTAACGCACCCAAATGATCGGTACACATTATCATACACATAAATAGTGCTCCTCCCTAAGTTATATGCTCTAGGGCACACATTTAGACCACCCTGGCATCGTCAAAGTGGAATTGATCACTATGCAGGCATCATAGGTATGCTCATACACATAAGAAAGCACATAATAGGCATAAACAAAACCTATAAACATCTCCATCATTGTTATACACATAGACCATACATATATCCAGTACATAGGATATATCTCTCGAATACCCAACTTACTAATGATTTACACTTAATATACTTTTCTTATTTTTCGAGTATCACTCACTACCCAAAGGGTCCTAGTTATCTCTTAAGTAATTTTAGTAGTTGAAACATCACTAACCTACTAGTATCAATATTTGGTTATCATTTACACTTCTCATAATCGATTTATAAATTCCCAATACGTAATATAGTCGTTTAATCCCTGAGCTCCTAATCTCATATTACACTCACTAGGACTAAGCCCAAGCTTTAGTTGTAGGTCAACTGATATTCTCTAAGTTCTCATATCATTAATAAATCATCACCAAAGTTCCCCATAATTAGTGGTAAAGAAAACCTCACATATAAACAAAGTTTCATATTTCAGCAGCGGTCGATCGATCGACATCCATCGATCGATCAACATTCATGGGTCCATTGATCGATGCCTGCTTTAACAGTATTCTCCGAAAACGTTTTTCTTCCATGTGTAGCCCATTAAACCTCCATCAAACCTTCCCAAAATACCATATAAAGTACCCAAACATCAAACATGTGTATATGGACGAATTCTAACATAAATTTAACATTAAACCTTTAGCAATCTAACTATAAACCGATTTAATCTCCATAAATCATCAAAACCCTAGTTTTGATATTCTTCATGCATGTTCATCAAGATTTCCAGATTTCTTTGAAGTTTATCATCATGTAATCTCAGGTTTCATACCACAATCATATAGGAACAATATGTAGCATAATTTTTATCCCAAAACATGAATTGGTTCGGCATACAATTCCAAAATATCATTCTTTCATGCAATTTTAACCCTACACTATTATGGGTATTATAACATGTTTAAACGATTGCAAGATAAACACTTGCCTTATGTTTGTAGGTCTCATTTTTATTGCCAGGTGATGGAGTTATTCTTTCCTTGCTCCGATCTTGATTCCGGCAACGTCGGTGGTGGAAAAAGGTGTGGAATGGCCTAAGGATCCTCTCTTCTTCCTTTCCTATAACCTCCCTTCTCTCCCAAGTATTGTAACCCTCGACACTCTCCCAAAGTAGTTGATATAGCACTTAATATTTTGGATTTATCCTAACCCTAAACTCTCAAATGACCAAAGCGCCCTTACGTGGTGCCTGGTTGGTCTAAAAATGTCCCGAGACCCAACTAATACACCTGGATACTCTTTTTCGTCTATTTTTCGGCCCATTTGGAATCAACCATGACCTTCAAATCACTATTTGAGTCACTTTACATAAATTTTCTATATCGACCTTAACATAGCCTACATGCATAGGCCTATACACGGATCGAATTTGAATCGAGTTAGGCGAATCCAAATCCATATCCATTTATGTTAAACGGATTCGGATTCTCTCCGTTTATTAATCGGATTGGATCATGAAAATCCAAATCCATATATGTTTATGTTAAACGGATTCGGATTCGGATTCGATCCAATTATCTGATTATCCGTTTATGTTAAACTTGATTTGCAACATTTTTATTTTCAACTCTTATTTCATAAATTTGTTTTGCAAATGTTCCAAAAAAACAGATAATGAAATAAAGAACTATTGTAATATATATTTAAAATATTATTAAATACAATATCTATTAATTAATAATATATATATATATATATATATATATATATATATATATATATATATATATATATATATATATATATATATATATATATATATATATATATATATATTAAAAATATTAATCGGGTCGAATTATTACGGATCGGAGTATATGAATCCGAATTCGCTCCATCTAACAAACGGGTAATCGGGTAATCGGGTAATTGAATAATCAAATTTTAGGGATGATCCATATCCGCTTGAATGGATCGAATTCGGATTCGAATTTGGATAAAATTCGATCTATTGACAGGCCTATACACGCGATTCTCGATTGAGATATAACATAGCCCGTCGATATTACTCACTACGACGTATAATAATTACCACATGTTATTTACTACACACTTAGTAAATTTATCCCATCAATATTAATCATAATCTCTCCCGATTATTTAATAAACACATAATATTTTATTTTTATTAAATTACTGCACACGTGTAGTTTAAACATAATCGAATTAATTAAATTATAAATGCTCAGAAATACGTGGTGTTACAGGCCCCCACTAGTTTTGTTTGTTTGAGAATTAACTTTCAATTAAAAACTATTATCGGATTAACCCTTATTTTTTCACTTTTAGCGACACTTTTTGGAAAAAAAATTGTCGCTAAAAATATCAAAAATAAAACTAATCGGGATTAAAATCCAAATAACTCTTTATTATAAATTAATAAGTGTCACAGTGGCGATGTTTGTGCACACATAGTATACTACTATATAGTCTCTTGGAATATTTCTATTGCTTGAGTTAGTAGTACCACTATCTAAAAAAATGTTATTTGGATTTTGTTCCCGATTAATTTTGATCGTTTGGGAATTACCCCCCATTAAAAATTATTGTAGAATTTATTCACCATTTTTTAATTTTAGCGACAATATTTGAATTCTTTTTAGATTTTTAGCGACACGGTTTAACAAAAAAATGTAGCTAAAAATTGAAAATGGGAGTCATTTTTATTATAGTTTTTAATTAGGGGTTAATCCCAAACAGCCAAACTAATAAATCAAAGAGTAAGGATAGAGAGACT
The DNA here is from genome assembly GCA_949130495.1 of Sambucus nigra. NCBI lineage: Eukaryota > Viridiplantae > Streptophyta > Magnoliopsida > Dipsacales > Adoxaceae > Sambucus > Sambucus nigra. The sequence continues at coordinate 152,252,835 of OX422216.1, read as the reverse complement.
CGATTCGTGGACACATTTCGTGGACCCGTGAATAAGACAAAAATATGTACAAATTTTTAATGCATTGGTGGATGCCCTGACGGGACCCAAAACAATAAGGTATAAGTTTTTAATACAGTATGTATATGAAATGTGTACACGAACCGAGTCTCTCTAGCATTTTCCTAAATCAAAACCTACGTAACCCTTAAAAAATATATTAATAGTAAGGTATTCTTTATTCTTACCTTTTAAGTCTAAATGTCATCGGTTCATATTTAAAATGTGCTAAATATTGTTTGTTTTTCTAAATAATTTATCTGAATAATTAAAAGATAAATGTATCTCTAAATTTGAAATCTGAAAATATTTTTTTAAAAGTCCATTCAAATATAAAATAAAATATATTTTTCAGGGTTAAATTTCTACCTTAAAATTCCTTCACGTGTTAAATTCAAATGGTTAGATTGTAAAGCACCTTGATTAGCAACCCAAAAAATAAAAAACTTGGTACCATGAACCCAACATAAAATATTGAAAAACACACGCTGTGGGATAGGTGTCGGTTGACGATGACCCGTGCCCAAGTCTGACTGGTAAAAACAAAGTCACGTCGCCGCTATCTGCATTTATATGGTGCACCACCCCTGTCCACTTCTCCCTCCCTCTTTTCATTCAACTTAAAACCTATCTCAAAAACCTCTACTGGCAAATCTTAACATCTTAATAATTTGGAGGTATATGGAAGTGTATGAACTGGATAAACGGCTCTCATTCAACTCTACAAGTGATCGAGGGCTTATGTCCAAGTATTTCAGTTTGAAAGCCATGACGCTAATGATTATACTAACGGTTTCTCTTCTGGTTTTGCCACCGGTGTTGCCACCTCTTCCACCACCGCCGCTTATGCTGCTGTTTGTGCCAATCTTGATCATGTCCTTACTCATTTTCTTGGCCTTTTCACCTTCTCAACTGCCCACTGCAGATGTTGCTTATGTATGAATCATCATATAAACATATACTAATATCTTTATTTGTGGCGAGTGTCATTTAGGCTGTATTTCATTTGACATTGCAGGTTTAATACGCACTTTCTCTCTTGTAAAAACTTTCCGATCTCTTGGGACCGGATGAGTTCTTGCTTGTAATTTTGAGCTATTTATTTTGTACTAATTTTACGGATGTATTTTTATTAGATGAAATTATTAATTAATTGTAACAAATTTTAAGTTTGTGAGACCATTTATTTTGTTATAATTTTTATTTTCTAACTTGGCGCTTTGAGGATCAATGTTAATTTTGTAGCACTTGGTTAAGAAGAAAATTGTGGGAGTCATACCTTCAAATTTTATTGCACAAATACTTTTTTAACAAAACACATTCTACATAAAACCACCCATTACTAATAGAAGTTTTTGAACTACCAATCTCTTACTAATAGCAGTATTAATTTTTAACAGATATTTGTATGGCAGTGATCACATTTGTTAGCACACATGGGTTAATAGTTATTAGTATTGTTATTATTACAGAAACTGCTAGTGATACTATAATATATACATTTAATTATCTATAATATTGAGAATTAAGCTCACAGTTATGCTTCATTCTGTATTTGAATTGATAGGACACTGTTTTCTGGTTTATAAATATAGTCATGTGGTATAATAACATTTATTTGTGTGGTCCATTTAAAGTTAAGAGTACACAAAAGAGATAAATTTATTTGTTTTAGTTAAAGAGGTATTTATTTTTATACCCTTACTCATACTCATTCTATAAATAAACATATAAACCCACCTCCGCCCCACCCCACCCCACCCCACCCACCAGAATCCTCCTTGGAATGCCGGAATCATCGCCGGATTGTTTCTCTCACTTCGTGTATCTCATTCATTTTTTGGTCTGTGCCAGAGGCATCATTGCCAGCTCCGAAAAAATTGAGTTTTTGTCGGAAAACATTCATTTTTCGTCAGAAAAATGGAGCTTTTGTCCGAAAAAATGGAGGTTTTAGTAAAATAGTAAATTTATCTGTTTCGATTTTTTTGTCAAAAAAATCGAGTATGGGTGTTGTTAGATAGATCTCGACGAGTAGATTTCAGATATATAAATTTTGTAAATTTTGAATTTGTAGATTTGAAGTTATGGACTTTTAAACTTTTGATGCGCTTTGTTTTTTTTGTATGAGTTGTCAAATTGTATATTGGTAATTTTCATGATCGTTCAGTACAGGAATAAATTTATAAAATTGTGTGATGTGTCCTATTTTTACACACTTTTGGATTGGATTGGACATTTCCTCAAAAAAACCATTTATAATATTACACTATTCATTGATAATATATGGCTTTAGAGTCGAAACTCTCGCGAAAAAAAAATCAATATCGCTCATGTCCATTAACTCCACTAATACCAGTCAAGACATCCATATAGGATAATGATTATCATCATCAAGACTCTCCCGTGCAGTATTACGAGCTCGTTCGGGCATTTTAGACCCTTAGGAATGGTCCAGGAGTATATATATATATATATATATATATATGTGTGTGTGTGTGTGTGTGTGTGTGTGTGTGTGTGTGTGTGTGTTGGATAATTATCGAGATAATTAAATGATTTATTTGGGCTCATTTGGGGGTCCAAAGTTGTGGCCCAAGGCCCAACTCAAGGTTTGAAGTCTAATGATATTTATTAAGAATTAAACCACCCATTAAGAGTTATATCCAAGAACCCTAGCCACAACCGTCCAGGAGGAAGAGAAAGGACTACCCTGGGAGGAGGAAGAGAGGCACCACTACAAATTTCAGGTAAGGATTTTCTTTCCATTCTTATTCAAATTGTACTAATCTTATATTAATGTTGATACCATGCGTAGAATAAGGTTTAGTCATGTGTTGGAACTACATATTTACAGACCTTTTGAATTGTATAAAAATTGATGATAATTGTGTAACCCATGTTTAGATCCGTAACCCCTTGTATCAACTATGTATTCATGTGGTTTAAATGGAAGATTAATTGTACAAGATATGTTGTAAAACCCTCAGACTAATATGGAACATCAATGAAGTAGGGTAAGATGAGATCTAGAATTTGCATGTTTGTAGGTTCTTGAAAGATCTAGAGGATTTGATATATATCTTGGAAGAAATTTGATGTTTAAACATGTTTAAAATGACCCTATAATCTTTTAGATACTTTATCTATATCACATTTTAAGTTTTTGATTTATTATGAGGATCTTTGGTTTGAGAGGTTTTAGGTAGAAAAATCTCGTTATAAGAAAATAGTAGACTTGGGCAAAACTGGGATGTCGAATCGTTTCGCCCCAATTCCTAACCGATTTGGGGGACCTCCTTCTAGATTTTTTTGGTTATGATCGTGTGGGCGCCGACCGCATATTTTTCTTATTTTTTTTAATTAGTTGTGATTTTTCTATGAAAGGGTGTTGAGAAGAGTGCGCTTGCGTTCAAATAAGGAAGTTATTTAATTAAACTCAGTTTTTATCAATTAAGTCCTAAACATGCATATAGGTATGATTGATGATGATAAAATAAAGCAAGAACAGTCAAACACACACAAATGAGGAAAAATCCCCCAAAGGGGCAAAACCTTTTATTTTCACTATAGTTTTTTTTGTAAGAAAACGGTTTACACGGATTACAATAAAAATGTGTGACACAGAAATACCCTCGGGTGTCGGTTCTGATTTCGTCGGCTGGAACTATCCCTTTCCAGTAGGACAGTAATAAAGAAGAGAACAACTTCCTCACAAATTACTCCAGATGAGTAGATGATTCTCTTGAAGGTTTAAAGATTCACACACATATATGGGAATGGTTTTGTGAATTAATGAGGTTTAGAAAACCTTAAAAAGATGAAGTCTTATTCTGGACTGTTTTCGCAGAATTTTGAGATTGCAGAAAGACTTCAAAATTGTGTAGAAGGTGAACAGGTATTTATATGAAAATCGAGGCGGTGGCTCATTCGAACGAGATAGTCATGTCGCTCGAACGAAGGACAGATGTCGTTCGAACGAGATCGCGCGACATGCCTATCTCGCACGAACGACAGTCAAAGTCATTTGAGCGAGCTCTTCGTTCAAGGCACTGCGCTTCTACACTTAGAAAAAATTCTACTTTTGATAAAAAATTAATCCAGACTTCAAAAACAATTTTCAAAAAATTTCTCAAATATTTATGCAAATATTAAAGCTCCAATAAACCATTTTACCGATAAAGCGTACTGGAATAGTGGGAATGAGCTGAGCAGCACGTCGCATGTAGCATGATGCACGTGAAGATACTGGATGCATTGAATTCGGATAAAGGCCGTCGAGGATGATCGTGTTGACATGCCGAATGTAGCGGTATCAGACATACAAACTGTGATCTAGGAGAAAACAAAAAATTCCTAGATTCTACCTCGGACATTTATAAAATTATATCCTTACAAATCTCCCCCTATATCTATACCGGTACATACATAAAAAATCTGAATTATGCAATCAAATGACATACAAGCTAATGTTTCCATTAAACCTTCAAACTGAGAATACTAAATGACATGTCTTTCAAATCTTCAGCTCTTCAGAAACTTCCAAAGCCTTTCTCATCTGGGTGTGCAATCCAATAATGAACAATATTGTACCTACACACATGAGATAAAGAAAATACTCATGACAAGCAACAGTTTGAAATATAATGATATGCAAAAATTGATGATAAATTAATCTTAAGCAAATCATTCATAAATCAACCAAACACCAAAACAATTCTCCCCCGTAATTCTTCTCCCCCTTTTTATGATGTCCCAAAATAGACAGATATGAAAAGCATAGATAAATGCACATGGAGAATGACACACGGGAATAAACTGCTATTTTTGTATTTTTCAAAAAATTTCACACATAATATACAACAAAGAATTACACCATGAAAGAACACAAAAACAACCAAGTCGATGATAGCGAAAATGAAGGGGTGTGATCAAATTCGATAGGAAAATCAATGCATACAAACATGACATATGTGCACGATGAATATCGGATACTCCTAACGAATGAACTCAAAATCTTCCTTTGGTGTAAAAAGGTGATAATATTAGACATTGACTCAATGAAATCAACAAATCAAAGCTTAAAGTGATTTCCACACCAATAACGTCCAAAACTATTTCATGCTTTTTCAGGATTTTCAAGGAAATGCAAACCCATTTATATTCTCCAACCAAACTCCCTCGGGTTTATATTTTGTATAGAGGCGATCTAAATTCTCAAACTTTGGAGAATTGAAGGTGAAACCTAATGGCCCATAAATGACATAAATTGCTTTTTATTGCCTTTGATTTTTCGGGCTCTTTTAACTTCTTTGGACCCCGGATAATAAAATTCCTCAATTTTTTAGGTCCTTTTTAACGGTGGCTTAGAATCGCAAAGGCTAAATGAACCTTTCGCAGCCCTTCCCCATTTTCAAATAAACACACAGTATCACCAAAACGATTTTTACATGCATTCCAATCTTGTCAAGTTTTATCGCATATAATTAGTTGTATAGACAGAATTAAGATGCAAACACTCAAGCCAATATGTGATAGACAAGTACAATAATCAAATAAAGTCGTGCATGTGTGCAATAAAGGAGATAGGAGTCAAACATGTAGAAATATATCACTAATCACATCTCAAAGACGCCAAATAATGTAAAGCACATGGATGAAATGATGTAACGTCTCAAATCTCTATCAAACAGTCACATGGATAAATGAAATGAAATTGTGACTCGGATATCTTAAATGCTCATCCATAAAAGGTGCAAAAAAAATACAAAATCTTTTTGAGTTTTTCTAAAATTTTTATAAAAGAAAATCTTTTTGTATTCGTAAAAAAATATATATATATATTTGTACAACAAAGCAATAATACAAATAAAACAAACTAGCAATAGGAAGCATATGATATGAACATGAAAAAAGCATCTTATCCTAGACATAGATCAACCCCTCAGTCAACTGTGCAAATCCCCAAAGACTTCCTAAGACTCTCAAATCTAAGGACATCTAAAGGTTTTGTGAAAATATCGGCTAACTCACGGTTGGTGGGTACGAAACTCAAGGATACGACTTTCTCCTCAACTAACTCACGTATAAAGTGCTCACGTATCCTTATGTGCTTTGTGCGCGAATGTTGGACTGGATTGCGGGATATGTGTATCGCACTCGTGTTATCACAGGAAATAGTCATGGTGCCCTGTGAAATCCCATAATCCTCCAACATTTACTTCATCCACAAGAGTTGCGTGCAAAAACTCTCGGCGGCAATGTACTTAGCCTCCGCGATGGACAAAGAGATGGAATTTTGCTTCTTGCTCAGCCAGGAGACAAGAGAAGAACCAAAGTAGAAACACCCGCCAGAAGTGCTCCTACAACCATCTACATCCTCTCCCCAATCGGCATCCGAATAGGCGAACAAACGATCATCGGTATCAAAGGAATACCAAATACTGTATGAGAGAGTCCCACTCACGTATTTAATAATACATTTTAGAGCAAGTAAATGTGACTCTTTCGGGGACGCCTGATATCGCGCACAGACTCCAACACTAAAGGCTGTGTCGGGACGACTGGCAGTCAAGTAGAGAAGACAACCTATTATACTCCGATATAAGGTTTGCTCTACGTCCTTGCCTGAAGTGTCCTTACTAAGCTTGGTAGTGGTACTCATAGGTGTACATGCATGCTTTGTGGAGTCTAACCCAAATTTCTTCACTAGGTCTCTAACATATTTAGATTGGGAGATGAACATCCCATCCTCTAGCTGACGAACCTGGAGACCAAGGAAGAAAGTAATCTCACCAACCATGCTCATCTTAAACTCACTTTTCATCTCCTCCTCAAAGTGATGAGCATGTTAGGAGCACATGGATCCAAAGACTATGTCGTTCACATAGACCTGGGCAACCAAAATAGCACCGTCATCTCTCCTGAAGAACAACGTCATATCAACTCCCCCTCTTTTGAATCCATGGGCTAAGAGATAGGAAGCAAGCCTCTCGTACCAAGCACGGGGTGCTTGCTTCAAACCATATAAGGCTTTCCTCGGATAGTAGACGTGCTCCGGGTACTTAGGGTCTTCAAACCCTTTCGGTTGTTCCACGTAAACCTCCTCCTATAGGATGTCATTTAGAAAGACACTCTTGACATCCATCTGATATAACTTGAAGTGCAGATGACATGCGATGGCGAGTAGTAAGCGGACGGACTCAAGCCTCACAACAGGAGAAAATGTCTCCCCAAAGTCTACAACTTCTATCTGTGTGTAGCCTTGAGCGACCAACCTAGCCTTGTTTATGATTATGGTACCATTTTCATTAATTTTATTCTTGAAAATCCATCTGGTACCTATCACATTAGTCTCACTAGGTCGGGGGAAAAGTTCCCATAAATTATTCTTTTTAAACTGAAGCAACTCATCTTGCATAGCAGATATCCAGTGTTCATCCTTGAGTGCTTCTTTGTGGTTCTTGGGCTTGACTTTGGACGTGTAGCAGAACTGGATAACAACGTTCTCTAGCAGAGCACGAGTCTTAACCCCTAGAGTTGGATCACCAATAATGGCAGAAGGGCCATGACTCTTGCGAACCCAAGCAGGTGTGTCCCCTAATGCAGGAGTAGGGTCCACGGAGTGTGGGTTAGGTACAAGTAAATTACTTCCAGAAACATCCTCATCCTCACATTGAAGGCTAGAATCAATAAACATCGAAGGTTCGTCATCTTGCATGGTGACATTTATTGACTCCATAACCTTAGAGCTCTTCAGGTTAAAAACTCGGTACGCTCTACTATTCGATGAATATCCTAACAGTATTCTCGCGTCGCTCTGGGAGTCAAACTTTCCTAATTGCTCTCTATCCCGTAGGATGTAGCATTTACTCCCAAAAATACGAAAATATGCAAGGTTGGGTTTCTTGCCACTCCACAATTCATAAGGCGTCTTAAGTGTGTGTGGACGCAGGTAAATCCTATTCACCGTGTGGCATGTAGTAGACACTGCCTTTGCTCAAAATCTCCTCGTAACCTTACGACCTAGAAGTATAGATCTAGCCATTTTCTGGATCGTCCTATTCTTTCTCTCAACAATCCCATTTTGCTAAGGAGTCTTCACATTAGAAAACTCATGTTTGATCCCAATGCTATCACAGTAAAGATCTACATTTTCTTCCTAAAATATAGTGTCGTTGTCACTACGTATCCTGCTAATAGTTACTCCTTGTTGATTTTGCAGGACACGGCACTTGGTCATTAAAAACTCCACAGCATAAAATTTCTCCCTCAGAAAACCTATAATCGAGTATCTGGAGAAATCATCGACCATCACGAGGATATACCTCTTACCACCCAAACTCTCAGTACGAGTAGGACCCATAAGATCCATGTTAATAAGAGCAAGTACACGAGAGGTGGTGATGGAATGCAACTTCCTATGGGGGCTACGGATTTATTTTCCCAACTGACAAGGTCCACAAACCGTCGAAGTTGGATTTTCAAGTTATGGTAAGCCACGTACTAGGTCCTTTTTAGCTAAACGAGTTATATCTCTAATGTTCACGTGACCTAGACGTTGGTGCCACAGATCCATAGGAGTGATCGTGACGCTGTTACAGACAAGTAAGGATGTGGGCTCAATCCCATAACAATTATCCTTTGTCCTCACCCCTCGCACTAAAAGTTTAACGGCTTGATTATAAACATTACATGTGTCCCGACCAAAATTTACGACAAAGTCAGCGTCGCACAGCTGGCTAATGCTGAGAATGTTTGCTTTCAAACCTTTGACGTACAAAATATTCTCTAGCTTAGGAAATCCTGGTAACTCTACAGCACCACGTCCTATAATGCTAAACTTTTTCCCATCTCCAAAGGTGACTCTACCATCCTTATAATCCTCAAGAGAAGTAAAAAATGAGGCATCACCTGTCATATGTCTGGAGCACCCACTATCAAAATACCACTGTGAGGTATTGTGTGCTTTGAGAGCGACATGAACAACAAAGGCCTTTTATCTTTCTTAGGTACCCAAGAAGTGGTGAACTTTTGTTTACCTTTGTTGTTGTTGGTTTTAGCCAGAATGTGAGAAGCATTCACTGACGGCAAAGACATCCGTCGGAATTCCTCCATCAAACTCTGTGATGTGGCAGCTAAAAACTCAACTCTCTCTCGCAGACTGGAAAAATCATCAGTATGCTGTGGTGGAGCAGTAGTACGTCGTGTCCGACCCATACTATTGAAAAACTCCCTGAGATGGCCTTTTCTTTTGCAATAAGTACAAAAGAACACAGTCAAAGGCGGACCTTGGTTTGATTTTCTTGGTTGAACTCTCCTTCGAGGTTTTTGACGATGGGCATAAGGAGTTGTAGTAAACTCAAGAACTAGTCCAGGTGCAATTTGGGATGTGGAAGCACTGTCATAACCAATTCCCTTCCTATCACTAAAACCTAAAGCGAGGCCGAGAAGCATCTTTCCCATCTTCCCAGATCTGTCCTCGATTTGTACCTTGACTTTTCGGGCTCTCTCCAGATCCTGAGTAAGCTGGGATACAAGGGCTTCAAGTTTATTCCGAGTCTCCATGGATTACTAGAGCTCACTCGTAAGACTAGCCACTTGTTTAGTCAAGTCCCCTCTCTCTTTCTCAAAATAACTCTATCTCTCTCTCTCTAAACAAACTCTCTTTCTCAACACAGGAAGACTCTCTCTCTCTTAAGATAGTGCCGGTAGAGGACTCTCTCTCTCGTTTTTCTTAAATCTTCCTCTAAAGCGGTGATCCTAAGAACTAACGCTTTGTTACGCTTTTTAGTTTTAAATGAATCAGAATATAGCTCGGCGAAGGCGCGTTGAAGATCACTATCGCTCTCACTTGTGTCATCCTCCTCCTCACTCACATCGATCTCACTATCAAGGTGTCCCTATGAAGCAGCATCCTCATTGTCGTGAGGATCACTAGAAGTACTCACATGACTAGCCATGAATGCGGTGAAGTTACACTCATGCGGTGACTCATCTCCAGAATCCACCGACTCGACCTCACTATCGTCACTAAGAGTGCGCTTGAGAAGAGTTCACTTGCATTCAAATAAGGAAGTTATTTAATTAAACTCAGTTTTTATCAATTAAGTCCTAAACATGCACCTAGGTGTGATTGATGGTGATAAAATCAAGCAAGAACATTCAAACACACACAAATGAGGAAAAATCCCCCAAAGGGGCAAAACCTTTTATTTTCACTATAATTTTGTAAGAAAATGGCTTACACGGATTACAATGAAAATATGTGACACGAAAATATCCTCAGGTGTCGGTTCTGATGTCGTCGGCTGGAACTATCCCTTTCCAGTAGGGCAGCAATAAATAAGAGAATGGCTTCCTCACAAATTACTCCAGATGAGTAGATGATCCTCTTGAAGGTTTAAAGACTCACACACATATATGGGAATGATTTTGTGAATCCTTAAAAAGATGAAGTCTTATTCTGGACTGTTTTTGCAGAATTTTGAGATTACAGAAAGACTTCAAAATCGTGTAGAAGGTGAACAGGTATTTATACGAAAATTGAGACAGTGGCTCGTTCGAATGAGATAGCCATGTCGCTCGAACGAAGGATAGATGTCATTTGAACGAGATCGCGTGACATGCCTATCTCGCGTGAACGACAGTCAAAGTCGTTTGAGCGAGCTCGTTGTTCAAGGCACTTCACTTCTACACTTAGAAAAAATTCTCCTTTTGATAAAAAAAATTAATCCAGACTTCAAAAATAATTTTTAAAAAATTTCCCAAATATTTATGCAGATATTAAAGCTCTAATAAACCATTTTACCCATAAAGCGTAGTGGAGTAGTGGGAATGAGCTGAGCAGCACATCGCATGTATCATGATACACGTGCAGATACTGGATGCATTGAATTCGGATAAAAGCCGTCGAGGATGATCGTGTTGACGTGTCGAATGTAGCGGTATCAGACATACAAACTGTGATCTAGGAGAAAACAGAAAATATCTAGATTCTACCCCGGACATTTATAAAATTATGTCCTTACAGGTGTGCTAGACCATTTTGTCCAAGTGAGGGATGGAGACCTACTCCAAGATATCACTGATAATGTTATGAACTTATATACATCGTTAAATCGGAATGGGTTTGACACACCCCAACCCAGTTACTTATAATTAAGTCTGAAAGTCAAAGTGTGTCAAACCATAATTAATCTAACCAAACCATAAACACGAGTTTTAATTTCAGAGTCATCATTGTAAATCCATATAACTGAAAACCTTTTTACAACATCAGAGTAATCATGCCCATAAAAACTTTCTTGAAGGATAAGTTAACTTAATTACATCATTTACATTTAAACAAAATCTTTGTTTCTCTCATTTCTGGCTAACCCATCCCGACTTCCTAGATTTGGCAGTGACATCGCGTTACCTGAAAAATGTGAACATAGGAACCATGAGCAAAAATAGCCCAGTGAATGCATCACTACTATACTACTGCATAAATTTACATGCAATATATCATGTCCATATAAATATGAATTAACTTATCCGGCTCATTCATAATGAATGACCAACTTTTCCGAATCATGATTCACATATCCTGTCTAAATTGACAATTCTCTTTTCGATAAACCGAAATGAATAATTTCATATTCATTATATTATGATCATATCAATAGCACGATACAAATATCTCTTTCCAGTAAGTACACTCACCTTGGTTGACAACTATGTATTCACGTTTTCTTCTGGTGGAGCTGAACTGGGTTGATTAGGCCTTACACCTGTCAATCCAACTAAATCAGTACTGAACCTCAATCATAACATTATCCAAACATAATTATGTAACTTTCCATGACTATACATCAACAATATAATTCCAATTAAGTCACATTCCATAAAACATAGGTAAAGGCCAAACAATGATGTACATGTTGATAAAGTTACGGACATTCAACCGTAGGAAATACCTTATGAGGAATTTATAACCAAAGTCAAGTAAACATGAAATTATACTCCTCAATGTATATACACATGAAACATGCACTCAAAGTACCCTTTGTAAGGAAGAAATACAAACATTCATTCAAGGGGTACCCAGTATGGCCTGAAATTATTGTCTTACATACTTAACCATCCTATATTCCTAAATTGTACAAATACAGGGGTTAAAAATCATCAATATGAAAACATATATGAATATACTATCCAGTACAAGTGACGGTGTAATTTTTTAAGCTTCCTAGGGCAAGTTATGACCATTTCTCTACAACACAAGAAATCTTCCCTACAAGTTCCTCTATTGTTCTTTCAACTTGCAAGAATTTTCATAATTTTTTTACATCATAACTTTCCATGATTTTCAAACCATTTCTAGTACACATACTTAATAGTACAGAATTACAGTTTCATAATTTTTAAACTTCATTTGCTATCTCAAAATCTTGACTAAACTTAGGGTATACCGAAATCAAGTATACAAACAGCAACCATGTACCAACTTGAAATCATCATTACGGCCTAACCACAAGGATATAAATTATAATTTTCGGGTATGATATGAATATATGAGTCTAATTTCATATCCAATTGAAATTTCTCAATTCCAGTAATCACACAAAGAGATATGCAAGTTTGAATACAAGGGGTTTCAATACAAAGCAATTTTTAAGGGTTTATCCATTCAACTTAACTTAAACTTGCATATATTCATACATATGCACCCAAGCATGAAAGGTCAATAAAAAAATCAAGGATTTATATCATATAAATCATAAATATATGAAAAATAACAATATTTGCAATTAGGATTACCTTCGGGACGTTTACGTTATTTCTACGGATTTTTCTACACTTTTTCTCCTCACTTTTCTTCCTAAACTTCTACCTTCTCTTTCCTTAAGCTTAAAACCCTTTCATGGCTGATTTTGGCTGAAGGATAAGTCTATTTCAAGGGTATAAGGTCGGCCAAGGCTTCATCCCAAGCCAACCAATCAAATTAAACCATTTGGTTTAATAAAAGACAATTTACCACTTAAAGGGAATTGACCAAATTGCCCCTTGTTCGTAAATTCGGTATAACTCTTTACTCAGGCATCCATTTGATGATACGTTTGTTGTGTTACAACTCTAACTCACATGTATACAACTATATAGTTTTCACCTCAAGTCATTTATAATGTTATAAAGGTCAAAACTAGTCTCTAACAGGAACCTTTCTACCGAAAACAACAAAATTTTGTGTTTGTAAATAATTCGACCTTTCATGATTTATGAAAGTAGGATTATAATAAAAATAATCAATTAACATTAGATATACTAATAACACATTATTCATATCACATAAGATAAGAATGGTTTAAATATAATTTATCATAATTATATTCGGGCTGTCACAACTTCCCCCCATTCGAAAATTTCGTCCCCGAAATTTAATATAAAGGTCACTTACCAAACAAATGGGGATACTCTTTCCTCATGCTATCCTCCGTTTCCCAAGTTGCTTCTTTAACTCCATGGCTCATCCACATAACCTTAACTAAGAAAATAACTTTATTTCTCAATACTTGCTCCTTACGATCAATAATTTCCATTGGTTCCTCGATGTACGACAAGTCTTCCTTCAGTTCAATTGGTTGAGTTTTCAACTGATGAGATGGGTCCGCCAAATACTTACGAAGCATCGATACTTGAAAAACATCATGTAAACGGGATAAATCTGGAGGTAATGCTAATCTATAAGCCAGGGGCCCAATTCTTTCCAACACCTCATATGGTCCAATGTATCTTGGACTTAGTTTCCCCTTTTTGCCAAATCTCATAACGCCTTTCCATGGTGAAATACACAGGAATACAAAATCTCCCTTCTGAAATTCTAATGGATACTTCCTCTTATCTGCATAAAATTTCTGCCTACTTTGTGCTATCTTTATCCGTTCCCGAATAATTTTGATCTTTTCAGTCGTCACATCTATTAATTCAGGACCCAACATTTTCCTTTCACCCACTTCATCCAAACACAAAGGCGTTCTACATCTCCTCCTATATAAAGCTTCATAAGGAGCCATACCAATAGCCGACTGATAACTATTATTATATGAAAATTCCATCAATGGAAAATGATCATCCCAACTACCTTTGAAGTCAAATACACAGGCTCGTAACATGTCTTCTAATATTTGAATCGTCCTTTCTAATTGCCCATCAGTTTGTGGATGAAACGCAGTGCTGAACTTCATATTTGTGCCCATGGCATTCTGGAGACGAGGCCAAAACTTAGAAGTGAACGTTGGATCTCTATCTGATACAATTGACACTGGTGCCCCATGTAAACGGATAATCTCATCAACGTACATACATGCATACTTGTCAACAGTGTAGGTGGTCTTAACTGGGAGAAAATGAGCTAACTTCGTCAGTCGGTCTACAATCACCCAAATAGAATCATGCCCCTTTGGTGACGGGGGTAATCCTGTAACAAAGTCCATCGTTATATGCTCCCACTTCCATTCCGGAATAGGCAAAGACTGCAATAATCCTGTCGGCTTCTAATGATCTTCTTTCACTTGCTGGCATACTAAACATTTAGCTACGAACTCTGCAATCTCACGTTTCATATTGTTCCACCAGTAATATTCTTTCAAATCTCTGTACTTTTTGGTACCTCCCGGATGCATAGAGTAAATAGAACTATGTGCCTCTTCTAATATATCTTTCTTTAAGGGTGGATCATTCGGTACACAAATCCTATTTTTATAACACAACGATTCATCATTCTTAATATCAAAGTCACTCGCTCTACCATCCCGAACTTCTTGTTTCTTCTTTTCAAGGAATGGATCACTGATCTGCAAACTTCGTATGCGTTCGGCCAATAAAGGTCTCACTGTGACATGTGCTAATAATCCTCCACTTTTTGAAAACTTAAATTCAATCCCCATCGATGCCAAGTCAAGAATATTTCCAACACGGGCACACCGTATGCAACCAAGCAACCCTGATGATTTTCGACTCAAAGCATCTGCTACCACATTGGCCTTCCCAGGATGATGATGAATGGTACAGTCATAGTCTTTAATCAACTCTATTCAACGCCTATATCTCAAATTCAGTTCTTTTTGTGTAATCAAGTATTTCAAACTTTGATGATCCGTAAATATCTCACAAGTTTCTCCATACAAGTAATGTCTCCACAACTTTAAAGCAAAAACAATGGCCGCTAGCTTCAAGTCATGTGTAGGGTAATTTCGTTCATGCGTCTTTAATTGTCTTGAAGCATATGCTATTACCTTCCCATTCTGCATAAGAACACATCCTAACCCCTGAAATGAAGCGTCTGTATAGATCACAAAAGACTCATTCCCACATGGAATAGTAAGTATAGGGGATGAAACCAACCGATTCTTTAATTCTTTAAAACTCCTCTCACATTCTTCATCCCATACAAACTTCACTTCTTTATGAGTCAACTTTGTTAGTGGTAATGCTATTGCTGAAAATCCCTTAATGAATCTACGATAGTAACCTGTCAATCCTAGAAAACTCCTAATTTCTGTCACAATCTTAGGACTTTCCCATTCAACAATTGCTTCCACTTTCTTTGGATCAACAAAAATCCCATTTCCCGAGACCACGTGCCCTAAAAACACAATTTCATTCAACCAAAACTCACACTTGCTGAATTTCGCAAATAATTTCTTCTCTCTCAAAATCTGCAATACAAGTCTCAAATGTTTCTCATGTTCCTCCATGCTACGCGAGTAAATCAACACATCGTCTATGAATACAATCACAAAGGAATCATTGAAAGGGTGTAATACCCGGTTCATCAAATCCATAAAAACTGTCGGAGCATTAGTCAATCCAAATGGCATCACCAAAAACTCATAGTGCCCATATCGAGTCCAAAAAGCTGTTTTGGAAATATCGCTATCCTTCACTTTCAGTTGGTGGTAACCCGATCTCAAATCAATCTTTAAAAATACTGTGGCCCCCTGTAATTGGTCAAACAAGTCATCAATACGAGTTAAAGGGTACTTATTCCTAATGGTCACCTTATTCAATTGTCGATAATCAATACATAATCGCATTGTCTAATCTTTCTTTTTCACGAATAAAACTGGGGCTCCCCATGGTGAAACACTAGGCCGAATGAAACCTCTGCTTATCAGATCTTGTAATTGCACTTTTAATTCTTTCAACTCTGCTGGTGCCATTCTATATGGAGCAAGAGAAATTGGACCAGTACCTGGAATTAATTCAATAGAAAACTCTACTTCCCTATCGGGTGGCAATCCTGGCAATTCTTCTGGGAAGAGATCAGAAAACTCTCTAACCACTGGTATATATTCAACTTTAAGTGCTTCCTTACTAACATCAACCACATACGCTAAATACCCTATACAATCCTTACTCAATAACTTTCTGCTCTTTATTGCTGAGATAAGACAATTAGGGACAACATTCCTTTCTCCTACAAATTGGAACTCGGGTTCACTAGGAAGATGAAATGTAACTTCCTTTCGAAAACAATCAATGGAAGCATGATACGATGATAACCAATCCATCCCCAATATAATATCAAAATCTCAAATGGCCAACGGTACCAAATCAACATAGAAATCTCATTCCCCCATTCGTATGATACAATCTTTATAAACATGCTCAACCACAATCACACTTTCCATTGGGGTAGAAATATATAAAGCACAATTGAGAAATGAACATGGTCTAGCCAAATATGAAACAATATCTAAGGCCACAAATGAAATGCGTAGATCCAGGATCAATAAGTGCATATAAATATTTGTTCGCAATAGAGAGTTTACCTGTAACCACTTTAGGTGTAGCATGGGCATCTTGCTGCATCATCGCAAACACTCTTCCTCCTTCCTTCGATCCACTTGCTTGTCCTGTACCTCTTCCCCTGGTGGCACTTCCTAGACAGGATCCTTTATGAGGCCCCACACTACTGACTGAAACTGTTCTTGCTAACATAGGACAATTCTTTCTCAAATGACCCTTCTGGTGGCAGTTAAAACATTCTATATTCAGTAACTTTGGGCAATTTCTCTTTATATGACCTGATTCCCCACAAAAGAAACAAACATTCAGATCTCCTTGTGATGAAACTCCTGAACCTCTTCCACTACTAGCCTCACCCCTCTGTAAACCACCTCCCATACCTCTACCATGCTGAAGTTTTTGCCCTCCAAGTCTTGAATATTCTGTATCACTACCTTTTTGATAACTTGGATTGAATCTGCTTCTTTTTACACCTCGTTCTCGATTCTTTCTTGCTTCATTCACGTCATTTTCTACCAGCAGGGCTTTATTCACCAAGGCTGAATAACTAACAGTCTCTAAAGCCGATAGCCTTGATTTAATAACTAACTCTAGTCCATCGAGAAATCGGCTACACATATCTTCCTCATTTCGTACAAACCTCGAAGCAAAACGAGATAAGGCTGTAAGTTTAGCTTCATATTCTCTAACTGTCATACTCCTCTGATTCAGCATGAAATATTCCTTCTCCTTTTGTTTTTGATACATTGGGGGGAAATACTTATCATACAAAGCTTTGACAAAAGCATCCCATGAGATCAGATTCTCACCTCCTGGAGTAATCAACAAATGTTTTGTGGCATCCCACCAGTACTTAGCTTCTCCTTTCAGCATATACGTCGCCAAGGTCACTCGTTGATTTTCAGGCATTCTCATTACCCCAAAAATAAGCTCAATCTCTTTAACCCATACTTTTGCCTCTGCTGAATCAACCGCTCCTTCAAATGAGGGTGGGTTCATCTTAATAAATTTTTCATGTGAAGTACTTCTTTCTTCCCGGTGTATCACCTACTCAGCCCTGGCCAATGCTTGTGCCTCCAGTTGTCTGGCCTGTTGTTCTTCCATCTGAGCTATAAATCTAGCTTGATGCTCTTCCATTAAAGTCATAGCATGTGCCATTTTTTGCATGTCTGTCAATTGTTCTGGGTCAGGTTCTACATTTCCATGAACAGGTTGCTCAACCTCTGCCTCTGCTGCCATATTTGAAGCCTCAACTTATATTTCCACATTCACATTCCCTCCTTCCATTCTTTTATATCTGAAATGGATCAAAGATATAACAACATGCATATATACATATTTTTCCTACCATAATCGTTAGTATCAAACAAAATATACTTTTAACATTCACTGCCAAATCTAGACTCTTCTCACTCCAGAACCTCTAAAATTTAGGCTCTGATACCAAAAGCTAACACACCCCAACCCAGTTACTTATAATTAAGTCTGAAAGTCAAAGTGAGTCAAACCATAATTAATCTAACCAAACCATAAACACGAGTTTTAATTTCAGAGTCATCATTGTAAATCTATATAACTGAAAACCTTTTTACAACATCAGAGTAATCATGCCCATAAAAACTTTCTTGAAGGATAAGTTAACTTAATTACATTATTTACATTTAAACAAAATCTTTGTTTCTCCCATTCTTGGCTAACCCAGCCTGACTTCCTAGATTTGGCAGTGACATCGCGTTACCTGAAAAATGTGAACATAGGAACCATGAGCAAAAATAGCCCAGTGAATGCATCACTACTATACTACTGCATAAATTTACATGCAATATATCATGTCCATATAATTATGAATTAATTTATCCGGCTCATTCATAATGAATGACCAAATTTTCTGAATCATGATTCACATATCCTGTCTAAATAGACAATTCTCCCCCATTCCTGGTCGAGGAGTAACCCCTTGTCATTAATAGACAAATCTCCCCCATTCCTGGTCGAGGAGTAACCCCTCATTTCGATAAACCGAAATGAACAATTTCATATTCATTATATTATGATCATATCAATAACACGATACAAATATATCTTTCAAGTGAGTACACTCACCTTGGTTGACAACTATGTATTCACGTTTTCTTCTGGTGGAGTTGAACTGGGTTGATTAGGCCTTACACCTGTCAATCCAACTAAATCAGTACTGAACCTCAATCATAACATTATCCAAACATAATTATGTAACTTTCCATGACTATACATCAACAATATAATTCCAATTAAGTCACATTCCATAAAACATAGGTAAAGGCAAAACAATGATGTACATGTTGATAAAGTTACGGACATTCAACCGTAGGAAATACCTTATGAGGAATTTATAACCAAAGTTAAGTAAACATGAAATTATACTCCTCAATGTATATACACATGAAACATGTACTCAAAGTACCCTTTGTAAGGACGAAATACAAACATTCATTCAACGGGTATCCAGTATGGCCTGAAATTATTGTGTTACATACTTAACCATCCTATATTCCTAAATTGTACAAATACAGGGGTTCAAACTCATCAATATGAAAACATATATGAATATACTATCCAGTACAAGTGACGGTGTAATTTTTCAAGCTTCCTAGGGCAAGTTATGACCATTTCTCTACAACACAAGAAATCTGCCCTACAAGTTCCTCTATTGTTCCTTCAACTTGCAAGAATTTTCATAATTTTTCTACAGTATAACTTTCCATGATTTTAAAACAATTTCCATTACACATACTTAATAGTATAGAATTACAGTTTCATAATTTTTTGAATTCATTTGCTATCTCAAAATCTTGACTAAACTTAGGGCATACCGAAATCAAGTATACAAACAGCAACCATGTACCAACTTCAAATCATCATTACGGCCTAACCACAAGGAGATAAATTCTCATTTTCGGGTATGATATGAATATATGAGTCTAATTTCATATCCAATTGGAATTTATCAATTAAAGTAATCATACAAAGAGATATGCAAGTTTGATTACAAGGGGTTTCAATACAAAGCAATTTTTAAGGGTTTATGCATTCAACTTAACTTAAACTTGCATATATTCATACATATGCACCCAAGCATGAAAGGTCAATAAACAAATCAAGGATTTATATCATATAAATCATAAATATATGAAAAATAACAATATTTGCAATTAGGATTACCTTCGGGACGTTTACGTAATTTCTACGGATTTTTCTACACTTTTTCTCCTCACTTTTCTTCATAAACTTCTACCTTCTCTTTCCTTAAGCTTAAAACCCTTTCATGGATGATTTTGGCTGAAGGATAAGTCTATTTCAAGGGTATAATGTCGTCCAAGGCTTCCTCCCAAGCCAATCAATCAAATTAAACCATTTGGTTTAATAAAAGGCAATTTACCACTTAAAGGGAATTGACCAAATTGCCCCTTGTTCGTAAATTCGGTATAACTCTTTACTCGGGCATACATTTGATGATACGTTTGTTGTGTTACAACCCTAACTCACATGTATACAACTATCTAGTTTTCACCTCAAGTCATTTATAATGTTATAAAGGTCAAAACTAGTCTCTAACAGGAACCTTTCTACCGAAAACAACAAAATTTTGTGTTTGTAAATAATTCGACCTTTCATGATTTATGAAAGTAGGATTATAATAAACATAATCAATTAACATTAGATATACTAATAACACATTATTCATATCACATAAGATAAGCATGGTTTAAATATAATTTATCATAATTATATTCGGGCTGTCACAGGGTTGATGCTATAGTAGCGCATTGCGTGATGACTTTAAATCTATGTAACTATATAAAGGAAACGATTTATATAGAACACTTGAATAATATTATACATAATGAATATTAAAAGGGAGGGATATGTCTAGATGATTTGAAGATTTTGGTAGGAACGCATAGATGATAAGATACAATGAGACTATTATAATTAATTCAAGGTACGTTTAAAAAAAGAAATACTTATTGGAGATAAGTCAAATGCATGAGGTTATAATTAATTATTAATTACCTCAAATTATTGTCGTATAACGATATTAAGTAGTAGTATATCCTAAGCCTAGTGGCCTAAGCCTAAATTGTTAACGTCGGTTGTAATAATAGGTTGGGTGAAACTACTAATCCATATTAGAGAATTTCTTATATATGTACATATAACCCGTATTCACGTTAGTTGACTCCTTATATATGTACATATAAACCTTATTAAAAAGGTAACAAGAAGCGAATTATTATTAATAATCTGGAATGATTTGAGTCAAAGTCAATAGGACAACATACTAAGATCATTAAATGTATTAGTAAGGGTAGTTGGGGATAACTATGCATATAACCGTGTTGGTAAGGTTAGTTCGAAGATAGCTATACCTATAATGATTTAATGTTTTGGAAAGGTTAGTTGGGAATAACTATCTTATATATATTGAAAGGGAAAAAAATTATGATGCAAATCTAATTTAAGTCTAAAAGGCAATGTATGGGTCTTAATATTTAATCAGGAAGCAGTCGTACGATCACGACTTAAAATGAGTTATGGAATAATTGACTAAAATGTATAATTAAGCCAAGAAGGCTATATGCTATATGGATTGAGATTTCTGGGATAAAAGTAATTATAGAGTATTATACATATTGGATAATAATATGTATCATATTATTTTATGTGGACATACCAATGTTCGTGGACTGTCCAATTGGCTTGGGGGTTCGTGCGTTCGGACTGGGTACCACACGCCGACACAGGTGGGCTTAGCGATTATGTAGGTAATATAGGTACTACGTTGAGGTGCCATCTACGAGGAGGTAGGTGTTGACGTTTACCCAGCCTGTGTCACCGCTGGGTATGGGCCGTGAACAGGTATCCTGCATAGGGACCACCCTCAACTTATGTGTGTTTTGTGATGCCCTCTTAGGATAAGAGATTCCTTCGGACTTGTGGATAGAGTACGAATGAGACACCAATGGTAGATGCTTTTGTGTGTCATATATATATATATATATATATATATATATATATATATATATATATATATATATATATATATATATATATATATGACACACAAAAGCATCTACCATTGGTGTGGTGTGCCTTATATGTGAATGTGCCCTCTTAGTCTAAAGATGTTGACAATGCTTGATGACAATAAAGTCGGGCTAATAAAATGATGTGAAAAATTAAGGACTAAGATGATTCGTAATGAATAATGTGGTAGATAATTATTAATGAGAAAAATAATTGGACAGTT
This sequence comes from Sambucus nigra, assembly GCA_949130495.1. Taxonomy (NCBI): domain Eukaryota; kingdom Viridiplantae; phylum Streptophyta; class Magnoliopsida; order Dipsacales; family Adoxaceae; genus Sambucus; species Sambucus nigra. The sequence goes on along the minus strand of OX422216.1, from coordinate 152,230,715 downwards.
TAAGAGTATAGATAGTAATCAAGGAAAATAAAGAATGTGGTAGACAATTATTAATGATATTAATAATTTGGTGGTTTAAGAGAATGCAACCTAAAATCTGATGAGGTAGATTATAATATATATGAATTAAATATCATATAATATGAAGAGATAGATTAAGGTTATGGAGTATTATATGAAGTAAAAATAAACACTGAGTTATATCAAAATGGGTAGCCACATTATGAAATCCATTCGTGGATTGGGGTGTTAGATATAAGTAACCACTTTTAGTTAATGCATAGATCGGTGGCTTATTCTTCAGATGACAGATTAAATAATGGAAGTACAATTGGCATTTTGTTTGAGAATACGAATATGAGCTCTTCTAGATGAGAGTTGAGGTACTCATTACATGTGAGCGTCGATAGAGAGACGTGAAGTATGACTTAATAATAATTTTCATATTTACCGGTGAAGAATCCTTGAAACTCTTGGGCTCTGACCCAAATAATAAATGTGCCCCCCCCCCCCCCCCCCCCCCCGCCCCGGGTATTCTTAATGACAGGGATAGCAGTACTTATAATGTATCAGACTTGCAGTTGCATTGAGCGTAGTAGATTTCACTCCAATGATTCTAGTATAGGTTGTACTTCATCCTTTTGTCATATTATTTCATACAAGGATTTTTACGGGCATAAGCCCAAGTGTTTATTTATAGCAGTTGTACTTAGCTTTACATTATGGACATTGTATGATGATTGAGTTTTTATTATTCATGTGTAAAATCAAATTTTAATCAGATGTTTTATTCATTGTTGATTTTGATATAAAATAAAGAAATTTGTATTTCTTCAGTGCTGACAATGGCATAAATTGTTGATAAGCTCCATCTTTGGCATATTGAGCCTGGTCAGCCTTTATACGAGAAAATGGGGGTTGTTACACAAAAACCCTTTCGTATGAACGGTTCTCTTGTTTGATTGAGAGAAATAAATCCCCTTTTTCAAAATTTTCAAAAACAAAATCTCACTTTTAAAAATCCTTCCTACATTCAATTTCCAACATATAAAAGCAAACTTAAGGGAATGACAAAAACATAAAATGCTTATCAAACCTCCAATATCATGAATGTCTAAATATATCTTGTTCGGTAGATATTTATCGCAGTTCTTTATCTGTCTTCAATAATATGGTATTTTCAACTCAAAAGACATTAAACAATACACTTAAATACTTTGTTTCATAATAAAGATATAATTAAAACAATGGGTGTAAAAGCATGTCCTTAACACAAGGTATCTAACGAGAATTCAACCATACTAAAAAGTGTTGAATCATTTGATGCATGAATAATTAAAAAGTGTTGAAACAATGGGTGTTAGATAAACCCCTTTTATGTTATGCATGAATCATTTGATGCAATCCATAGTTGAAAAAAATTTAGAATTCAACCATACTAAAAAGTGTTGAGTTTTAACAAAGGTTCATGTCGATTAGAATGTAAAATTAACCATTTGCATTAACAGTTCAATAAGACAAAAAAATCATATCCCTAAGATGACAAATGTGCAAACTCATTCGCCTTCAACTTATAACTCCCTCAAACATGTGCGTTTTAAATACTTTATAATAATTATTTGAGAGTATGAGTTTCCACATAATTTTTATCTTTTCTCTTATTAACACATAAATATCAGTTTATAATTAACTTATCACTTTATTAAGGTAGATCTTACATATGTTGCTCGTATCATTTTTTTGAAAAACTCACAAAAAATGGTTCCTATATGCACACTTAAAAAATATAGCGATTTAAATATGACCTAATTGATTGAAAATAAGTGCAAGTAAATTTTTCAGATTGAAATAAAAAATACATCCTAGTCAAATCGTGTATATGTACGTACAATATGATAATTAATACAACATAGTCCACATGATTCGTTCTTGGAGAACTTCATAGAAATGATTAAACAAATTATACATAGGTTCACATTACCTTCCTAATAATTTAATCCAATTACAGTATAATAGACATAGTGGTGTGTTCCATAGATTATGAATCATCTCAAAATTAACTTTCCTAAAAAATAAATAATAAAATTATATTTTTGTGACTTTTGCGAAAAATTTCAAAACAAAAATTCTTTTTGGTTCTTCTTAAATGAAACAAAAGGAAAAACATATATTTATATTTTTCATTTCTAAAACCAAAACAAAATCTCAAGAGACATAAACAAAAATATTTTTATGATTTCTCTTATTTTTTTTAAAAATGTGAAAAAAATATACATATCTAATCAAGGTTATAAAAATTTACTCATTAAAAATCATTACAAGATTATAATATAACTCGTACGAAGACTATGAAAAGAATAAATAATAGGCACACCTAGTCTATGGAGCGAAACAAATAACTCACCTATAAGTAGAACTCTCTTTACCTGCTAGAGGTTCAAAGATATGTGTATCCAAAGAAACGCTTTGAGAAACATTAGGCCTACCAACTGATTGAGCAATTAAGTTATATTTTATAATATAAATAAATCTAATAATGTATGTATGGGGTTTAGTAAGTGGTTTGGTTTTAAACATACATGGTACCTTCGTCTTAGAATTTGGACATAAACTTCATACCTTTAGTCACATCATTTACATCTCTAATGATATTTCTAATTCTTCAACCTATGTGGTTTGAGTTCCAATTTTATATATCGAAATGATAGTATTTATGTATCCTAAACACTCTCCTAATGTAAAAATAAAAGAAAGTAAGGTGACCCTTCCTATGGAAATAGGTGCAAACATACGGTTGTGGGGTGTTCACCTTCTTAGGCTTGGGCGTTACTAAGTGGGGTAAGCATAGGAGTCTTGTTTCACTTTTTGACAAAGATAGTCTCTACTTTAGGAGCAGATCTTTTTGAATTATAAAACATGGGTGCAGTCTTGTCCTTTGAGGATTGAGATGGTGCTAGTGGAATCTCCCTTAACTTATCGAATATATATTTAAAATAAACCTTCACATTCTTAGAATCCTTTAGGTCTTTCTTTATCCTCTCATTATCCACCTTTAGCAAACTTTGAGTTTGAAAAGACTCAAGAAGACCTTTCTTTTAATCTAGTTACCTTGTCAGGCAAAATCTCACCATTCGCATTCTTCTTTTTAATCTTCTTAACAAGAGTAGCTTCAAGAGGCTTCAGTTTTCTTAAAAGTTCATCATGCTCCTTCATATCACACATCACCTTATTAAATTTTTTTAATCTTACATAAAATCATAAAATTCTCCTTCTCCTTCTTAAGGGACATAGTAAGAAAATTGGAAAACTCCTCTACAAAAGAAACCTACTTCATACCTTGGGAGTTATTGGATTAGTAATTTACACTATTATCCTTATTATCGTCTTCAACAAGGGATGATTTAGGACTAAATATATCTTTAATGGCGGAGAATGCGATAAATTTTCATCCAATGGGAGACTAACAAGTGGAACCTGAGTAGCTATCACTACGAGTGGAATTTAACTTCTTTCCCTTATTCTTTCGTTTAGTGGGACACTCAAACGACTAATGACCAATACTTTGACACTGAAACATCTCCACGAATCCTTTTTGACCTCCTATTGTTTCTTCCTTCGAGTTGTCGAATATTTTCTTTCATTATTAAAACTATTTCCCCCAAACCTTTCAAGTATATCAAATTTATTAATTTTGATAATTTTTTAATTCTCTTTTCTAATTTGGTAAAATTCTTGTCTTATTTACCGATCATACCAGAATAAAAAGACTCTGCATTTTGCGCTTATAATATAATGATCTTCATGTTGAGTGAAAAATTCTTTAAATCATAGGTTTGTATGGAACATGTGATCTCCTCTACCTTCATATTATTTATATCTCCTATAATATTTAAGGCTGGGATGTGAGAAAGGAACCTAGGTGGTTTAGACCTAAGGATTTTCCTAACAACCCTATAATCCCTGATCTACTCACCCTAATTAAAGTGAGAACTAATAATATAATAGATTTTAGCAAAAGACCAACCAAGGTCTCATTAGAGAGCATCTTCGACACCACAAACTGAATGAGTGAGGTATTGGAGTTTAGAGACTAAAACAGTCTTGCTACCCGAATGGGTGACATGTAGAATGTCTTACGTCGTATTGTACGTAGTAAACAAAGATATCCAATATAAATCTTCTTTAGTGACATCACATAAAAACATGTTTAACCCCTAGAGTTATAGTTGGCTACTATGATCATCCTATGTGCGGGTTACATATAGTTTAGGACGTCGACTTCCTCTACCTAAGGCATTAGGTGTTTTCACCCTAACTACGGTTAACCACACCCTATCATCTTGAGAATATAGGAAAAAATTCATACTCTCTTTCTATTATGTGTAATTGCTAATATCAAACAGAGGTGGATGCATGATCGAATAACCTTCAATAGACAAACCCTTAGGATTCTTATTAGTGAACCTTTATAATACTTGTTTGAAAAAGTATGTATCCTCTAGTCAAATTAATTAATTAACATGTTGAGTTAAAATAAAATCATTTTTATATTGATCCAAATTTTAATTTTATCTATAAAATTATTTACGCCAATTTGCATACAGGTGGTTTCGAAATAAATGAAGAAGTAGTAAAATCAATCACACACAATCCATAAGATTTTAGAGTGGAAAACTTGGTAGGAAAAACTACTATCCCCCTAATGCAACATGCCTAGTAGTAATTTAAATTTTAGGTCTTACAATTGAAAAACATGACTTATATATAAGATAAGGATAATCATCACAAAGTCTTTCCCTTGTATTTTGATCCCATGACTCTACATGAACTAACAATCAACTGCACCGTACTTGAACTCAACTTGCACAATCCTCAGACCATTGTGTCTCTTTTTTTTTGTCGAGGGTCAACCCACACGTATGATACGTGGTAAACCAAGTAATTCATAATTTACAAGAAAACAGTTCGTCCTTTGAACCACAGTTCTCTCATATGAAGAAGGCCACTTCTCATGAGGGGCTCTTATGTGATATATTTATTATACGAGGACTTATGATTACAAAATAGGGGTCTTATGTGAAGCGCCTTTCGTATGAAGGCTTCTTTTGTTTAGAAGAGATAAGGAAATTTTCCCTTGTTATGCAAAAAATAAAAAGGGGCATATTTTCGTAAGTTTTCTATTCTTTCTTTCAGCCAATCCATTCTATTGTGGAGTATAAGGGGAATATTTTTGATGTATTATTCCATGTTCTTCACAAAATGAGTAGAATTCATTAGAAAAATATTCTCCCCCTCTATCACTATGAAGAATTTTTCTTTTTTTTCCCTCTTGATTTTCAACTTCTGCCCTAAACCGTTTAAACATATAAAATGATTCATCTTTAGTTCTTATTAAATACACATATGTGAATTTTGAACAACCATAAAAAAATTTAATAAAATATATTTTATCGCATCTTGTTAAAGGACTATTATATTCACATATATCAGAATGTAGTAAGTCTAATAATTGGGTATTTTGTTCAACTTTAGAAAATGATTTCTAGTCATTTTGGCTTGAATACAAATTTCACGTATATCATGAGAGGTATTAGCGCAAGATATTAAATTTTATTTTGACAGTATTTTAATCATCTAAAATTTAAATGTGCTAATCTAGCATGCCATACATCAAATGAGTCAACAACATAAAAAGAATGATTTATTTTATTAATTACAATACTGAGTTTGAACATCCCATTACAAGCATATTCCTTTCTTACAAACGTCCAATCCTTAATAAAAATCAACTTATCACATTTAAAATTACTATAATGCTGCTTTTACACAACAAATTTACAAATACACGAGATTTTTTCAGTTTTTTGGGACATGTAGAACATTTATCATTGTCAATTTTTTCCCCAAAGTAAACTGAAGTTCTACGTTTCTTTTTTCCAAAATCTTGGCAGAATTATGATTCCCTATTAGAACCTCTTGACCGTCGACTACTTCTTTATATGCAAATTACATTGGTTTGTCATTGAAAATATGTATGGTAGCCCCTGAATCGATCCACCAATAAAAAACTTGGTCACTGCTGCTATACTCATATCAGTAATCACACCAATCTGTATTTTTGATACCATTTGAACAAGATCATCAATTTTATATTCCATCATATTTCCACTATCTACATTGTTGGATTTGATGGCATCTATCTTTCATTTCATGTTTCTGCAATCACGGGCGCAGTGGCCATTGCCACAACTGAAACAAGCTCCATTAGATAGTTTCTTAATGGATTGAAATTTCCTGAACTTCTTACCATTATTGTTCCGAAAATTTATTTCCTTTTACAAAGTTAACTTTGAAGGAATTTTGAGGATTACGTTTATGATCATGGGATTTAGTTTCCTCCTCAATCCTTAAATATTTTTGTAATTCCTCCAAGGTTATATCATTTTTCCTGTGTAGGATTTTCCTTTTATAGTCTTTTGAACTTGGCGGCAATTTAGAAATAATTTCCCCACTTGAAATGATTATAAACTTTTCATATTTAATTCACGAAGGTTTGTGACAATAACTTGTAACTCGTGTACTTGGTCTAAAACGTATTAATTATCACCCATACGAAATTTTTAAAAAAAAATAAAATTAAGAATTGATTTTTACCTTCCTATTCTGTTTTATACTAATATTTAAGAGCATTCTAGATTTCACGCGGAGAGTGCATAGAGTTATAAAGATCATATAGTCGATTGGATAGTGCATTCAAAGTATGCCCCAACTTACCAATTATTCCTCTACACGTTTCTTTCTTTCATCCTTGGAAGTTTCTACTTCATCATGCACACTAATTCATCTTCTGAACGTTTCTTTCTTTCATCTTTGACAGTTTATGCTTTATCCTTTTTTGGTGCAGGAATTGGTTGAATTTCGGGATCCAAAACATGTGTAACTTATAATACTGTTAAGAGAAAAAATAATTTTCCTTTCCACCGTATAAAATTTGTTCCATTAAAGCGATCCAAATGAACATTGGGATTAAAATAAGATGCCATATTCTTTTCTGCTTCCATTGAAAATTTCATCTTAAGAATGTTAGAAAAAATAGGATTGCAGATTTGACCTTAAGGTGTTATTTGGCCCTACTCAAATCGAGTTTTCTAATGGGTATATAAGTAAATTACCTTTTTCAGATACAATAAATCTACGGGTTCTTGAAGTAGTAAACTTGAAGAATTCTCACTAAACACTCAAAGCAATTGATAAGAAAAAACTATATATAGAGAGAATTTTCGAAAGTGAGAAAAATAATAGGATTTGCTTGTTTTTATAAGCACAATGGTGTCTGCTCACCAACAAACATCATTCCTAAATGCCCAGTTGCATTTTTTCACAAGCGCGCATGCGTGTGTGCGGACGATGCTTTGCACCATCCTTGGTGCTAGAGTTCACTAGGAGCGTACTCTTTAAAACAAACAAGTAAACTCTTATGACACACAGGTCTTTGTTATCCACTCAACTTTTCATCCATTTTCAATGTGGGAATTTGGCTTTTGAACTTCCCTTTGGCTTTATACATTCCACACCAATTGTCTTTTCACATTCCAATTTCTCTTGTAATTCTAACCCATTATTATTACAATCTCCCAATACCTTCACTCGATGGACATCGGCCGACCCCAGATGAACCACATACATATGTTGTTTTCTCTCTTCTCTCATCTCCCTCACTTGATCTATAATTCAGTACGAATTCATTGTGCTCTATACATGGATTTAGATTTTTACCTCAATAATAACTACTATCTCTCCAGTGAGCCATGCCAAAAATATGTGTCTAATTAAACAACGAACAAGCCTATAACTAATTTAATTTCAACATGCAACCTCTAAGTTCTCATCAATTTCTTCCATGTCTCAGTTTTTATGATAGTGATATTAAGTTTGAAATATTTTTATTGTAATGGGAGAAATTAATTTATGAAATATTTAATAGAGAAAGAAACTTACTCAATTTCATGGCTTGTGTAGGATTGTGCTATGCCTTTTATCCCCCCCCCCCCCCCCCCCCCCCTTCAATTTAATTTTTAATTTTTAACACGGCAAATGAGACAATAAGTAGAATAATAATGCTAGAAATCATATGATTACAAAATAGTGTCCGAGATTGAGGTTGATACCGTACCCAATTAAAATCGTGGATCTACTTATCATGATATGCTTCGACACTTCGATGGAATAAAGGAAGTAGAAGATTATTTAGATTTCTATTTTTGTTTCGGTTGCGTCCTTAATTGTAATTCATTATTATATTTTGAAGATTTTTTTTGAAATTCTTTAAGGTGGTTTATAGAAAGATTTATAGGGTGTATATAAGAACTCTTTTAATAATTTTAACAACTTGAGGCTCACTATTATATGACAACACTCATTAATTTCCGATATTATAATGTTATATTAATATATTAATTGGACTATGGAATGATGAATTTATAAATTTGAATCTAAATGAGTCCCCGAGTGCGTTTCATGTTACGCTTGACACGATAAAACAATATGTTAATCTATCGTGGGCCCAATTGTGGCTTAATTTTTGATACACATGTAATTTTCAAAGAATAATCTACCAAAAGATTGCTTTAATATTGGCTTAACTTATTATTAGTTATACATATTAAAGATAAAAAGAATAATCTACCAAAAGATTGCTTTAATATTGGCTTAACTTATTATTAGTTATACATATTAAAATTATAAACCCATAACATTATTTTTGTATTGTAAATTTATTTATGTTTTTGCGAAGTTCGTGAAAACTTGGTATGAAACAATTTGAATGATTATTAAACTAACATCACATTATGAAGTCTATATTATGGAAAAGAATCTCCATAAAATTAGGTTCCAAAACATAATTACTTTCTTGATAACTTAGAATAAGAAACAGGTTTTTTAAATGTATTCCCTAAAGTAAAAGCACTTTTACCAGCAACAGTAAATTTGTTGAGGTAGGTGAGGATATTTTATGAATATGGCCGTCATGAGGTTTACACCGAATTAATTGAAAAACACGAGGAGAAACATGTGGGTGATGGGTGGCTTCCTTTCGGTCTATCTTGTTTCTATTTTTCAACACGCAGACACGTGGCAACGTGGGTATAACTGTTACCTCGTCTTTCTATAAAAAGAAAAGAGGTGTTCCCTGTGGGCTATTGAAACATCTGTATCCGGATGAATGACTTCCACACCAGCAGTCTTTTATGGATTTTTTATAGGCTATGTATGGAACCGCAATCTAGCCGCCAGTGGTAATTGAGCGTACAATATATATTGCATATAGAGGTTGTTGATATTTTACTAGATCAAATTATTAAATTTGTATTTTAAGAATCTAAAACATAGTGATCACTCATAACCACATTAGGTAGTGTGTATGGATCATTTAAGTTTTACTAAAAATTCATCAAATGTGATGATGACACATTACTGAGTTTTAAAATTGAATTTAAAAATTGAATCTCTTTATCATTACACAAAAGTTAAGGTTCGACGTTTATCACAATAACTAGGATACTCAATAGATTAAATTTGGACCGAATCAAGGTCAATTAATATCCGTTTATTAAAAAAATCATTAAACTTTGTCGGATTTGGATCATATAACAAATCTTGAAAATGATCATTGATTTCCGGATTCGGTTCGGATTGAATAGGGCGCTATTCAAAAATATAAAATGCACGACTTCTTAATAAATAACATAATAAAATAGATGATAAAAATATAAATTTAAGCTTACAAAAATATGTAATATATTATATATATTTCTAATATCATATATATTTCTAAGTGTAATATATACTATTTATAAAAAAAATAAACTTACAAAAATATGTAATTAAGCTTATAATATTAATTTCTAACTGGCCATGTAACGCATTTATAAATAGACACGTGGGTCAATTTCTATTCACCCAAATAACCAACTTGGCACGATTCAAAATGGCATAAAGTTATGCGTAATGTGTCTACATATAAAATGTAAAATGTATATGTGTCTTCATAGTTTTAAGATGCGCTAACTGATTTTTAATTGATATATACTTGAGTGAAGAGAAAGTTTAACTTTCTTCAGTTAAGTTTTTGTATTAAGTTTGAATAAGTCCTAGTAAGTCCTAGTCTTTAGGGTAGTTCCTTGTTTTTTGCTAGTTGCACTTTTCATGTTTGTTAGTTGTAAACGTGAGCTAATTTTTTTCATTCTGTTAAGATTGTAAAAGGCTATTTATAAGCCTAAATGGTTCAATAAGAATGTAGTCATTCCCAGAATTGTTAATTACTTTTCATTTTGTATTTTTGTTTCTTAACACTCTGGTATCAGAGCCACCACTGGTCTGAGAAAAAAAAATCGAAGGAGTAGTCTTTGAAGTTCTTGCAGTAGCAAATCAAATGACAACCGAAGGAAATTTTTTGCAACCAGCCATTCCTCGCTTCGATGGCCACTATGACCACTGGAGCATGTTGATGGAGAATTTCCTGCGATCTAAGGAATATTGGGGGCTGGTAGAGACTGGGTATGTTGAGCCAGAGAGTGGAGCGACGCAGACAAAAGCACAACAAAAATGGCTATAGGATTTGAAGCTGAAAAACCTGAAGGTGAAAATATATATTATATTTATTGAATGCATAAATCAAATTTCCCCCGGTCGAAATGTCCCCCCGGACGACAAGGACATTATCATGGCCCGCATTGTACCGAACGTGGCTTGGGCGGGGCAAACCGTCACCGTTGGACGCCTCAACGAGAAGGCGCGCCTTACATTTCAGATTGTGTGCGCCAACCTATTGCAAACGTCCAATGACTCTGCCATGCGGCCTCGGCAAGCTACCCTCACATATCATCTCTTCGACCCCCAAACTTCCATCCATTTGGGCCGCACCTTATACGCGGACATCATTAACGCGTCCTTGGATGAGAAGGGCGTCGCCCCCCTTACTTATGCCCGTTTGATCACGTCCATCCTTAAGGATGCTGGCATAGAGGTGTCGAGCGACCATACGCGCCTCCCCGGTCCTTTCGGATAAGGGACCCGCACCAAAAGCGCCAAACAGCTAGCCGTCCTTCAGGCTAGGCGGGGTGATGATGTCGAAGAGGAGGCTGCCTCGAGCGACAACGAGGAAGACGTAGGGGCAGCTGGTAAGGACATTGAGATGGGGGATCTCGGTCCGGACGAAGAGTCGGCGGACTGTAATACCCCGTAATTTTAAATGACTTTTAAAATGGGTTATATTTTAAATTAATGGATTAATTAGATTTTATTATTAATTATTTCATTCGGGTTTTATCCGGACGGTGGATATTAAAATGGATGATTCTGAATATTACTTAAAGGTATTTAGGTAATATATGAATGTGATGTCATTGATATGATTGTATGATATAAATTCGGTAATTTATATTTTTTAGTCAGACGCGGTATGGGACGTGTCGGGACTAGTTTATTAAATTAAAAAGGAAATTTATTTTCTATCGATCTAATAGTCATTTCGACTGCGTCGTTGCGTCCGGAAGGTTCTAAATAGTCAGAAAAGTCTATTTGGATGTTAATTTTGAGTCTCGGGTCATTTGGAAATGAATAGACAACCCGAAAGGGCATTTTGGTCATTTTTCTAGGGGGGATGAATAGTGATTACGGATTTGGCACTATTATAAGTATTGGTAGATTAAGTGTATGGGGGTTATTCATCTCCTCTTCACAAATAAGAGCAGCCATCTTCCTAGAGAGAGTGTAAGAGTGCTTGGGAAGGGAAAAGCCACTTGGGAAGGAGAAGAACAAGAACCAAGGTAAACCACCACCAACCACCACCGGAGTTTGACCGGAGAAGGGACAACCAACTGAAATATACTACACCAAAGGATCAGACCTACAAGAAAGGCAAGTGTTTGATAATGACAATTTAAGTTTGTATATTGTCCATGTTAGAATAATATGAAAAGAGAAGATTATTATTGTTTGGAAGAAATAATGGAGTATTAAATGGATTTCTGGAAAACTGAAATGATATAGGAATCTAACTCGTGTTTTAGGATGATATTAATCCACAAAATAGTCATGAAGTTGTTGAAGAAATTATGAAAACCATTGATGTGTTCTTGAAGATGATATATTGAAAATTTCTGGAAATAAAGAGATAAACATGCTTTTTAATCCAATCCCTTGATGATTCTAGGATGTTTAGTGTACTGGAAATCGTTCATATATGTTGGCATATCATGTAGTAATAATTATAACTCATTTTGGAGGTTAATATGAAGGTTTGAATGAGTAAAAATGGTGAAACCCGTAGTTGCTGAAATGCAGAAAAACCAGGCTTGGGCCTGAGTGATCGATCGATCGACCCCTACCTTTGATCGATCGACCTCCCCAGAATATGTAAAGTTGTTTCTTTTTAAATGTTGATTATTATCCCAAACCTTTTGTGGATCTTTGGTAATTATTATTTGGAGATTATGGGACTTAGAAAATATCAGTAAACTCTTGATAAGAATTGAATTAATTTGATTTGGATTCAAGTGATTAAAATGTTGAAAATTATATCGAATGGAATTTCGGTTGCTAGATTCATTTGTTAAATTCTAAATGGGGATGTATGAGGATTTAAGATAGGACCAGTAGGGGTGATTGAATATAACACCTGGGTATCCTTAAGTTTACAAGAGGGTTTAATCCAAAGTGAAAGAAGATGTGTTTATAAGATATTTGAAACTATCGATTTTAACCTTAATGAAAAGGAGAATTTAACTCGTAGTAATTCGGGAGAAATGATGTTATGGACCAGTAGGATATTAGTGAATTCTGACTGAATATATGTTGAGGAAAAACCTATTTGAATCTTGTGTATTGAGTGAGGGTAGCCTTAGGGTTACAATTTGAACATCAAGGACTGAGTTTAAACTCATTATTGATTACGCAAGGACTGAGTGTAGTACAAGAGCGTAGTGGTATGACTCCTGGATAGAGATGGGAGTTTAAAACACTTTTGGGTTGAAAGAGGTATGAGGTTATCCCGATCGCATAGTTGTAGTTGTCGGACCTCCTCGATCAATAAAGTTAAGTAGTAGTGTATTGGAGGGGTTCCTTGTTTGGATTTCGCTTTGCGAGACGCTCCGCGCATGAACCTTAACGACGTTGGGAGTGGAGAGATGTTATAGGATGCGAGGATAATTAAATTATGAAGTAAAGATATAATATGTTAATACGTGGGATTTAAAAGGGATATAATGCTATGTATGGGAAATATCTTAGGGTAGTGATAATTACCTTATTGATATTATATTATAGGTATGATAATACCTATTTGATTGATTATTGATTTATGTGTATGACATACCTAGCTTACTTGCTATCGGTGGGAGGTTTGCGCGTGAGGGCAGTCATATCCTGATGAATCCATAGGATCTTTGATTTGTCGCTCGAGAACATAGGTCTATGAAAGACTTATCGGGGAGTTGATAAGTCCGCTGATTGTGGGTACGTAGGTATGTGCGTGACCCATGGATACGAGAACTATGTTCGCCTCCAATTTGTTTGTTGTTGTTTGTGGTTCGTGGAATCTTACCGAACCTTTAGTCCCCTATTCGGCGACCTGCGATGATGGGACATGATAGCAGAGTAATGCATTGCACCACAGCTGTGACTCGGGGTGCCGTATTATATATGAATATATATATATATATATATATATATATATATATATATATATATATATATACAATGGATTAAATGATTAAATGGATATATATTGTGGTTAAATCTATCTACGGTGATAATTGTAGATAACGGTGAATAGAGAAAGATAATGGAATTAAGTTAATGAATGTTTATGCTTATAGAATTGAAAAGCTTCACTCATGATAATGAGAAACGATTCATATTAATGAGTAATGATTCATGTTAATGAGAAACTAATCATATAAAGAAGAGATGTAAATGAATAATAATGTGACGTATGGTATGGGACATACGGGGATTATGATATGGGAATGGAATTTATATATGGAAACTAGAAAAGAGGAACCATTAACTAGGAGGTTAATAGGAAACGTTAAGTGTGCACTCTAGTTGAGAGGTGAGAACTGCAAGTGAGAGTTGGATCTACCATGTACATAATAAATGCTTTATTGCACTTGTTAAATACTTGTTGTTTTAAAAATAATCTACACATTCGGGCTCTGACCCGTTTCCTTGCATATTTTCTCTTCTATTGTATCTCTATATCAGGTGTCCAGAAACAGGGACGCCAACGTTAGCGGATTATGACAGGCTATGGATTTATGGAGTTTTGCCTAGACGCCTTCCATCTTTTGATTCACAGTATTCTTAGTTAGGGCATGTCGCCCAAAGGATTCAGTTATCTTTTCTATCGAGGTCAAATATTATTGTATTCAGAACTTTTTAATACATTTAACATTGTTGGGATTATTGTAAAGGATTTATATTATTGGGGAATGTTTATTCCAATTGCATTTAAATTCTTTTGAGTTATTTATTGTGTTATCAGTGTTGTAGAATAAAATGTGTTAGGTTATGCTTAAACTAAAAATGGTTTTGTTGAAATGTAAATGTGGAAAGTTTTTAACACCAGCTTAATTGAGTTTTGGGTGAGTTGTAAATGTTTTCGACAGTGATGCTAAGAATGAGCCAACTGTATATTCTGTTTTAATTTGGTATGGGACTGGCCACCCGGTATTTAATTAGGCGGGGTGTTACACGGACGAGGAGGACGACCCAGGTTTCGAGTGGGAGGGCACGGACCTATCCACACGTATGTCGGCGCTTGAGACCAACTTCAACGCCTTTCAGACCAACTACGAGCGCGACATGAGCATCATTCTCCGCTTCCAAGCGGACATCTATCGGCGCATAGGGGATCCTAATGAGCCACTACCTTCCTACTACCAGAACCCTTATGACCCCAACGCGCCCGGTTCCTCTCATCCCCCACCCCAGTGAAGCTTTATATGGTGTTGGCAGTTTTTTTCCTTACTTTTCCCTATTCACAGTTGTATGCTTTCCCCTGCACATGTAACACAATCTTGTTGTAATAAAAGCTGCATTTTCTCTATTTGTTTGTTTTATTTTTCCGCACTTTTTATTCGCTTTGAGTTAGATTTTAGTCCTTTTTGCTTGAGGACAATGCAAAAGTCTAAGTTAGGGGCGGTCACAAGTGCGTATTTCTAAAACTTCACAAATTTTCCAAAATGCCCAAAAATTTAGAAAAACAAAATCATAAAATTTTGAAAAAACCAAAAATATTTTTGTTCAAAATAAATAAAAATTGGAATTCAAAATTTTCAAAAATATCATTAAAAGTCGAATTGAAGTCTCAAGTGGTAAAATTCAACGTACACAAAGCCAAAATTTACCAAAGAGGAAATTGAGCGAAATTGACGACTTAACGAATAAGTGTGGAGATTAACAAACCCGGTGAGATTCGAGCCTATCACTTTTTGCGAGTTTTTAAATCAATCCGAGTTAATTGTTAACTCAAAGTTCTTTTTAGCGCCTAAAAAGTTATCAAGGATCTCAATCCTTCCATTTTGATCGGTTTTGAAAAAAATGAGTGTAATATTACTTTGAAAAAACGTGCCAAATTGATCTCTAAACTTGAATTCATCTCAAAGCGCATATGGTAACGCAATTGGTATTTTGGACTATGAAATAGGCCCTCGTTTGTCACCCAAAAATATTGGCCAGAAAAATAGCGAAAAATTACCCCTTTTGTAACCCAATTTTAGCCAAACAAATTGTCCCTTTCGTTTGATAACCCAAAAAACCCAAATAACCGGAATTGTGAAAAATGAGAAAATTCAGAATTTAAGTCCGGAAAGTGCATAAAAAGGGGCAAGAAATAAATAAATATGCTCAACAAAAAAAAAAGAAAAAAAAAAGAAAAAAAGAAAAAAAAATTGAGCAATAGCCCGGAAAAAGCACAAGTGGACATCAATAATGACTTTTCCAATTCAAACCTTCCCGATAATTTTCATTTTACCCCATATACCTAAAAACTCGAAAAAGTCCTAACCGAGTCTAAATTGCGAAGTTGGTTATCGCGTGGAGAGCTAATACACCAAAAGATAATAAAGGAGATTAAGTGCGCGAAATAAAAGCAATGTTCCCGTTTTTAAAATCGTAATCCTTTGATGAGGTCCTTTCACTACAAAATTTCCGTCTTTCTAACCGTATGCGTGATTTTACTCCCATTACATTTACTCTTTATATCACGCATACCAAGAGAATAGCCATAATCCGAGAGATTCATTTGTGAGAGCATTCCGTGAGAAATTGAAATCAAAACAAATTTTCGGAGAAGTAATGTAATGATCAATCGGTGAAAATTAGCGGTTATATTTCTGGCTACGCACACACACACACCACGGCTTGAGACTTGTAAATATGGCTTGATGATGACTATTTTCTGGAAAAGTTTGAATTGCACAATTTTTGCATATTTTGAATTCTCTTTGAGTCGAATTTTGTGGGTATATTCTCTGCAAACCCTCACGAGACAACACTCGTCCTACTAGGGTAACCTAGGGGTTCAACGGCTTGTTGCATACGCTAAATGCAATCGCTTGCCCGCGAAAAAGGTATTTTATCCCAATAAAATGTTTTTTTAAAGAGTTGAGCCACGCTAGGATTCTTTTACATTGCTCGGGACGCGCAGAGTTCTAAGTTAGGGGGGTTTGATTAGGTATAAATTCTTCCTAATTTATCCCTTGATTTAGCTACTTTTAGCACCTCGAACAACGTAATTGAGTTGGATTTATCTCATAACTGTGCTACTGACTCATCCTAATGAGTACACCGAGTTTCTGGTATTTTTTAGTGATTTTGCAGGTATTTGATGTCAAGAAACGAAAGAAGGAAATCAGTAGAATCAAGAAAGCAAGAAGGAAATGTCTCAAGGGCAAAAGCATAATTTCTACACAGAATTCAGATGAGGTACCTAAAGAGAAGTCGAAGACATCTCATTCACGAGCACAAAGGAAGAAACATCACCCCAATCGGAATCCCGGAACAAAAGTTATGAGCAGTCAAAGAGGAGCCAGAAAGTCAAATAGCCGGACCGGTCCGCCCCTACCCTGGACTGGTCCACCTTGCCAAACTCCAGAAGACCCCGGATCGCATGCAAACCGAAGGAGGCAAAAATAAAAGGAATCGGTCCACCCCCGAACGGTCCACCCCAAAATAAAAAGAACCGATCCGCCTTGGGGGCAGACCGGTCCGCCTAAGACCCGGACAGGTCCGGTCTTCGAGATCTGAAAATTTTCTCTTCCTAAAAAGACTCCTAGTGTGCATCTGACTTCTGATATTATTGTAGGGTATAAAAGACCCGATTTAGTATTGTTATAGAGACGAAGCATTAGTAGGTTTTACCTCTTCTTTTTCAAAAACTCTATATTAGTTAACACTTCCAGATTTATTTCAAGGATTGAAGACTTTATTCAGTGATTTTTGTGAGTATATGTTTCTTTAATTGTTTCACTTAGTGCTTGGATAATATAAGTGATTAATTGTTAATTCTAATTCTTTTCTTCATCTAATTATTATTTCTCTTAGAGTAACTATGAGTTTCTGCACATTAATCCTTGTTTCCGTCTTTTTCAACATGTTAGGCTAGATTTCCCAAGGTCGGGATGCATGAACCCAGCCTGATGCGTTAGTGCGTGTGTATAAAATTAATCCGCTGAATTTAATGATTGACCTTGATCGTATTGCGTAGTTGCATAACAATTGTAGATCTTTATATCTCGTTTGCCTCCGGGTACTCGTGATGATTTAGAGTGCAATTTGAATGCTTCTATCGTGATACCGATTTACTCATCCTCAGATTAAGTATGACGCAGGCTTGAACCTCGTATACGTAATTCTTGGGAGTACTAAATTCCGGGTCAAATCAATCAGATAAATTCAAGATTAGTATTATATCCGCACTACACTAAGGTTGGAGGATTGTATTCCCGTCCTATTCTTCTCATCATTTTAAACAAAAAGTGTCAAATCATCCTTCATTCATAATTTAGGTAAGTTAGTGTAGTTGCATTTTCTTTATAATTTCATATTTGCATTTAGTTATAATCATTCCCAAAATCAAATCCTTTTCCCTTTATTTTTAGAGTCAAGGTTAGGATTCCTCCGTCTTTCCTGTCGTCACAACTTGGTTGTCCTTTTTCCCTGAGGATCGATACCCGACTTGTCGGATTATTACTTGAGCGACAGGCTTACACTTGAGCCTAGAGTGAACGCATTTCTGAGACACATTTTCAGTCGCGTCACCTACTGCTTTTGTTGAAATGAGTTTGCATCGCCTAAAATTTTATGCTTTCTATAAATTAACATGTTGACAATGTTTTTAAGGGATAATTTTGACAAAAATCAATTTCCCATTTCACCCAACTAGATTAAGATCCCATATTCAATCTTTATATACTTTGCGATCTACATTTTGAGCACCAAGGTTTATTCTATACATCTTCTTGAGGATTTTTTTGTGTGGTGGATTCCATACTTATTGTTTGTTGTTTACATACTATGAACTCTGTGTGCGTGGTGGTTTGAGATATTGAACTCCATGTTCGAACCGTTGACGGTTGCTGGGCCTGGATCGGTAGATATCGAGGCGTGTTTTGACTCACACATTGTGGCAACTTCTTAGATGGACTCTTTCGTTTCAATGTGTAAAGCTTGAAAGAACAAAGACGCATCAAGGCTTATGAGGGCATCGATTAGATTGTGTAAGTCATTTGTCGTGTACTTTTGTAATTCCATACATATTGAATTTGCATGGTTGGGCCATCCGATATTTCTCTGATTTTTGATTTTCCTTGTACATCAGCGTATTGTGTATTGATTTATTTTATCTAACTATACTCACCTAGAAGCATGCATTAGGTTAAGATAAAATTTATTAATCATTTAATATAACTTTCATTTAATCGGTGCTAAGTTTTAATCAGGTAAATTTTCTTTAGTTTAAATTAAATTTGATTTTTTCCAAAATAGTTGTGTTTTTTTTGCCTTTGATTTATAAACTCAAGCACGTAGCTATAACTTTCAGATTTTTCTAGTCGTGTGCTCCAAATCTAGCAGTGTGCCTACAAATCAAAGAAAATCAACAACCGTGTGCACGAGGCATTTTTGAACATTGAAATATAAACGAATATATTTTTAGAAAAAAATCAACAACTCCATGTTGAACATTTCAAACAACTCGAAAAATGAGTTTTCCCAACAATGTTCAACCAAAATAAGATACCATCTACACAAAAACTTCCCCAAACACTAATGATCAAAGAAATATCGTTATGACAAATAAAAAATACCAAATATACTAGAAAACAAAAGATCAAACCTCAAACACAAAATAATTATGAAAATCCTACAAGTTTATATAAATGAAAATGTAATGTCACTTGAGATTTCTCAAATAATTTTTTTATAAAAATGTTGAACAAAATAAACATTTTCAAGTCACATTTAAAACAAAACAAGAGTAAGATAAGAATCATATACATTGCATATGCATAGAAGATAAAAAACACAAATATTATCAAATAATTGCATTTCTTGACCCATTTAACAAAAAATATTTATAGTAAAAATCCAATAAGATCAACAGTTTAACATTAAGATTTACCCTATTTACAAACTCACTCGGCACAAGTGGAGAATAAATCTTTTGAATGACAAACTAAAATAGGAATTTGTTTCAAAATGTGGTAAAGCCTTATATTGTTTTTATTATTGGTTAAGAACTTTTCTTGTGGAGTTTTCCAATACATTCTCTTTTACCATTGAATTTATTTTCACACACCTAGATGATACCTATGCAATGATGCTTAAATTCAAATCAGACATTATCACTGTAATGGTATTCCTTATCAATGCATACAAAAAGGTCCATATCTAACTCTATCATATAAAGATTTCAATTTCTTACAACTAGACCATGGAATGCTTATGAAACTCATGAAAGATTTATTTTCAACTTTAAATTTGCAAATGTTCATAAAAATGATAATTATCAACACCATTTGTGAATTCGTGCAGTGTAGTAAAGTTATAAAATTTCAATTCGTCAAAGTCAAACTAAAGTCGATGTTTGTCATGATATTTTATTAATGTTTACTTTAACGAAACACATTTAACAATTACATCAATAATAAATTCTATAAGCAATAAAACTTCAATTTATTAAAACTCATAGATTATTCAAAATATTAATCATTGGGTTTGACCAAAAATACAAAACAAAGTGAAAATCTTGTTAATTTTTTATAATAAAAACACTAAAGTATGTACAAACATATAAAAACCCAATTGTGAAAATATGAAAATCAATATGCACAGCATACTCTCAAAGACACACGAGCTTTCAATCTAAAAAAAAACTAAACACCACCTAAGGTAAGGAAACTTATAAATCTCAAGTGTCTTAGTGATGAAATCCACAAACTCTTTTTCCACAGGGACATAACACGTGGTAATGACATTTTTTTCAATAATGTCCTTAATGAAGTGATGCTTCAATCAAATATGTCTTATTCATGATTATTTTACCGGATTTCTAAAAATATCAATTGCAGTCATATTATCATACTAAAGTTCCATTGTGCCTTGATCCAATCCATAATCTTTTAACATTTGATGAATACAAAGAAGTTATGCAAATTAACTCCCCTTAGATATGTAGTTCGATTCAATTATGGATAAGGATACACAATTTTTCTTTTTAGAAAGTCACAAAACCATGAATTTGCCAAAGAAAAATAATAGACTGAGGTACTTTTTCGATCAATGGAATCTTCTAGCCAATAAGAATTTGAGAATTCATAAAGTGAATTATTAGTATTAAAAGGATACCATGGGTTTTAAAGTGCACACAACTAACGTGTGTGTAACACTTGCCCCTTTGACTTTGATAGTAGTTGTATGATTTGGTGACTTGGTATGACCAATTGGGCTCTGGGCTTGTTCACGTGGATCATAAGTCAAATTTGGGTAATGTAGTGTCTCCAACACAATTGGGTTGGAGTTTTTATCGCCTAAAGTTAGTGAAGGTATTTTGTCAGTTATTCAATTGAAAGTGATTGTCGTTCTAACAAGTTGTTCGAATGAGGTTTGAACGACTTCTAACGATTGAGAAAAAAGGTCGATTTCCCTTGATCTTTGGAATATTATTAGAAAGCCATGTTCGAACGAAGTGCTTAGTCATTCGAACAAGCGGTTAGTTACCATTCGAACGAGGTACTTCTCATGTCCAATTTAACCCTACTATTTTTCCTCATTTCTACCTCATTAGACATATAGTTAGAATGAGAGGGTCTCTAGTTCGAACGATCGTAGAAAATCTAGAAAATTCTTCATATTTTAACCTGTTGTCACGACATGAATCGTTATATTGGATGATGTGTCGAGCTCTCAATGGCTCAGATCAAAATGTTGGATAACGTATTGATGGACCAAAGGTTAAAGGGATTAAATTGGGGGCATTTGTGGTATTTAACCCTTAGGTTTTTTGGAGTATAAAAAATGAAGCTTTGTCTTATTTGGGACATTTCCATCAGATTTTCCTTCTCTCTCTACCACCTTAAAGCTCCCATGGATCTAAACCAACACACACAACCCTAGCACCACAATCTCTACACCTAAAATCACCACAATCTAACCATTTTCTACCGTATTTAAGCTTATAACACCCACCTAAACCATTTTTTTCCCAAAGTTGCAAATCCATGGTGAGATTCATGGGAATTTTGGATGAAGAAGGTAGAAGAAATTTGTAATACCCCGTATTTTTGAAAGATTTTATTTTAGTTATGGGATTAATTAATTTCAAAGGGTAAATTGTTTATAATTAATTCGAATTTAAGTAAATAATTACTAGCGTGATGAGAGTTAGTATTTATTGGTGAGAATTATATTGAAGACTACTTAGTGAGTAAAGTAATATATGATTATGAATATATTATAATTATCGTGAGTGAAAATTACGACAGTTACAGTACACTTAGTTGGGACGTGCATGAGAGTCGTATCGGGACTTAAATGAGGAATTAAAATGTAATTTTATTTTTTCTTATTCTGATGGACATTTTGAGTACGCCAATGTGCCCGAAAGGGTCAAGATAGTCTGAAAAGTCTACTCAGGGGTTTAGTTTGTAGTCCGGGGCAACTTTTGTCAAACCCGACAACCCAAAGGGGTATTTTAGAGTTTTAAAAAATTATGATTTATTAATGGATGGAAATAAGATTAATATAGCATTCCTTATGTAGTAGGAGTTAGGGTTATGTTCTACAAAAATAGAGAAGAAACCTAGGAGGAAGAAGGAGAGAACTTATAGAGACACCAAGACCAAACCTAATATCCTTTCACCAAAAATACCATCAAAACGTAGATCGAGAAGAGAGGAACAAGCTCATACACATTTCAAGCGATGCATCAGACCTTCATGAAAAAGGAAAGTGTTTATCTTTCTTAACATAAAGCATATAATGTCCATGTTAGACTAGTTGAAGATTTATTCGTGATATTATGAAATTTCGAACTAAAATTTGGTATTAATCTATGGTTGTGGTATAGGTTTTTCATGTAGTTGAATAACCATATTTTGGGGATAAGAAATATGGGTTTTATATGTTGAAATTACAAAATCAAATATGGGTTTAATTTTTCATAAAGGGTGGTTATGGGAACTTAGGGATTTTTGAGGATTTAAGAAATTAATCTATATCTATGATGAAATTGTAAGGATTTGATGTTAAAAATGTGTTAGAAAGCCATCAATTACTAGTGGTTATAATTTAAAATCGTTGGATTTGAGTTCGGTAAAGTTTTGGATGATTTGGGTGATGAAAAATTTGGAAAAACGCTGGTCTCAAAGGTTAGGGACGTTACTCGGTAATCTTGTTCGAATGACCCGAGTCGTTTGAACGACCAAGTTCGAACGAGAATTCCAATGACTTGTCCAACGAGAATTCAGAGAGTAGGTTTGTTCGAAGTTGTTCGAACGAACTCATCCAAACAAGATTCTAACAAAAATTTAGGTCTTTAATTTGTTCGAGCGAGAATTTCCCAGCTTCTAACGAAATTTCAGAAATTCAAATTTTTGCCCCGACAAGTAAAAACCTAACAAGGTTTATTCGAGTGAGAGAGAATGAACTACGCTTTTCTTGAGTGACTTCATTATATAGTCTAGTGGTGAGATGATTGTGTCACTAGAAAGGGAATATGTTGGAACAAGAGGGCTTTATGGAATATATATGATAGAGAGATTAATCTTACAGATAGAGTAATGTGAGCATTAGAGATAATAATACTACGTATAAATTCAGGGATTTGGGTTGCATGAATACCTAATGATTATTATAGGTTATGTATATACCTATTGATTGAATTATTGTGTGTATAACATACCTATGCTGCTTGTTATTGGGTAGAGGTTGCGCGTTGTGGACTGTTGATACCAAATTTAGTCTGCTGACGTGGACCATTCACTTGAAGACACGTGTCAACCTACATGGAAATTACAAACACTTTCAACGAATAACAAACTGTCACCGAGCTACTCAAGCGCCCCGAGCAAATCAATCATATCGAGCAGCTTAGGCTCCCCGAGGAGCTTAAGGCTCCGAGCAACTTAAGCGCCAAGCAACTCAAGCGGTCTGAGCAACTCAACGTACAGAGCATCCAAATCAGGAGAATCAAAAAAATGACTAAGCATTAAATGCTCATTATTATCGTACAGATGTATATGACTACTAGATAACAGCACATTGTCCTTTCACATGTAAAGCCTCAAGGCTATAAATACATTGCAACCTCCTCATTATAGGAGAACTCACGATATCTTGGTAAATCACCTATCGAGAATTCCAGTCAAACACTCAGCAATACAAAAATAGTGGACGTAGGCCATTCTTATATGGTTGAACCACTTTAAAAATCTTTTGTCTTATTTATTTTATCTGTGACTGATAAATGAGAGATAATCTAATTTTTTACATCAATAGATTGGCACCGTATGTGGAAAACGATTGTTATTAGCATTTTTCACCAAAACAATTCATTATCAATGGCCGATAATCCGAAATCCAGTAATCGAAACGCGGGGATCCCTCCAAACCCTTCTATTCCCCCAAATGTTAAAGATTTGGCTGGTATAATGGCTAATCTGGTCCAAGGCCAGACGACCATGCAAGAAACCATGCGACAACTTATACAAACTGTTCAAGGCGAAGTGCCGTCTCAATCAGGACAACGAAGTGTTTAGAGAAATACCCGTTTACCCTCTTCGCGAACTAGGCAAACGCTATTCCCAGAGGAATCTCGATCCAGACGCACCGACTCATATCGTACTGAAAGATATAATAATCCTTCTTATCAGCCTGGTCGGACTTCCTTAGTACGAGCTACAAACTCTCAACAAAACGTGACTTTATCTCCAGAAAGGACCAGTGCTCTTGAAAGGTTGAGTAGAGTCTCTCCTTTTGATTGTTTGGGCCCTAGGAGGAATAAAAGTCCCCCTAGGATTGTGTCGACGAACTCTCAACGACCATCCGATCTAAGGGAAGGCTCTGCCCAATCATGACCAACTGCTCGTAATGAAAGATCCCAAGAGGCAAAATTCAACGCGATTAATTGCTCGAACCAATAGGCCTGAGGATGGAAATGATGCATGGAAGGGCTCTATTCAGAGGTCTGAAGACAGATTAGGGGAAATGGCTAAGGCTAAGAATCCTCTGCAAAGAAATTTTGTCCAAGGGACACCATTTGTACAAGCAATTGTGGATTTTCCCACACCATCAAAATTCAAAGCTCCTATAGTGACACCTAAATATGTGGAAAAACTGACCCTGTCCTTCATATAGAACAATACCAAGCTGCTGCCGATATCTATGCAGTTCCAGATGAGATGAGATGCAGGGCATTTTTAGGAACTCTTACCGGATCTGCTCAGATATGGCACAACAACCTTCCTCGGGGGAAAATTGTGACTTTCTTTTAACTAACAGAACTCTTTATTGGGAACTTTTGTTTTGGAGCGAAACCAGTCAAACGAGTAGCACACTTGCTGAGTGTTAGACAAAAGACAGGTGAAAGCACCAGGGACTATAATACTAGTTTCAATAACGAGAAACTTGAGGTAATTGATTATGAGGAGAAAATAGTAATTACTTCTATGATGAGTGGACTGTTGTCGGATAAATTGTACTACACTTTAGCCAAGGATCCGCCTAGGACCATGGCTGAACTGATGGAAAAAGCAGCCAAAATCATGAATGCCAAGGAGGCCATGGCTCTGTAGAAGAATGCAGAAACTAACAAAACCAAGGTCGAGGCTAACAAGACTGAGAAGAAGGATCAGAAGAATAATGGTGGCAACAGACAGTCGAAAGCAAAGCAAGCACTGGAACATTTGAAGAAATTTGAAAATTATACTCCTTTGAAGGTAGATATAAACCACATTCTGGAAGAGATCAAGAACATCGAGGACCTAACTGGCCAGAAAAAATGAAGGTAGATCCTAACAAGAGGAATAAGTCCAAATATTGCGAGTTCCATAAAGACCATGGTCACACTACCAAGCATTGCATAGCTCTCCATAATGAAATTGAAGCACTCATCAGGCGGGGAAAATTGATTAAGTATGTTAATCACCAAAATGGTGAAAAGACCAATGATCGAAGAAGGCAAAGATCTAAATCTCCTCACCGAGAAAAAGAAGACATGAAGAGAAGTCACAAAGAAGATCTAGAAGATGACCAAGATGACCCCGATTTCCCCAAAAGACCAAGGCAGCCAGAATGTGAGGTATTTTCAATCCATTTTGGATCATTCGAATGTAATGTTATTATAGGTGGAGATGTAAGAAGTGGGGACATGACTGCAGAGAGGAAAGCTTACCTCAATGAGGTTCAAGCTTGCTCGTACATTCAGAGAATAAATATGGTTGAAGATGATCACCCGAGGAAGGTGAATAAAGACAATTTGGTCATTGGTTTCTCTAAGAACGACCTGGCAGGTGTACTATATCCTCATGATGATCCATTGGTGATCAAGATGAGAATGAAGGAAGTGGTGATTTCACGATGTAAGGACATTTTTGTCCATTGTTATGTCATACGCCGTTACACCGTTGAAGAAATTCAAGATTCATATCGTCATCAACGGATACGAATATCAAAGAAAAGGAGGAATCAAAAACCTGACAGGACGGACCGGTCCGCCCTGAGAAAATGAACCGATCCGACCCCGGACCGGTCCGGCCCTGTACCAGACCGATCCGCTTACTGAAAAGCCAGTACACCCCGGACCGCAAGTGAACCGATAATGCCAAAATTTAAAAGAACCGGTCCGCCTCCTCGGACCGATCCGCCTCAGACCCGGACCGGTCCGCCTGGGATAATTTCAAACAGATCGTGCAAAGATTTTTTAGGCCAAGTTACTCCTTTATAAACCCACTACGGGAAGTGGTTTTATAAGACTTATATAAACGATTTTCAGAGTCCATAAACTAAAAGTCTTCATCTTTTTGAGTTACCGAACTCATGTTTTGATTCACACAAATTTCCAAATCATTTGTGAATCATTTTGAAACCCTAGAACACAAATTCTTTTGCTGTTCATACCCTTGTGGAGAAGACCGACCTTCTTCTTCATTGCAGCCCTCCTGGAAAGGGAAACTTCTTGCCGCTGACTACAGAACCGACACCTGAGGGTAATTCTGTGTCACCCTTGTATTTCATTGCAATCCGTGTAAATTGTATTTTACAAAATTATAGTGAAATAAATGGTTTTTCTCCTTTGGAGGATTTTTCCTCCTTTGTGTGTGTTTGAATGCTCTTGCATGATTTACATCTTGTTCAATCACACCTAGTTGCATGTTTAGGGTTTATTTGGGTTAATCGGAGTTTAATTATATAATTTCTTAATTTGAACGCACGCGCAACTCTTTCACACGAGTACTGGTAGATAATGGTAGCTCGACAGATATGATGTTCTATCCTTGCTTTGACAGTTTGAATCTGAAGCTAGCCCAGTTGAAGCTGTATCATAGGCCCCTCCTTAGTTTTACTGGCGATAAGGTTTTTCCACTTGGTACGATCAAGTTCGATATGCTTATTAGTATATGGCCTGCTTGTCGAACAAAAAGAGTACACTTTTTCATAATGGATAAAAATGTCCAATCAACCTAAAATATCATCATGGGAAGGGTAGGTCTGAAGAAGTTCGAGGCGGTACCATCTACTGTGCATCAATGTTAAAAATTCCCAACCAATTTTGGAGTGGTAGTGGTGAAAGGCGACCAAAAAGTAGTTTGGGAAAGTTACTATTCATCTGCTGAACAGGAGGAACGTGAAGAATCCAGGAACAAGACTACTACCTATCAAGTGGATGAGATAAAAGATGCAGAGATTGAAACGTTAGACCCTAGAGATGAGTCTCAGGTTGTGAAGGGACTGGTCATGGAGGCTACTGAAAATATCATTCTGCAAGACGAGCATCCAGAATGAATAACTCAAATTGGTGCTTCACTGGATGTATCGATAAAACATGAATTGATAGCATTTCTAAGGCGTAGAAAGCACACTTTTGCATGGAGTCATGAAGACATGCCAGATATAGATCCGAGTTTTTTATGTCACGAGCTCAACGTGAACAAGGAAATCAAGCCAGTAAAATAGCGAAGAAGAGTGTTCAGTCCCGAGAAGAACCAAGCTATATAGGAACAAGTAGAGAAACTACAAAAAGCCTCTTTTATTGAGGATGTCAAATATCCTGATTGGCTAGCAAATGTGGTCATGGTAAAGAAGAAAAATAACAAGTGGAGGATGTGTGTAGACTTCACTCATCTTAATAAGGCATGCCCAAAGGATCATTTTCCTTTTCCCCAAATCGATCAACTGGTTGATGCTACCTCGGGGCATGAATTATTGAGTTTCATGGATGCTTATTCTGGTTACAACCAGATTAAGATGAAGCCTAGGGACAGGGAGAGTACCTCTTTTATCACCCCAAGGGGAACTTATTGTTATAATATTATGACTTTTGGACTTAAAAATGCAGGTGAAACATATCAGCGTATGATGAACAAGGTGTTTGCAGAGCAAATTAGTCATAACATGGAGGTTTATGTTGACGATATGCTGACGAAGAGCAAGAAAGTTGCTGATCATCTCGTTGACCTAGTGTAACAACCCGCGTAATTTTGGGCTATTTTAATTAATTTTTGGAAAATGAAGGAAAATAAAGTTTTAGATAAAATTATTTTTATTGCTCAAATATGTTGAATATTATTTTTAAAGGCGAGAATTTCAAACGGTTTCTAAAACGGAGTTAAAACGGATTTTAAAATGATTTTTAAATGTTTTTAACTCTTGGAGTTGTTTTGACTTCCAACTCTTCATTTATTTGCCTTATTTAAAGGAGTCTTTTGGATTCCAACTCTTCATTTCTTTGCATTATAAAAGGAAGTCGTGGGCAACCATTTTAACCTAATTTTGGCACAAATTTTGGCAGCAAATATATTTTATATTCCTCTTCTTTTTATATACACATTGGCCCTCTAGATTTGTGAGTTCCATCCTTAGATTAGAGGTGTTCTTGGGGCTATTTTGTTGGAGGTTCTTGGAGGAGATTTTGTAGATATTTTGAGTTGATCTTGAGGATGTGATCATTGGTTTCTCATCATGGTTTGAGGTATGGGGTTTTACACAATATGCTCCTTAAATCTCTCGAGAGTTATTCCGTTGATTTCATGTTTAATTGAACTCATATTTGAATTGATAAATTCATTGAAATCTGAAAAATAATTGTTGAAATTATTTTGATTCATGTGGTATCATTATATTGTTGATGAGCAAGTTGTCATGAGATTTTAATATGGCACGGATGTTGGGCACCCGCCAAAATTCCTGTTTCCCGGGTTATGGCTTGATAAAGCATATACGGATGTGGTGAGGCCTGGTGACCCGGTTAAAGTGTTGTTGAGAAATTATATTGATAAATGCTTTGAGATTTGCATTTTGATTTGAATATTCGTACTCGTGTTGTTACGCTTTGTTAATCGTTAATATATTTGTTGAGCATCTTTCCAGTCGTATTGTGTACTTCCCCATATTTTCTTTTAGTGGCAGGTTAGCGCGGATTTTGGGGCGCTATGGAGATTAATTTTAGCGAGGATTGTTTGGGAAAGATTTGTATTATTTTGATGTATAAAGCTTTGAAGATTTGTATTTTATTTTTGAGTTAGTTATTGTATGTAATTCGAGAGATTTGGTATTTAATTTGAAGAGATTGAGATTAGTGAATTTATATTATTGTGGGTTTATTTACATGCTCTATATCTTGTCACTTGTGGATTTGGATTTATTTTATTGCATTAGCGCTCCGTTCGCTCTCTCCGGGCGGGCGGGGTGTTACAAATGGTATCAGAACTTAGGTATACGACAACCCTCGGGGCTTGGGTTTTGGGTTCATTGCGTGGTTAGCAATTTTTGGAGATAGCAAAATTTTAGGTGATATTCGTGATAGGTTTCGAGATTAGAGGTGAGGAATTTATTTTTGG
This sequence comes from Sambucus nigra, assembly GCA_949130495.1. Classification (NCBI taxonomy): domain Eukaryota; kingdom Viridiplantae; phylum Streptophyta; class Magnoliopsida; order Dipsacales; family Adoxaceae; genus Sambucus; species Sambucus nigra. Next base: position 152,201,097 of record OX422216.1, on the reverse strand, counting down.
TGACGTGATTTATTTTTGGAGTCAGTGTAGTGGCCTGATTTTTTAGAGTTAGGCATTCGGCGAATTTGGAGGGCGAAATTCCATTGTTATTGGGGAAGTGTAACAACCCACGTAATTTTGGGCTATTTTAATTAATTTTTGGAAAATGAAGGAAAATAAAGTTTTAGATAAAATTATTTTTATTGCTCAAATATGTTGAATATTATTTTTAAAGGCGAGAATTTCAAACGGTTTCTAAAATGGAGTTAAAACGGATTTTAAAATGATTTTTAAATGTTTTTAACTCTTGGAGTTGTTTTGACTTCCAACTCTTCATTTATTTGCCTTATTTAAAGGAGTCTTTTGGATTCCAACTCTTCATTTCTTTGCATTATAAAAGGAAGTCGTGGGCAACCTTTTTAACCTACTTTTAGCTCAAATTTTGGCAGCAAATATATTTTATATTCCTCTTCTTTTTATATACACATTGGCCCTCTAGATTTGTGAGTTCCATCCTTAGATTAGAGGTGTTCTTGGGGCTATTTTGTTGGAGGTTCTTGGAGGAGATTTTGTAGATATTTTGAGTTGATCTTGAGGATGTGATCATTGGTTTCTCATCATGGTTTGAGGTATGGGGTTTTACACAATATGCTCCTTAAATCTCTCGAGAGTTATTCCGTTGATTTCATGTTTAATTGAACTCATATTTGAATTGATAAATTCATTGAAATCTGAAAAATAATTGTTGAAATTATTTTGATTCATGTGGTATCATTATATTGTTGATGAGCAAGTTGTCATGAGATTTTAATATGGCACGGATGTTGGGCACCCGCCAAAATTCCTATTTCCCGGGTTATGGCTTGATAAAGCATATACAGATGTGGTGAGGACTGGTGACCCGGTTAAAGTGTTGTTGAGAAATTATATTGATAAATGCTTTGAGATTTGCATTTTGATTTGAATATTCGTACTCGTGTTGTTACGCTTTGTTAATCGTTAATATATTTGTTGAGCATCTTTCCAGTTGTATCGTGTACTTCCCCATATTTTCTTTTAGTGGCAGGTTAGCGCGGATTTTGGGGTGCTACGGAGATTAATTTTAGCGAGGATTGTTTGGGAAAGATTTGTATTATTTTGATGTATAGAGCTTTGAAGATTTGTATTTTATTTTCGAGTTAGTTATTGTATGTAATTCGAGAGATTTGGTATTTCATTTGAAGAGATTGAGATTAGTGAATTTATATTATTGTGGGTTTATTTAAATGCTCTATATCTTGTCACTTGTGGATTTGGATTTATTTTATCGCATTAGCGCTCCGTTCGCTCTCCCCGGGCGGGCGGGGTGTTACACCCAGGTCAGACCTTTGATCAACTAGAGAAATATCAAGTGAAATTGAATCCTACCAAATGCATATTCGGAGTACGAGAAGGTATGTTTCTCGAATATATTGTTAACTAACGAGGGATTGAGGCGAACCCTAAAAAGATTAAGGCTCTATTGGAGCTACGATCTCCAACCACAAAGAAGGAAGTGCAAAGCCTCAGAGGGTGAGTTGCAGAACTTAATAGATTTGTGTCACGAGAAACAAACAGATGTCTCCCATTCTTCAAAACACTTCGAAATACTTTAGAGTGGAATGATGAATGCGAGGAGGCCTTTCAAGAATTGAAGAAGTATCTTGGGACAGCTCCACTATTATCTAGACCAGTGATGGGAGAAATAATATACTTGTACCTGGAAGTTTTAGAAAATACAGTGAGCTCGGCGTTGATAAGAGTGGAGGACGGAGTACAAAAATCAGTCTATTACACCAGAAAAACTTTTCGAGGAGCAGAAATCAGATATCCAAGGCTGGAGAAGTTGGCGCTAGCACTAATTGAAGCAAGCGGAAGGATGAGGACATACTTCCAAGCCCATACTATAGTGGTGTACACTGATATGCCATTAAGACAAGCTCTGCATAAACCGAAGAAATCAGGAAGATTGATGCACTGGGAAGTAGAACTTAGTGAATATGATATAATTTATGCACTGGGAAGGGAAGACAGTAGCGGATTTTATCGTAGAATTTACTCAGGAGGATTCTTCCGACGAGCAGGAGTTGAATACAGACCAACCTGTCGATGTTACAGGATCATCAAATTTATATCCCGACCAACTTACGTCGATGGACAAGCAACGAGAAGTGCTGGAGGAGGACAAAAGGAAGCATAAAATATTCCACCGAGGAACTCTGTCTGATCAAGAGTTTGATAATGAAGTACCTATGTGGAATATGTATGTAGATGGCTCTTCGTGCTCTACAGGCATTGGAGAAGGGATTATTTTAAATAGTCCAGATGGGATTGATGTGGAATATGCTTTGCGCTTTCAATTTAAGGCTTCTAATAATGAGGCCGAATATAAAGCAATGATCGTGGCTCTAAGCCTGGCCAAAACCATGAAAGCAGAGCAAGTCGTTGTGTTCAGTGACTCCCAATTAATCGTAAATAAAATTCTAGAGGTGTATGCAGCGAAAGGATAATTAATGGTCAGGTATCATGCAAAAGCGATAAAGGCAGTATCAAGTTTTACTGCAATTTAGTTGATTAGAATACCAAGATTGGAGAATGCAAGAGCAGACGCCCTAGCTCGGTTAGCATCAGCCACACGCATCGAGCTACGAAGAAAAATCCCAATAGAAATCCTGGCTGGTCGAAGCATCGATAAAGATCTGACAATAAACTTCATTGCCCTTGACTTGGGACTATCTTAGATGGACCCCATTAGGGCCTATATTCAAGAGGGGGCTTTACCAACTGATAAACTCGCAGCTAAGAAAATAAAGTTTAGAGCTACTCATTATGTATTGACCAATGGCATTTTATATAGATGAGGAATTATAGTAGGGCTACAAAGATGTGTTCACCCCTTCGAAGTGAAATATTTGATCGAAGAGGTTCATGAAGGGTCTTGTGGAGCCCATGTGGCAGGTCAGACGCTTTTGTAAAGAATAACAACATAGGGGTATTATTGGCTGACGATGAGAGCTGATTATGTAGATTATGCTAAGAATTGTGATAAATGTCAACGCTTCTCTTCTATCCGAAGAACTCCCCAAGAATTGTTAACACCCATCACATCTCCTTGGCCATTTGCCATATGGGGAATAAACTTGGTCGGGCCACTTCCAACGAATATTTAAATGCCTCATTGTTGCTGTGGATTACTTTACCAAATGGGTGGAAGCTGAGCCTCTCATTGATATGACATACGATAAAGTCTATCAATTTATTTGGAAGAATATTATCTATAGATATGGTCTGCCACATGCATTCATTACTGACCATGGAACCCAGTTTGATAACGAGGAGTTTGCAACGTATTGTCATCAATCCAATGAATTGAAGACCCATTCTGCACCAGGCCATCCCCATAGCAATGGGCAAACTGAGGTGATAAATAGAATGCTGCTGAATGGCTTGAGAAATGACTAGATGATGTAAAAGGAAATTGGATTAACGAGCTACATTCTGTGCTGTGGGATTATTATACCACACCACTAATAGCAACTGGAGAGTCTCCATACATGTTGGCGTTTGGGAGTGAGGCTGTCATACCTACTGAATTGGGTTTACCCACGCATAGGGTGCTTAATTTCAAGTCTCCTGTCAGTGATTTGATGAGAAGATTAGACCTGGATATGCTCGAAGAAGTTAAGGAAGAAGTAGCAGTCAGGATTGCAGCGTATCAACAACAAACAACTTTGTTCTATAACAAAAGAGTGAAGAAGTGTGATTTGAAGGAAGGGGATTATGTGCTGAAGAAAGTGATCCAAAAGAATAACAAACTGGAAGCCAATTGGCATGGACCCTACAGAGTAACATAAGTTGTTCGTCCAGGGACATACATGATTGAAACCTTGGAAGGAGAAGAATCCAAGAATGCATGGAATGCAGAGCATGTGCGCAAATATTATCAGTAATTGAAATTCCTATGTAATACAATCTCTTCATCATAAATAAAGTGATGTTTCACCCAGTTTCCCTCTTTGTTGAATTTTTTTCGGAATATTAGTGCTACACACTACACATCAATCAACACCAACTCCGGTTGGCCGAATTTAATTACCACCAACTCCGGTTGGTCGGAAATCAATTTCCACCAATACCGGTTGGTTGGGAAATCAATTACCACTAACTATGGTTGGTCGGGAAATGAATTACCACCAACTCCGATTGGTCCAGAAATCAATTACCACCAACTCTGGTTGGTCGGCAAATCAATTACTACCAACTCCGGTTGGTCAGCAATCAATTACCACCAACTCCGGTTGGTCAGGAACTAATTACCACCAACTTCGATTGGTCGGGAATCAATTAACACCAACTCCGGTTGGTCGGGAACTAATTACCACCAACTTCGATTGGTCGGGAAATAATTACCACCAACTCCTGTTGGTCAGAAATCAATTACCACGAACTCCGATTGGTCGGAAACTAATTACCACGAACTCCGATTGGTCAAAACTAAGCAGGAACATGGGGTGCAAGTCATTCCATTGCTTAGGCCCCAAAGAGTGACAAGTCACTATAATCAAACAATAAATAGGACAAGTTCCATTATAGTTCCATAATCCAAAAACAAAATAGAATGTACATATATTCACAAACAAACAAACAAGGACATTCTACAAATTATTAAGAAGAAAATAAAATGGCAAAGACTAAAAATTTCTTCATTCAAATCAAGTAGAATTACATATGATGTGGAAAATATACTTCATTACATAAAAACCCTATTCTATTGGTTTTTTCCCTTCTGCCTTTGAAACAGGTTCTACCCCAACAGGAGGATCATCTAATGCATAAGCGGAATTTATAAAGTTTAGATCTCGCAACATTCGAACATTCATCACGGATGGACGATCAAGCAAATGCTTTGGGAGAGATATCTACAAGTTTGCATGAAGACTGTAATCGCTGAGATACATGGAGATTAAGCATTGAGGAATTGGCCGAGAAGGAATCCAACTGATGTCAAGCTTAAAAGGAGGCACGGGCCAATCAAGCACTACAAGGTCATAATAATCCCATAAGTAGGGGCCCTGCTCCAATTTTAGCACACACAGTGCATTCATCCACCCTTGCTTATACCCCTCATTATTTGACAGCTGGATCCGAGTATCAAGATGGTAAAGGGCTTCATTATACCCAGCCATCCAAAACCCTTTGGGTTGTTTATGGAACTGATAAGTTAACCTCTCTAGTTGCTCGTGGAGACTCTTCGCCAGAATTTCCTTATTTTCCAAAGCAGAACTCTGGGAAGAGAGTTGGTTAGTAAAATTTAGAATTTTCTTGGACATTTCTGCCAAAGCTTGATTCTTCACCATCAACTGAAATGCCTGATTCTCCAAGGTCGATTGAGTTCTCGCTTCTTCGATAGAAACCCGACCAGCCATTGCTTGTCCACGAGAAGAAGATATTGCTCGTCCACGAGTAGATGTGGAGGGTCCAGCTCTTTTCAAAGTTTCCAACTCATCTCGTAAGTTGGCATTTTCTACCTCCAAAAAAGAAAAGCCTTCATCATTAACAGGGGACCAAGACTCCCAAAGAAGATGCAGCAGATTTGAGTTGTTTTATCTATTCTTGTGAAACAATGTTCTCCTGCTCCAACAACTTGGAGATATGCCTATCCTCTTCAACTTCAAGCTTTAGAACACTCTCTTTCTTCTCATAAGCAGAGATAAACTTGTCATACCCTTTGTCAGCACTCAATTGTTGATTTTTTTTTCTCGTATCCTTGGTACAAAAGGGTAGAATATTCTTTATATTATTGTTGGAGTTCCTCGATAGTTCCTTGGAGATCTTCAATCATCTCGTAGTAGGCCATATTATTGGCAACAGCACGATCGATCAAACACTTCAGGTATTGGTAAGTTTTATCTGCTCGGTCAGAAGCACCTGATCCGAGGATGTCAATTATCTGGGCCTCATTAAGATCTGCATGAACAACTTTAAAATAATCATTGCATTTCTTCATCAATTCTGTGTCATGAGCTAATAAGAGCTCCATCCTGGCCATAAACTAGCAAAGAGAAGAAATAAAAAGAATCAATAATGACACAGACAAAGCAAGTAAAAGAAAAATTCAAGATGAACAACCAAAGTTCGAATTTTATTTCATCATAAGAGAAAATACAAAGTCCGAGGTTACATTCAAAAATAACAAAATAAAAGACCGAATAACTCTACACCTTCTCCTTATTTCCTATAACTACCTCAGAAGGTTTGAAGGAAGAGACTGGTTGCTCGGAGGACAAAGGTAGCTTCTCGACAGAAGTACTGGTTAGTTAGAGTTGCTCAGATCAAGGTTGAATAATAGGAACAGTAGGGACCTGATCTCCAATCACCATAAAAGATTCATCTGAAGCAGCTTCATCCTCTTCCTCTTCTATTGGAGAGGGAGGAGGGACATGAATGTGCTACTGAAATAACTCAGAATTCTCAGTAACTTTCAGCTCCTGTAAGGCTGCAACCCATCCATCCCTAAAATATTTGAGGCTGACATACTCCATTTGAGAAGACATGGCAGCCAAGCCCTTATTCCAGCCTTTATCCCAACCAGCACTGAATCATTTTTTAACCGCCTTATTCCTTTTTGCCTTCTCCGAGGAGGTCCTTTCCCTAAGGAGCTCCTCGACAGCCTTCAACTTCTTTTCGACCTCTATTTTCTGTCACTCAACATCTTGAAGTTTAACAACTTCCTCTTCAACAAACTTGACCTTAACTTCCAGCTCCTTGTTGCTTTGTTCAAAGTCTTTGTTTCTCTGCACAAATTCCTTCAACTTCTTCTCCAATTCCTTGGAGGTATTCACAAATTGATTTCTATCCAGCTCAATGGACTTGAGTTGCTTCTCCCAAGCAACTTTATCTTCCTCGTATTTTTTACGAGAATCTTTTAAAGACTGGGTCAGCCCAACAAAATCTTCCTCTACTCCTCCCGAGGAACTTGAAGCTTTAATAGCTTCATCCTTCTTCAAAATGCTGTTAAAACACATCACCGGCTGAAAAAAGAAATCACTTAAAGTCAATACATGAACATAGTATTAAAGAAATAAAGGGGTCGAGCTAAAGATACTTATTAAGGCAATGTGTTGAGCAGCCAGGGTAGTGATTCTCTCACGAGAAAGAGTATCTTCAATGCCTTGAACTTTTGGGGTAGTTCAGGATTTTACCAAGCCCATAACAGAGCTCGAAGGAACAAAAGTTAGAACACTACCTTCAACATTTAAAGGTTGAGAGATAGGTTCAGAAGGTCTCTTAGAAGATCTTTTCTTTAACCTCCTCAGAGGAGCATGAACATTTTCAATTAAAGACATTGTCTTTATTAGTGATATGACAATAACCTCGCTCGGAGGAGAGATAGAGACAGTCTTGCTCGGAGCCACAGGGGGCTTCTCGCCAATCTTCTTGGCAGCAGCAGCAGCAGGAGGTACATCAGTGGTTTTTGTCGCTTCTTCTGGGACATATTGTTTACTTTTCTCTGCCTGCACAGTGGGAGAGGCAAATTTGTCAAAAAAGGTAGGAGCTCTTGTCTTCTTCATCAAATCACTGATAGGAATACTTGACGCAGAGGAAGAACCTTCCACACTAGTCTCGGAGGATGGCACTTGGTCAAGATTAACTATCACTGGACGAGGATGAGCAGTGAAAGATGAAGAATAACTTTTGTACTGCAACAAGTAAGAAGCAGATCTAATATGCTCCTCAGCAACAAATTAATACAAATCCAAGATAAGTTTCAAATGTTTTAAATTAACATCAGCCTTTTTTAGAGGTTTTCTTTTACTATCAACTGTAACAAACCAAAACAAACATCAATGATGCATTTTATCAAACATAAAGAAAATAAGATTTTAAAAAATAAAACCAACCTATCCCATTGCCATAAGGTGGACATCTGGGACCTTGGTATACATCATCTCCATTTAATGGAGGGTGTTGCCAATTTTTCATCACCACTCCATGATCAAAGTAATTCCTATTGGCATTAGGAAGATTGATAATTAACGCTCTATTCAAAAACCTAGTTTTTAAATAGAAAGTACTATCGCTGATAACCTATCTGTAGCAATACATAATCTCTGGAATCCCTAAACGGGTTCCATGAAGTTAATTTAACTTGTGTACGCCCTTAACTATCCTCCATGTATTTGGACCTATTCTTGCAGGTACAACATCAAAATATTGGTAAAACTCCAAACACAAGGGATTTGGCGGGAAAGAAAAGCCACATTCAGCTATAAAAAGACTGGGGACCCAATGTCCCTCAGCCAAAGAAAAATAATTAGAGGGTTTATAAAGTTCTTCCAAAATAACCCACGAAGGGATTGAAAATTCAGACTGAAATTTGTCAAGCGATTCAATAAGGTAAACCATGATGAACAAAGTAAATAAAAGAGAAGGAAGAAAATCTTACAGAAAAAGAAAAATCAGTTGACAACGAATGATGGAAAGAACGAGGCACACGATAGAAAGAAAATGAAGAGTTCAAAGATACATATTTGAAAAGTGAAAGACAATAGGATTTCTGCCGCACTTAAATACTTTACCTCGAGAATAGAGAAAGGTAATGATTATAAGGGAGGACGTTTGCGTCTCCGGCGACTAAAAGAAGAAAAGGGGCACAAATATCAAAGCGGTCATGAAAATTCAAAATATTTATGAGGCCAGATACTATGCTCTCAAAAAGGAGTTATATACAATGAACATTTTTCTAAAAACCATAAAAACTAATAATATGAGCAGTTTTCGAGCAGAATATTCCACACTTTTTGTCACACCCCAAACCCAATATCCATACTAATCATTTGTTATTAAAATAATTGTATCATAATCTCGAGCCCATTGGAAAATATACTTCATTTATCAATATTTTTCTGCACAATGTGCATAATGAACATAATATTATTCTTATACCATAAAATTCAATATCAGAGTCATAATTAAGCGGACATACAATACTGTGATTAACTATGATCAACTCAATCCATACTAAATCAATATATACAATGTGTGAGTATATTAAAATCTTCAGTGTGACAACGAAAAAATCCCATTTTAAACCCCAGCTCTCTCCAACGGTGCAACTCTCAAAGCTACTGGTCATATGGTATCCTAGCTGGCAGCGTATGAACCTGAAATTGTTAAAATACAAACCGTAAGCATTAAGCTTAGTGAGGTACTCCTTCCCTGCAATAGAATAACAATTCTATATCGAATATGTAGATATAAAATCCGAATAATCCTGCCCATTGGCAATAACAAATCATGGATCATAAGATCCAAATAATTCTTCCCATTGCCAATAACAAATCCTGGAACATAAGTTCCAAATAATTCTACCCTTTGCCAATAACAAATCCTGGAACATAAGTTCCAAATAATTCTTCCCATTGGCAATAACAAATCCTGGAACATAAGTTCCAAATAATTCTGCCCATTGGCAATAACAAATCCTGGAACATTAGTTCCAACAAATCATTGGATCTTTGTCCAATTCCAATCCTGGATCATAAGACCCAAACAAATCCTGGATATTTTAATATCCAAACAAATCCTGAATACCGAAGTATTCAAACCAATCCTGGATCATGAGACCCAAACAAATCCTGGATATTTTAATATCCAAACAAATACTGAATACCAAAGTATTCAAACAAATCCGCTCTTAGAGCTATATTCATATTTATATATGAAACAAATCATAAGTACACTCACCTCGACAGTTTAACTGGCTTTTCCCTTGCCTTTATCCGGTATTTGTTCAATCATCTCTTCTTCCCTTACTATCATTCTTATAATATTAGTATCATCATAAGAATATCAATAATCCAAAGAATGATTTAAACATAATTCAATCCATAAGCATCACATGATTCCATTCAAATAATTTATCACAAGTGAAGTTCCACCCAAATCCATGTTAATATATTTAACATATCCAAATCATAGACCAAATATAAATTCATTTATTCCTTGTAATTCAATCCTTGTCTTGTTAATATTACAATACAAAAGACGGTACATCATTTGAAGTCTCTTAGAGCAAGATATGCCCATTTCTTTACCACATAGCAAATCTACCCTATAGGCTCTTTTATCGTTCATTCAACTTCCACGAATTTCCATAATTTTTCTACATCATAAATTTATATGATATTTAAACAAACATCAGTAAACATATTTAAAAATACAATATTAAAATTTCATAATTTTCAGAGTTCATTTGCTATGTCAAGCAAAACATCGAACACATGGCGGGCATACTTTCACCCTTAGGGCAGATTTCATCCCCGAACTTCAAACTCTCACCAAAGACTCATTTCTTGGTATTTTCTCATGGTTTTCGGATATGTCATACATATATGAGTCCAGGTTAATATCCAATTGAAATAAATCAATTCCAGTAAGTATAGAGAAATATATGGAAGTTTGAATAAACAAGGCTCCTAAACAAAACAATCTCAAGGGTTTACACATTCAAGTTTACTTAAACTTGCATCTATCCATAAGTACATATCTAGACATGGAATTTCAGTAAAAAAATTATTATTTCAATCATTTAATAATTAATACAAAAAATAAACAAGATTTATGGATGGAAATACCTTAGGGGCTTTTACGTAATTTTTCTATGAATTTTTCTTCAATTTCTCCTCACACTTTCTTCCTAAACTTCAAAACTCTCTTTCCTTAGGTTAAAACTATTCCATGGCTGAAATATGCTGAAGGAATAGCTTAATTAAAGGGTTTTAAGTCAGCATAAGGCCACCCCCTTTTGGTCCAATCAAAATATAACATGTGGCATTACATAAAACAAAATATCATTTAAGGCTAAATGACTACTTTACCCCCTGTTCGTAAAAAGACAATATCTTCCCACTCGGATGTTCGTTCGATGAACCGTTTGTTTTGTTATAAACCTAACTCATATATCTACAAATATCTAGTTTACACCTCAAGTTCATTGTTATGTCAAAAAGGCCAAAACTAGCCTCCAACAGGAACATTCCTACCGAAAACTTTAAAATTTCACATTTGTAACTAATTCGATATTTCAAGCTTTATGAAGGTAGGATTAAACTAAACATAATTAATTACATTATATATATACTAATAACATATTATTCATATCACATAAGCTAATCATGATTTAAACATGATTTATCATAATTATATTCGGGTTGTCACACTTTTCTTCAACCTCAAACTGTGAAACATTGGGGGCTTCTGTTGATACCAAATTTAGTCTGCTGATGTGGACCATTCACTTGAAGACACATGTCAACCTACGTGGAAATTACAAATACTTTCAACGAACAACATAATATCACCAAGCTACTCAAGTGCCCCGAGCAACTCAATCATACCGAGAAGCTTAGGCGCCTCGAGGAGCTTAAGGCTTCGAGCAACTTAAGTGTACCGAGCAACTCAAGTGATCCGAGCAAGTCAACGTACAGAGCATCCAAATTAGGAGAATCAAAAAGACGACTGCGCATTAAATGCACATTATTATCATACAGATGTATATGACTACTAGATAACAATGCATTGTCCTTTCCCATTGTGACACCCCGTGATCCGAAATGAGGGGTGGCTAGCCCAATACTCCAATATGATAGGAGTCCCAAATGGAATCATTCTCAGCATCACAATAAAATATAGAGTATCCAGGATAACCACCCAATATTTCAGGAAACTGGTTGCCAAAAATTTTATTTTAAAGTTAAAGAAAGAAAATTAAACAACCCAATACTGAAAAGAAAAAGTGGAAACCCCAAGATTATATTACAATAACGACAAGTAAACAATAAGAGAATCAAATGTGTTTTCGGTCCACAAATACATGCAACAGTATGAAACAAATTCAATAATTATTTAATACATTACATTAAACACTTACAAAGGCTTGGTACTTACGCCCGAATAAAAGATTTGATCTTAACTAGAGTGAGAAAAATGAAAACGGCTATACAATAACCTGTAATACTCGCAAAGCATCACGGCTCGCCAAAATCACCCGAATAGGAAAGTCAGAAGAGGAATCCTTGCGGCGGAGTACCTGAGCGGATACAAGATGCATGCACAACAAGAAATATGAACGGGTCAGGGCCCGATTCTATATGATTACCAGATGAATAAAAAGTATGACAGTTATGGATGGTAAATCATACTAAGAGAAATAAGAATCTACCTACACAATTTAAAACATAAGCTAAGACAATTCAATTAAGCATAATTTTAATTATGTTATGCAAGAGAATAAGAATAATTAACTTAAATCTAAAACTTCATCATGTACTCTGAATCATTTCTTAGTTCCTTTCCTTATTAGGAATATATAATTACCATTAAGCGCTTTGTGGCTTTTATCTCAATTACCCGCCCTCCATGATATTCCATTCCTTATCAGGAATATAATCATCATCAAATGATCTTTATGGCATTTCATTGTGCTCTTTATGTCACTACATCATGCTCTTTATGTCATATCTCATACATCAAGTCCCAGTTGATTATGAATAGTTATATTTATATACATATAACGTTTCTAAGACCGCCCCTCCGAGTTTCCCAAATAGGCGCGCCCCTAAATGACCATCACCTTTCAGGGCCTATCTATACAAGACAATCTGGGCACCTATAAAGCAAGACGTCGGGAAGCGCTCATATGCCTGTGGGAGAGTCAAGACCACACCCGGAATCTCCTCACCAGCACAGAAAACATAACATAATCGCTCATATGGCCTATGGACTATATCCTCCCTGCATTCGTTAGCCAGGGGGCATCACCAAGCAAGCGAACTTCCCTTATGATGTCATTTAGAGAGGTGTGTTTAAGTAAATTAACCTTTACATATTCATGATTAAGTAAATTATCATTTACCATCATTATTACCATTTCCATTTCATTTCCTCTCCATATATATGATTCATTTTATCCGAAACCATAATCATTTACATTATTGCAAATACCTTATATTATACATGGAGCCATACTTAATACATCTTATCGTTGTAACCTCGATGTATCAACAATCTTTCAATTTATTCTTCCAACATCCTTTTTCTGTATTGTTATAAACCATCAATACTAACATATCTCAATTGAGCTTCTAAAGTCTCCCAAATATAACATTACAACTCCTAGTTTAATATTAATCAACTAGAAGAAAGGATGCCCTAACATCCATTTGGCATATCCCCAAAAAAGCCCCACATAACCTATTTCTAATGTAGGGTGGATACTAATTCATTTAGGACTCTAAAAGTCGACATTTACTTCATTCAAGAAGGTTCCTAGTCCATATTGAAGAAAATAAATCTAGGAAACAAAATAAGGTTTAAGGATGAAAAACAGGGGACCAGTCGACCGGTCTTGAGATCACGGTCGACCATGTCTCCAGATTTTGCGTACAAAGAAAAGAAAAAAGCTCAGAATGGAGGGGCCGGTCGATCGATCGGAGAACCGCGGCCGATCGCACGTGATATTTATGCCTTTGTGGGAAAGCAGTAAGCCCTCCCGCGAAGGCCCGGTCGACCGGTCCTAGGACCGCGGTCGACCGGTCATAGCAGACCTAGGGTTCTTTTATCTTCCAAAACTAAACCCAAATGATGATTTAAATTTTCCCAAATCTCAAATCTCTTCCATTTTGAACTCAACCAACAACCTTTATCTACCCAAAGATTATCCTACATGATTTCTAACCATTATAATTCACAATTTATCATCAAAACTAAGATTAGAGTTTAAATCCCATAAATTTCATTTTTGATCCATAAATGCAAATACACAACTATCACACAAATTATTCATCTTAAATCACATATTAGCAAGTAGAAAACTTGCCTTGAAGTTGAAATCTCAGGTTTCTTTGTGTAGTAGCAACAATCCATCTTCAATCTTCATTTTCTCTCTTATTTCTCCACTTTTCTCTTCTTCTCTCTGTCTCTCCTTTTGTCTCTATGTTTAAGGCAATAAATAGGGAAATTAGGGGATTTAGAAGACTAAAATCGGGGATTAACACAAGTCTCCCAACTTAAGTGGTTAATATCACATTAAAATGACTCGCAAATACGCATTTAAGTCAAAACCAGATAAAAGTGACCAAAACACAAAAATACAATATGACACTTATTTTGACTTTCTCGCACCTTTCGGGACTAACTACGCCCTCTAAAATGGCATCCGAAAATTTTATAAATTATTTCAAGTTCCGATTTCATTTAAACCATAGTGTCATTTAAAGCACATGACACTATAAAACATACAACAGAATGATATTTACTTAAACATACAGTAAATACTAACTTTCAACTCCTTAAATTAATATTTACTCTAGTCCCAACATTTTATATAATTACTTTATGCAGTAAATTAATATAAATTTAATGACATTTTTGTCCATTAGCATTTTATATGTCGTACGCCGTTACACCGTTGAAGAAATTCAAGATTTATACGCTCATCAACGGATCCGAATATCAAAAGGAGAAGATGAATCAGGGAACAGACCGGATCGATCCGGCCCAGATAAAAGAACCGATCCGGTTAATTCGGACCGATCCGCCTAAAGAGACCGGACCGATCTGACTGCTAAAGTGAGGCCAGTATACCCCGAATCCATAGCGAACCGATGAAGATAAAAATCCGAACCGATTCGATGCCAACCGGACCGATCCACCTGCAATTAAAAGAATCGATCCGGTCTATCGGACCGATCCGCCCAACAACCGGACCGGTCCGCCTGGGATAATTACGGACAGTCCCATTTTTTGAAAATACTTTCCTTGGTTTTCTTATTTATACCAACTTCGGGAGAGTTATTTTTAAGACTTTTCAAGACGATTTTTAGAGTCCTAAATACTCTAAGTCTTCACCTTTTTGATGTGCAAAACATCTTTTTGATTCACACAATTGACAAACCTTTGTGGATCTTTTTGTGTAACCCAAGAACACAACTTTGAGTTTGTTCAAACCTTTGTGGAGAGATATTTGCAACCGAGGGTTGCGTGTCATTGCTGAGGGAGTCTCTACAAAGTTTTATGGCTGCGTGTCATTGAGGAGTGCTGCGGTTCTTCCTTTGCTGATTGGACTGAGGTTCATGTGGGTTCGTTGCGTGTGGATTCATTGCTGACGACATCGACCGACGCCTGCGGGTATTCGTGTGTCACTGTATTTCATTGTAATCCGTGTAAGTTGCGATTTACTTATTATAGTGAAATAGAAGGTTTTGCCCTGCGGGGATTTTTCCTTAAACTTGTTTCGCATACTTTATTTGTTTATGGGTTGACACACGCACCGTAGATGCATGTCTAGGGGTTGATTTTATTTGGTTTAATACTAGATGCTAATTAAATAAGGGTTACTTGAAAAACTTGCGAATTTAATTTAAATCGATATTACACGCGTTCTCAAATTGGTATCAGAGCGGGTTGCGCTAATTTATTGCGTATTCCTATTTTCCGCAAAATCGTGTGATATTGATTTTTTTTTAAATCCGTTTTGTGAAAAATCGCAATTTTTCCTATGGAGCACTTATATAATCGGATGCCTATTTTTGACGGGTCTAATTATGTCTACTGGAAAGCTCGTATGAAATCGATTTTAAAATCTATTGACGAGCGTGTTTGGTTGCTTTGCGAAAATGGTTAGAATCCTCCCACGGTCACTGTTAATAACATCACCACTTTAAAACCCGTGTCAGCCTGGACTGAAGATGATTATAAAATGTCCAATTTTAATTCCCGTGGTCTGAGTGCTGTTTCTGGAGCTGTCTCACCTGATGAGTTTCGTCGAATTATGACGTGCACCACGTCTAAAGAGGCTTGGGATGTTTTGAAATTGACACATGAGGGTACGAATGCGATTAAAGAGTCAAAATTACAAAATTTGGCCACCCAATTTGAGACTATGACCATGTCTGAGTCCGAATGCTTTGATGATTTTTATGCACGATTGTCGGACATTGTTAACACATGTTTTAATTTGGGTGAAGTGATTCATAACACGCGTGTCGTTAAAAATATTTTGAGATCTCTCCCAAAACGCTTTATTCCTAAAGTCACTGTTTTGAACTCTTTGGGAAATTTGAAATCACTTAAGTTGGAAGAACTTGTAGGAGATCTTCAAACCTATGAGATTGACATGTTTTCCAAAACCATTAAGGCTAAGTATAAAGGCATTGCTTTAAAGACTCATTTTAATAAAAAGAAAGAAACAGTTTGTGAGTCCGATTCTGAGGGAGATTTTGATTTTAATGATATGACCTTGTTTGCGAAAAATTTTAAAAAATTTCTCAGCATGAACAAAAATAATTCTTCCAATAAAAAGAATTTTTTTGAGAAAAATAAAAAGAAAGGAAAGGCCAAAGAAAGTGGTGAGAGGGAAAAAGAAAATAAATCCTATGAGGAGTGCGAGGAAGATTTTGAGAACGTCACTTGTTTTGAATGTGGGGGTAAGGGACATAAGTCGTTTGAGTGTCCTACGTGGCTTAGAAAGAAAGGAAAGAAAGTAGCTATGCCCGCCACACTTAGTGATAGTAGTGAAGGTGAGGGTGATGAGACTAGTGGTGAGAAGTTTGTATCTTTTTCTAGTCGTGTGAGCACACCCACCTTGTCCCACAATAGTGCACACGAAAGTGATAGTGATGGTTTGAGCGCTTCAAGTGAGGGAGAAAGTGAGAGTGAAAGTGGAGATGAAAGTGAGCTCCAAAAAGATTTTAGAGAGTTGTACACCGAGACCTTGAAAACAAAAAGGTATAATAGGGATTTAGGTCGTCGGGTTTTAGATTTGGAGAAAGAGAAGGAGGTTTTGAGAAAGGAGAAGTGTGATTTGGCCGACACATTGTCTAGTCTGACGACACGTGTATCCCAACTCGAGAGTGATCTCGAACGTGCCAGGGTCGTCAAAGTCAAGTTTGAGAACGCACCTAAGAAGGTTGAAAAGGTGGTTCTTAAGGGTAAAGGTGAGAAGTTAGGAATAAGTCATGACGGTGCTTCTTCTTCCCAATTAGCACCCGAGCCGATTCCCACTTTAGTGACAGTTTCACATGTGTCTCACCCTAACCCACCTAGGCATCCCATTCCTTTTAGTAAAGTGCGTCCTAGAGTTTTTGAGAGAGGTGTTCCTAGGCCTATTTATGTTTGTTCCCATTGCAAGAGGAGAGGACACCTTAGGGAATTTTTCTTTAAGTTGGGTTATGTGTCACGTTTTGCTTCTACACGTGTTTCTGGCACACATGCACCCACACATGATACTTTACATGCTCCCGGAGACTACATGAGAGAGTTTGCACATTTAGGAGAGCAAGTTAAGTTTTTAGTCAAAACTTCACAAGAACTGATGGAGGTTTTTCATAAGTTGTCACCACCTTTGGAAAACCCCTCTGCACCTAATGATTGAGGTTTGACTTGTTTACTAGCATAGGGTGATTTTCATGATGACATTGTTTGCCTATTGCTAGTATGTATCATTTTGTATGTTTTATTTTTTTTGAAAATTTTTAAAAATACAAAAAGATTTTATTTTCATAAAATTTTGAGAAAATCCAAAAAGATTTTTGTATTTTTTTGGCACCGTTTATGGATGGAAACTTAGGATGACCAAGTCACAACATCATTCCATTTCACATGTGACTATTTGATAGTGTTTTGAGACAATAGGTCAATTCATCCATGTGCTTTATAATGTTTGGAGTCATTAAGATGTAATTAAGCGTTACCTCCTACATGTTTGACTCATGTTTCCTTTATTGCACACATGCACAGATTTGTTTGATTATTGTGCTTGCCTTATCACATGTTGGTTGGGTGTTTTCACTTCAATCCTGTCCTTAAAACGAACCAAGCGCGATAAATTTTGATAAGAAAATTGGGCATATAAAAACCTTTTGTGAGTTTGTGTGCTTTATTTGTAAAATGGGGAGGGGCTGCGAAAGGTAATTATCTATCCTTTGCGCAAAAGCCACCGTTAAAAAGGACCTAAAAAATTGAGGAATTTTATTATCCGAGGTCCAAAGAGGTTAAAAGAGCCCGAAAAAATTGAAAGGCAATAAAAATATCTTCATGCCAAAAAGGGGCCATTTAGGTTTTTGCACAAAGTTTGAGAATTTAGATCACCTCTAAAAGAAAATATATATGAGGGAGTTTGGTTGGAGAATTAAAACGGGTTTGCACGTCCTTGAAATTATTGAAAATGCGCTACATAGTTTTGGACGTTATTGGTGTGGAAATCATTTTGACTTTGATTTGATGATTTACATAAGACAATGTCATCTAAATTCAACAGATTTTTACACCTAAGGATACCTTTGATGTTCATTCGATAGGGGTACACATATGCATCGTGCACATATGATTGATTGAGTTGATTTACCTATCGAATGTGTTCACACCCATTCATTCCATTTTCATGACTTGGTTGTTTGAGTCTAAAGCCATGGTGTAATTTTTGTATCATATTTGTTCATATTGGTATCCTATCTTTGTATGAAAAATTTGAAAATTCAAAAATAGTTTGTGCTGTTTTGTGTACCGTGACACCCCGATTTTGCTATTTGATTTATTTCTCTCATTTGTCTATTTGGGGACATCATAAAAAGGTGGAGAAAGAATTATGATATTATGGGGGAGTTTTGAAATTTTGAGTTTGCTCATAATTTGGTATCTATATTTATTTCATTTCAAACTCGATATGTCACTTGGTATTTTGCTTTATCTCACGTGTGTAGGTACTACATGGATTATCATTGAATTGCACACCCTGATGAGAAAAGCGTTGAGATTCCTGAAGATTTGAAGATCAAACGATGCAGTCTTATTCACTTGTACTCTTTCAGTTTTGGGTTCATGGAAGGGTAGATTTGTATAGGCATTTTTTTGATAATTCGGATGTTTGTTTTTATGTATGTACCGGCATAGACATAGGGGGAGATTTGTAAGGACATTTTGTCCATTAGCATTTTATATGTCGTACGCCGTTACACCGTTGAAGAAATTCAAGATCTATACGCTCATCAACGGATCCGAATATCAAAAGGAGAAGATGAATCAGGGAACAGACCGGACCGATCCGGCCCAGATAAAAGAACTGATCCGGTTAATCCGGACCGATCCGCCTAAAGAGACCGGACCGATCTGACTGCTAAAGTGAGGCCAGTATACCCCGGATCCATAGCGAACCGATGAAGATAAAAAGCCGAACCGATCCGATGCCAACCGGACCGATTAGCCTGCAATTAAAAGAACCGATTCGGTCTACCGGACCGATCCGCCCAACAACCGGACCGGTCCGCCTGGGATAATTACGGACAGTCCCAGTTTTTGAAAACTCTTTCCTTGGTTTTCTTATTTATACCAACTTCGGGCGAGTTATTTTTAAGACTTTTCAAGACGATTTTTAGAGTCCTAAATACTCTAAGTCTTCACCTTTTTGATGTGCAAAACATCTTTTTTATTCACACAATTGCCAAACCTTTGTGGATCTTTTTGTGTAACCCAAGAACACAACTTTGAGTTTGTTCAAACCTTTGTGGAGAGATCTTTGTAACCGAGGGCTGCGTGTCATTGCTGAGGGAGTCTCTACAAAGTTTTATGGCTGCGTGTCATTGAGGAGTGTTGCGGTTCTTCCTTTGCTGGTTGGACTGAGGTTCATGTGGGTTCGCTGCGTGTGGATTCATTGCTGACAACATCGACCGACGCCTGCGGGTATTCGTGTGTCACTGTATTTCATTGTAATCCGTGTAAGTTGCGATTTACTTATTATAGTGAAATAAAAGGTTTTTCCCTGCGGGGATTTTTCCTTAAACTTGTTTCGCATACTTTATTTGTTTATGGGTTGACACACGCACCGTAGATGCATGTCTAGGGGTTGATTTTATTTGGTTTAAAAGTAGACGCTAATTTAATAAGGGTTACTTGAAAAACTTGCGAATTTAATTTAAATCGATATTACACGCGTTCTCAATAAAATTAGCCTCCTAAAAGTGAGGGTTGTTACATACCCCCCCCCCCTTATGAGGG
Organism: Sambucus nigra; assembly: GCA_949130495.1. Classification (NCBI taxonomy): domain Eukaryota; kingdom Viridiplantae; phylum Streptophyta; class Magnoliopsida; order Dipsacales; family Adoxaceae; genus Sambucus; species Sambucus nigra. The sequence continues at coordinate 152,181,048 of OX422216.1, read as the reverse complement.
AATTTTTCCCTCAAAATTCAGGCGTACCCTAATCACATAAGGGTTTATTATTCTAAACTATTGTTCTAACACCCGTAACAAATCCCTCGTTACTGTGGTGTCCCAAATGGACTCAGACTAAGGTCGTCACTATCGATCTCAGTCAATATTCTTCGTGCTCTAGCATAGCACCAAGGCGTCTCTCAAGAACCATCAATCCAACCGTCTTACAATGGAAGGAGATACCCACACAACTCGGCATAAACCAGTATACTCCCTTAATCACTTTACATCCCTCCTCGGGGATACTTATACCAACGCTAAATGGCTTAATCCCAGCACCAATCAACTTCTCTTCGTATAAGCGTAGCCTAATCCTTTAAAAAATGTTCCGAGACTACTCTAAGTCCACAGAACATTATTGACCACTGGTTCCACCCAATGAATATGCGAATTACTTACCCGGCTACAACAAGGCCACATAAGGTACCATACCTTAGGAAATAATCCGTAAGGCTACTCAAAAAGTCCAAGTATTGTTTGAAAATTTTCATTCCCTCCATTAAGCCTAAGGTGTACATTCGAGATATTCATTTCGGCATAAAGTTAACTTCCTCAACTTTAGGGTGGTAGGATTTACGACATTTTCATACGGTTCCCATTTCTTCATGGAAACTTTACCAAGCTTTCGACTTGAATATCTAGTCTCGGTCCACCACCAGTGATGGCACTTCATACGGTTCTACCATACCTCCATAGAGGGTGGGGCGTACACCTCTACATATTGTCCACCCATAATGGCTGGAGAAGTAACGATTCGGTCGAATGATCAACAATTTTCTCAGATAGGATTACGACCAGTTCGGTGCCAGCAATTTAATAAAGACATCTATGAACATTCCATTCTTCGTTCCACCACTAGTCTCTTCACACTAGTAGGTGAAGTGGTCAATCACGGACATAAATACTCTTGCTATAAAGTCTTTCGAGTTATGCCCATTCTACTTGTTTTTCCATGCCTTCCTTAATATCTCCGATGGGTTTCCTACTTGACGCATCTACTACCCCATTCACATTCCCTTAGCGAAGGGAAGTTTCCAATCGATAACCCTTTATGAATGTCATACACCAACTCGATCCCTTCCACTACAGCTTGCAAGAACTTGTTGCTCGGGAGAAAGACCAAATTTCCTACTCAGGAAGTAGTGCCTCGTTTCTTTAAGTCGACCACCACCGCAATGAATTTTTATTTTTATTTTTTATATCAAGTGTAGAATAATACTTCCCAAAAATTTTAAGCTTGTGAGACGCAAAAATAATAGGTCCATGCTCCAGTATTATTACTCCCCATTCCTCGCAGAGACTTATCCCTTAAATCCACCCTCGAGCTTAACCATATAGACTCAGGAGTAAAAATTAACTCCTTCTTTTAACTCCCCATAAATTAAGTTACCAACATAATTCTCTATCTCGGAGAGGCCTCATCTTCTTTGGCCTACCCTTCCAAACCTCTCGATATTCCATAACTATCGTTCCTAGGGACCTAATCCATCCTAGAGTTAACCCACAACCTATACGTGGTCAACCTCCTACAACTTGCCTACCTAAACGTCACCTGCCCTAAAGGCCTTACATCGTAACGACCCTAAGGTCGATATCTATTTGTATCCTATCTAAGTTGTTTATATATTATACTAAGTATATCCCTAGTGCCCAAGACCTTTCTCAACTTCTAACATTCGCTCGATTTCATGCGTGGGACGTCTCGCCGAAGTTAAATCCAAACAAGGAACCCTCCCGTTACACTACTACCTCGCATCGTCAGTCATCAAGATATGACGGTCTAAGACACATGATCAAGACCGGTGAAAAATTTAATTCACAACCTTACTAATAAGATTTTACTTTTATGTTATATCATTAAAATAATCAGAGATTTCATTTTATCAGGCATTTACCTTCTGCAAAATCTTACAATTATATACCCCAATATATATACATGGCCTTCTCATCAAGGCATAATCCAGAAGTCTCAATTCGACTTCATATCTCAGTCTCCCTCACATCGATCAGAGGAGAGAACTATATACAGTTCTTCGATCTTGCACTTTAGTAGCCCTTAATCACTTAACTACGTGATTTTCGGCTAAACTTTTCAACCCAATCTCAATTAACAAACTAGAATAAAATAAGAGAAAGGAAAAGTAGAATCTTTCCACTCCCAATGTCATTAAGGCTGACGCGTGGAGCGTCCTGCAAAAGCGGAATCCAAACAAGGAACCCCTCCTATACATTACTACTTAACCTTGTTGGTCGTGGAAATAAGGCATAACAACCACATACAATGCAAAACAAACAACCAAACATTCAAACAAGGTAACACATAATGCAAGTAGCACATATGACACATATACATTTACAATATTATCACTCGCCTCATAACGAGTGAAGAAAACATAAGACTTCCGTACCACGGAAGTCATATAATTACCCTATCTATGATAGCGTCAATACTATTACAAGCGTGATATACACACCCGAATCTAGAGCAAACACAATACTACTCTATTTTATCGCGGGGGATGCACCACCCACTACAAAGGTGGAATTACCACCAACATTCTTTCTAATCACTCCGGGTTAATACTAATGGTTCTCAGACACCGTATTCGAGTCCTATTCCACCCAATTTACTCCCATATATGCCCTAGCTAGGCATCCTTACCTTTTCCTTTATTCTCTAATCAACAAAAATCAAAATGAGTGGTTCTACATTCCACATCATAGCCCTGGCGGTCAAACAATTTCCCACCCAGTCCCCTTATCTTCTTCGACAAAAGAGAGCACAGTACCGACCTCCCCTTCTTTAATTCAATGAATCCTCCCTGGGCGTATATCCACCAATGGGGTTTCATGAACACAATTCCTTCAGAAGTGTTAATGACACTTATTTTGGAGCCTATCGATCCACTGAAGGGCTCTTCCGCCATTCTTATCATCTGGGCACTTCTATACCCCTCCTCTAGGCCAAACTCCTGGACCTTGTGCTTGTGCATCCATCAACTGGGGACGCGTCTCTTCCATCTCACTTCCACAAGTGGCCCTTACCATGGGATCTTCTCCACTTCAATGTGACATCGCTTGGAATCCCAAGCTTAGTACCACTCTCTACTTCTCGTGGTACTCGAAAACTATTTCTACTATATTTAGTAGTCGAAGTAGCATTATAAGGAAGTTCTACAAAAAGGGAGCAACCACCAAAGCAGTCCTCATCTCCGACCACAAATTTTAGTCCTAAGTTCTTCCATCTAGTGACGCCTTCACAACGACCTTCTCTGGCGTCCTTCTTCAGTCGACCTACGAATCTCACACGAATGCGCAAAAGATTCTATGGGTTCTACCTCACGACGGAAGAATGAAATCTCATAAAAAAATGATCTTAATCCTAAGGCTCTATGTCAAATTAAAAGCAATGCTGGAAATGTAAGGCGAACACACAGATTCATAAGCACTCTAGAACCTGATGCTCTGATACCATCTATGACACCCCGTGAGTCGAAATAAGGGGTGGCCAGCCCAATACTCCAATATGACAGGAATCCCGGATGGAATCATTCTCAGCATCACAATAAAATATAGAGTATCCAGGATAACCACCCAATAGTTCAGAAAACGGGTTGCCAAAAATTTTGTTTTAAAGTTAAAGAAAGAAAATTAAACAACCCAATACTAAAAAGAAAAAGTGGAAACCCCAAGATTATATTACAATAACAACAAGTAAACAATAAGAGGACCAAATGTGTTACCGGTCCACAGATACATGCAACAGTATGAAACAAATTCAATAATTATTTAATACATTACATTAAACACTTACAAAGGCTTGGGCCTCACGCCCGAATAAAAGACTTGATCTTAACTAGAGTGAGAAAAATGAAAACGGCTATACAATATAACCCGTAATACCCGCAAAGCATCATGGATCGCCAAAATCACCGGAATAGGAAAGTCAGAACAGGCATCCTTGCGGCGGAGTACCTGAACGGATACAAGATGCATGCACAACAAGAAATATGAACGGGCCAGGGCCGGGTTCTATATGATTACCAGATGAATAAAAAGAATGACAGTTATGGATGGTAAATCATGACTAAGAGAAATAAGAATCTACCTACACAATTTAAAACAGAAGCTCAGACAATTCAATTAATCATAATTTTAATTATGTTATGCAAGAGAATAAGAATAATTAACATAAATCTAAAACTTCATCATGTACTCTGAATCATTTCTTAGTTCCTTTCCTTATTAGTAATATATAATTACCATTAAGCGCTTTGTGGCTTTTATCTCAATTAGGCTTTTATCTCAATTACCTTCCCTCCATGGCATTCCATTCCTTATCAGGAATATAATCATCATCAAATGCTCTTTATGGCATTTCATTGTGCTCTTTATGGCACTGCATCATGCTCTTTATGGCATATCTCATACATCAAGTCCCACTTGATTATGAATAGTTATATTTATATACATATAACGTTTCTAAGATCGCCCCTCCGAGTTTCCTCATTGGGGGCACCCCTAAATGACCATCATATTCCAAGGCCTATCTATAAAAGACAACCTGGGCACCTATAACGCAAGACGTCGGGAAGTGGCCATATGCCTGCGGGAGAGTCAAGACCACACCCGAAATCTCCTCACCAGCGCAGAAAACATAGCACAATCGCTCATATGGCCTATGGACTATATCCTCCCTGCATTCGTTAGCCAGGGGTAATCACCAAACGCGCAAACTTCCCTTATGATGTCATTTAGAGAGGTTTGTTTAAGTAAATTAACCTTTACCATATTCATGATTAAGTAAATTATCATTTACCATCAATATTATCATTTCCATTTTATCCGAAACCATAATCATTTACATTATTGCAAATACCTCATATTATACCCGGAGTCATACTTAATACATTTTATCGTTGTAACCTCGATGCATCAACAAGCTTTCAATTTATTCTTCCAACACCCTTTTGCGGTATTGTTATAAACCATCAATACTAACATATTCAATTGAGCTTCTAAAGTCTCCCAAATATAACATTACAACTCCTAGTTTAATATTAATCAACTAGAAGAAAGGATGCCCTAACATCCATTTGGCATATCCCCGAAAAAGCCCCCACATAACCTATTTCTAATGTAGGGTGGATACTAATTCATCTAGGACTCTAAAAGTCTACATTTACTTCATTCAAGAAGGTTCCTAGTCCATATTGAAGAAAATAAATCTAGGAAACAAAATAAGGTTTAAGGATGAAAAACAGGGGACCGGTCGACCGGTCCTGAGACCGCGGTCGATCGTGTCTCCAAATTTTGCCTACAAAGAAAAGCAAAAAGCTCATAATGGAGGGGCCGGTCGACCGGTCAGAGAACCACGGTCGATCCCACGTGACATTTATGCCTTTGTGGGAAAGCAGTAAGCCTTCCCGTGAAGGCCCGATCGACCGGTCCTGGGACCGCGGTCGACCGGTCATAGCAGACCTAGGGTTCTTTTATCTTCCAAAAATAAACCCAAGTGATGATTTAAATTTTCCCAAATCTCAAATCTCTTCCATTTTGAACTCAACCAACAACCTTTATCTACCCAAAGATTATCCTACATGATTTCTAACCATTATAATTCACAATTTTATCATCAAAACTAAGATTAGAGTTTAAATCGCATAAATTGCATTTTTTATCCATAAATGCAAATACACAACTATCACACAAATTATTCATCTTAAATCACATATTAACACGTAGAAAACTTTCCTTGAAGTTGAAATCTCAAGTTTCTTTGTGTAGTAGCAAGAATCCATCTTCAATCTTCATTTTCTCTCTTCTTTCTTCACTTTTCTCTTCTTCTCTCTTTGTCTCCTTTTCTCTCTATGTTTAAGACAATAAATAGGGAAATTAGGGGATTTAGAAGACTAAAATCGGGGCTTAACACAAGTCTCCCAACTTAACACAAATCTTCATTTAAGCACTTGCTGATTTTTAAACTATTTTCAACTCGGGCTCTGACCCATTTATAGCAAATCACTTTTCTTTTGTCAAATTATTTTAGGTCCCCAGCCACAGGGACACCAAGTGGAGGAGTTTCATTCATTTGACGAGCTATAACTGTTGTGGAAGTTACAGGACTTGGTAGTAGACGCCTCCGTGACTTTTGTTTCTTAATCTTGAGCAATTTACTTTAGTTAGGTCATACTGCCCCCTTTACTTATTCATATAGTTAGATATTATGGATTTATTTATTTACTCCTTTTAGTAGTTGGTTTATTTTTTTGCATTATTGTATTTGGTATTTAGGCTGGAAGTGTTTAATCTAGTCACATTCATTATTTCATTCATTTTATTTCATATGAGATTAGTTTGAATGTTGTATGTTTAATAATTGCTTAATTTTATTTTTATGTTAATTAAAAGATAAAATTTTGACATCAACCTTTTTAAATATTAGGTGGTTAATGTTAATAATAAGTTTTCGATAGTGATGCATATTCTGAACCAACTGGATATTCTGATTTAATTTAATATAGGACTGATCACTCGGTATTTAATTAGGCGGGGTGTCACATGCAGTATCAGAGAATTAGGTTCTAGAGTTCTTAGGATCTTTCCGGATTGTTATGCTTCCAGTGTAGCTTTCTTTGATATAGAGCCCTGTATTTAGGACCGTTGTATTCATTAATTGTGACTTTTACGTCTTCATATATTTGAGATATTTAATGTGGACTTATAAAGCTTCCCTCTCATTTTAGATGCCCCCCAGACGTGCATAATGAGGTCTTAGGGATGCCCAGCCCGAGCCCCAGCCAGCTCTGGCCCAAGGCATGATGAATGATGTGGAGGGTGAAACTATCGTAGCGCAAGAGGTAAATGGAGCTTTGGATGTGGGATAACAGGTCCCACTCCAAGCACCAGTGGTGGACTCATCACCAGCTAACGCATGACCTTCTGATTGGAAGAGAGTCCAAGATTCCTTCCAGAAGGCAGACCCTCTGAAGTTTGCAGGGAGTTCAGATGTTGTGGTAGCGAGCTAGTAGAAAAAGGAAATTCAGCGAAACTTGAGGATGTACGAGTGCACTAATGTTCGGAAGTAGATACTATATACTTTTAAGCTAGGGGAGTAGCACAACAGTTATGGGAGTTTATTACCACTGCTGAAGAGAGAGACAACATAACTATCCAGGACTTCTAGGTGCGGTTCGACCGCAAATATTTACCTTTCGCTGTTCAGACTGAGATGAGTCATAAATTAATGCATCTCACCCATGAGGGTAAGACCATTGCGGAGTACGAGGAATATTTTTCAAGATTGATTAATCTGGTGCCAGATGAGGTACCTACTAAGGGGAAGAAAATTCAAATGTTTATGGATGGCTTGACGTGGAGGATTCTTTAGCAATTTTTGGGTAATCTTTTATTGGGTACATATACTGATGTACTTCACGATGACCTACTACACTGTTAGGATCATCACTTCCATCTTAAGGGAAATAAACGAGTGGAGGAGCCCATCCAGCAGGGCAGTTAATGAGGTAATGGTGCCAGTGGGGCACAACCAGCTCAAGGTAAGAAGAGATAGTGCGGGAAGAGTTCCTACCAGGGTGACCCTACTAAGAGGTTCAGATTAGGTGATTATAAACAGGGACATGGAGGTTTTAGACTGGTCCATCAGGGCTAGCCTGTCCAACAAGGCCAGTAGTGCTTTTAGTAGGGCCAAGGGAGGGGTGGTAACGTCCATCAGGGCCGTGGGCAGTAGGGGAGGAGTGGAGGACACTTTCCAGGGAGATGATTTACTTATGGAAATAGTGACCACAAATGTGAGGATTATCCTCAGAAGGGTAGATCCGCAGAGTAGTAGAAATAGTAGTAGGGTGCTCGTCAGGTGCCCCAACGATCGATATTTCCAACCGCCCTCCCAGCACCACCATAGATACCATCTTTGCCAACCGTTCCAGTATTTTCGATCGAATAGAGACAACTACAGTATGGGCCTGTCTACAACTTACACTAGGCCACAATTACCCAGGCTCCACTCACGGTTGAGGGTACATTTTCTATCCATGGGTCTTTGGGGCGGATATTATTTAACATGAGGTCTTCACATAGTTTCATTGCCACTAGTTTTGCGCACATAATGGGGTTATGTGACTCGTCATAGAGTAATGTTACTTGTGTAGACTCACCATTGGGCTATGGGTAATTGATATTCTTTATATGCTGGGGAGTGGGCATAGGGATTGGGAGATTGATCTTACCGGACGATATGCTTGTCTTAGATATGCACGAGTATGATGCTATTATCAGGATGTATTGGCTAGTTATGTATAGGTCAATGATTGATTGCTATAGTTGTAGTATTATGTTCGCCCTACCGGGTCAGGAGATGTTTTTAGTGGCGATGCCTAGCCTAGAGGGGGTTCGTCCACCCATTTATATTAAATATATGAGGAGACCTCTAAGGGCGGTGGTGATACCACTTCATTCGATTTCGGTTGTTTGTGAGTTCGCTAATGTATTTCAGGACATACCAAGGCTACCGCACAGTAGGGAGATATAGTTTGTGATAGATTTGATGCTAGGCACTAGACCAATAGCCTGTGCACCTTACCATATGACCCTGATGGAGATGAGGGAGCTATAGGATCAGATTGAGCAGTTGTTGGGTCAAGGATTCATCCACAGGAGTACCTCGCCCTGCAATTCTCCCGTATTATTTGTAAAGAAGAGAGATGGGTCGTTACAGTTGTATGTGGACTATCGAGAGTTGAATAAGGTTATGATATCGAATAAGTATTCGTTTCCCAAAATCGATGACCTATTCGACTAGTTGAGGGGTGCTTCCTATTTCTCGAAGATAAATTTGAGGTCGGGATACCATCAGTTATGTATTCAAGAGAAGGACATGCCTAAGACTCCCTACTTAACGAGATATGGATCCTATGAGTTCAGGATTATTCCATTTTAGCTAACTAATGCACCGGCTATATTCATGGACTTCATGAACATGATGTTCAGAGAGTTCTTAGACATTGTCTTCATTGATGACATCCTGAATTATTCTGGAATTAAGGAGGAACATGCCGAGCATTTGAGGGTAGTTTTGTAGACACTACGTGAGAACAAGTTGTATGCAAAATATGAGAAGTGTGGGTTCTAGACAAGAGATGTTCAGTTTTTGGGGAACTTTATTTCTAAAGAAGGGATATCCATAGATCCGGGGAAGGTGTCAATGGTGAGGGAGTGGGGATAGCCCATGACTCCAATAAAGATACATTGTTTCTTGGGGCTAGAAGAATACTACAGGTGATTTATTCAGGGATTTTTGAAGATAGCAGGTCCATTGACAAATTTGACTCGCAAAGGGGTGCCATGTATATGAGATGATGCCTAGCAGCTGGATTTTGATGAGCTGAAGGAAAAGATGACTTCAGCACCAGTTCTAGCACTACCCAGGCAGGGGGTGGAATACCTAGTTTATACTGATGCGTCCTTAGTATGACTTGGAGGTGTACTTTAGTAGGAGGATAAGGCTATAACTTATGCTTCCTGTAAGCTTAAGCCTCATGAGAGGAGTTACCCCACTCACGACTTGGAGTTCACGGTAGTCGTGTTTGTACTTTGGGTAGGGAGACATTATCTCTTGGGGGAGAAAATTTTCCTATTCACAAATCACAAGTCATTGTAGTACTTATTCATGCAACGAGACTTGAATATGCGCCAGCGGAGCTGGCTTGAATTTGTGAAGGACTATCAGTTCGACATCAAGTATCATCGGGGGAAGGCTAATGTGGTAGTAGACGCATTGAGCCGTAGGCTAACAGGTAAGGTAGCCGATGTGTGGAAGGTGAAATGGAAGGAACTGGCACATGAGGATGCCGTTCCCCACTCATTTATGTCAGTGATGATGGTTACACCCAAGATCATTACTAGGGTGATACAGGCTTAGGAAACAGACTCGTTCTGTCAGGATCATATTGTAGAGATTCTAGCTGAGGGGGAAGATTCGTATTCGGTGAGCTCATATGGGGGATTATGCTTCAATGGTAGACTAGTAGTTCTAGAGGGGCAGGAGTTACTACATGTGGTGATGATAAAGTCGCATGGTTCATAATTTACGGTACATCCTGGAGGGGATAAGATGTACTAGGATATGAGGCGACAATACTGGTGGTGTGGAATGAAGAAGGACATCACCGAGTTTGTTTCAAAATGTGCCACTTGCCAGCTGGTAAAAGTGGACCACCAGATACCGCTAGGGCTCATATAGCCATTAGAGATCCCTATGTTGAAATGGGAGATCATTTCCATGGATTTCATCATAGGACTGCCTTCATCGCAGAGGGGTCACGATTCCATATGGGTGATTATGGATTAGTTGTCCAAGGGAGATCATTTTCTACTAGTTAGGACTGACTGTACTACGGGGCAATACACTCAGATCTTCATTGCTGAGATAGTGAGACTCCTAGGGGTGTCCCTTGATATTGTGTCTGACCGGGATAAAATTTTTATGTCCAGGTTTTGGGAGAGCTTCTAGGAGGCCATGGGTATTGAGTTATCATCGAGTTCAACCTATCACCTGCAGATGGATGGGAAGACAGAGTGGACAAATCAGATGTTAGAGGACATGCTAGGAATATGTATCCATGATTTTGGTGGGGGTTGGGAGCAATACCTCCCACTGGTGGAGTCTGCTTATAATAACTCCTACGAGTTTACTATTGGCATGGCTCCATTTGAGGCGCAATATGGTAGACCTTATCATTCTCCAGCGTGATGGATTGAGGTGGGGGACAATAAGTTACTTGATCTAGAGGTGATCCAGGACACCTCGACTAAGATTGAGTTTATTCAGAGCCATATTCGAGTTACTCAGGATAGATAGAAGAGCTACGTCGATGCCAAGAGATTCTTCAGGGAGTTCAGTGTGGGGGATCTGGTATTATTACGAGTATCTCCTATGAAGGGGTAATGAGTTTTGGGAAAAAGGGGAATTTAGCACCGAGGTACGTAGGGCCATTCACTATTATTAAGCGGATTGGGTCTATAGCTTAGAGACTTGGGTTACTGGAGCACTTGCATAGGATTCATGACGTGTTCCATATTTCATCACTGAGGGGATGTCTTCGGGATGACATGACCCACATTCATATTGCTATAAAGGAGATTGACCTGCAGCTCGATAATTCCTACGAGGAGGGGCTCATTGCTATCCTAGATCGTAGTGAGAGGAAATTGAGGTCAAAGTTAGTGTCATTAGTATGTGTTCAGTGATGACATCATAATGTCGAGGAGTCTACCTGGGAGCACGAGGATGAGATGCGCGACAAGTATCCATAGTTATTCCTACCAGGTATACCATTATTTTTACTCTTTTTTGAATTTCGGGACAAAATTCCATTATTAGGGTGGAAGTATGTAATACCCTGTATTTTTGAAAGAATTTATTTTAATTATGGTGAGTGAAAAGTACGACAGCTACAGTACACTTAGATGGGACGCATGTGTGGGTCGTGTCGGGACTTAAATGAGGAATTAAAATGTAAATTTATTTTTGGTTATTCTAATGTCCATTTTGAGTATGCAGTGTGTCCGAAAGGGTTGATATAGTTCGAAAAACCTACTCGGGGGTTTAGTTTGTAGTCCGGGGCAACTTTAAACCGACCCGACACCCCGAAGGGGTATTTTAGACTTTTGAAAAATTATGATTTATTAATGAACGAAAATTAGATTAATATATCATCCCTCACATAGTAGTAGTTAGGGTTATGATCTACAAAAATAGAGAAGGAACCCAGGAGGAAGACGGAGAGAACTTATAGAGGCACTAAGACCAAACCCAATCTCCTTTCACCAAAAATACCTTCAAGACCTATATCGAGAAGAGATGAACAAGCTCATACCAATTTTAAGAGATGAATCAGACCCTCGTGAAAAAGGAACGTCTTTATCTTGCTTAACTTATACCATATAATGTCCATATTAGACTAATTGATGATTTATTCACGATATTATGAAATTTGGAACTGAGATTGGGTATTAATCTATGGTTGTGGTTAACTTAGGTTGCAAAAATTAATCTACGGTTGCTTAACTTAGGTTTTGCATGTAGTTAAATAACCATATTTTGGGGATAAGAAATCTGGGTTTTATATGTTGAAATTATGAAATTAAATATGGGTTTAATTGTTCATAAATGGTGATTATGGAAACTTAGGGCTTTTTGAGGATTTAAGAAATTAATTTGAATCAACGATGAAATTATAAGGATTTGATGTTTAAAATGTATTATAAAGCCTTCAATTACTAGTAGTTATAATTTAAAATCGTTGGTTTCGAGTTTTGTAAAGTTTTGGATGATTTGGGTTATGAAAAATTTGGAAAACCGCAGGTATCGCAAGTCAGGGACGAAGTTCGGTAAGCTCGTTCGAACAGCCAAAGTCGTTCGAACGACCTCATTCGAATGAGAATATCGACGACCTATCCAACGAGAATTTGAAGAGGAGGTTCATTCCAAGTTGTTGGAAATAACTCTTCGAACGAGCTTCTAATGAAAAATCAAGGCCTTTGTTCATCCGAAGTTTTATTCGAACGAGAATTTCTCAGCTTCTAACGAGATTTCAGAAGTTCAAATTTTTGCTCGGACGAGTTAAAAACCTTACAAGGTTTATTCGAGTGATAGAGAATGACATACGCTATTCTTGAGTGACTTTATTATATAGTCTAGTGGTGAGATGATTGTGTAACTACGAAGGGAATATGTGGAGTAAGAGGGCCTTATGGAATATATACAATTGATAGATTAATTGTATGGATAGAGTAACGTGAGTATTAGAGATAATAATACGACGTATAAATTAGAAGATTTGGGTTGCGTGAATACCTATGATTATTATAGGTTATGTATATACGTATTGATTGAATTATTGAGTGTATAACATACCTACGTTGCTTGTTATTGGGTGGAAGTTGTGCATTTTGTACGATCATATCTTGAGGAGCCTTAGTGGGGATTTTGATTCATACCACTAGAATATATAACCTAGGCTTGGAACGATGTTCACCTCCAATATGTGTGTTTGTTTGGATGGTTCGCGAGAGATTGAACCTATAGTCCTTCATGAAATGAGCGATGCACTGAGACATGATAGCAGAGTATACATTGCACCAAGGGGGCCCTAACCCAAGGGTGTATAATTAGTATATATATATATATATATATATATATATATATATATATATATATATATATATATAGGGTAATACGGGAAACAATGTCTATGAGAATAACTGTTGTGTATGTAAATAACGATCCTTAAACATAGGGTAATACGGGAAACAGGCGATATGGATAAACACTTAAGAGTATTGGTATGATGTTTGTGCATTATCGAACTAGTTAGGCATTGTAGCATAACTACGATGAGTTAAGTAAACGCGTTAGGTGTGCACATTAGATAAGAGGTGAGTATCTCAAGTGAGAGTACGAGAATCTAACATGAAAAGTATGGGTGCTAGTGTTTTCATTTATCCACTTGCTGAGTTTTAAACTATTTTCAACTTGCGCTCAGACCCATTTATTTCAAATATCTTTTCTTTTGTCAAATTATTTTAGGTGCCTAGCCACAGGGACACCCAGTATAGGAGTTCCATTCATTTGACGAGTTGTAGTTGTTGTGGAAGTTACATGACTTAGTAGTAAATGCCTCCATGTCTTTCGTTTCTTCATATTTTGTTATTCAGTTCAGTTAGGGCATGTCATCCCTTTACTTATTCAGACAGTCAGAGATTGTGGATTTATTTATTTACTCTTTTTGGTTGTTGGTTTATTTTATTGAATAATTATATTTGGTATTTAGGCTGGAAGTGTTTACTCAAGTCACATTCATTATTTAATTTATTTTGTTTCATATGAGATTAGTTTGAATGGTGTATGTTTCATAATTGGTTAATTTGATTTTTAAGTTAATTAAAAGATAAAATTTTGACATCGACCTTTTTAAATATTAGGTGGTTAGTGTTAATAATAAGTTTTTGACACTGAAATATATTCTGAACCAACTGGATATTCTTATTTAATTTAATAAATGACTGATCACCCGGTATTTAATTAGCTAGGGTATCACAAAATCATGGAGTTTAAAGGGGTTTTTATGGAGATTTCAAGAAGACAATGTTGGTGGAGCTAGGCAACCTCATTAAGGCCACCTTAGGAGGTGGGAGTTTTCCATCTTCTTCTACACTTCATCCACCAATGTTAAAGCTTCTTTGAGGTGGGAAAAACTCTACTCTTAGCTTAAGAACTCTATTTTTGTAGTGATGGTATTTTATTTGAGTTTATTAGAGTATGATGAATATATGATTTAAGATAGTTTTACAGTTTGTGAAAATTGATTTATGAAAGATCCCAAGAGTTTTTAGAAAAATGATATATTTCAACATTTTATGGAATAAAATGTTTGAAATGATATTTCTCTTATTGAAATTATTTTATGAACAAAGGCCTTAAGGTTTTCTTGTTAAAATATGGATTTTGTATAAGTAGACATTTACTAAAGTTTTGAAGAAATAAAAATTTCTTTTAGATGAAAAAGCATGTTTATTCTAATATTACAAAATTTATAGAATGCACAGTGTGTTGAACCCATTTAATAGGATCTTGGGACTTAAATCTGTCACCTCATGTATATAAAATTTTAATATTTTGATGACAATCATATAAACAAGTTTATTAAAGGTTCATTGGGTTAAACACGAGATTAAAAAAAATTAGAAATTTCAGACTTTAAAGTGTGCTAAAATGAGTAAAAAATGTGATAAATGAACATATCAAGACCACATGTGAACATAAAGAAAAAAATGGTATTTCCTTATAAAATAGTGTCCAAAAGGCCAAAGAGGTTTTCTTAGTAAAGAAAGTAAAGAAGTAAAGAGATTTAAAACTTGAAAAGGTTATTAACTCCAAAGACTGATTGAGTATTAATAAGTAAAAACATTCGAGAAGTTGGTATGTGAAACTTATTAATGATTTTGGTAAAATAACACTTGTGAAAATGGAGGAAAATGCTAGTTTGGAAATAAAGAGGTAAATGGTAATTTTATATAAAGTGGAACATTTTTATGAAATACAAATGTCGAAAATGGTATTAGACGAATAGTCCTAAAAGAATGTGATTTTGGGATGAAATCAACGCAAGTGTGCAAAGAAAAAGCCATGGTGATTTTTTGAGTGCAACATAAGGTGGGGTGAAACCCTGAGTTTTAGTTTCAGCCAGTAAAAAGTGGAGTGATGTGAACATTTGAAGAATTCTAATACACATTAATATGGATTCAGATGACATATGGAATAATTAAGAAGGGGACTGAAGCCCTAGGGTGAAAGACCCAAAATCACTAGCCAGAGCATATGGTAGCATAGCTGTCGGTGTGGAGCCCGTTAAAGTATGCATATATTTCAAAGATTGTGAGAAAAATATCATGAAAGGAGGAACATGTCAAGAAATGGGTTATGTGACAAAAATAAGAAAAGACAACCTAACTTGAGTGAAATTGATAAGTGTTCCGGGTAGTAAAGTGAAAAATTGACTAATGTCCATGAAGTAAAAGGAATGATAAAGTGAAGTGATCAAATGAGTAATTAAGCAACCAAAAGAGCTTTAACCATAAGTAACACAAGAGTATGTTTATTAAAGGTTTTTAATGAAAAATAAGAATTTTCTAACACGATGCTTGCATGTGTCAAACGCTGATTTTTAAGGAAGATACTTAGGTAAATTTTCTATGAGAAAAATGGTAATTTCGATATAAGAAGCATTTTTCATTAAACAATGGGTATTTGTTTAAAGTACTTAACTGAGTGTACTAAATCAAGTAATGAATATCGAGTCAAATAAAATGAGGTTCTTTTACAAGATTAAGGATAATGTAAGTAACATTTTTGGAATAAAAATTATTTCATGTTTTAGATTATATATATGTATATCCATATATATGGTAGTTGTATGTGCGGGTAGACATAACGTGTTAGAGACTTTTTCTATTGTTCGATTCAATATTGCTTTGTTGTATTTTTCACCGAACAATTAACTCATTCCCTCCCCCTTGTTATGACATGTTGGGTGCGTTTTCGTATTGTGAGTGCGTCGTAGTAGTAAGTATGCATTTTTTTAATGTTAGTATCTATGTATGCTTGGATTTCAAGGACGCTTCCCACAAGTTCCTCATGTAAATTAATGTAAATTTGAATTGCATGATAAAAAAGTTAAATGCTAATTAAATAAAATTGAATTAGCAATATTATTTAGGCTATCTCATTGCACATCACACATAACGCTCGGGTCAGACTGGGTTCACTACCCCAAAACAAGCTATTAGTAACCGACTTATTTTTAGAATACTAATACTACTTTACTATTACTATGCATAACATTATTATAGTGTTACTAACAACCTGTAAGTGTTAGTAATACATATTTAGTATTAAAAAAAAACTCTTAAAACATCACGCTCACCCACACTTCTCATTCTTGCTCACTCCAAAACTCAATTATCTCGCATCTTACAATTCCCTCTCACCATAATTCAAGTCTCTCCATTGATCATTTTCTCTTCCTTATCTTGAAGTAACATTTTAGGTTTAAAACATATTTTTTGTTATTTTGAGTTTTGATTAATTGTTTTATTTTATTGCAGATATATCTCCAAACTCTTTCTCACTTGCCGTAGATTTTAACACGAATGAAAGGTCTTTCTGAACTTTTCTCTCACTCATTGTTGTCCCTTTTGTGGTTCTCAAGAAAAATATTTAGTTGGATTCATCTTCCTATATACTTTTCTTTATTGCGATTTCAGATATTTGGAGTTAGACGTTTGAAGTTATTGAAATCGTTTTACAGTTGTTGGGTTATGTACAATTAATTTTATATGTATGTTTGAACATGTAGATGGTTACGTGCCAAAGGTGTTTATTATCTCTCATTTAACCATATAATTTTTTCGTTGTTGTGTACAATTATTCTCTGTTTGTGTGTTTATGAGTATTGAGTTGTCTCCAACCAAATATTTAGGGTTTCATTGGCTCATTTCATCGGTTATTAAGGTTTATGTAAGATGGAAGTGAATGATTTAGGTATATTTTAGTTGTGTTTATTTATTTGCATTTTATTATTTGTTTAATAAAAATTAATGTTTTGGGGTATATATGGTGTTTATATACTCTATCAACACTAAACTAGAGTAACCATGTTTGTTTTTATGATTGGAACATGACCTTGCTAGGACGATCCTTTTTTTTTTGTCCTTTTAGTTTGAATTTAAGAAGGCAACTAACCATTATTTCCACAACCTTATTCAACATTG
Source organism: Sambucus nigra (assembly GCA_949130495.1). Classification (NCBI taxonomy): domain Eukaryota; kingdom Viridiplantae; phylum Streptophyta; class Magnoliopsida; order Dipsacales; family Adoxaceae; genus Sambucus; species Sambucus nigra. The sequence goes on along the minus strand of OX422216.1, from coordinate 152,163,654 downwards.
CATGGAAAACTATGTTGTTTCCTAATAATGTGGCTTATTGATGTAAAAAACTAGACTAGATCCAATTTTCTAATCACAGATAAAATAAAAGATCGTAATGAAATAATCAAATAAGAGACAAAGGATTTTTAAAGTGGTCCAGCTGTGTAATAAAGCTTACGCCCACTGTTATTGTATTGATTTAAGTGATTACAGAAAGCTTGGTACTATTGTAAAGAAAAATATCCAAGAATCCGTTCTATCATGCCTTTGATGAAAGGGATACTATGTATTTATAATGACCCAAAGATCAAAGGCTGAAATGCCTTTATATATTCCAGCATTTACACCTGTACATAATGAATGTGATGGTTGATTGTCTATACCGCGTGCAAAATGATCCTTGGTTGTTCTCCCATGTGTTGACCTTTTATTTACTTTGATGGTCTGCATTCTTCGGGTTGGTCGGCACATCTGCCAAGAAACTATCTTTGGAGTTGGTTACGTCACTGCTGACTAGGATTTCTGCCACGTAAGGAGACAAATGTCCAATTCGGATTAGTCATGTATATGGATAACTTTTGGTATCAACAGAATCCCCCTATACTTCATTCTTGATTCTTTTATTTAAAGGATGGAGTATATTTTCTTCATAGTTGGTCGACGCTTGTAGATGTGTAGGACTTGTGAAATTTTTTTATGTTTTGATTTTGTAGTGAAATTTTTGTAAATAGTTTGAAAATGAGCGAACCACCAAGGGTATATTGTTATTTTTGTTCTTTCAGCACTGTGAAGCCGTCAGAACATCAATCGTCGATACAAGTAATCATTTTTTGCATAATTTCCTAAGCACGCTATAAGAGACGAGATTTTGCCGGATTTCCATACCACAACTTTTAAGCTTTTGTGCTTTGCTTCTTCTAAAAGTTCTTTATCTTCGAGCTTCTCTTTGCATTCTACCTTCTCTTTAGTCAAAGTTTTCTCTATAAGTTTTCTTCTCCCCTTTCATTTTGCTTTCTTTCTTTCTATACTGTAACCATGGTTTACATAGTTCATGGGGATTCTCTAGATGAATTTGGGTGAGAAAGGAATATTCCTGACTGGGTAGAGCTAGAAATGCATGTACCCCCTGTTGAGGTGTTTTCATTACCAAAGCATCATTGGATTCCTTCTTTGTTTATAGCTTAATGTGGTTTCACTTTTCGCCCCAATTGATTTTGTCTAGATTTTTATCAGTGTTTTGATGTCGTTCCTATTGGGGTACCCCCCATACTTGAAGAATGGTAAATGGGATACATAGGATCAATCATACACATGGAACCCACATAGGCATTCCAGAGTTAGTGTTTTTTGATAGTGGGTTACGAGTGATAATATTTACTACATGAAGACTAGGTTTTCCAATAGGGACCATGTTGCCAATTTTCTAGTCCAACAAGGACTACTTTGACTATGGAGTTATTGAGAAAAATTAGCAACACGCTCCTCTTCAAACATGAGAGGTGTATGATGGTCCTAGGTTCCCCCAAGTGGGACATGGTATACGTTGTTGAATTTAATTATTGTATTCCTCTATTCTTTGTTAACCAACTATTTGATTATATACTGACTTGATATTTTCTTATCTTGTTTCTTGTTTGGCACAGTTGAAAGAAAGATGAAGTCTTCCAAGAAGAGAACGTTAATATCCGTGAATTGAAATCCTTGTGGAACCTTTATCATAGGATAGATGAGGAACACCCACGAGATACCTCGTATTTGTTGTCGTATAGGAGTTTAATTACCTCCTATGTTTTTAGGCCCACTACTACTGTTGCTCAAGCACACATTCATCTTGAAGGGGAGCCAGTTCTTACTTATTTAGCCGAGGAATCTACTGGTGTTGAGAAGTACTTTCGGACTTAGTCCTCTTTTTAATCATTGGATATCTCTATTGTTCCCACTTCTCCACTTGCTAGTATGGGAAAGAGGAAAATCCCTGATTTGATGACTGGAGCTTTGTCTTCAACTACCAAGAGAGCTATCGAGAAGAGTAGTAATACTACTGATGCTAAAAATCTAGAGAAAACCTCTAAAGTTACTGAAAACGTTTCCAAAGTCGTCACTACTGGGGAGCTTGATACTGTTGCACCTAAATTCAAGAGGTTAAGAAAATGATTGTCTGAGAAACATGTTCAGAAGATTTCTATCGACCAGGAGTTGGTCGAGAAGCTTCAGGAGGATTTGGTTGTTGCTTAGTCATCCTCAGTTATTATTCATCCCGGTGTGGCCAGGAAATTAATGAAGACTACTTATCGCTCTGATGATAGAGTAACTCTTTCTCTTCTACCCATATTAAAGTCAACATAAAATGCTTGCTAAAGTTTATCTATAGTAATTCTTTCTTCTCTATTACTTGCCCTTAATGTCTTATTATTTGCTCCCAGTACTATTTATAACCTGATGTTGTCCTTTCTGGAGTTTTTGGTAAATATCAATCAAATGATAGAGAAGGATGATTAAATTTGTTCTTTGAGAGGGGATGTTGGGGAGGCCCTTGAGGATTTGAGGCAATTTTTTTAGGCTTCAAGGCAGCTGTAGGAGTCCAAACATAAGACTTGGGATTATTACCTAAAAAAGGCTAACGAGAGAGCCAACAGTGCTAAATGAAAACTGATGATTGCTGAAAATAAGGCCAATATGGATGAAGATAAATTAGAGTACAATCAAACTCTCTTGAAGTTTGCTGAAGAGAAATTCGCTAGTTCGATCCACGAGTTGGTTGCATAGAAGTTCAGAATAGGAAAATAAAAGAGGACACTTTTAATAAAGGTTGGGATAAGGCATTTTTAGATGCCTCCACTCATATTAAGTTTGTTAGGAAGAAGTGTTTTAAGGATGGCTGGTCGGAGGCCCTCAAGCAGTTGGCATTGTAGATGACTCTGAATTTTTATTGAGGCATAACCTAGGCTCTATTCCAAATTTAGAGGAAGATTTTGATGATGATGATGAGGGGTTTGGGTAATCCTCCATTTAGCCTATTTGGTTAACATTAAACCCCAAAGAGAAAGTCGTCCCTTCTGCGGACTAAATCTCTAGAACCAATGTTCTGGACAAGGAGAAGGTTTAATGCCTTTTTTTTCTTTTTTTTTTCATTTTCCTTGTAATGGGACCATTATGCAACACCTTTTGCTTATTAATGAAAATACTTCCTTTTGGACAAATGTGTTGCATTTTTCTAACTTATCCCTTCTTGATTGGTTGAGTTATCTTCATGAAATCATAGTCTATGTGTTATGTTTGCCTAGTAATTACACTTGCGTTCTTACCTTTGCAATTTTCAATTTGATTCTAGGAAACATGCTATTATTTATGTTAATTCGACCTGCTTAGGCGGAGTAAAAATTTACTGAAAGCTGGCTTTGTTCCTTTGTTCGAAGAAGACTTGGTCGACCAACTTGGCCCACATGCTTTCGACCAAGTTAAGGAGTCATACACAGACATTAATTATTTGCTGGATAGGGAAGTGGCAAATAATGCTGCCTACTACAAGGTTATTGAAGATTTGCTAGAAGACCATAAGTTTACTTTGGTTTCATTCCATTCCAACTACAAAGCAAAGTACAAAGCCTTGAGTTGAGGTTGTGGCTTTGAGAAGAAGTTTGAACAATATGCCTTTATGTATATAAGAAAAGAGTTACTTTTAAATCGAGAAATAGATTAAGTTAGGGAGATATCCAAACTTCTATAAGAGGAGAAAAATAAGCTCAGAAATGAGTTGGACGGCTTGAAAAAGTTATCTACTAGTAGTGCTGATGAAGGTGCTTCATTCTTGGAGGCTGAAAATACTAGGCTAGAAGAAGAAATTGAAACACTATAGACAACCAAACCTGGGCAAACTTTAAGGCAATAAAGAGATATATGACCAACTGTCGATGTCGCAAGAATTGGCAAAACACTAGCTAACTAGGAATTCCAGTTAAAAGAAAAGAATTAATCCATTACTGAGTTGTCCATGAAGATGTTCAGTTGAAAGTGAAGAGTGATGTTTTAAAGAAACATTAACATCATGTTGAAAGTCTAACCTTTCAATTTCACAAACAACCCAGTGAAGTTTGGATAGAAGGTCACAATGCGACCCTTAGCCATGTTGATGATCATCTTGACCAGAGCCATCATGAAGCTTATAAATGGGGATGGATCAACTGTCTAAGCTAGCTGCAATATGACGGAAACATTGAGTTATGGTACTGAAATCAGCCTGGTCAACTGGATTGTGATAAGACCCCTTTCATTTTGGACACATCATGGATTCCTCTTGATGATATTCCCTGATGTTTAATCACAAAGTAACTGGGAGATTATGAGCTTCATAATGTGCATGAAATAGTTAGTCCCCCTCACCTGATTAACAACCGAGCATTAGTAATAGGAAAATGTTGAGGGATTTCAACTTTATCAATTCCCCTTTAACTTTAGATGATCTTCCTGCTGGTATGGAGAGAGCGTGTCAAACTTCTAAAGCTCAACGAAAACGTCTAGCAGAATAATTTTTCTGTATTTTTTATTCGTTTGATCTTGAATGTAGTAGAATTGATATTTGAATAAAAATTTATGCTTTTTCTTTTCCTTTTGCTTTTGCGTTGTCAACTTTTGATTTAGTTAATCATTCAGTCAACTAAGTTATTATTTAATAATGAATTATTAAGCTGGGATTGTATGGCCATAGATTCTACTAATGCACTTAGATGAAACTATACATAGTTTTATCGATACAACTTTAGCATTAGTTATTAGCAATGACCAAGTGTATGGGCAATATATGTGTGTATTCCAATGGTTAGGAATGTTTACATATTTTCCCTCATTTAACTTAAACGGGTTAAACTTGTCTATAACTATTTGAGTTGTAGTCGAAGTTTTACGGACTTCTTATTCTTGACTTCCCAAAGACGAAGTCAAACGTAAAGTAAATTATTAGTGCCGACTAAGTGTGTTAGGAGTGTATTCCTGTATTTAACTGTGACACCCCGCTGTCTTAAATACCGGGTGATCAGTCCTTTACTAAATATAAAACAAAATATCTAGTTGGATCAGTCTTAGCATCACTATCAAAAACTTTTTATTAATTATTAACCACCTAGTATTTGAAAATTTTGGTTGCCAAGTTATTTTTTTAATATAACATGCAAGAAATTAAATGATTAACTAAACAAACACCCTTCAATAACAATCTCATTGGAATTAAAATGACATAATGAAATAAACTTATTCTGGAGTAGACACTTCCAATCGAAATGCCAACTACAATAATCTGAAATGAAATTAATCCCAATAATTGAAATATAAATGAATTTTTAAAACCACAATCTCTAAATAAGAATGGTCAACATGCCCTGAATCGAATAAATAACTCTAAAATAATCAATGATAAATATGGAGGCATCTAGTACTGAGGTCCTGTAACTTACACAACAGATACAACACGTCCACTCAATGGAACTCCTATGTTTGGCATCCCTGTGGGTGGGCACCTAAAAATATTTTACAAAGAAAATAAATTTGAAAGAAAACGGGTCAGATCACGAGTTCAAAATAGATTTAAAATAACAACTATTTAAATGTATAAATACCAGATATTTATATACATGTTAGTCACATGATCTCACTTGAGATTCTCACCTATCAACTATTGTGCGCACCTAACACATAATTATTTCCCTTCCTAGTTATATTACCCCACCTAACTAGATTTTAACAGTTCTCCATCTATGCTAACTAGCCTCTTTTTCCCACCCGTATAATAGAAATATACGTTATATAGTTCGTCATATTTTGTTAATTGATTCATTGTATCTCATTAATCTATTAAGTTCTTACGCACCTAATATATATATATGCATCATCATTCTGTTATAATAAACAACGGAGTAGCATAAACATGGTGTATATATATATATATATATATAAATTTCACTATTTTAATATAAACTAATATTGCACCACACATAGGCAAAACTAATAGTGCGTACATACTCTGTTATCAAGTTCCGGTACCTCTCGTACATAATAAGGACTACAAATTCCGAATCTCTCCAGAATCATAATAAAACAAATCACACACAAACTGGAAGCGAACATGGACCACGGTGTAATGGGTCACACACATACCTACACACCTATATAACCCAAAGTTATCAACTCATAGATAAGTCCTCCTTAGATCCTATGCTCTAAGGTACCAATCTATAATCACCCTTAAGGGCTCCTCACGACAAGACTCTCCACTTCCAAACCTCCCGACGATAGCAAGTATGGTAGGCATGTCATACACATAAAAATCCGTATAATAGGTATTCACACAACCAGGTATTAATATGTTCAATATTGGAATACACACATCCCATATTTCAAGTCTCACACGTTGTATTTATAATTCGTATATCATACGTAAATTTTATTAATGTCATAATACTCGTCGAACAAATTCAAGCACATTTCCCTATCCCAAAGGTTTTCGAAGTCACACAATTATTCCTTAGGTTAATTAAGTACTATAGTATCCCCCTATTACTGGTATTAACCCTAAGTCATCATTTATCCTAATTAAACCCCAATCCATAAAATTTGCAATTGTAGCGCATTCGAAAAATACTCGTAAATCTCCCCATTCAATCCCATACATAATGATACTGTTCGGGCCTTGACTACAACCCTACTGACCTTCACCAAGTCCTACCATATTCAATTAATCAATATTAAGGGTTCTTAAATGTTGGCGTTGAATGAAAACTAATGAGGAAAATAAGTCACAAATTTCAGGGGAGTCGATCGATCGAAGAAATGGGTCGATCGATCGAAGAAATGGGTCGATCGATCGATCGAACATGCATCAACCTGGGTTTTCTACAATTTACAACTACAAGTTTCTTCAACAAAAATTATGTAAAACATTTTTAATTCATTACCAAAATCCAAAAGGATGGTGATAAACATTAAATTAACACATATGGACAATTTCCAGTGTACAAGAATAATTTAAACATGAAGATTAATTCACTTTTCAATTTAATTCTAATTTAATGCTCAAAAACACTAGTTTATGGCTTTTCTTGAAGACCACAATCAAAACTCTAAATACTGTGCATAACGATTATTAAAATGTATTAAATTTTATTTTTTCCTAGCAGTGCTTCAATCCTAATCATGAATACTACCCAGAATGCGATTTAATCCAAAATTGCCCTCTACATGCATGAAATTTAATTCTTAATCATATTTTACTAACATGGATATTTTATCTAACTGAGTTTAAGCAAGAACAATACTTGCCTTGTAATATTAGTTTTGATCCTTTGGTGATAAAGGGTATGGCTACATTCATCATCTTTCGATCTACACTCCGGTGGCGTTAATTATGAAAGAGGTGCAACTATGGGTGATTTTTGGCTTGGGAACTCTTCTCATTCCCCTTCTAATGGACTCTATTTCTTTTGTGTTTGATAACCTTAGAATAACTAACCCTAGAAGTTAATATAGCCTTAGGAAATTCGTGGGTTTAATTACTCCAACAATTAAAATGTCTAAAATACCCTCCCGGGATGCCGGTTTGTCTTAAAAATGCCCCGGGACTCAAACTAAACTCCCGGGTAGACTTTTCGAACTATTTCGACCCTCTCGGATACTTTGGAGCAGTTGAAATGACCATATGGGCGATTTATAAATAATTTACTTTGATTTTATAAATTTTAGTCCCGACACGGTTGACACGCGCGCCCCGACTTGATTTCCCATAACTGTCGTATTATTCCCTTGATAATTTGAATAAATTCATAATTACATATTACTCTACTCACTAAGTAATATCCAACATAATTCACATTAATAAAACTAACCCTCGCCATGCTAGTAATCATTTGATTAAATCCGAATTAATTATAAATAAATTTCCACCAATTAATCCCATAATTAAAATCATTAAAGATACGGGGAAGTACATACTTCCCCCCCTAATAACAGAATTTCATCTCAAAATTCAAAAAAAAATATAGGTGTACTTGGTAAAAATAATTTTGGATATTTATCACACATCTCGTCCTCGCGATCCCAGGTAGACTCCTCACCATTATCATGCCGCCACTAAACATGCACTAACGATACTATCTTTTACCTCAATTTCCTCTCGCTACGGTCTAGGATAGCATTAGTCCCCTACTCATAGGAATTATCTTCCTGTAGATCAATATACTCTAAAGCAATATGAGTGTGGTCTAACTCATCCCAAAGATATCTCCTCAGTGAAGAAATATGGAACACCTCATGAATCCTATGCAAGTGCTCCGATAATCCAAGTCTGTAAGACACTGGCCTAATTCGCTCAATAATAGGGAATGGTCCTACATACCTCGGTGCCAACTTCCCTTTCTTACTAAACCACATTTTCTCCTTCATAGTAGATACTCGTAACAACACTTGGTCCCCCACTCTGAACTCCCTGAAGAACCTCTTTGCATTTGTGTATCTCTTTTATCTATCAAGAGCAAACCGAATACAACTTAAAATCATCTCAATCCTGGCCGAGGTATCCTAAATCACCTCTAGCCCAAGTAGCATATTTCCCCCAACCTCTAGCCAACATGCTGGAGAATGACAAGGCCTATCGTATAGTGCCTCAAATGGAGAAATGCCAATAGTTAATTGGTAGGAGTTATTTTAAGCAAAATCCACTAGTGGAACATATTTCTCCTAGCGCACGCTAAAATAAAGGATACATATCTGCAACATATCCTCTAACATCTGATTCGTCCATTTGGGCATCCCATCATCCTACGGGTGATAGGCCAAACTCAATCGTAACTTCGTACACATGGCCTCCTAGAAACTCTCCCCAAAATATGGACACAAAAATCTTATCCCGATCAGACATAATATCAAGGGGCACTCCATGGAGTCTCACTATCTTGGCAATGAAGATCTGAGCGTACTGCTCCGTAGTATAATCGGTCTGAACTTGAAAAAAAGGAGCTACCATTATCAGCCGATTCATAATCACCTATATGGAATCATGTCCCCTCTGCGATGTAGGAAACCCTATGATGAAATCCATGGAAATGATCTCCCATTTCCACATAGGGATCTCTAATGGATATAGGAGCCCAAACGGTCTCTGGTGGTCCACTTTTACTAGTTGAAAAGTGGCACATTTTGAAACAAATTCGGTGATGTCTTTTTTCATTCCACTCCACCAGTACTATTGCCTCATATCTTGGTACATCTCATCCCCTCCAGGATGTAACGTAAATTATGAACCGTGTGACTCTGCCATAATGACATGTCATAAATCCTCCCCTCTGGAACTACTAGACTTCCATTAAAGCGTAAGCCCCCATCTGAACTCACCAAATAAGACTCTGCCCCCTCAGCTAGAAGTTGTACGATCTGATCCTGATAGAACGAGTCTACTGCTTGAGCCTGTATCACCCTAGTAACGATCTCGAGTGTAACCTCCATCACTAACATGAATGACCAAGCAATTGTATCCTGATGTCCCATCTCATTCCATTTTACTTTCCACACCTCGGCTACTTTACCTACTGGCATATGGCTCAACGCGTCTGCGACGACATTAACCCTCCCCCGATGATATTGGATATCAAACTGATAGTCCTTCACATATCCAAGCCACCTCCGCTGACGGATATTCAACTCTCGCTGCGTGAATATGTACTGTAGTGACTTTTGATATGTGAATAGGAAAAATTCCCCCCTAAGAGATAATGTCTCCATATCTGAAGTGTAAACACGACTGTCGCTAACTCAAAGTTGTGGGTGGAGTAATTCCTCTTATGAGGCTTAAGCATACGGGAATCATAAGATATAGACTTAGCCTCCTGCTGAAGCACACCCCCATGTCCTAGTAAGGACGCATTAGTATAAACCAGGTATTCCACTCCCAGCCTCTGCAGTTCTAGAACTTGTGCTGAAGTCAGCTTGTCCTTCAGCTCGTTAAAAAGCCAACTGGAAGGCATCATCCCAAATAAATTACACCCCTTTGTGAGTCAAATTAGTCAACAGACCTGCTATCTTCGAGAATCCCTAAAATAATCGCTTGTAGTATCTAGATATCCCCAAGAAACTACATATTTATGTCAGCATCGTGGGTTCCCCCCACTCCCTTGCCACTGACACCTTCCTCGGATCTACGGATATCCCTCTTTCAGAAATAATTTGCCCCAAAAACTGAACCTCTTTCATACAAAACCCACATTTATCACATTTCTCATACAACACGTGCTCAAGTAGTGTTTGCAAAACCTTCCTGAAATGCTCGGCATGCTCCTCCTAAGTTTGGAAATAGATCAGGATGTCATATATGAAGACAATGACAAACTGATCTAAGAACTCTTTGAAAACCCTCTTCATCAAGTCCATAAACACACCCGATTCATTAGTTTTCCCAAATGGCACAACTTTGAACTCGTATGGTAAGAAGACATTCTTAGACATGTCCTGCTCTCTGATACATAATTGATGGTATCCCGACCTCAAGTATATCTTCGAAAAATAGGCAACACCCCTCAACTGGTCGAATAAGTCATCGATTAGGGGCAACAAATACTTATTCAGTATCATGACCTTATTCAACTCTAAGTAGTCAACACATAACTTTAACGACCCATCTCTTTTCTTTTACGAACATTACGACAACACCCCAAGGCGAGGTACTCCTACGAATGAAGCCCTCTCGCAATAACTACTCAATCTGATCCCGTAGCTCCCTCATTTCCACCGAAGGCATACGATAAGGTGCACGGGCTATCGGCCAAGTGCTTGGGGTCAAATATATCACAAACACTATCTCCCTATTGGGTGGTAGCCCTGGTATGTCCTGAAATACATCAGCGAACTCATAAACAATGGTAATCGAATCAAGTGGTATCATCACCCTGTTAAAGATATCCTCATCTATGTAATATAAATGGGTGGATGAACCCCCCTCCGGGCAAGGCATAGCCACTAAAAAAATATCCTAACCCCATATGGAGAACGTAATACTATGATTATAGCAGTCAATTATTGCCCTATACACAACTAGAGAATCCATCCCAATAATAGGATTATACTCGTGTATATCTAAGACAAGCATATCATCCGGTAAGATCAATCTCCTAATCTTTATGCCCACTCCCCGACATATAAATAACATCAATTACCCATAGGCCAATGGTGAGTCCACACTAGTAATTGTGCTCTCTGTTGTGTCTAATAACCCCATGGCACGTGAAAATCTAATGGGAATGAAATAGTGTCAACCCCCCGTGTCAAATAATATTTGCCCCAAAGTCCCCCGAATAGAAAACATACCCTCAACCACGGTTGGAGCCTAGAGAACTATGGTCTGGTGGACATTGGAAATATGCACATACTGTAGTTGTCCCTACTGAACTATAACTAATGGAATGGATAGTAAGGCTGGCATCTGTGGTGGCACTAGGAGGGCGGCTGAGAAGATAGGTCACAAGGGCTCCTATCGGGCACCCTACTGCTGCTGCGAGGCCCTGCCCTTCCTAGGAAACTCCTATTTCTTGTGGCCAGTCTTACCACATACAAAGGACTAACCAATAAAGTTTCCCCCTCTCCGCCCCTACTATCCTCGGCCCTGATGGCCGTTACCACCCCCTGGCCTTTTTGGCCTTGATAAACGCATCCTTTTCCCTGATGGACATGCCTAAAACCTCCTTGGCCTTTCTTGTGGTCACATGATCTGAACCTCTTAGAAGGGTTCCCATGATGGGAATTCTGGCCCCTATCTCTACTGACCCTGAGCTGTTTATGCCCTACTAGCACTATTACCCCCTGTCCTGCCCTTCTTGTTGGACTCCCCTGTTTATTTTCTTCCCTTCAATTGGAAACGACAATCCTAGCAGTGTAGTAGGGCATCGTTAAGCACATCAGTATGTCTAAAAAATGAAAGATTACCAAAATGGTGGTGATGAATCCTCCAAGTCAGGACGTCAATAAACATCTGAATTTTCTTCCCCTCAGTAGGTACCTCATCCCGCACTAAATTAATAAATCTCATAATATCTACCTCATACTTTGCAATGGTTTTCCTTCCTGGGTGAGGTACAGTAATTCCCACCTCATCTTAGTCTGAATGATGAAAGGGAAATATTTATGGTCGAACCGCACCCAGAAGTCCTGAATGGTTATGTTGTCTCTCTCCTTAGCAGTGGTAATAGACTCCCATAACTACAGTGTCATTCCCACTAGCTTAAACGTAGATAGTATTTTCCTCTATATCTCGGTGCACTCGTCAATCTCAAGTTTCGCTAGATGTCTTTATTCCATTGGCTCTCTCTCGCAACATCGGAACTCCCTGCGAAATCCGAAGGATGTGCCTTCTAGAATGCATCTCTGACTTGCTCCCAAGTAGAAGGTAATGCATGAGATAGTGCTGGTGCCAGCGCCTGTGCCTGGGTTGGGTCCTGATGTATTACGACTAAAGATTTATTTATCGCTTGTGCTACGATAGCGGCAACCTTCGTAGCATTCATCTTACCCATGGCCGGAGTTGACTGGGGCTTAGGCTGGACAACCCTAAGAGCTCGCTAGGCACATCTGGGAGGCATCTGAGATGATAGGGAAGCTTTATAATTCCATAGTTAGTATCTCAAAATATCTGAAGACGTAAAATGCGCAATTAATTAATACAACAGTCCAAAATATAGGGCTCTACATCAAAGAAATCTATGCTAGAAGCATAATAAGCCGCACAGATCCTAAAGACTCTAGAACCTAATGATCTGATACCACTTGTGACACCATGCCTAATTAAATGATGGGTGATCACTCCTTTATTAAATTTAAAAAAAATATCCAGTTGGATTAGTCTTAGAATCACTGTCGAAAACTTTTTATTAATTACTAACCACCTAATATTTTAAAAAGTTAGATGTAAAATTATCTTTTTAATATAACATACAAGAAATTAAATGATTAACTAAACATCCACCATCCAATAACAATCTCGTAGGAATTAAAATGAGAAAATAAAATAAACTGAGTTTTGGAGTAAACACTTCTAGTTTAAATCCCAAATACAATAATCTGAAATGAAATGAATCCCAAAAACTAAAATATAAATGAATGTCTGAAACCACAATCTCTAAATAAGAATAGGCAACATGCCCTGACTGGAATAAATAACTCTGAATGAATCAAGGTTAAATATGGACACGTCTACCGAGGTCCTGTAACTCCCATAGTAGCTACAACACGTTAACTGAATGGAACTCCTATGTTTGGCATCCATGTAGATAGGAACCTAAAAATATTTTATGAAGAAAATATATTTGAAAGAAAATGGGTCAGAGCCCGAGTTGAAAATAGTTTTAAAATAGCAAGTATTTAAATGCATAAATACCAAATAATTATATACATGTTAGTCACATGCTCTCGCTTGAGATTATCACTTCTCAACTACTGTGCACACCTGATGCATAATTATTACCCTTCCTAGTTACATTACCCCCACCTAACTAGATTTTAACAGTTCTCCATATATGTAAACTAACCTCTTGTGCCCACCCGTATAATAGAAATATACTTTATATAGTTCCCCATATTTTGTTAATTGATTCTAGATATCTCACTAATCTATTAAGTTCTTACACACCTAATATATATCGGCATCATCATTCTATTATACTAAACAACACAGTAGCATAAACATGGTGTGTGTGTGTGTGTGTGTGTGTGTGTGTATATATATATATATATATATATATATATATATATATATTTCACTATTTTTATATATACTAATACCACACCCCACATAGGCCAAACAAATGGTGCGTACATACTCTGCTATCAACGCCCGAAACCTCTCATACATAATAAGAACTACCGATTCCGAATCTCTCGGGAATTTTAATAAAACAAGTCACACACAAACTGGAGGCGAACATGAACCCCAGTGTAATGGGTCACGCATATACCTACGCAATCGTATAACCCAAACTTATCCACTAACAGATAAGTCCTCCTTAGATCCTATGCTCTGAGGTTCCAGTCTATAACCCCCCCCCCCCCCCAAAGAACTCCTCAAGACAAGACTGTCCCCTTACACACCTCCCGACGATAACAACTATGGTAGGTATGTCATACACATAAAAATCCATACAATAGGTATTCCCACAACCTAAGTATTTATACGTTGAATATTTGAATGCACACATACCATATTATAAGTCTCACACGTTGTATTTATAACCCGTATATCATACATAAATTTAATTAGCACCATAATTCTCGTCGTATAAATTCAAGCACCTTTCCCTATCCCAAAGGTTTACGAAGTCACCCAATTATTCCTTAGGTTAATTCAGTACCATAGTATCCCCCTACTACTCGTATTAACCCTAAGTCATCATTTATTTGAATTAAACCCCAATTCATAAAATATCCAATCGTAACGCATTTGAAAAACACTTGTAAATCTCCCCATTCAATCCCATGCAAAATGATACTTTCGGGCTTTAACTACAACCCTACTCACCTTCTATAAATCCTATCATATTCAATTAATCAATATTAAGGGTTCTTAAAAGTTGGGGCTGAATCAAAACTAAAGAGGAAAATAAGTGACAAATTTCAGGGCAGTCAATCGATCGAAGAAATGGGTCGATCGATCGACATTCTTGGGTTGATCAATCGATCGAACATGTATCAGCCTGGGTTTTCTGCAATTTAGAGCTACATTTTTCTTCAACAGATATTCTCTAAAACCTTCTTAATTCATTCCCAAACTCTAAAACGAAGGTGCTAAGCATTAAGTTAACACATATGGACAATTTCCAACGTACAAGAATCATTTAAACATCAAGCTTCATTCACTTTTCAATTGAATTCTAATTTAACTCTCAAAAACCCTAGCTTATGGATTTTCTTCAAGAACATGATCAAAACATTGAATCCTCTACATAACGATTCTCAGAATGTATTAAATTTTATTTTTCCATAACAGTGTTTCAATACCAATCATGAATTATACCCAGAATATCGTTCAATCCAAAATTGTCCTCTACATGCATGAAATTTAATTCTTAATCATATTCTACTAACATGGATACTTTATCTAGATGAATTTAGCAAGAACAATACTTGCCTTATAATAGTAGGTTTGATCCTTTAATGATAAAGGTTATGGCTATGTTCCTTGTCTTCCGATCGACACTCTAATGGTGTTAATTGTGAACGAGGTGCGCAGTGTTGTGTTTCCACATTGAGTGGATTGGTGTAATATTCAGGTGGGTTTTCCATAGTTAGACGGATAGAATGATCTTAGGTTCATAGAATTATATTTTGGAAGGTGTCAGTCAGACGCATGATTTTGGACTTAGTTGGATTATCGCCCCTAGATGTGAACGACTAGTGATGCGAGGATAATATCACATTTAAATGAATTTTCATTGTTAGGAAGACCCAAAAGTATAAGGAAAGTCAGGATATGTAGTCCGAAGATTGAAACAATTTATGATGATGGATTGGCGATTATTTGTATGTGGTTTTGCTCTTAGGTGAGTGTCTTTAACATGGGAGTTTTTCTCTGGTAGATGTGTCAATGTGCCATGGGCATGGTAACGAATCCTTAGGACTTGATTGAGTTTGATGACCGGGTAAGGGGAGAGTCGAGGACTACTTCGTGAATTTAATGGCTAGCTAAACGGTGAGCATAGAATATATTGAATGTCGAGTTGTTTGATGACAACCCCTTTCGAAAGGGCGTATGATGACTTCTTAGTGATTGAGGACTTCGATGACATAAACTTGAAAAATTCCTATGACTTAGAATAAGAGTTGATAACCTCTGAAATTTGAGGAGTTAATAGATCAATGATTTTGGGGACGAAATTACCTAAGGACAAAAGAATGTAACACTTTCCGCCATGTCTTTGATCGTAGTTGTATGATTTTGTGACTTGGTATGAACAATTGGGCCATGGGCTTATTGAGGGAGATTATAAGTCAAATTTGGGTAACGTAAATGACATAATGAAAATGCATTGGAGATTTTATGGCCTAAAGTTGATGAAGGGATTTTAACAGTCATTTGAACGAGGTCCAATAACTTCTAATGACTGAGAAAAAGGTTAATTTTCCTCGCTCTTTGGAGTCTCAATGAAAAGACATGTTCAAACGACGTGATTAATTGTTTAAACGTGAAGGTCCTTCCCATTCGAAAGAGGTTCATCTCACGTACCTTTTAACCCTAGGATTTTGCCTCGTTTGATCCTCGTTAGATCTCTTATTTGAAACATAATGTCTATCATTCAAATGAGGTCCAATTGCGTTCTAGCAATCGAAGAAAATCTATAAAATTTTGCATATTTTAATGTGGTGTTATGTTGTGGATCATTGGATTGGATGACGTTTCGAGGTCTTAACAGCTAGGATCCAAACATTGGATGAAGTCTCAATGGACAAAAAGATAAAGGGGTTAAGTTGGGAGCATTGGTGGGATTTAACCGATTGGGTTTTTGAAGTATATAAATGAGGTTTTGGCTCATTTGGGCCAGTTCCATAAGATTTTCCTTCTCTTTACCACCTTAAAGCTGCCATGGAGCTCAACCACCACATAACACCCTAGTACCCCCATCATTCCATCCAAAATCACCATAGTCAAATACTTTTCCATGATAGTTAAGATTATAACAACCACTTACACCATTGTCGGACAAAGTTGCAAATCCACAGAGATATTGTTGGATTTTTGAAGAAGAAGTTAAAAGAAATCATGTAGTTTGAAGGGGTTTTAATGTAGCTTTCAAGAAGATAAGCTTAGTGGAGCTACGAGACCTCTTTAAGGCCACCTTAGGAGGTGGGAGGTTGACATCTTCTTCAACACTTCGCCTATAATTTTTAAAGAATCTTTGAGGAGGGAAAAACTCTACTCTTAGCT
Source organism: Sambucus nigra (assembly GCA_949130495.1). Classification (NCBI taxonomy): domain Eukaryota; kingdom Viridiplantae; phylum Streptophyta; class Magnoliopsida; order Dipsacales; family Adoxaceae; genus Sambucus; species Sambucus nigra. The sequence goes on along the minus strand of OX422216.1, from coordinate 152,146,730 downwards.
TAAGAACTCTATTTTTATTTCTATGGTATTGGTCTTGTAGTTGAGTTCGTAAGAGTAGGATAAAATTATGATTTAAGATAGTTATTTCTTATGGTTTGTGAAAAATGATTTATAAAATATCCTGAGAGTTTTGAGAAAAATAATATATTTCAAAAAATATTGATATTAAAACATATTATGGAATAAAATGTTTCAAACGATATTTCTCTTGTTGAAAATATTTTATGAACAAATATCTTAAGTTTTTTGGTGATAATAAATATCAACACAAATTATAAGAAAATGAGATCAGCAGAAAAATTAAAGAACATAAATTAGAATAGCTGCAATCACACACGACACAAGATATACGTGGTTTGGAAAATTGCCTACGTCCACGGTGGTGCTCTCTATTGGTATTTCTCTTTTCTCCAGGGAAGTGTTTACAATTACATACCATTTGCCTCGGGCCAGGGGTACAATATATACATGTGAACTTCATAGAGTGGGGGTGTTGGAACCTCCACGTTGGCCCATAATCCCTATAATATCTTTTGAGAGATTTTAGGGGTTGAATGGGTCACTATTGATTTAGTCATTTGTGAGACTTTGGAGTTTGGGCAGGACTCCCCCTATTCTTGATAAGGCATAGTGAGGCTATTTCTCTGGGCTAAGACAAATGGACGAGGTACCCACAATTGCCCCTAAAATTTTTGGGTGCAAATTTGGGCTTAATAATTTTAAATAATAGCTCTGATGGCATTTTTGTGAGTTGCAAGATGCTTTGGGGAGTGAATCATCGTTCCTTAGTAGATTTAGGCGGCAGATTCACTTCGTTCTCTATGCGTCATCATTAAGAGGGTTTAAATTTGTTTGAAGAGGCCATTTGTGACGTCGCTTAAAAAATCTTCGTACTCTCAAGATATCTCCAGCTTCTCATTGCGTTTTCTCACTTCCAGGTATCTCCTTTCATCTTTGAGCTCTTTGTTGTCTTTCCATCTCCCTATCTTGTGGCCTTGCATCGTCTTAAGCTAATTTTCACTTCATAAGTTTCCCAAACTTCTTTTCTATTGGAATTTTTCTTTATCACCACTAGGTTTTTTTTCTTCTGATTGCAAGAATATGTAATAGGTCAATAACTGAATTTAGGGAGTTTACAACATCCCTAATTGGGTGGAAATTGAATGTTCCCCTATCCCTCGCAGCGTTCGAGACATTGAGGACATACATTGGATTCTTGTCTTCTGCGGTCCAATGGGGGTTTGGCCTTTCCCCCAAATCGCTTGTTTTTGCATTTCTTTAGTTATTTATATAGTTCATGCCCCATGTTCTCCAAACATTTGGAAAATTGTTAATAGTGTACATAAGATTAATCAGCTCTATGGCACCAATTTAGGTTTTGCTGAAATTTTTTATTGCTATACCTTTTCTCGAACAATCTCTAGTCTCCTCTATCTGAAAGCTAGGAGTCCTAACAGGGTGTTAGTAGTCAATCTACTTGATTCCCATAATGACTATTGGCAAGAAGGGTTTATTGGCAGGAACGGGAAGTTTCCTCCTCAAACTGAGGGAGTGAGGTACAAGGGACCTATAATTCCATTTTATAGGATGAGTATATAGATAGACATAGCTATTGTTCTGCTTATTTATTTTCTATTAGTGTACTGTATTTCTTCTGTTTCCTTTTTTCCTTTTTAGCGAAGATAAAGAACTTGGAACCTACTCTCCACGAAATTTGAGCTGCTGAGCTAATCAAATCTTGAAAGATCAGGGAATACTTGGATGATGATGAGCATCCACGATTAGCTACATTCCTTTAGAGTACATGAACATTGGGTCCAGTTTTATCGCTCGAGCTATTGATAGTATTCCTCGCCTTGATAATACAGAAGTGGTTGTAGCTGAACCATTCCAGTTTGATGAAGAGGAGCGCAGCTCTGGTGAATACAATGTGGGGGATGACAGAGGTGGAGTTAAAGGTGAATCTAGAGAAGAGAGTTCAAGTGGTTAAGGATCCTCCAGGTTGGAGGAGGGTTCAGAGAGTTCTAAGGATTCAGATAGCTTCAGTGAAGAGACCATGGCCCCGAGGAAAAATTTGATCTAGGATGATAATGAGGACAATGTGGCACTTACTCGCAGGTGGAAGAAGTAGAAGTCTGGGAGGGGGATACTACCACTGACTCCAATACTGTAGCTCATGAGTAGGAGAGGAAGAAGAAAGATGAGGCGTATGTGAGAGAGAGAGAGAGAGAGAGAGAGAGAGAGAGCAAGGAAGATGGAAGAAGAGAGGAAGAAAGAGGAAGAGAGGAGGAATAAGGAGAGAGAGAGAGGAAGAAAGGAGGAGATAAGAAGTGAGGACTAAGACGGGGCAGTCACTGGTGCCCGTGTCTACTCTGGCTAAGGGGGATTCGATTACTCTTTCCCCTCAGCTGGCTCCGGCAGTGCTCGAGAGAGAAGTCTTGCCAGCTGATCGCCCGAGGTCATCAAGTATAGGGATCGACCAATTAGCCCTAAAGGCAAGTCATGGGATAGCATTGGTAAGTATGTTCTTAATTCTCTACTCTTGCAGTTCTTTGCAACACCTTTTTCGCTAAATATTTTCTTTCTCTATGTAGTTTGTATCTGATTTCATCATCCTCTATCGTAGCCACGATGAGCTGGCAAGGAAAAATGCTAAGTTAGAGGCGAGCCTGAGGGCTGCCAGTGCTGCTCAGATGTCTTTCGATATTTCCTTAGTAAAAGATAACAAAGAAAAAGAGGCAACATCCAAGGAGCCAGAGGAGCTGAGGCAGTTTTACAACTTATTCTGTATGCGTAACCTGGAGGTAGTTGAGGAGAATAGAGAGCTTACCGAAAAGATGAAGAAGTTGGAATCTGAGGCTATCACCCTCAAGGAGATCTCGTATAATACTGGGTGGCTCACAGCATACAAGGATGTTGAGGCTCAGATCAGATACATTAGCTCTCTCAACTTTAAGAAGGATTGGGATAGGTCTTTGCTCCCTGCTAAGGTGGATGTTGATTCCACCTCTTCAAAGAGCATGACCGTGGCCCCAAGACTATTATGGATGGGGTGCCTTCTCCTACTGCCAATGAAGGTGTCCCAGTTATCCCGACCACTACTGCTTATGCTCCCCTTGATCAGGGAATGGTGACTTATCCATCTGAGGGAGGTGCACCTGGGGCAGCACCGATAAGGGGAAGCAACCACCGTCCTCAGAATAGACTGAGGTCTCCCGATAGTCTTCTTAGGGAGCCTTTGTATTTTTTGTATCTCTATTTCTTCTCGTTGATGTACTCGAGCTGTTTTTGTTTTAATGAAATGAATTTATGTTCCTTTTTATATACTAATTTATTTATTCTTGATTGTCGTTTGATTTGTAGCTTATCGATATTGAGGAATATATTCCTGCTACCTCTCACCTAGAAAAAATTCTTAGTCCCGATGTGAGCAACTGAGTTCATCGTGCCTTAATAAAAATCTGCAAGATTCTTAGATTGAGGAATCAAGACTATAAATACTAGTCAGATATTGTTCCCAAGATAAAAGATAGGCTTGGGGAGATGGAGGAGGTCAGTGATTCTGTTCAAGAAGAAGTGGATGCTTTAAAGGTTAAGCTTATGGATACTTCTGAGATCAATCAAGTTGGAGAAGTCCTTCAATAGGAGAATGATGCTCTAAGAAGGGAAGTCTCGTGACTATGGGAGAATGCGCCGAGCATTACGCCTCGAGTTTTATGTGGTTCCTCTTCATCGATTGGGCGGCGAGCTGGTACTGATGATACTGGTATAACTAGGGATATTTATGAACTGTAAGGTGAAATTTGTAGGGAGTATATGATAGCTAATGGTCTTTAAAGAGATGTCACCTTACTGAGGCAACTGTTCAAGAAGGGTCCTCAGCAGGTGTGGACTGATGGCTACGATTAGGGTTTGATTGATTCTCCAATGAAGTTGAAGGAGGTTGAGGACTTAGATTTGATAAGAGGGTGGTTGAGTGCTCATAGGGAGTTATAAGTCCCCAGGAACTCTGTTCTCTGATATCGGCATGACATCTCTCCCTCAACTTTGATGCTGAACCCATTCAGAAGGGATGATCGATGGGTTACCATAGATGTCATCCAAAGACAGTTCGTGGAATCAAATTTAGATGAAGTCAAAGAGGAAGTAACTCCTCACCCAGATGGTGGCCAAAGAGCGCGAGTGGTTGACTATCTTGCTCAGCGACCTAGTTCTCATTAGGGTTTGTGTAAGGACACAAATTTCCAATTGAGTCCATATGTAGTTTTGGATCAATTCCGGACAAAAACATTTATTCATAGGTTAGTGATTTATTGTAATACTCTCAAGCCTATGAAGTGTGTGTTGAAGACGTAGCGGCAAAGAATATAAAGCTTCATCAAAATGCCGGTTTGCGTGCCTCGTTTCTACGTCATCAACTAAGGTTCCATGCTCCCAAGGTATGAATGCAATTATATGTATATAGGAGCTTGGAACAATATTTATTGGGTGTTAGGTTTAATAAAAACCATGTTTTACTTTCAGAATAATTTAATTGAAACTTTGAAATAAAGTACATAAAGTTTCTGGGCCAAAAATTGAATTTATTAAAAGATTTCTGGAAGTCGTTCGAAGTTTCGTTCGAACGAGTTTGTCGTTCGAACCAGGTTTCGTTCGAACGAGTGCCAACGAACCTAAACTGGTCAGTCGTTCGATATGTCGTTCGAACGAGTTTGTTCGTTCTAACGAGGTATCTAACGAGTTTCTAACGAGTCCAGTCTGGTCGCTCGTTAGAAGTCTCGTTCGAACGAGAGTCAAGTTCGTTCGAACGAGATGCCAGGCGGGAACAGTTTTGAGCAGTTTTTTGGCAGTTTTTACCCACTTTCCCCACTTATTTTTTTAACCAACTTTTTCCAGACTTAATATGTGAGGGAAACACATTTTTCTAAGTATCTTTTTCATACCATACAAACTCCTAGAGAGCGTTTTGAGAGAAAATTTGTTTAAGGAAAAAGGTCATGTTTTGAGTGTTATTCTTTAATGAAAAATCCTACACACTCTAGTGTTTACACCCAATAGTTGTTTATCCAAGTTCTATATACATATCTTTACTTGGAGTTTTGGCATCGGTTTATCTCTACCGAATTCAAGAAGAGAAGTTTTGGTTTGCTTCTACATCCATCAAAGAAGAAGACTTTTTGTTGAAGATTCTACCCACTTGGAGAAAGGCTCCATGCTTGGGTGACGGTGACCATATAAAGTCCCATCGGTGGATTCCGAGACCGCGGTGGTGTTCCGAGGTTGTTCGCTAGGAAGAGGTTTCTACGAGAAGAAGCGTCGAGGCTTGAGAGGGATCGAGTCAGTCGTTGTAAGTCTATCTGTCTTGTAATTATAATTCCATATCTAGTGGACTTGTGGCTAGGGCCGTCCGAGGTTGTTTCCCGTCTTGGGTTTTTCGTCGTACATCTCGGCGTAGTGTGATATTGTTTATTTTATCTTGCATCATAATTTAGAACGCATGCTTAGAATAAATTCAAGATAAAATTTGGTTTAATTATGACACTCATTTAATTTGGGACTAAATTAAATATTGGGTAAATTTGGTTTATTCAAGTCGTTTGATAATTTTGGTTTCGCCTAACTTTGGATAATTGAAAATTATGAATTAGGCAAATTCTAGGACTTGGATCTATTTAATTGGACTTAATCGGTTTAAGTGAAAATTAATCATTTTGTTTGTTTCATTAATTCTCACTTTTGTTTATGAGTTAACTAAAATTTGGAATTTTAGTATTTGTTTTGTTGAACCATCATCTTTCAACGCTTCCGCATCGTATTCGTTTTTTTTTTAATATACAAAAGGAAATTACTTATTTTGCGCTCTCAAATTGGTATCAGAGCCGGAGCGCTAAGTTATCGCGTTAAAGATCCGTTTTTCGGCTTTTGTATTTCCTTACCTTTTTTAGGTGGTTCAATTTTTTATCACTCTCATTTTTTTTCTTTCTCGATGGGACGTCTTAATGAAAATTTGTCCAATTTTAATGAAAATGATATTTTTGATTTTCGAGAGGAATTAAATGGGCTTAACAAATGTAACGAAAATTTAAAGGAATTAAATTTGAGATTTGTAAAAAGAATTAAATTTCTTGAAAATGAAAATTCTTGTTTTAAAGCTCACATTGAGTCTTTGCAAATCTCCGTATCTCAAAAAGATATTTTTCGTGAAAAGCTCATGGACTTACATTCAAATTTTGATATTTTAGAAAAGTCCAAGAAAGAGAGTGAAAATCGTGAAAAGACTCTTAGGGACAAGTTTGCTCATATTGAGGGAGAGCGTGTTAACCTTCTAGGAATTATTGAAAATTTAAAGATGGAGTCCCATAATTTTGAGGAGTCTAATTTATTACTTGAGTCCGAAATTTTAAAAGTGAAAAATGATTTTCAAGACTCTAGTAGTAGTTCTAATGGTTCTAGCACATCATGCTCAAATTCTTCCAGTGCTAAAGCTAAAACCATTGTTTGTTTTAGAGGGTCAACTTTGTCCAAGGTATTTAAAAAGGGTCACACCTTAGGTAACATTCCTCGTGTTTACACATGCTTGCATTGTGGTAGGAAAGGTCACCTTAGGTCATTTTGTTTTGATCTTAAAAGAAGTCCAAGGAAATCTTTATCTAGCATTTCATTATTTTCTAATCCCCATCATGTTAAATATCAAGGTTCTAAAAAACGCGGGGCGTGATTGAGGCGTGGAGGCCAAGCCTTAAGCCTTAGAAGCCTAGGCGGGCCTAGACGTAAAAAGGCGTGAAAAGGCGTTTAGGCCTTCTTAATATATTTTAATATTTTTTAACCATAACAAGGCTATTAAAATACAAAAATTGCATATATCATAAAAATATGTCAGAATATATGCAAATTAAAATACTATTTTATTATTTTGGATGAGATAATGGTCCGGTTTGTAAAGAAATTATTTAAAAGGCGACATCGTTTCACTAAAGCATTGTTGTTTTTAGAAAAAAGTGCGCCTTAAGGGTTTTATCAAGAATAAGGCGTGAAAAGCGTAAGGCGAGGCGTTTCTCCCAAGCCTTAAGCCTAGGCGTGCCTAGGCGGAGCCTAGGCGGGTTTTTTAGAACAGTGTTAAATATAAATCTATATGGGTTAGGAAATCATTATTAAATGCGCTAGATACAAGATTTGTTGATTCTCATTTACTATCACATGAAACCTCCCTTGCTGAATTTAAAGGTTGAATGTGTTAGTGTTTTATGCATACTCTAGCTTTTTGTGCTTCATATTATATATCATTGCTAGATGTATGCTTGTTTAGTCATTTTCTAGTCATTGCCTCATTTCATATCATATGCTAGAAATTATGACTTGTTTATCTTTTTATATTATATTTTGTGTTTGAATTAATTGAAAAATATAAAAAGATTTTTGTTTATCATTTGTGTTTTATTTATTTCATTTAAGCTTAATGAAAAATACAAATGATTTTTTTGTTTATTCTTTTGAGTATATATATTTATTTTTGGTGAAAAATGTCAAAAACTCAAAAAGATTTTTTTGTGTGTATTTTGGTTTGACACACTTTAAGTGGCATATACTTGTGTTTGAATCCCATCTTTTACGCTCCCATGTGGCTAGAACTTTTGGTTTAGATTGTCAATCCTTAAAATGTTCTTTACCATATTTTATGGAGTAGTTGGATTTTGTGTTGTTTAAATGGATTCTATTTTTATATGCCTCTTTTCACACATGCACGAGCTCTTTTGAAATCTTAATGTCACATGTTATATTTGAGCTTTTTGAGTTGTTCTCTTACCAATCTAGTCATCTACATATCTTTGACCTAGGAGGACTAGTGCATGTCAAAATCCGTTGCATGTGAGATTTGTGTGAAAATGAAAACATGATAAATTTATATATGCACGGGGAAGGGCTCCGAAAGGATGAATTAAATCCTTTGCGATAGTAAGCCACCGTTTATTGGATCTAAAAGAAATACGTGATCCAAAGGCCTAAAAACAGAATATTTGGCATTAAAAAGAAAACAATTGCCAAGGCCTATGTTTGTTTGATATATTCATTCAAAAACAAAAGAATATATATGCTCATTGAGGGAGAATTGGATGGTATATCAACGGTTTGCACAATGTCCATTTATCCTAGTTGTCTTTAATGTCATGGCTCTATTTGGTTTGTAGAATCATCTTCATGCTAGGCTTGTATGCATGTAACAACCCGCGTAATTTTTGGGGTAATTTCAAAATAAAGAGGAAAAATAAATTTAGAGATAAAATTATTTTTATTGCTCAAATATGTTGGTTATTATTTTTAAAGTCGAGAATTTCAAACGATTTCGAAATCGGAATTAAAATGGAGTTTTAATTGAATTTTTATTATTTAGAATAGTCCTCAAAACATAAAACTCTCTAAGAGTCCTCGGAACATAAAACTCTTTAGTAAAAATAATATTTTTAGAAATCCGACCGTCCGATCAAGCTGAATTTTTGTCAGCAGTCCTGTCTCGCAGTTCTCTACAACATACTAAAATTTCAAGCGATTCCAACGGTCTGATCGTCCGGAATAAAATTTTTAGTGTTTGTATCTCATTAAAACTCTTTTCTTAATCAAACACTTAATCCTTTATATATCAACAAATTCGTGGCTTGGCTTTTCAAATCACTTTTTCTCAAACTTTTCAACCAGAAGACCTCTCCAAAATTACTCCCTTTTATCTACAAATCATATCCCCAAACTTATTCAAGATTTCAACCTTAGATTATAAGGCTTATTTGGTGTTTTCTCGAGTTTGAGCTAGAACGAGATTTGATTATTTTCGCGAGAAGAACGTGATGGTGTGATTATATTCTGAGGCTAAAATTATATGATGATTTTAAGGTATGGGGTTTTACACAATATGCTCCTTAATCTCGCGAGTGTTTATTCCGTTGAATTCTTGTTAATTGAACTCATATTTTGAATTGTTAAATTCTTGGAAATCTGGAAATATAATTATTGGAATTATTTTCATTCATGAGGTATTATTCATGTTGTTTTGAGCACGATGTCATGAGATTTTAATATGAAACTGATGTTGGGCACCCACCAAGACTCCTTTTCCGGCTACTTGATAAAGTATGGCGCGGTATGGTGAGGCCTGCTGACTCTGGTTAATGTGTTGTTGAGAAATTTATTGATAAAATGCTATTGAGATTTGCATTATTTGATTTGAGTATTCGTAGTCGTATTGTTGCGCTTTGTTCATCGCTAACATCTTTGTTGAGCATATTCCTGTCATATTGTGTACTTCCCCATCTCTTTCTTAGTTGGCAGGTGAGCACGTATTTGAGTGCTATGGACCAATTGGGATGATTTTAGCGAGGATTATTTGGGAAGAATTTTTAATACAAGAGATGAGAAGACTTGTATTTATTTTGATGTATAGAGCATTTGGAGATTTATTTTATTTTCGAGATAGTTAGATAGTTGGTTTCTTTCGAGAGAATTGTTGTATTTAATTTGAAGATGAGATTAGTGGTTTCTTGTTTTATTGTGGGATTTAGATGCTCTATACCTTGTTATTTGTGGATTTGGTTAGTTTTATCGATAGTAGCGCGCCGTTCGCTCTTCCCGGGCGAGCGGGGTGTTACAGAATGGTATCAGAGCTTAGGTATACGACCACCCTCGGGTCTTGGGTTTTGGGTCTGTTGCATTTTTTAGCCACGTATTTTTGGAGATAGAATATTTAGATGATCGTTTCGTGTTAGTTATCTAGATTAGATGTGAGGAATTTATTTTTGGTGACGAGTTTATTTTTGGAGATTGTTGTCCTGATTTTTTAGAGTTAGGTATTCGGCGAATTTCGAGGGCGAAATTCCATTGTTAGTGGGGAAGTGTAACAACCCGCGTAATTTTTGGGGTAATTTCGAAATAAAGAGGAAAAATAAATTTAGAGATAAAATTATTTTTATTGCTCAAATATGTTGTTTATTATTTTTAAAGTCGAGAATTTCAAACGATTTCGAAATCGAAATTAAAATGGAGTTTTAATTGAATTTTTATTATTTAGAAGAGTCCTCAAAACATAAAAATCTCTAAGAGTCCTCGGAACATAAAACTCTTTAGTAAAAATAATATTTTTAGAAATCCGACCGTCCGATCAAGCTGAATTTTTGTCAGCAGTCCTGTCTCGCAGTTCGCTACAACATACTAAAATTTCAAGCGATTCCAACGATCTGATCTTCCGGAACAAAATTTTTAGTGTTTGTATCTGATTAGAACTCTTTTCTTAATCAAACACTTAATCCTTTATATATCAACAAATTCGTGGCTTGGCTTTTCAAATCACTTTTTCTCAAACTTTTCAACCAGAAGACCTCTCCAAAATTACACCCTTTTATCTACAAATCATAACCCCAAACTTATTCAAGATTTCAACCTTAGATTAGAAGGCTTATTTGGTGTTTTCTCGAGTTTGAGCTAGAACGAGATTTGATTATTTTCGCGAGAAGAACGTGATGGTGTGATTATATTCTGAGGCTAAAATTATATGATGATTTTAAGGTATGGGGTTTTACACAATATGCTCCTTAATCTCGCGAGTGTTTATTCCGTTGAATTCTTGTTAATTGAACTCATATTTTGAATTGTTAAATTCTTGGAAATCTGGAAATATAATTGTTGGAATTATTTTCATTCATGAGGTATTATTCATGTTGTTTTGAGCACGATGTCATGAGATTTTAATATGACACTGATGTTGGGCACCCGCCAAGACTCCTTTTCCGGCTACTTGATAAAGTATGGCGCGGTATGGTGAGGTCTGGTGACTCCGGTTAATGTGTTATTGAGAAATTTATTGATAAAATGCTATTGAGATTTGCATTATTTGATTTGAGTATTCGTAGTCGTATTGTTGCGCTTTGTTCATCGCTAACATCTTTGTTGAGCATATTCCTGTCGTATTGTGTACTTCCCCATCTTTTTCTTAGTTGGCAGGTGAGCACGGATTTGAGTGCTATGGACCAATTGGGATGATTTTAGCGAGGATTATTTGGGAAGAATTTTTAATACAAGAGATGAGAAGACTTGTATTTATTTTGATGTATAGAGCATTTGGAGATTTATTTTATTTTCGAGATAGTTAGATAGTTGGTTTATTTCGAGAGAATTGTTGTATTTAATTTGAAGATGAGATTAGTGGTTTCTTGTTTTATTGTGGGATTTAGATGCTCTATACCTTGTTATTTGTGGATTTGGTTAGTTTTATCGATAGTAGCGCGCCGTTCGCTCTTCCCGGGCGGGCGGGGTGTTACAGAATGGTATCAGAGCTTAGGTATACGACCACCCTCGGGTCTTGGGTTTTGGGTCTGTTGCGTTTTTGAGCCACGTATTTTTGGAGATAGAATATTTAGATGATCGTTTCGTGTTAGTTATCTAGATTAGATGTGTGGAATTTATTTTTGGTGACGAGTTTATTTTTGGAGATTGTTGTCCTGATTTTTGAGAGTTAGGTATTCGGCGAATTTCGAGGGCGAAATTCCATTGTTAGTGGGGAAGTGTAACAACCCGCGTAATTTTTGGGGTAATTTCGAAATAAAGAGGAAAAATAAATTTAGAGATAAAATTATTTTTATTGCTCAAATATGTTGTTTATTATTTTTAAAGTCGAGAATTTCAAACGATTTCGAAATCGAAATTAAAATGGAGTTTTAATTGAATTTTTATTATTTAGAAGAGTCCTCAAAACATAAAAATCTCTAAGAGTCCTCGGAACATAAAACTCTTTAGTAAAAATAATATTTTTAGAAATCCGACCGTCCGATCAAGCTGAATTTTTGTCAGCAGTCCTGTCTCGCAGTTCGCTACAACATACTAAAATTTCAAGCGATTCCAACGATCTGATCTTCCGGAACAAAATTTTTAGTGTTTGTATCTGATTAGAACTCTTTTCTTAATCAAACACTTAATCCTTTATATATCAACAAATTCGTGGCTTGGCTTTTCAAATCACTTTTTCTCAAACTTTTCAACCAGAAGACCTCTCCAAAATTACACCCTTTTATCTACAAATCATAACCCCAAACTTATTCAAGATTTCAACCTTAGATTAGAAGGCTTATTTGGTGTTTTCTCGAGTTTGAGCTAGAACGAGATTTGATTATTTTCGCGAGAAGAACGTGATGGTGTGATTATATTCTGAGGCTAAAATTATATGATGATTTTAAGGTATGGGGTTTTACACAATATGCTCCTTAATCTCGCGAGTGTTTATTCCGTTGAATTCTTGTTAATTGAACTCATATTTTGAATTGTTAAATTCTTGGAAATCTGGAAATATAATTGTTGGAATTATTTTCATTCATGAGGTATTATTCATGTTGTTTTGAGCACGATGTCATGAGATTTTAATATGACACTGATGTTGGGCACCCGCCAAGACTCCTTTTCCGGCTACTTGATAAAGTATGGCGCGGTATGGTGAGGTCTGGTGACTCCGGTTAATGTGTTATTGAGAAATTTATTGATAAAATGCTATTGAGATTTGCATTATTTGATTTGAGTATTCGTAGTCGTATTGTTGCGCTTTGTTCATCGCTAACATCTTTGTTGAGCATATTCCTGTCGTATTGTGTACTTCCCCATCTTTTTCTTAGTTGGCAGGTGAGCACGGATTTGAGTGCTATGGACCAATTGGGATGATTTTAGCGAGGATTATTTGGGAAGAATTTTTAATACAAGAGATGAGAAGACTTGTATTTATTTTGATGTATAGAGCATTTGGAGATTTATTTTATTTTCGAGATAGTTAGATAGTTGGTTTATTTCGAGAGAATTGTTGTATTTAATTTGAAGATGAGATTAGTGGTTTCTTGTTTTATTGTGGGATTTAGATGCTCTATACCTTGTTATTTGTGGATTTGGTTAGTTTTATCGATAGTAGCGCGCCGTTCGCTCTTCCCGGGCGGGCGGGGTGTTACAGAATGGTATCAGAGCTTAGGTATACGACCACCCTCGGGTCTTGGGTTTTGGGTCTGTTGCGTTTTTGAGCCACGTATTTTTGGAGATAGAATATTTAGATGATCGTTTCGTGTTAGTTATCTAGATTAGATGTGTGGAATTTATTTTTGGTGACGAGTTTATTTTTGGAGATTGTTGTCCTGATTTTTGAGAGTTAGGTATTCGGCGAATTTCGAGGGCGAAATTCCATTGTTAGTGGGGAAGTGTAACAACCCGCGTAATTTTTGGGGTAATTTCGAAATAAAGAGGAAAAATAAATTTAGAGATAAAATTATTTTTATTGCTCAAATGTGTTGTTTATTATTTTTAAAGTCGAGAATTTCAAACGATTTCGAAATCGGAATTAAAATGGAGTTTTAATTGAATTTTTATTATTTAGAAGAGTCCTCAAAACATAAAACTCTCTAAGAGTCCTCGGAACATAAAACTCTTTAATAAAAATAATATTTTTAGAAATCCGACCGTCCGATCAAGCTGAATTTTTGTCAGCAGTCCTGTCTCGCAGTTCGCTACAACATACTAAATTTTCAAGCGATTCCAACGGTCTGATCGTCCGGAATAAAATTTTTAGTGTTTGTATCTGATTAGAACTCTTTTCTTAATCAAACACTTAATCCTTTATATATCAACAAATTCGTGGCTTGGCTTTTCAAATCACTTTTTCTCAAACTTTTCAACCAGAAGACCTCTCCAAAATTACTCCCTTTTATCTACAAATCATAACCCCAAACTTATTCAAGATTTCAACCTTAGATTAGAAGGCTTATTTGGTGTTTTCTCGAGTTTGAGCTAGAACGAGATTTGATTATTTTCGCGAGAAGAACGTGACGGTGTGATTATATTCTGAGGCTAAAATTATATGATGATTTTAAGGTATGGGGTTTTACACAATATGCTCCTTAATCTCGCGAGTGTTTATTCCGTTGAATTCTTGTTAATTGAACTCATATTTTGAATTGTTAAATTCTTGGAAATCTGGAAATATAATTGTTGGAATTATTTTCATTCATGAGGTATTATTCATGTTGTTTTGAGCACGATGTCATGAGATTTTAATATGACACTGATGTTGGGCACCCGTCAAGACTCCTTTTCCGGCTACTTGATAAAGTATGGCGCGGTATGGTGAGGCCTGGTGACTCCAGTTAATGTGTTGTTGAGAAATTTATTGATAAAATGCTATTGAGATTTGCATTATTTGATTTGAGTATTCGTAGTCGTATTGTTGCGCTTTGTTCATCGCTAACATCTTTGTTGAGCATATTCCTGTCGTATTGTGTACTTCCCCATCTTTTTCTTAGTTGGCAGGTGAGCACGGATTTGAGTGCTATGGACCAATTGGGATGATTTTAGCGAGGATTATTTGGGAAGAATTTTTAATACAAGAGATGAGAAGACTTGTATTTATTTTGATGTATAGAGCATTTGGAGATTTATTTTATTTTCGAGATAGTTAGATAGTTGGTTTATTTCGAGAGAATTGTTGTATTTAATTTGAAGATGAGATTAGTGGTTTCTTGTTTTATTGTGGGATTTAGATGCTCTATACCTTGTTATTTGTGGATTTGGTTAGTTTTATCGATAGTAGCGCGCCGTTCGCTCTTCCCGGGCGGGCGGGGTGTTACAGAATGGTATCAGAGCTTAGGTATACGACCACCCTCGGGTCTTGGGTTTTGGGTCTGTTGCGTTTTTGAGCCACGTATTTTTGGAGATAGAATATTTAGATGATCGTTTCGTGTTAGTTATCTAGATTAGATGTGAGGAATTTATTTTTGGTGACGAGTTTATTTTTGGAGATTGTTGTCCTGATTTTTTTATAGTTAGGTATTCGGCGAATTTCGAGGGCGAAATTCCATTGTTAGTGGGGAAGTGTAACAACCCGCGTAATTTTTTGGGTAATTTCGAAATAAAGAGGAAAAATAAATTTAGAGATAAAATTATTTTTATTGCTCAAATGTGTTGTTTATTATTTTTAAAGTCGAGAATTTCAAACGATTTCGAAATCGGAATTAAAATGGAGTTTTAATTGAATTTTTATTATTTAGAAGAGTCCTCAAAACATAAAACTCTCTAAGAGTCCTCGGAACATAAAACTCTTTAGTAAAAATAATATTTTTAGAAATCCGACCGTCCGATCAAGCTGAATTTTTGTCAGCAGTCCTGTCTCGCAGTTCGCTACAACATGTTAAATTTTTAAGCGATTCCAACGGTCTGATCGTCCGGAATAAAATTTTTAGTGTTTGTATCTGATTAGAACTCTTTTCTTAATCAAACACTTAATCCTTTATATATCAACAAATTCGTGGCTTGGCTTTTCAAATCACTTTTTCTCAAACTTTTCAACCAGAAGACCTCTCCAAAATTACTCCGATTTATCTACAAATCATAACCCCAAACTTATTCAAGATTTCAACCTTAGATTAGAAGGCTTATTTGGTGTTTTCTCGAGTTTGAGCTAGAACGAGATTTGATTATTTTCGCGAGAAGAACGTGACGGTGTGATTATATTCGGAGGCTAAAATTATATGATGATTTTAAGGTATGGGGTTTTACACAATATGCTCCTTAATCTCGCGAGTGTTTATTCCGTTGAATTCTTGTTAATTGAACTCATATTTTGAATTGTTAAATTCTTGGAAATCTGGAAATATAATTGTTGGAATTATTTTCATTCATGAGGTATTATTCATGTTGTTTTGAGCACGATGTCATGAGATTTTAATATGACACTGATGTTGGGCACCCGCCAAGACTCCTTTTCCGGCTACTTGATAAAGTATGGCGCGGTATGGTGAGGCCTGGTGACTCCGGTTAATGTGTTGTTGAGAAATTTATTGATAAAATGCTATTGAGATTTGCATTATTTGATTTGAGTATTCGTAGTCGTATTGTTGCGCTTTGTTCATCGCTAACATCTTTGTTGAGCATATTCCTGTCGTATTGTGTACTTCCCCATCTTTTTCTTAGTTGGCAGGCGAGCACGGATTTGAGTGCTATGGACCAATTGGGATGATTTTAGCGAGGATTATTTGGGAAGAATTTTTAATACAAGAGATGAGAAGACTTGTATTTATTTTGATGTATAGAGCATTTGGAGATTTATTTTATTTTCGAGATAGTTAGATAGTTGGTTTATTTCGAGAGAATTGTTGTATTTAATTTGAAGATGAGATTAGTGGTTTCTTGTTTTATTGTGGGATTTAGATGCTCTATACCTTGTTATTTGTGGATTTGGTTAGTTTTATCGATAGTAGCGCGCCGTTCGCTCTTCCCGGGCGGGCGGGGTGTTACAGAATGGTATCAGAGCTTAGGTATACGACCACCCTCGGGTCTTGGGTTTTGGGTCTGTTGCGTTTTTGAGCCACGTATTTTTGGAGATAGAATATTTAGATGATCGTTTTGTGTTAGTTATCTAGATTAGATGTGAGGAATTTATTTTTGGTGACGAGTTTATTTTTGGAAATTGTTGTCCTGATTTTTTAGAGTTAGGTATTCGGCGAATTTCGAGGGCGAAATTCCATTGTTAATGGGGAAGTGTAACAACCCGCGTAATTTTTGGGGTAATTTCGAAATAAAGAGGAAAAATAAATTTAGAGATAAAATTATTTTTACTGCTCAAATATGTTGTTTATTATTTTTAAAGTCGAGAATTTCAAACGATTTCGAAATCGAAATTAAAATGGAGTTTTAATTGAATTTTTATTATTTAGAAGAGTCCTCAAAACATAAAACTCTCTAAGAGTCCTCGGAACAAAAAACTCTTTAGTAAAAATAATATTTTTAGAAATCCGACCGTCCGATCAAGCTGAATTTTTGTCAGCAGTCCTGTCTCGCAGTTCGCTACAACATACAAAAATTTCAAGCGATTCCAACGGTCTGATCGTCCGAAATAAAATTTTTAGTGTTTGTATCTGATTAGAACTCTTTTCTTAATCAAACACTTAATCCTTTATATATCAACAAATTCGTGGCTTGGCTTTTCAAATCACTTTTTCTCAAACTTTTCAACCAGAAGACCTCTCCAAAATTACTCCCTTTTATCTACAAATCGTAACCCCAAACTTATTCAAGATTTCAACCTTAGATTAGAAGGCTTATTTGGTGTTTTCTCGAGTTTGAGCTAGAACGAGATTTGATTATTTTCGCGAGAAGAACGTGACGGTGTGATTATATTCTGAGGCTAAAATTATATGATGATTTTAAGGTATGGGGTTTTACACAATATGCTCCTTAATCTCGCGAGTGTTTATTCCGTTGAATTCTTGTTAATTGAACTCATATTTTGAATTGTTAAATTCTTGGAAATCTGGAAATGTAATTGTTGGAATTATTTTCATTCATGAGGTATTATTCATGTTGTTTTGAGCACGATGTCATGAGATTTTAATATGACACTGATGTTGGGCACCCGCCAAGACTCCTTTTCCGGCTACTTGATAAAGTATGGCGCGGTATGGTGAGGCCTGGTGACTCCGGTTAATGTGTTGTTGAGAAATTTATTGATAAAATGCTATTGAGATTTGCATTATTTGATTTGAGTATTCGTAGTCGTATTGTTGCGCTTTGTTCATCGCTAACATCTTTGTTGAGCATATTCCTGTCGTATTGTGTACTTCCCCATCTTTTTCTTAGTTGGCAGGTGAGCACGGATTTGAGTGCTATGGACCAATTGGGATGATTTTAGCGAGGATTATTTGGGAAGAATTTTTAATACAAGAGATGAGAAGACTTGTATTTATTTTGATGTATAGAGCATTTGGAGATTTATTTTATTTTCGAGATAGTTAGATAGTTGGTTTATTTCGAGAGAATTGTTGTATTTAATTTGAAGATGAGATTAGTGGTTTCTTGTTTTATTGTGGGATTTAGATGCTCTATACCTTGTTATTTGTGGATTTGGTTAGTTTTATCGATAGTAGCGCGCCGTTCGCTCTTCCCGGGCGGGCGGGGTTTTACAGAATGGTATCAGAGCTTAGGTATACGACCACCCTCGGGTCTTGGGTTTTGGGTCTGTTGCGTTTTTGAGCCACGTATTTTTGGAGACAGAATATTTAGATGATCGTTGCGTGTTAGTTATCTAGATTAGATGTGAGGAATTTATTTTTGGTGACGAGTTTATTTTTGGAGATTGTTGTCCTGATTTTTGAGAGTTAGGTATTTGGCGAATTTCGAGGGCGAAATTCCATTGTTAGTGGGGAAGTGTAACAACCCGCGTAATTTTTGTGGTAATTTCGAAATAAAGAGGAAAAATAAATTTAGGGATAAAATTATTTTTATTGCTCAAATATGTTGTTTATTATTTTTAAATTCGAGAATTTCAAACGATTTCGAAATCGGAATTAAAATGGAGTTTTAATTGAATTTTTATTATTTAGAAGAGTCCTCAAAACATAAAACTCTCTAAGAGTCCTCGGAACATAAAACTCTTTAGTAAAAATAATATTTTTAGAAATCCGACCGTCCGATCAAGCTGAATTTTTGTCAGCAGTCCTGTCTCGCAGTTCGCTACAATATACAAAACTTTCAAACGATTCCAACGGTCTGATCGTCCGGAATAAAATTTTTAGTGTTTGTATCTGATTATAACTCTTTTCTTAATCAAACACTTAATCCTTTATATATCAACAAATTAGTGGCTTGGCTTTTCAAATCACTTTTTCTCAAACTTTTCAACCAGAAGACCTCTCCAAAATTACTCCCTTTTATCTACAAATCATAACCCCAAACTTATTCAAGATTTCAACCTTAGATTAGAAGGCTTATTTGGTGTTTTCTCGAGTTTGAGCTAGAACGAGATTTGATTATTTTCGCGAGAAGAACGTGACGGTGTGATTATATTCTGAGGCTAAAATTATATGATGATTTTAAGGTATGGGGTTTTACACAATATGCTCCTTAATCTCGCGAGTGTTTAATTGAACTCATATTTTGAATTGTTAAATTCTTGGAAATCTGGAAATGTAATTGTTGGAATTATTTTCATTCATGAGGTATTATTCATGTTGTTTTGAGCACGATGTCATGAGATTTTAATATGACACTGATGTTGGGCACCCGCCAAGACTCCTTTTCCGGCTACTTGATAAAGTATGGCGCGGTATGGTGAGGCCTGGTGACTCCGGTTAATGTGTTGTTGAGAAATTTATTGATAAAATGCTATTGAGATTTGCATTATTTGATTTGAGTATTCGTAGTCGTATTGTTGCGCTTTGTTCATCGCTAACATCTTTGTTGAGCATATTCCTGTCGTATTGTGTACTTCCCCATCTTTTTCTTAGTTGGCAGGTGAGCACGGATTTGAGTGCTATGGACCAATTGGGATGATTTTAGCGAGGATTATTTGGGAAGAATTTTTAATACAAGAGATGAGAAGACTTGTATTTATTTTGATGTATAGAGCATTTGGAGATTTATTTTATTTTCGAGATAGTTAGATAGTTGGTTTATTTCGAGAGAATTGTTGTATTTAATTTGAAGATGAGATTAGTGGTTTCTTGTTTTATTGTGGGATTTAGATGCTCTATACCTTGTTATTTGTGGATTTGGTTAGTTTTATCGATAGTAGCGCGCCGTTCGCTCTTCCCGGGCGGGCGGGGTTTTACAGAATGGTATCAGAGCTTAGGTATACGACCACCCTCGGGTCTTGGGTTTTGGGTCTGTTGCGTTTTTGAGCCACGTATTTTTGGAGACAGAATATTTAGATGATCGTTGCGTGTTAGTTATCTAGATTAGATGTGAGGAATTTATTTTTGGTGACGAGTTTATTTTTGGAGATTGTTGTCCTGATTTTTGAGAGTTAGGTATTCGGCGAATTTCGAGGGCGAAATTCCATTGTTAGTGGGGAAGTGTAACAACCCGCGTAATTTTTGTGGTAATTTCGAAATAAAGAGGAAAAATAAATTTAGGGATAAAATTATTTTTATTGCTCAAATATGTTGTTTATTATTTTTAAATTCGAGAATTTCAAACGATTTCGAAATCGGAATTAAAATGGAGTTTTAATTGAATTTTTATTATTTAGAAGAGTCCTCAAAACATAAAACTCTCTAAGAGTCCTCGGAACATAAAACTCTTTAGTAAAAATAATATTTTTAGAAATCCGACCGTCCGATCAAGCTGAATTTTTGTCAGCAGTCCTGTCTCGCAGTTCGCTACAACATATAAAACTTTCAAGCGATTCCAACGGTCTGATCGTCCGGAATAAAATTTTTAGTGTTTGTATCTGATTATAACTCTTTTCTTAATCAAACACTTAATCCTTTATATATCAACAAATTAGTGGCTTGGCTTTTCAAATCACTTTTTCTCAAACTTTTCAACCAGAAGACCTCTCCAAAATTACTCCCTTTTATCTACAAATCATAACCCCAAACTTATTCAAGATTTCAACCTTAGATTAGAAGGCTTATTTGGTGTTTTCTCGAGTTTGAGCTAGAACGAGATTTGATTATTTTCGCGAGAAGAACGTGACGGTGTGATTATATTCTGAGGCTAAAATTATATGATGATTTTAAGGTATGGGGTTTTACACAAAATGCTCCTTAATCTCGCGAGTGTTTAATTGAACTCATATTTTGAATTGTTAAATTCTTGGAAATCGGGAAATGTAATTGTTGGAATTATTTTCATTCATGAGGTATTATTCATGTTGTTTTGAGCACGATGTCATGAGATTTTAATATGACACTGATGTTGGGCACCCGCCAAGACTCCTTTTCCGGCTACTTCATAAAGTATGGCGCGGTATGGTGAGGCCTGGTGACTCCGGTTAATGTGTTGTTGAGAAATTTATTGATAAAATGCTATTGAGATTTGCATTATTTGATTTGAGTATTCGTAGTCGTATTGTTGCGCTTTGTTCATCGCTAACATCTTTGTTGAGCATATTCCTGTCGTATTGTGTACTTCCCCATCTTTTTCTTAGTTGGCAGGTGAGCACGGATTTGAGTGCTATGGACCAATTGGGATGATTTTAGCGAGGATTATTTGGGAAGAATTTTTAATACAAGAGATGAGAAGACTTGTATTTATTTTGATGTATAGAGCATTTGGAGATTTATTTTATTTTCGAGATAGTTAGATAGTTGGTTTATTTCGAGAGAATTGTTGTATTTAATTTGAAGATGAGATTATTGGTTTCTTGTTTTATTGTGGGATTTAGATGCTCTATACCTTGTTATTTGTGGATTTGGTTAGTTTTATCGATAGTAGCGCGCCGTTCGCTCTTCCCGGGCGGGCGGGGTTTTACAGAATGGTATCAGAGCTTAGGTATACGACCATCCTCGGGTCTTGGGTTTTGGGTCTGTTGCGTTTTTGAGCCACGTATTTTTGGAGATAGAATATTTAGATGATCGTTTCGTGTTAGTTATCTAGATTAGATGTGTGGAATTTATTTTTGGTGACGAGTTTATTTTTGGAGATTGTTGTCCTGATTTTTGAGAGTTAGGTATTCGGCGAATTTCGAGGGCGAAATTCCATTGTTAGTGGGGAAGTGTAACAACCCGCGTAATTTTTGGGGTAATTTCGAAATAAAGAGGAAAAATAAATTTAGAGATAAAATTATTTTTATTGCTCAAATATGTTGTTTATTATTTTTAAAGTCGAGAATTTCAAACGATTTCGAAATCGGAATTAAAATGGAGTTTTAATTGAATTTTTATTATTTAGAAGAGTCCTCAAAACATAAAACTCTCTAAGAGTCCTCGGAACATAAAACTCTTTAGTAAAAATAATATTTTTAGAAATCCGACCGTCCGATCAAGCTGAATTTTTGTCAGCAGTCCTGTCTCGCAGTTCGCTACAACATACTGAAATTTCAAACGATTCCAACGGTCTGATCGTCCGGAATAAAATTTTTAGTGTTTGTATCTGATTAGAACTCTTTTCTTAATCAAACACTTAATCCTTTATATATCAACAAATTCGTGGCTTGGCTTTTCAAATCACTTTTTCTCAGACTTTTCAACCAGAAGACCTCTCCAAAATTACTCCCTTTTATCTACAAATCATAACCCCAAACTTATTCAAGATTTCAACCTTAGATTAGAAGGCTTATTTGGTGTTTTCTCGAGTTTGAGCTAGAACGAGATTTGATTATTTTCGCGAGAAGAACGTGACGGTGTGATTATATTCTGAGGCTAAAATTATATGATGATTTTAAGGTATGGGGTTTTACACAATATGCTCCTTAATCTCGCGAGTGTTTATTCCGTTGAATTCTTGTTAATTGAACTCATATTTTGAATTGTTAAATTCTTGGAAATCTGGAAATATAATTGTTGGAATTATTTTCATTCATGAGGTATTATTCATGTTGTTTTGAGCACGATGTCATGAGATTTTAATATGACACTGATGTTGGGCACCCGCCAAGACTCCTTTTCCGGCTACTTAATAAAGTATGGCGCGGTATGGTGAGGCCTGGTGACTCCGGTTAATGTGTTGTTGAGAAATTTATTGATAAAATGCTATTGAGATTTGCATTATTTGATTTGAGTATTCGTAGTCGTATTGTTGCGCTTTGTTCATCGCTAACATCTTTGTTGAGCATATTCCTGTCGTATTGTGTACTTCCCCATCTTTTTCTTAGTTGGCAGGTGAGCACGGATTTGAGTGCTATGGACCAATTGGGATGATTTTAGCGAGGATTATTTGGGAAGAATTTTTAATACAAGAGATGAGAAGACTTGTATTTATTTTGATGTATAGAGCATTTGGAGATTTATTTTATTTTCGAGATAGTTAGATAGTTGGTTTATTTCGAGAGAATTGTTGTATTTAATTTGAAGATGAGATTATTGGTTTCTTGTTTTATTGTGGGATTTAGATGCTCTATACCTTGTTATTTGTGGATTTGGTTAGTTTTATCGATAGTAGCGCGCCGTTCGCTCTTCCCGGGCGGGCGGGGTTTTACAGAATGGTATCAGAGCTTAGGTATACGACCACCCTCGGGTCTTGGGTTTTGGGTCTGTTGCGTTTTTGAGCCACGTATTTTTGGAGATAGAATATTTAGATGATCGTTTCGTGTTAGTTATCTAGATTAGATGTGTGGAATTTATTTTTGGTGACGAGTTTATTTTTGGAGATTGTTGTCCTGATTTTTGAGAGTTAGGTATTCGGCGAATTTCGAGGGCGAAATTCCATTGTTAGTGGGGAAGTGTAACAACCCGCGTAATTTTTGGGGTAATTTCGAAATAAAGAGGAAAAATAAATTTAGAGATAAAATTATTTTTATTGCTCAAATATGTTGTTTATTATTTTTAAAGTCGAGAATTTCAAACGATTTCGAAATCGGAATTAAAATGGAGTTTTAATTGAATTTTTATTATTTAGAAGAGTCCTCAAAACATAAAACTCTCTAAGAGTCCTCGGAACATAAAACTCTTTAGTAAAAATAATATTTTTAGAAATCCGACCGTCCGATCAAGCTGAATTTTTGTCAGCAGTCCTGTCTCGCAGTTCGCTACAACATACTGAAATTTCAAACGATTCCAACGGTCTGATCGTCCGGAATAAATTTTTTAGTGTTTGTATCTGATTAGAACTCTTTTCTTAATCAAACACTTAATCCTTTATATATCAACAAATTCGTGGCTTGGCTTTTCAAATCACTTTTTCTCAGACTTTTCAACCAGAAGACCTCTCCAAAATTACTCCCTTTTATCTACAAATCATAA
The DNA here is from genome assembly GCA_949130495.1 of Sambucus nigra. Taxonomy (NCBI): domain Eukaryota; kingdom Viridiplantae; phylum Streptophyta; class Magnoliopsida; order Dipsacales; family Adoxaceae; genus Sambucus; species Sambucus nigra. Next base: position 152,123,049 of record OX422216.1, on the reverse strand, counting down.
CCCCAAACTTATTCAAGATTTCAACCTTAGATTAGAAGGCTTATTTGGTGTTTTCTCGAGTTTGAGCTAGAACGAGATTTGATTATTTTCGCGAGAAGAACGTGACGGTGTGATTATATTCTGAGGCTAAAATTATATGATGATTTTAAGGTATGGGGTTTTACACAATATGCTCCTTAATCTCGCGAGTGTTTATTCCGTTGAATTCTTGTTAATTGAACTCATATTTTGAATTGTTAAATTCTTGGAAATCTGGAAATATAATTGTTGGAATTATTTTCATTCAGGAGGTATTATTCATGTTGTTTTGAGCACGATGTCATGAGATTTTAATATGACACTGATGTTGGGCACCCGCCAAGACTCCTTTTCCGGCTACTTGATAAAGTATGGCGCGGTATGGTGAGGCCTGCTGACTCCGGTTAATGTGTTGTTGAGAAATTTATTGATAAAATGCTATTGAGATTTGCATTATTTGATTTGAGTATTCGTAGTCGTATTGTTGCGCTTTGTTCATCGCTAACATCTTTGTTGAGCATATTCCTGTCGTATTGTGTACTTCCCCATCTTTTTCTTAGTTGGCAGGTGAGCACGGATTTGAGTGCTATGGACCAATTGGGATGATTTTAGCGAGGATTATTTGGGAAGAATTTTTAATACAAGAGATGAGAAGACTTGTATTTATTTTGATGTATAGAGCATTTGGAGATTTATTTTATTTTCGAGATAGTTAGATAGTTGGTTTATTTCGAGAGAATTGTTGTATTTAATTTGAAGATGAGATTATTGGTTTCTTGTTTTATTGTGGGATTTAGATGCTCTATACCTTGTTATTTGTGGATTTGGTTAGTTTTATCGATAGTAGCGCGCCGTTCGCTCTTCCTGGGCGGGCGGGGTTTTACAGAATGGTATCAGAGCTTAGGTATACGACCACCCTCGGGTCTTGGGTTTTGGGTCTGTTGCGTTTTTGAGCCACGTATTTTTGGAGATAGAATATTTAGATGATCGTTTCGTGTTAGTTATCTAGATTAGATGTGTGGAATTTATTTTTGGTGACGAGTTTATTTTTGGAGATTGTTGTCCTGATTTTTGAGAGTTAGGTATTCGGCGAATTTCGAGGGCGAAATTCCATTGTTAGTGGGGAAGTGTAACAACCCGCGTAATTTTTGGGGTAATTTCGAAATAAAGAGGAAAAATAAATTTAGAGATAAAATTATTTTTATTGCTCAAATATGTTGTTTATTATTTTTAAAGTCGAGAATTTCAAACGATTTCGAAATCGGAATTAAAATGGAGTTTTAATTGAATTTTTATTATTTAGAAGAGTCCTCAAAACATAAAACTCTCTAAGAGTCCTCGGAACATAAAACTCTTTAGTAAAAATAATATTTTTAGAAATCCGACCGTCCGATCAAGCTGAATTTTTGTCAGCAGTCCTGTCTCGCAGTTCGCTACAACATACTAAAATTTCAAACGATTCCAACGGTCTGATCGTCCGGAATAAAATTTTTAGTGTTTGTATCTGATTAGAACTCTTTTCTTAATCAAACACTTAATCCTTTATATATCAACAAATTCGTGGCTTGGCTTTTCAAATCACTTTTTCTCAAACTTTTCAACCAGAAGACCTCTCCAAAATTACTCCCTTTTATCTACAAATCATAACCCCAAACTTATTCAAGATTTCAACCTTAGATTAGAAGGCTTATTTGGTGTTTTCTCGAGTTTGAGCTAGAACGAGATTTGATTATTTTCGCGAGAAGAACGTGATGGTGTGATTATATTCTGAGGCTAAAATTATATGATGATTTTAAGGTATGGGGTTTTACACAATATGCTCCTTAATCTCGCGAGTGTTTATTCCGTTGAATTCTTGTTAATTGAACTCATATTTTGAATTGTTAAATTCTTGGAAATCTGGAAATATAATTGTTGGAATTATTTTCATTCATGAGGTATTATTCATGTTGTTTTGAGCACGATGTCATGAGATTTTAATATGACACTGATGTTGGGCACCCGCCAAGACTCCTTTTCCGGCTACTTGATAAAGTATGGCGCGGTATGGTGAGGCCTGGTGACTCCGGTTAATGTGTTATTGAGAAATTTATTGATAAAATGCTATTGAGATTTGCATTATTTGATTTGAGTATTCGTAGTCGTATTGTTGCGCTTTGTTCATCGCTAACATCTTTGTTGAGCATATTCCTGTCGTATTGTGTACTTCCCCATCTTTTTCTTAGTTGGCAGATGAGCACGGATTTGAGTGCTATGGACCAATTGGGATGATTTTAGCGAGGATTATTTGGGAAGAATTTTTAATACAAGAGATGAGAAGACTTGTATTTATTTTGATGTATAGAGCATTTGGAGATTTATTTTATTTTCGAGATAGTTAGATAGTTGGTTTATTTCGAGAGAATTGTTGTATTTAATTTGAAGATGAGATTATTGGTTTCTTGTTTTATTGTGGGATTTAGATGCTCTATACCTTGTTATTTGTGGATTTGGTTAGTTTTATCGATAGTAGCGCGCCGTTCGCTCTTCCCGGGCGGGCGGGGTTTTACAGAATGGTATCAGAGCTTAGGTATACGACCATCCTCGGGTCTTGGGTTTTGGGTCTGTTGCGTTTTTGAGCCACGTATTTTTGGAGATAGAATATTTAGATGATCGTTTCGTGTTAGTTATCTAGATTAGATGTGTGGAATTTATTTTTGGTGACGAGTTTATTTTTGGAGATTGTTGTCCTGATTTTTGAGAGTTAGGTATTCGGCGAATTTCGAGGGCGAAATTCCATTGTTAGTGGGGAAGTGTAACAACCCGCGTAATTTTTGGGGTAATTTCGAAATAAAGAGGAAAAATAAATTTAGAGATAAAATTATTTTTATTGCTCAAATATGTTGTTTATTATTTTTAAAGTCGAGAATTTCAAACGATTTCGAAATCGGAATTAAAATGGAGTTTTAATTGAATTTTTATTATTTAGAAGAGTCCTCAAAACATAAAACTCTCTAAGAGTCCTCGGAACATAAAACTCTTTAGTAAAAATAATATTTTTAGAAATCCGACCGTCCGATCAAGCTGAATTTTTGTCAGCAGTCCTGTCTCGCAGTTCGCTACAACATACTGAAATTTCAAACGATCCCAACGGTCTGATCGTCCGGAATAAAATTTTTAGTGTTTGTATCTGATTAGAACTCTTTTCTTAATCAAACACTTAATCCTTTATATATCAACAAATTCGTGGCTTGGCTTTTCAAATCACTTTTTCTCAAACTTTTCAACCAGAAGACCTCTCCAAAATTACTCCCTTTTATCTACAAATCATAACCCCAAACTTATTCAAGATTTCAACCTTAGATTAGAAGGCTTATTTGGTGTTTTCTCGAGTTTGAGCTAGAACGAGATTTGATTATTTTCGCGAGAAGAACGTGACGGTGTGATTATATTCTGAGGCTAAAATTATATGATGATTTTAAGGTATGGGGTTTTACACAATATGCTCCTTAATCTCGCGAGTGTTTATTCCGTTGAATTCTTGTTAATTGAACTCATATTTTGAATTGTTAAATTCTTGGAAATCTGGAAATATAATTGTTGGAATTATTTTCATTCATGAGGTATTATTCATGTTGTTTTGAGCACGATGTCATGAGATTTTAATATGACACTGATGTTGGGCACCCGCCAAGACTCCTTTTCCGGCTACTTCATAAAGTATGGCGCGGTATGGTGAGGCCTGGTGACTCCGGTTAATGTGTTATTGAGAAATTTATTGATAAAATGCTATTGAGATTTGCATTATTTGATTTGAGTATTCGTAGTCGTATTGTTGCGCTTTGTTCATCGCTAACATCTTTGTTGAGCATATTCCTGTCGTATTGTGTACTTCCCCATCTTTTTCTTAGTTGGCAGGTGAGCACGGATTTGAGTGCTATGGACCAATTGGGATGATTTTAGCGAGGATTATTTGGGAAGAATTTTTAATACAAGAGATGAGAAGACTTGTATTTATTTTGATGTATAGAGCATTTGGAGATTTATTTTATTTTCGAGATAGTTAGATAGTTGGTTTATTTCGAGAGAATTGTTGTATTTAATTTGAAGATGAGATTATTGGTTTCTTGTTTTATTGTGGGATTTAGATGCTCTATACCTTGTTATTTGTGGATTTGGTTAGTTTTATCGATAGTAGCGCGCCGTTCGCTCTTCCCGGGCGGGCGGGGTTTTACAGAATGGTATCAGAGCTTAGGTATACGACCATCCTCGGGTCTTGGGTTTTGGGTCTGTTGCGTTTTTGAGCCACGTATTTTTGGAGATAGAATATTTAGATGATCGTTTCGTGTTAGTTATCTAGATTAGATGTGTGGAATTTATTTTTGGTGACGAGTTTATTTTTGGAGATTGTTGTCCTGATTTTTGAGAGTTAGGTATTCGGCGAATTTCGAGGGCGAAATTCCATTGTTAGTGGGGAAGTGTAACAACCCGCGTAATTTTTGGGGTAATTTCGAAATAAAGAGGAAAAATAAATTTAGAGATAAAATTATTTTTATTGCTCAAATATGTTGTTTATTATTTTTAAAGTCGAGAATTTCAAACGATTTCGAAATCGGAATTAAAATGGAGTTTTAATTGAATTTTTATTATTTAGAAGAGTCCTCAAAACATAAAACTCTCTAAGAGTCCTCGGAACATAAAACTCTTTAGTAAAAATAATATTTTTAGAAATCCGACCGTCCGATCAAGCTGAATTTTTGTCAGCAGTCCTGTCTCGCAGTTCGCTACAACATACTGAAATTTCAAACGATTCCAACGGTCTGATCGTCCGGAATAAAATTTTTAGTGTTTGTATCTGATTAGAACTCTTTTCTTAATCAAACACTTAATCCTTTATATATCAACAAATTCGTGGCTTGGCTTTTCAAATCACTTTTTCTCAGACTTTTCAACCAGAAGACCTCTCCAAAATTACTCCCTTTTATCTACAAATCATAACCCCAAACTTATTCAAGATTTCAACCTTAGATTAGAAGGCTTATTTGGTGTTTTCTCGAGTTTGAGCTAGAACGAGATTTGATTATTTTCGCGAGAAGAACGTGACGGTGTGATTATATTCTGAGGCTAAAATTATATGATGATTTTAAGGTATGGGGTTTTACACAATATGCTCCTTAATCTCGCGAGTGTTTATTCCGTTGAATTCTTGTTAATTGAACTCATATTTTGAATTGTTAAATTCTTGGAAATCTGGAAATATAATTGTTGGAATTATTTTCATTCATGAGGTATTATTCATGTTGTTTTGAGCACGATGTCATGAGATTTTAATATGACACTGATGTTGGGCACCCGCCAAGACTCCTTTTCCGGCTACTTGATAAAGTATGGCGCGGTATGGTGAGGCCTGGTGACTCCGGTTAATGTGTTGTTGAGAAATTTATTGATAAAATGCTATTGAGATTTGCATTATTTGATTTGAGTATTCGTAGTCGTATTGTTGCGCTTTGTTCATCGCTAACATCTTTGTTGAGCATATTCCTGTCGTATTGTGTACTTCCCCATCTTTTTCTTAGTTGGCAGGTGAGCACGGATTTGAGTGCTATGGACCAATTGGGATGATTTTAGCGAGGATTATTTGGGAAGAATTTTTAATACAAGAGATGAGAAGACTTGTATTTATTTTGATGTATAGAGCATTTGGAGATTTATTTTATTTTCGAGATAGTTAGATAGTTGGTTTATTTCGAGAGAATTGTTGTATTTAATTTGAAGATGAGATTAGTGGTTTCTTGTTTTATTGTGGGATTTAGATGCTCTATACCTTGTTATTTGTGGATTTGGTTAGTTTTATCGATAGTAGCGCGCCGTTCGCTCTTCCCGGGCGGGCGGGGTTTTACAGAATGGTATCAGAGCTTAGGTATACGACCACCCTCGGGTCTTGGGTTTTGGGTCTGTTGCGTTTTTGAGCCACGTATTTTTGGAGATAGAATATTTAGATGATCGTTTCGTGTTAGTTATCTAGATTAGATGTGTGGAATTTGTTTTTGGTGACGAGTTTATTTTTGGAGATTGTTGTCCTGATTTTTGAGAGTTAGGTATTCGGCGAATTTCGAGGGCGAAATTCCATTGTTAGTGGGGAAGTGTAACAACCCGCGTAATTTTTGGGGTAATTTCGAAATAAAGAGGAAAAATAAATTTAGAGATAAAATTATTTTTATTGCTCAAATATGTTGTTTATTATTTTTAAAGTCGAGAATTTCAAACGATTTCGAAATCGGAATTAAAATGGAGTTTTAATTGAATTTTTATTATTTAGAAGAGTCCTCAAAACATAAAACTCTCTAAGAGTCCTCGGAACATAAAACTCTTTAGTAAAAATAATATTTTTAGAAATTCGTCCGTCCGATCAAGCTGAAATTTTGGCAGCAGTCCTGTCTCGCAGTTCGCTACAACATACTGAAATTTCAACCGATTCCAACGGTCTGATCGTCCGGAATAAAATTTTTAGTGTTTGTATCTGATTAGAACTCTTTTCTTAATCAAACACGTAATCCTTTATATATCAACAAATTCGTGGCTTGGCTTTTCAAATCACTTTTTCTCAAACTTTTCAACCAGAAGACCTCTCCAAAATTACTCCCTTTTATCTACAAATCATGACACCAAACTTATTCAAGATTTCAACCTTAGATTAGAAGTATTATTTGGTGTTTTCTCGAGTTTGAGCTAGAACGAGATTTGATTATTTTCGCGAGAAGAACGTGATGGTGTGATTATATTCTGAGGCTAAAATTATATGATGATTTTAAGGTATGGGGTTTTACACAATATGCTCCTTAATCTCGCGAGTGTTTATTCCGTTGAATTCTTGTTAATTGAACTCATATTTTGAATTGTTAAATTCTTGAAAATCTGGAAATATAATTGTTGGAATTATTTTCATTCATGAGGTATTATTCATGTTGTTTTGAGCACGATGTCATGAGATTTTAATATGACACTGATGTTGGGCACCCGCCAAGACTCCTTTTCCGGCTACTTGATAAAGTATGGCGCGGTATGGTGAGGCCTGGTGACTCCGGTTAATGTGTTGTTGAGAAATTTATTGATAAAATGCTATTGAGATTTGCATTATTTGATTTGAGTATTCGTAGTCGTATTGTTGCGCTTTGTTCATCGCTAACATCTTTGTTGAGCATATTCCTGTCGTATTGTGTACTTCCCCATCTTTTTCTTAGTTGGCAGGTGAGCACGGATTTGAGTGCTATGGACCAATTGGGATGATTTTAGCGAGGATTATTTGGGAAGAATTTTTAATACAAGAGATGAGAAGACTTGTATTTATTTTGATGTATAGAGCATTTGGAGATTTATTTTATTTTCGAGATAGTTAGATAGTTGGTTTATTTCGAGAGAATTGTTGTATTTAATTTGAAGATGAGATTATTGGTTTCTTGTTTTATTGTGGGATTTAGATGCTCTATACCTTGTTATTTGTGGATTTGGTTAGTTTTATCGATAGTAGCGCGCCGTTCGCTCTTCCCGGGCGGGCGGGGTTTTACAGAATGGTATCAGAGCTTAGGTATACGACCACCCTCGGGTCTTGGGTTTTGGGTCTGTTGCGTTTTTGAGCCACGTATTTTTGGAGATAGAATATTTAGATGATCGTTTCGTGTTAGTTATCTAGATTAGATGTGTGGAATTTATTTTTGGTGACGAGTTTATTTTTGGAGATTGTTGTCCTGATTTTTGAGAGTTAGGTATTCGGCGAATTTCGAGGGCGAAATTCCATTGTTAGTGGGGAAGTGTAACAACCCGCGTAATTTTTGGGGTAATTTCGAAATAAAGAGGAAAAATAAATTTAGAGATAAAATTATTTTTATTGCTCAAATATGTTGTTTATTATTTTTAAAGTCGAGAATTTCAAACGATTTCGAAATCGGAATTAAAATGGAGTTTTAATTGAATTTTTATTATTTAGAAGAGTCCTCAAAACATAAAACTCTCTAAGAGTCCTCGGAACATAAAACTCTTTAGTAAAAATAATATTTTTAGAAATCCGACCGTCCGATCAAGCTGAATTTTTGTCAGCAGTCCTGTCTCGCAGTTCGCTACAACATACTGAAATTTCAAACGATTCCAACGGTCTGATCGTCCGGAATAAAATTTTTAGTGTTTGTATCTGATTAGAACTCTTTTCTTAATCAAACACTTAATCCTTTATATATCAACAAATTCGTGGCTTGGCTTTTCAAATCACTTTTTCTCAAACTTTTCAACCAGAAGACCTCTCCAAAATTACTCCCTTTTATCTACAAATCATAACCCCAAACTTATTCAAGATTTCAACCTTAGATTAGAAGGCTTATTTGGTGTTTTCTCGAGTTTGAGCTAGAACGAGATTTGATTATTTTCGCGAGAAGAACGTGATGGTGTGATTATATTCTGAGGCTAAAATTATATGATGATTTTAAGGTATGGGGTTTTACACAATATGCTCCTTAATCTCGCGAGTGTTTATTCCGTTGAATTCTTGTTAATTGAACTCATATTTTGAATTGTTAAATTCTTGGAAATCTGGAAATATAATTGTTGGAATTATTTTCATTCATGAGGTATTATTCATGTTGTTTTGAGCACGATGTCATGAGATTTTAATATGACACTGATGTTGGGCACCCGCCAAGACTCCTTTTCCGGCTACTTGATAAAGTATGGCGCGGTATGGTGAGGCCTGGTGACTCCGGTTAATGTGTTGTTGAGAAATTTATTGATAAAATGCTATTGAGATTTGCATTATTTGATTTGAGTATTCGTAGTCGTATTGTTGCGCTTTGTTCATCGCTAACATCTTTGTTGAGCATATTCCTGTCGTATTGTGTACTTCCCCATCTTTTTCTTAGTTGGCAGGTGAGCACGGATTTGAGTGCTATGGACCAATTGGGATGATTTTAGCGAGGATTATTTGGGAAGAATTTTTAATACAAGAGATGAGAAGACTTGTATTTATTTTGATGTATAGAGCATTTGGAGATTTATTTTATTTTCGAGATAGTTAGATAGTTGGTTTATTTCGAGAGAATTGTTGTATTTAATTTGATGATGAGATTATTGGTTTCTTGTTTTATTGTGGGATTTAGATGCTCTATACCTTGTTATTTGTGGATTTGGTTAGTTTTATCGATAGTAGCGCGCCGTTCGCTCTTCTCGAGCGGGCGGGGTGTTACAATGCATTGTGTATGTTTGTTCATTGAGTTCAATCTTTATATTGTCACATGAGGTTATATTTAACTGTGATGAAGTTTGCATTCAATTGAGAACTCCGTGAACGTTTCTTAAGTGTTTGGGTCTAAATTTAATTGTTGCTAGTACACACCCCTACACTTCCGTTTCCATATGACACATTTTTTCCATACGAGTGTGCAAACTTATTGTATTTTGTGTTATGTGTGTGTTTATATCTATATATATATGCAAGTGCTCTATTGGTATATTTTTAGTATCTATACATATGATATTTATTTGTCTTTGCCTTGCTTTTATTGCCCATATGCTTTCATGTCTTTTCACTTTAAGCTTCCACATTCTGTTTATTAGTTCTTTATCCTTTGCCTATTCCTGAACAAAAAGGGGGAGAATGATGATAGGGGGAGAAATGGTATCTAATCCTATTATTACCGTATCTTCGTTTGAAGAAGATCTATCTTAGAGGGAGACGTCTTTCTAAGTAGGTCATGTGTTTGATAAAGGGGAGAATTAATTTAGGGGGAATAATTTGATTAATTACATTTTATATTTTGATATTCCCTATGCATTTGATGAGTTTGCTTAAGTGTGCAGGTATTCTTCTAAAGCGGCATTGTTTAAAGGCAAAGTGTTTAATCCTTGGGTTGAGTCAAGTTATGGGTGGGTTATGCTATGTTTTGAGTCTAGTAGAGCTTGACGGCCCTTTAGGATTTTTTGTTTTGGTTTTTGTCCCGGAATAGCCAAAAGGGGAGATTTGTAAGGACACAAATTCCCAATTGAGTCCATATGTAGTTTTGGCTCAATTCCGGACAAAAACATTTATTCATAGGTTAGTGATTTATTGTAATACTCTCAAGCCTATGAAGTGTGTGTTGAAGACGTAGCGGCAAAGAATATAAAGCTTCATCAAAATGCCGGTTTGCGTGCCTCGTTTCTACGTCATCAACTAAGGTTCCATGCTCCCAAGGTATGAATGCAATTATATGTATATAGGAGCTTGGAACAATATTTATTGGGTGTTAGGTTTAATAAAAACCATGTTTTACTTTCAGAATAATTTAATTGAAACTTTGAAATAAAGTACATAAAGTTTCTGGGCCAAAAATTGAATTTATCAAAAAATTTCTGGAAGTCGTTCGAAGTCTCGTTCGAACGAGTTTTTTCGTTCGAACCAGGTTTTCGTTCGAACGAGTTTGTCGTTCGAACCAGGTTTCGTTCGAACGAGTTTGCCAACGAACCTAAACTGGTCAGTCGTTCGATATGTCGTTCGAACGAGTTTGTTCGTTCTAACGAGGTATCTAACGAGTTTCTAACGAGTCCAGTCTGGTCGCTCGTTAGAAGTCTCGTTCGAACGAGAGTCAAGTTTGTTCGAACGAGATGCCAGGTGGGAACAGTTTTGAGCAGTTTTTTGGCAGTTTTTACCCACTTTCCCCACTTGTTTTTTTAACCAACTTTTTCCAGACTTAATATGTGCGGGAAACACATTTTTCTAAGTTTCTTTTTCATACCATACAAACTCCTAGAGAGTGTTTTGAGAGAAAATTTGTTTAAGGAAAAAGGTCATGTTTTGAGTGTTATTCTTTAATGAAAAATCCTACACACTCTAGTGTTTACACCCAATAGTTGTTTATCCAAGTTCTATATACATATCTTTACTTGGAGTTTTGGCACCGGTTTATCTCTACCGAATTCAAGAAGAGAAGTTTTAGTTTGCTTCTACATCCATCAAAGAAGAAGGCTTTTTGTTGAAGATTCTACCCACTTGGAGAAAGGCTCCATGCTTGGGTGACGGTGACCATATAAAGTCCCATCGGTGGATTCCGAGACCGCGGTGGTGTTCCGAGGTTGTTCGCTAGGAAGAGGTTTCTACGAGAAGAAGCGTCGAGGCTTGAGAGGGATCGAGTCAGTCGTTGTAAGTCTATCTGTCTTGTAATTGTAATTCCATATCTAGTGGACTTGTGGCTAGGGCCGTCCGAGGTTGTTTCCCGTCTTGGATTTTTCCTCGTACATCTCGGCGTAGTGTGATATTGTTTATTTTATCTTGCATCATAATTTAGAACGCATGCTTAGAATAAATTCAAGATAAAATTTGGTTTAATTATGACACTCATTTAATTTGGGACTAAATTAAATATTGGGTAAATTTGGTTTATTCAAGTCGTTTGCTAATTTTGGTTTCGCCTAACTTTGGATAATTGAAAATTATGAATTAGGCAAATTCTAGGACTTGGATCTATTTAATTGGACTTAATCGGTTTAAGTGAAAATTAATCATTTTGTTTGTTTCATTAATTCTCACTTTTGTTTATGAGTTAACTAAAATTTGGAATTGTAGTATTTGTTTTGTTGAACCATCATCTTTCAACGCTTCCGCATCGAATTCGTTTTTTTTTTAATATACAAAAGGAAATTACTTATTTTGCGCTCTCAGTTTGAATTACTCAACATATGTAACTCTTTGTATATGTAATGATGTAATAAAATAGTTATGTTTTGGGAGATTTGTCGACTAAACATGTGTTGTGTTATTTTTTACTTCATTAATCTCTTGTTTAGTTATCTCGGGCTCTTCGAGTCGACTAGATTTGATTTAGGCAGAGTTGGTTATTGAGGGAGTATCCCCCAGTCCGGTAGTGTACTAGTCTTCCTTACTTTACCTTTTAGGTTGTGTAATCACACTTCCTTAGGCCTAAGTGAGGCAATGGCGAGGATACACCTGGTATTGGATGTTCTATCTGAGAAGGATTTATGATCCAAACAATGTTGGCGACCAACTTGGGTTGTCCATGTTGCCTAAGGGTCCCCTATAGGGCTTCATATATTTCCAGGGGCAAGCTAGGAGGTCATTCATGTTCATTGGTGAATACTTGAGGAGGGTCATTACACATTGACCCTGCTTTAATAAGTTTCCCGTGATCTTAGTTTTGTCTGTTAAGATAGGAGCCTCTAACTTGGAAATGGTGCATGAATTATAATGTATTTGAGAAAAATTAACATTCCATAAAGATGCCAATGCCAAACAAATCTCATTAATCAGAAATGATTTTAAAATCCAACACTGAGTTCAAAAAGAAAAAAAGAAAACTAGAAGGAGAATTTCTTCAAATTGCCTGCATTCCAATCTCTAGGTATCTCCCTTTCCTCCATCGTTTCTAAGTGATAGGCTCCTTGTAGGTCGTCTTTTATCATCTTGAATGGCCCCTCCCAGTTTGGTCCTAGCTTTCCATCCGACAGTTTTACAGCGCTACCAAGAACATTTCTCAGGACGCCCCAACCTGGAATGCTCTTGGATTGACCTTTTTATTATAGTGCTTTGCTAGTTGTTGCTGATAGGCTACTAGTTTCACTAGAGCCAACTCCCTTCGTACTTTAGCTAGGTTAAGTTCAGCGATTAATGTTGCATAATTCGGGCCTTGATCGACCACGGTAGACCTCATGGTAGGGAGACCAGCTTCCGAGGGGATAATTATCTCTATCCCATATGTCAGTGCGAATGGTGTCTCTCCAGTTGCTCGTCGTGGGGCAGTGCGGTAAGCCCATAGGATGTGGGGCAGTTCATTTACCCATGCACCCTTGGTTGGCTCCAAATGATTTTTTAATCCATCAATCACTATTTTATTGGAAGCCTCAGCCTATCCGTTACTCTGAGGATATGCCATAGAGCTAAAGTAGTGCCTGATCATGTGGTCACTGTAGAAACCCTAGTAGAGGCCACTCTCAAATTGGGTTCCGTTGTTAGTGATGATAGTCTTGGGGATCCCAAAATGAGTAACAATGTTCCTCCATATTAATCTTATCATGTTCGTGTCTCTAATGTTTGCTAGTGTCTCTGCTTATATCCATTTAGTGAAGTAGTCTGTTCTAACCAACATATATTTGTGATTACCGACTGTGGTAGGTATATGGACCATGGTGTCCATACCCCATTGGGAGAAAGGCCATGGTCTAGTAAGTGACTTCAGGTCTCTAGCATGCTGGTGAACCATAAGTGCGTGAAGTTGGCACTTTTTGCATTTTTTAGCATAGATTCCAGCATCTTTTTATATGTACGACCAACAGTAGCCTTCTTTCATTGCTCGAAAAGCTAGCGACCTGCCCCCAATGTGACTCCCACAAATTTCCTCATGGAGTTCATGAAGGACTTGATCAACGTCCTTTGGATGAACATATTGGATGTAAGGTCTAATGAAAGATCTCTTATACAACTTGCCTTCAAAAGATAAGTGAAAGAGAGAAACTTTGACTCTTATTTGATGAGAGGTTTTCTTATCTTCTTGTAGCGCACCATCCATCAAATGATCCCTTAAGGGGTCCATCCAAATAGGTGTTGTTTCAATCTAGAGAACATACCCCATGCTCGGTAACTCGTCGATTTGGTTGATAGTTGGTTGGCAAGGAAATCAATTTGAATTATCTTCTTCAAGTCGAAGTTGATCATTGAGCTTAAGGCTACTAGGGCATCAGCATGGCTGTTCTGTCCTCTAGGAAACTGCTGTACGCTGACTTGGTCAAAATTGGCCATCAATTCTTTCACATTGGCGAGATAGGTTGCCATTATCTCATCTCTAATATTGAAATTGCAACTTATCTTGTTGCAGATCAACTGTGAGTCGTTGAACACTTGGAGTTGCTTTGCTCTGAGCGTTCGCACTTTTTGTAGGCTCGAGGACAGAACAACCATGCTTTGTTCAGTGTTTCATATTTTTCTTCGTTGTTTGAGGCTGTAAATCTAAGGCTATTTCCTTTCTCGAGTATTATGTCTTCAGGAGTAATTAGCACGATGCCTACTCATGCCCATTTGAATTGGAGGCTCCTTCAACGAATGGTATCCAGACGCCTGATGTTGGGGGAACTTCATTTTGATGAATAGTTTAGGTTTGTTCGCAAGGATGTTCTCTTATAAACTCTGCGATGAAATCGGTGAGTACCTTCCCTTTGATGGCATTCCTCAATTGGAACTGAATATCAAATCACCCAAGCTCGATCGACCACTTTGATAGTCTTCTAAAAAGGGTTGCATTTCTCAAAACTACTTTAAGAGGGTGGTATGTTAGTATGATGATGGATTGGGCTTATAAGTAGTGTTTTAATTTCCTTGAGGCTACCACTGGCAAGAAGGCGAGTTTTTCTAGCTATAGGTATCATTATTAGACGCCCAAAAGAGTCTTGCTTGTGTAATAAACTGAGTGCTAGATCCCCATTTTCTCACATACCAGTGCAGAACTTACAACATGATTGGATACTACAAGGTAAAGGTATAGAGAATCATTCTCTTAAGGGATTATGAGCAAGGGTGGTTTGCGAAGGTAATCTTAAATCCCCTTTGATGCCTTCGAACAATCATCATCCCACTCCACATCTTTACTCTTCTTCGACAACTGGAAGAATAGCTAGCACCTTTCGGATGACTTTGAGATGAATCGATTTAGGGCGGAGAGCATACCCGTGAGCTTCTTCACATCTCTTATCATACGGGACGGTTGCACCCTATTAATGGCATTAATTGGGTCTGGGTTGGCTTCAATACCTCTCTTGCTGACCAAGTACCCAAGGAATTTTACAGACTGGACATCGAAGGAACACTTACTTGGTTTGAGCTTCATTCGATACTTCCAGAGGATTTTGAAGGTCCTTGATAGGTCAGAGAGGTGGTCTTCTTTGAGCTTTCTGTTAACGATCATGTCATCGATGTAGACTTTCATAGTTCGTCCTATCTGGTCTTTGAACATCTTAGTGACCAATCGCGGGTAAGTTGCTCCTGCATTTTTTATCCCAAAGGGCATAAACTTGTAGTAATATAACCCGACCACGATTATAAATATTGTTTTTTATTGATCTAGATCGTACAGAGGGGTGTGGTGATTCCCGGAGTATGCGTCTAGGAAGCTCATCCTTTCGTGTACTGCAGTGGCATCCACCAGCTGAATAATCTTTGGGAGGGGGAAGTTGTCTTCTGGTAACACCTTGTTGAGATCGGTGAAATCGATGAAGACCCTCCACTTCCATTGCTCTTGACAACCACTAGGTTGGATAGCCATTTGGGAAACTAGACTTCCCGTATGGATCATACATCCAACAGTTTTTCAACTTCCTTCTCCACTGCCTTGGCTTTTTCCAGAGTAGTTCGACATGCTTTCTGTGCTATTGGTTTGAAAGATGGATCGATGTGCAGTCAATGACAAGTGATGTTTGGATCAATCCTGGGTAGCTCATAAGGCTCCTATGCAAAGACATCTAGGTTACTTTGGAGTAGGGTGACCAATTCCCTCTTTTCGTGGCCGGTGAGTGGGGTTCCAAAAATTAACTTTCTTTCACTTGAACTGCTACTGACTGTGACTTCCTCCAGGTCCTCAATGACTCTTTCAGAGGGGATGAACATGGTCTCCTCCACTCCTGGTCTCCCATATCTTAGTTACTATTAATAGGGCATTAACCTCTCATGCTCTTTGTTTTTGCTTCTAACTTCCTCAACCTTCTTTTCTAGATTGGGGAGGATGGCTTCTATAAAGCAATTTCTCTCCATCGCCTGATCTTTGTGGATATCCACCACTCCTCATTCAGTCACACATTTGAGCTTCTGATGGTAGGTTGAGGGGATGGACTTCATCGCGTGCAGCCATCCTCTGCCGAGGATCTCTTGGTAGGCTGAATCAATATCGACCATAAGAAATTCGATCATTTTTTAGATGTTTCCTTCCCTTACTGGCAAGACAATCTTTCCCAAGGTGATGGTTATTTTTCTAGCAAAGCCAACTAGAGGAACGATGGCTTTCTTTAGGTCGGCGACACTTAACTTTAACTTCCTGAATAGGTCAAATTACATTACGTCAGATAATCTACCTTGCTCGATGAGCAACCCGTCGACGTCATAGTTAAATATCCTAAGTGTAATGATCAATGCATCATCATGTGGGGTTATTACTCCCACTAGGTCCACATCTGTGAACATAATGTTCTTGTTGTAGTCGACATCTTCAGCTCGCCGATGCTTCCCTACTTGCGTTTTGGCTAGATCGATTTGAAATGCTTGCATTACTGCTGTAAGCTTTTTGACTTCCATCCGATCTGTATTTCCTTCAATCTATTTGAGGTCGAACGCTCCATGAATTACTTCAAACTCATATCTGGTGTCTTCCTCGAGCACATTGTTTGGACTTTAATCTCCATTGGCAACTACCTTCTCTGCCTTCTTTTCCATAATTCCCTTAAGTGTCCAACTTGAGCTAACTCATCAAAGTTAGACTTGAGGGCTTTGCAGTGCTCGATTTTGTGCCCGTCCTCTTTGTGGAAATCACATCTTAATGCATTATTCCTCTTTCAAGGGTCTCTTCACATATTCTTGGGCCACTTAATGAATGTTTTATCCTTGATCTTTTCCAGAATATTATAGATCAATTCTCTATAGACATTGTTTACTGCTTGAAATGCCTCCAAGGAATCACTCTTATTCCCATTCGTAGGGCCGCTTTGGCCCCCATTCTTTTTCCCTTTCTTTTTACTCTCAGTTTTTTCGCCTCCCTTACTGACAAACTTGGCACGACCATTTTCCCCTGCACTGGGATGGGGCACATCTTTAACTTTGGCATATTTTTCAATACGAGCTTCAAGTCATTGATAGTTGTGGCCTCCTTCTTAGTGTGTGACTGGTGTAAGAGGCAGGAACTAGATAAGCCAATATTATAGGATGAAATGGCGACCTACTCTGAGCAGTCCTCAACCTCGTTGAACAGCTCCTAATACCTATTGGTGTAGTCTCCGAGGCTCTCCTAGGGTTTTTTCTTCTAATCAATACAACATCCATCCATTTCGGATAAGAGATGCTAGTAATAAAGCGAGCTATGAGGAGTTCTTCCAGGGAATCGAAGTTCCTTATGGATCTGTGGGGGAGTTTCTCAAACCACTTTTGATCCACTTCGTGCAGGCTCGACGGGAAAATTCATCACATCAGTGCATCTTTGTGGATCCAAAGGGTCATGGCTTGTCTGTACTATCTGACATGGTCGATTGGTTCAGTCTTACGATCGTAGATCTTAAATCTGGGCATGGAGAAATTTTGTGGGGATTCTTCTTCCTCTATTTGCCTTGAAAAGAGGGATTTCATATGGGTCCTGAGAGCTCGCTTGGCTTGCTCTCTTGTCGATCTGGCACCCCGATGTGCTGAGTGTTGGTCCATCTCTCTTGGAGTGAAATTTCGCATGTCGTCATTCCCTCGGGCTGGGCTCCTGTAATGACGAGATGATTATTATTGCTAGGACCAGTCGTTATCTGACTTGTGTCCCTCAATTCTTTAAGATCCACATCTTGGGCTCCTTCCTCAACTGCGAGATCTACTCGCTTGAGGGCTAGGAGTTCGATAAACACGTTGCCTTATATTACGATGGAGTTCTCTTTCCATTATCAGCTTCTTGCTTACGAGTGTCTTCCTCGTGACCTTAGATCCTGGCCTTGTAGGCATCGATCATCTTGGAGACTTGCATGGACCTAACTGGTCCCTGGATTTATTTTGAGGCTTGTCATTCTGGGTGAGGACTTGGGTTTGAGCGATGAACTTCAGATCTAACCCTACGAGGGATAGGTTTCTATTGAATATCCCCTGCTTGAGGGGCATTGCTATTGTGACTACATTTTAGGTTCTTGATGGTGAAGGCTTTGTTAATGGCAGAACAATCTCTTCCCACAGATGGTGCCAATTGTGGTGACAATAAATCTCAACACAAATTATAAGCAAATGTGATAACCAGAAAAAGTAAAGAACATAAATTAGAATAGCTGCAATCACACATGACGCAAGTTATACGTGGTTTGGCTAATTGCCTACGTCCACGTTGGTGCGCTATGTTTGTATTTCTCTTTTCTCCAGGGGAGTTTTTACAATTGCATACCCTTCGCCCCGAGCCAAGGGTACAATATATACATGTGAACTTTGGAGAGTGGGGGTGTTGGGCACCTTCATGTTAGCCCATAATCCCTAGAATATCTACTGATAGATTTTAGGGGTTTAATGGGTCGATGCTGATTTGGTCATTTGTGAGACTTTGGAGTTTAGGCCGGACTCCCCTTATTCTTGATAGGGCTTAGTCTGGCTACTTTTTTGGGCCAAGACAAATGGACGAGGTACCCACAGGTTTTCTTGTTAAAAATGGGATTTTGTATAAATAGGCATTTACTCAACTTTTTAAGAAGTAAAAATGTCTTTTAGCTTAAAAATCATGTTTATTCTAATATCATGAAAATTTTAGAATGCACCATGTGTTTGTCCCATTTAAAAGGATCTTTGGACTTAAAATCCATCTCCTGATGCATATAAACTTGTAGTATTTTGATGATGAGCATACAGACAAGTTTAATGAAGGTTTATTGGGTTTAAACCTGAAATAAAGAAAATTGAAATTTCAACCCATAAAGTGTGTGAAAAGGTGTAAAAAATGAGAAATAGATACTTCAAGACTACATGTGGAAATAAGGGTAAAATGGCATTTCCTTGTAAGGTAGTCTCCAATAGGCCAAAGGGATTTTCTTAGGATTGAGAGTAATGAAATAAAGTGATTTTAAACTTGAAATGGGTATATGAAGTGAGTGTTAATAAGTAAAAATATTTGAGAAGTTTATATGTGAAACGTAGCAATGTTTTTGGAAAAATAACCCTTGTGAAAATGGAGGAAAATGTAAGTTTAGAAATAAATGGGTAAAATGGTAATTTTACATAAAGTAGAACATTTTTTGAAATAAATTTTTTGGAAATTTTGTGACACAAATTGTCCGAAAAGAAGGTGATTCCGAGATAAAATCAATGCAAGTGTGTAAAAGACAAGAAGTGGTGATTTTTTAAAGTGTAACATAAGGTGGGGTGAATACTCGAGTTTTTACTTCGGTTGGTAAAAAGTGGAGTGTTGTGGACATTTAAATAATGTTAAAACATAATAACACGGACTCGGATGGCCACGAGAATAATTAAGAAAGGCCTGAAGCCCTAGGGTGAAAGACCCAAACTCACTTACTAGAGCCTATGGTGGCATAAGCGGTGGTGTGAAGCTCGTAAAAGTATGCAGATATTTGGAAGATTATGAGAAACGGATAATGAAAAGAGGAACATGTCAAGAAATGGGTTGTGTGATGAGAATAAGAAAAGACAACCTAACTTGAATGAAATTGATAAGGGTTCCGAGTAAAAGATAACATGGACTAGTAAAGTGAAAAATTGACTAATGTGCATGAAGTAAAAGGAATGGTAAAGTGAAGTGATCAAAAAGGTAATTAATCAACCTAAAGAGGTTTAACCCACAAGTAACACAAGAGTGCATTTATGAAAGGTTTTTCATGAAAATTAAGTATTTTCTAACGAGATGCTTGCTTGTTTTGAAAGGTTATTTTCAAGAAAAACACTAAGGTAAATTTGGCACGAGAAAAAGGGTAATTTGGGTAAAAGAAGAGCTTTTCCTTAAACAATGGATACTTATTTTAAGTACTTAACTGGGTGTATTAGATCAAGTAATACATGTCGTGTCAAGTAAAAATAGATTCTTTTATAAGATTAAGGAAAGTTAATTGTAATTATTAACCTTTTTGGAGTCAAAACGGTTTCGTTTATTGAAGTAAATATATGTATATACATATATGTGGTAGTTGTATGTGCATTTAAACATGTGTTAGAGTCTTTTTTCGGTGATTCGATTCTATATTACATTGTTGTATTTTTCCACTGGGCATTCAACTCATTACCTCATCTTTTTTACGGTAGGTCGGGTGCGATTCCGTATTTTGTGTGCATTGTACAAGTAAGTATCTTTTTTTATTTTTATGTTAGTATCTATGCATTCCGGAATTCCAGGAACGCTTCCCATGGGCCCCTCACGTAAATTAATGTAAATTGCAATCGCATGCTAGACTAGTGAAATGCTAATTAAATAAGACTAAATTAGCATCATCATTTCGGTTGTCTCATCGCACTTCACACCTAATGCTCGGGTCAGACCGGGTTGACCATGGGTAGACCATAAATTCGAGTCGGGGCATTATAGTGTGTTCCTTTGACTTTTATAAACAGGTACAACAAACTACCTACTATGCTCCTATACACCTTCTCTTAAACATCCTCCCCCTCTAATATTTCATAATCTTGGAATCAATCCCCATTATTTTATTTAGATGTTTCACGGATTCCATCTCAAACTTTTTAACTAACTCCTCGACATATTTGGGTTGGGAAACAAAAATCTCATTTGGCATTTTTCTAACTTGTAAACTAAGGAACCAAGAAACTATAAGCATAACTTACTATGGAAGAAATAAAAACAATGTTGTCCACCTTAATTTGAGCTACAAGGACCCTTAGTGTGGCCATCACGGGAAAATATTTGAGGGGAAGCGGGTGTAGGATCCCTAAAAAGATTGCAGTCTTGCACCCTTTTTTGGGGTGCTTCGACCGTTGTCGGTGTGGGGTAAATGTAAGGAGATATAGTCGCCAACCTATTTTGCACAAAATGGGAACAAGAACATGTTGCCACTTCGAGAGAGCGATATAAAAGACGAACTAATGCATACAAAACCAATAGATCCAAGGTTTGGAGGCTAAGTTACGAAATGGGAAGGTTTTAGGCACCCATCCCGCCCTTTTGGTCTCTCATAGGCTAGTGCTATTATTTTACTTTATTTCTCCGTGAAGTGTGTGCGTGTGTAGATATAATGGAGATTGGAATCGTTCAACTCATACCATGGGAAAGGTAGAGTAAGGTCATCCATAGGAATGTTTGCAGAATAATATATATATAAAATACGATTTGTGCATTTATTGCAATATTAATCGTTATTATGAAACGATAATGCATGTTGGATGAAACGCAAACAAGCATACTATATAATGCAAGAATATGATAAATGCGAAAATGGGATATTATGAACAAAATTGGTGAATTTGTGAAATGGAGAAAATTGAAGAATTGGAAAATGGGATTCGAGTAGCATATAAAGGCATCAAAGTCCACGTAGTTTGAATGCGGCATGGGGGTGGGGTTTAACCCATAAATCCGAATGAAATTTTATTATAGACGTGTGTGTTTAGAAAATATGTTTTTTATTTTAAAAAGGTGTGATGGTCAATTCCGTTCCGAATTTATGGGCGTAACCCCCTTTGAGGTTTCTTATAGAAAATAAAATATGTGAAATATACTAATAAAGATGTAGATATTAATGTGTATGAAATAAATTAGGAACTAGATTATGAATCAAACGAAATTTATGCAAAAATAAGGAATTTAAAGAGAGAGGGAAGAAATTGGACCTTCTTTGAAGCTTGATATTTGATCTTGGATTAACTCCCTTGAATGTGAGATGAGTGTTTGATGAGAGAGAATATGATTTTGCCAAATTGGTTATGAAAAGTATGGGAATGTAAGCTAGAATGAAACTTCACATGGGGAACTTCACTGATTTTGAGAGAATGTTGCTGAGATCACTGATGCCGATGGATCTCTGGTGTTAATGTTCCTAGTAGTGAGGTCATGCCCTCCCTTCGGCAGGTGACCCTAGACACATTACCGATAAGCAGAGATCTGGACATGCCAATTGGCTGTATCGTGAAGATTTTCCTAGAAAAATGGTCGTAGAACATAATCCATTGATCCGAATTATGGACGAGGCATACCTTTATAAAGGTACTTCAGATACCTTTAAGAGTCCTTTGGATCTCTCCCATTTTTGAGAGTTTACTTTGGGTCAAACGTGGCTTGGCAGTGCACGTCGGTCCTTTGGGCGGGAGATCACCAGGCGATAATGGATTGTTCATTCATATGGTATGTCAAAATCACGCACGGGACAGACCATTGGGAAGTTAGGAGATCTACTTCAACATTCCAAAGAGTTTCTCTTGATTCAGGCAGTTGAACTAGGTCAATGGGGCTTGAACCTCCTAGTGACATCTCAGAGTAAAATGGATCGTTCGTCCATACCGTAGCCTATAATCACACATGGGGTAGACCGTTAAAAAGGGTATTGAGTGCCCTTCGAAGATTCATTTAGTTTCATTTGAGATGAAGAGTTGACCTTGGTGAAACGTAGCCCGGGAGTTCCCGATGGCCTTAAGATCGATTTTCGGGGGAAAACTGATCGTTCGTCCGAATGGATATGCCATTTCGCACATGAGGTAAACCATTGAAAATGGGTTTTAGTTCTATTCGATGATTTGATGAGATTTTTCTTTGATGTTGAGGTTGATTGGGGTCAAATCGGGGCCTGAGAGCGCCCGATGGACTGTAAATCGGTACTCGTAGTGAGATATAGGGTTTGTAGTGAAACGGGGAAGTACTAGGGACCTAAGGACAGACTTACGAGGTCCTAGAATGTGGTGTAAATAGATCCCCTCAATGGGTGATCTTGGAATAAGTGAAAGATGTTGAGTACACACCACATGATAAAGGTCGGTTATGTGGACCTAAGGAATGAGTATGATCGATTCTGAGGGTCGAGTTTGATTCTGAGGACCTAAGGGGATGCTGGGTATGGATAATTCTAAGGACCTAAGAGGAGGTGATGACTGAGGTCAAAGTTGGGGAGTGACCAATGTGGCGACCAATTTTGTGGGTCAAAGCCAATTCTGCAGGCTTAAGATAGAGGTGACCAATTTTGTGGGTCAAAGCAAATTCTGAGGGCTTAAGATAGGTGTGAACAATTCTATGAGTCGAAAAAAAAATTGCGGGCATAAGTAGGGGCTACCATTCTGCGAGTCAAAGCCAATTCAGTAGGATTAAGTAGGGATGACCAATTCGGCAGGTCAAAGTCAATTCTGCTGGCTTAAGTAGGGGTGGCCTATTCTATGGGTCAAAGAAAATTATGCCGACTTAAGTAGAAGCAATCAATTTTGCGTGTCAAAGCCAATTGTACGGGCTTAAGATATGGGTGACCATTCTATAGGTCGAAGACAATTATGCGGGTTTAAGTAGGGGTGACCAATTCTTCGGGTCAAAGCTAATTCTACAGGCTTAAAATAGGGGTGTCCAATTTTGAAGGCTTAAAATAGGGGTGACCAATTCTGCGGGTCGAAGCTAATTCTTAGGTCTTAAGTAGGGCTCACCAATTTTGCGGGTCAAAGCCAATTTTGCGGGCTTAAGTAGAAGCGGGAAATTATACAGGTCGAGGGTAATTCTATGGGCTTAAGTAGGGGAGACAAATTCTTCGGGTCAAAGCCAATTCAGCAGAGTTAAGTAGAAGAGACCAATTTTACGGATCAAAGCCAATTCTATTGGTTTAAGTAGAAGAGGCCAACTTTACGGGCTTCAGTAGGGGCGATCAATTTTGTGGGACGAAGCCAATTATGTGAGATTAAGTAAAAGTGACAAATTCGGTGGGCTTTAGTAGAAGCGACCAATTCTGAAGGTCGAACCCAATTCCGCGGGCATAAATTTCTTGGGGAAATTTGGAGACTCCGCTGGGGATGCGTATCTTGTAGTTCTGCTAGGGATTTGGGGAAGCATTTGATTTTAGGTTTTTATCGGTATTAGGGGAAGAATTTGATTTTAGGTTTCGATGGGGAAGAGGGAATGATCCGAGGGTCGAACGTTTTTCAGTCGGGGAATTTTAGAATTTTGCGATCTCCTTTGGAGAAGTTATTGGGGAGACATGAAATTGATTTTGGGAATTTTGCTGGGGAGATAGGGGTTCTGATGGGGAAATGAGTCTGGTAAAAATGTTTTCTTAGCGGACAAGGTTCTAAAATCCATTTGGGAATTTGGGTAATTTTGAGGGGAATTTTTGGGCATTTTTTGGGCTTTTTGTATGAAATTTCAAAGGGTCTGCCAACCAGCATAGATAAAGGGGTTCCAAATGGCAGTGACACGGTATTTTGGGGTACCTCGAGCAGGTGGAGGGACAGTGTCAATCGGTGGGTGGTACGGAGACAACGATTGACATGCCCCTTACCCTCCTACAAAAAGGAGGCGTGTTCTCTTCATTTTCATAACTTTTTGACTTGTATTCTTCTGTAATTACCTTCTGCGAATCGTTACAACATTCCAAAGTCATGATATGGATGAGTTCTCAAGTAGAATAACACATATGGCATGGTTTAATGATGAGGACTAGGTAAGCGTGGAACGGAGGGCTAGGGTGCCCCTTGCTTTGGGAAGCGAAAACTCTTTTGACTCATTCGATTCAGTGGCAAATGATCGGACTCTATTGTGTGTGCCTTCATGTCATCTCTCTTCTAGGGTGGTGAACCATGGAGACTATTTAAGTATTGATGGCTTTTGGTATTCTCCACCCTTTTTTCTTGGCGAGATTTCCTTATTTTGACAAAGGTTTTTCTTTTTCTTTTTTCTTTTGATAGTCCGATGTTTTAATGTATACCATGAGTGCCCAAGGGATGACGGGGCTTAAAGACATTTGTGAGAACCTTCCATCTATGGTTCATTGGATGGTGTCATCCACCGATTTTGGGAGACTGGCATCTATTCTGGATGAGATACTTCGTTCTACAACTGTTCTTTGTGCTCTGGGGGAGAGGAGGTAGGACATCAACCACACCTTTCATTTTATCTTTGGGGAGAATACGATGACTCCCATAGATGTGCGGATGCTACTGGGGCTGGATTGCAATGGTACGTAGATTGAGGTGGGCAGGATATTAAGGGTGACATTGAAGGTGGTGACGACGGTGTTGGGTGATGTGGAGAGGGTGGTTTCTGGGGAATCTCTTAATTTATGTCTTTTGAGAGAGTTATTGTTGAGGAGGAGGATTGTTGAGAGAAATGGGCGATAGGTGCACCAGGTGGCTCATTTATTTATTTTGTTAGTGCTATGAGGTTTTCTGGTGGCGACGAGTGGAGACATCGCGCACTTGTGGTTTTTGCCATTTTTAGGGTGTTTTCGGACATCCGTCTTTATAATTGTGGGAGCCTGGCCTTTCCGGAACTTTATTATTCTTTTGATGAATTCAGCCGATGCTGCCAGCAAACTTTTACTGGAGCCACGTATCTTCTTGAGGTATTCTTCATTTTTCGCATTTTCCTTTATGCATTTGAACTTTCCTTTATGTGTTTTATTCTTGATTTAAGAAATATTAACCCTTTATCCTTTGCAGATGTGGTTCTATGAGGTAATTGGGTTTAACTCCCAAATGATAGCTTTGAAGGATGAGTCTGTTGGGGATTTGTGCTGGATGTATCAGTGGCGGAAGTCCAATCGGTAATCGAAGAAATCCCTCTCTCTCGAGACGGTGCATTAGGTTTTGAATGGCCTGGCGAGTGAGCGAGTAAGTCCCCCTTTTTTCTCGAGACTGTCTTTCCCTTGATGATCTTTTATTGATATTGATTTCTCTTGTTGGGGAATTTGCAGGTGACCTTTTATCAAAGGGGGATGTCTATTTAGCATATGGGGGTGACTGAGGACATGCGTAGATGCGACATCTGCTGGCGCATGAGTTTGGCTATTCATGGAACCTCGGGGAGAGAGTAGTTTAACATATTATGGAGGGTGAGGTCGTGGTGCCACTGGTGAAGCCCACAGTGTTCATGAGGCGAGTGAAAGAGATGTCAGATGATGCTCGAGTGGCAGCAATGATGGCTGAGCCTTACTCATGATATACCGACACGACGATGATGCGTGATTATATGGACTTTATGTCGAGATGGTTAATTCCATGCAACATGTATGACATGATTCCTTTTCCTCGCGCAGGCTCGAGTCGACAAGTGGGGTCCTCTCATAGTATAGGCAGTTCGACGACATAAGTGTCGGTGATGACTTCGACGGATGCTTTTGTACAGCTATTCTCACTTGTTAAAACATTCGACGGGAAGATGGAGGGTCGATGCGTATGATGCACCGTCCTAATGCGATGGGCCCGGAGGAGTTAGGCTAGCTAGATGAGGCCCTTCAACCTGAGGTGTACTTTTTGCCTATCTATTTTTTGATTTATGAGTTCTTCCTTTTCCCTCAGATTGACTGATTTTCTTTTTTTTGTTTTCTTGTGCATCAAATCCAGGTATCCACTACTTGGATGAGGGATATTAGGGATTGGATATCTTCGGTGACTGCCCATATTAAGTATGCGATCCCAGTTCCTTCTTGTCTGGTGCTATCTTCCTCGTTTAAGGAAGGGCTGATCTCTAGGATTGGTGGCACATCATCTCTCCATAGAGGCAAGAGGGCACGTCGCAGGGAGGGAGGATCTTAGAGAGAGAATATAGAGAAACAAGAGAAATGGAGAGATTTTGTAGGTGAAGAGATAGAGAGAAAGAAAATTGGATTCGATCCATGCCCCATTGTATTTCTTATTTTCTTTTCCTTCAACACTGATGTAACACAACAAATATCGATGCAAGTGAAATGA
The DNA here is from genome assembly GCA_949130495.1 of Sambucus nigra. Classification (NCBI taxonomy): domain Eukaryota; kingdom Viridiplantae; phylum Streptophyta; class Magnoliopsida; order Dipsacales; family Adoxaceae; genus Sambucus; species Sambucus nigra. The sequence continues at coordinate 152,096,483 of OX422216.1, read as the reverse complement.
ACTTTTTTGTGAATTTTTTGTTTTTAATGATTAATGCGCATGCTCATTTTAGTTTTCTATTGAGACCGTAAAAAGAAGTAAAAATGATTTGAGAAGGATTTTATTTTAAAATAGGATAAGTAAAACATAAGGATAAGGAAATTCATAATTCCCTTAAAATAAAAGATATTTTTATTTGATTTTTAGACTTTGACGAAAGAGGAAAAAGGGGATTTCCCAAAAATAGGGGGTTGTCGATTGGCATGACCCCTATCGGCATATCAGTTCAGTCTAATCAACCCAAGGCTTTGATTTCACTTTCTTTAATTGATTGGTACTTGGTGGGGTAAGTTTTCCTTCGATTTCTGTAGGGTTTCATGTCTTTTCTTGAGATTTTTCAATTAGAAATAAGGGTGTGGATGGAGCTTTTTTTCACACTTCCACATTCTTTTTCCTTTATGTCCTCCGTTGCTCACTTTCTTCTTCTTTTGTGATATGGCTCTCCCTGGTAGTGTGGAGTTTTCAAACTACCTCGAAACCTAGGAAGTAATGTGTTCCTACAATGTTTACTATAACAATTTTAACATGCGATGAGTCTCTTTGTGGCACAATCGACCCATAAAGGGGAATATGCTGATGGCAGTCGTGAAATTCTGGAACCCAGAAGACCATACCTTTTGCTTTGGGTTGGAAGAAATTTGTCCGACCTATGAAGAGTTTTCTGCCATGTTGGAGATAAATCCCATCATTGCAGCAACTATGCCTAAGTTTTCCCAGTCCCCTAGGGACCTATTGGTGAGATTTCTCCTTATTTCACCTTCAGCATCTAGGTTGTTGGTCACCTGAGGAATTATTTCTCTTCCCGCGGTGGTGCATTCTATTCATTTGCGGGATGTCGATGATGCTGGTCACACTGGTGCCATCATTCTGGCCCTGGTTTCAAAAATGTTGTTGGTAACTTGGGAAGTACTAGTGTACCCCCAACTTACAATTATTATTTCCTGGATGTCATACAGTCGTAATCCTTGGGCGATGATACTGGCGGAGACTTTGAACGGCTTGGATTCCTGGCGGGAAGGTCGTTCTGACTTTCTGAGGGCTAGACCTATAATGCTATTCATGTCGCTATCAGAGAGGTCCCGTATGGTTGTACTACCCGAGTATCCTTTGCCGACGGTGCCAACCTTCTTTTGATGCTATTTTATTAGCGTAGTGATGGGCATTGAGACTTGGGCAATCTATTTTGTAGAGCATGGGGCTTACGCTAGTCAGTGCCTTGGTGGGGGAGACGATGCCTATTTTAGAACTCAGGGAGTACTAATATGTTTTGTTAGTAGGCCTCACGGATACCTCTTTCTACTTTCCCTCGTGACTGCTGTACCAATTTAGTTGGGAACAAATTGTGCCATTGCGGATAGTTAACTTCTTTCATATGGAGGACCTAAAAGGGCGTATGCACATGTGGCTTGGTCCTTCTGGGAGTATCATCATATGTTGACCCATCCCTCCCAATCTATGGGTAGAGTTTAGAAAGTCTCCGGGGACTACATGAAGTTGTTATGGAAGAAGGTAGTGGCCAAGATTTTGGATTGTGGAGACTGGGCAAAGGTGGTTTGACATATCTCATAGCATGGAGGGAGGCATTATGGATTTTCCAAAGTTAGTTCATGTTTATCGTTATATGGAGCATTTGCGACACTCTTTTTGGGCAGGTAAAGTTTGGGGAACCCCAGATGTGGATGATGATTGGGTTGGTTCCTCTGGTAGCTGCAGGTAGAATTTTGCGAAGTTTTTGTAATGGGTGTGGTTCTGTGTTTCGAAATAATTTGAGGGTTATTTTTGGAGTAGTGGGACATGTTTTTATTTTGGTTTTAGGAAGGTAAGAGTAATCATGACAAGGGAGGTTATTTGACTCCCTATGTTGATGTAATCATACTGAAACTTTGAATAACGAAATAAAGGAGTTTTTGATCATCTAGTTGTGCCTCTTTATGAGTTTTGTATTTTGAATTATTTATACTGATCGCTAAGGCATACATAATCCTCTTGTTTATATATATATATTAAAAATGAACTATCTATCTCGGGGGGGTAAGAAAAGAATAGTTTTTTTTGTTAAAAAGAAGGGGGCCATGCTCATGTAAGGTGGATCAGCTGCCCTCTGAGGGTTTTGAAAATTTTTTGAAATTTATTTTTTGAAAGAAAAAAGGTTAGAGGATCTAGCCCCATGTAGTTTTGAGTATAGGGAAATGAATAATTTTTTTTGAATAAAAGGGAGGTGAGAAGAGTCGTAGCGCGCTGAGATTTTGTACTAGGGGTAGAATTCTTAAGACGATCTAGTTTGAGTGTATGCGCCCTTTCTTCTCCATCAAGGTCGATGAGCATAGCGGCACCACGAGACAAGATCTTCTTCACAATGTAGGGGCCTCTCTAATTGGTCTTGAATCTCCCTCTAGGGTTCGAGATGGGCTCTACTATTTCTTTGAGTGCTAACTCTCCTTCTCGAACATCACGATCCTTAACTCTCTTTTTGAATGATCGCACTATTGGGCGATGGTACCCTTTTATGTGATACATATCTTTAAGCCTCCTTTCATCAAAGAGGGATAGCTCGTTCAGATTGATTTTTTTCCAATCTTCCTCATTGACTTTGCTTTCAAGCATAGTGTGTAGTGAAGGGATTTCCATCTCCACGGGTAGGACTGCTTTCATGATGTAGACTAAAGAGTAAGGGGTAGCCCCAGTAGAGGTTTGAACTAAAGTACGGTAGCCTCAGAGGGCGTAAGGGATCCTATTGGCCCAATATCGTCAACTCTCAATCATCTTACTGATGATGGATTTAAGGTTCTTATTAGGTTCTTCGACTGCTCCGCTGGTTTGCAGTCGGTATGAAGAATATTTATTTCTTTAAATTACATACTAGTCGACAACTTCTATAACTTCAACTTACAATTTAACCCATTTTCTGAAACCAACTCGTGTGGAACCCCATATCGATAAAGGATGTTTTCTTGATGAATTTGGACACTTTCTTGTCATTCAAGATTGCGTATGTCTTGACTTCAACCCATTTAGTGAATTAGTTAATGTCGACTAGGATGAACTCATTCCCATTGGATGATTTTGGTGTACCTTTTCCTATGATGTCAATGCCCCATGTGGAGAACGACTAGGGAGAGGTCATGTTGTACGATTCCCGTGGGGGAAGGTCCTGTAGGTTAGAAAATTATTAGCATTTGAGGCATCTTCGGATGTAAGTTGTGTAATCATAAACCATAGTAGCCCAATAGTATCCTTGTCAGATGATCTTCTTGGCGAGCATAGGTCCATTCATGCGGGGTTCGCACTCCTTGCTGTGGATTTTTTGTATCATTTCTTCAATGCCAGCCCATGCCATGCGATGCAAATGGGTTCTGGTAAAGTTTCTCTTGAACAGTTCTTTATTACAGACAATGCACTGGGCAACATCACCTATTCTAAGGAGGGTTGCTCGATATTTATTGTCAGAACCTTAGGGATACCTACCATGTTTAAGGAGGCACCAAATATCATTGTACCAGCAGTTGGTTATCTCGAGATCTTCCTCTGTGATGAGATCCATGTGGTAGTAGTGGGTTGGTTTATCTTTCTTTTGGATAAGAAAATGGTTCGTGGTTATTCTTTCGAATATGTAAATCATAGAGGCTAAGGTAGAAAGGGTATCTTGAGGCTATTCTTCGCTCCTAGTAGGTAGTGGAATGTTATTTCTTGGAATTAGGAAGCTGGCTCTTCGAGGTGGTCATGGAAGGCTAAGAGTTTCTTGTCCTTGACTTTCCATTTTCTGAGTACTTGACTGATGATGAGGGTTGAATCCCCATAGATATTGAGGTATAAAATTCCTTTCTTGAGGGAAACTTTGAGGCCTACAATGCATGCCTCATATTCAGTCATGTTATTGGTGCAATAAAAATCCAGTTTAATGGCAATGGGAGTGTGAGATTCATGAGGGGAAATTAGGTGTATCCTAATGCCATAACCTTTCTTATTGGCAGCGCCATCAAAGAATATTTTCCATCGAAGGTCTTCTTGGGAGGTACATAGGATATACTCATTTGAGAACTCAAAGATCCAGCCATTGGCCTCTTCTATGGGGTAGTCAGTAAGGTAGTCAGAGATGGCTCTTGCTTTCATGGCTTTTTGCATGACATAGGTAATATAAAATTCAACAAGGAGCATCAACCAACGAGCCATTCGGCTGGATAGATCAGGTTTATGGAGCAAGTACTTGATAGGATCCATACGAGATATAAGTTTCATGGGAAATAGGAGCACGTAGTGTAATAACGTTTGGGTAACCCAGACAAGAGCGACATAGGCTTTTTCTAAGGTGGTGTAGTTAATTTCATGACCGACCAACTTATGACTGGCATAGTAGAGGGCTCTCTATTTAAAGGTTTCTTCAAGGTATTGGGCTAGTAAATCCCCGACGATAGTATCAGTTATGGTTAGGTATAGGAGTATGGGAAGACCAGATTGCGATGTCATGAGTACGGGAGGTTGGGTTGGGTATTACATGATTCGGTCAAAGTATTCTTGGAAATCTTTGTTCCAAACATTAGTTGAATCCTTTCAGATGAGTTTGAAGATGGGTTCATAGAAGGAAGTCAACTGGCTGCTGAACCGACTGATGTATTTTAATTTCCTGAGGAATCTAGGGACTTGGGTGGTGTCATCTCGAGTATGGCTTTTATTTTGGTAGTATCTGCTTTTATCCATTTCTCACTAACCATGAATCTCCAGAGTTTTCCTTTGGTAATGCCGAAGACACATTTCTATGGGTTAAGTCACATTTGGTATTGTCGCAATCGCTCGAAGAACTTATGGAGAGCGGGAGCATAAACCTCCCTAGACTTGGACATAATAATCATGTCATCTACGTAGACCTCGACTTCCTTGTGTATCAGATCATGAAAAATGGTTGTGGAAGCCCTCTGGTAGGTAGCCCCTTCATTTTTCAGACCAAATGGCATGATAGTGTAGCAGAAGGTTCCCTAAGGGGTGATGAATGCAGTTTTTATCTTGGTGATCACGGTGCATCTTGATTTGTTCATATCCGAAAAACCCATCAATGAATGAATTGAGAGCATGACTGGCCATATTTTCCATAATCATGTCGATATTGGGTATCGCGTAATCGTCCTTTGGCCAGGCCTTATTCAAGTCTCGATAGTCGACACACATGCGAACCTTTCCTTCTGAATTCGGCAGAAGTATGATATTGGCTAGCCCTATGGGATATTCAATTACAAAAATGAAGCCCATGTTTAGTTATTTGACTACTTTTTCTTTAACTTTGAGCGAGGGGTGTGAAGCTTTCGTAGATTATGTTTGATCGATTTGCATTCGGTGAGAGTTGGAATCTCTTGCTTAGCTATCTTTGGGTCAATACAGGGCATGTCATCCTAGGACCAAGCAAAGACATCCATAAATTCCTTTAGTGATTCCTCGAGTTACGTGCTCTTATTCTCATTAAGGGTGGACCTATCATAATCTTATGCACTTAGTACTAGAACCAAGATTAATAACAATAATCTTATCTTCTTTAATTTGAACGTGGTTATGTTGTTTGCTATTAAACTTATTTAGATCAGTTAAGAATTTTTCATTTGGAAAATCATCATCATTAAGAGTTTGATTAGAATCAAGACAATTAATGTAAGGCCCAACAAGATACTCAAAATATTTATTTATTTCATTGATAGGAAAAATATCATTGAAAACCTCATCGAAGGAGGTCTTGATTACATCGGAGTAAGGAGGAACAACTAAGAAAGAAGAAAGCGGATAAACATCAGGGTTAGGTTGAATGTCAGTAGGTGACACTGGTACAACATGGCAGTTAAGGAAAGGTATATCAGTAGCTTTGATCAGACCGGATGGATTCGACGAGGTATCTCCCGAGTGTATGATGCAGAGTTTTAGCCCCATTGTCTGTAAATTGAATGAATCCTTGGAGTCACCTCCTTCGAAATCTATGGTATCCTTAGTGAGCAATTGTACATAGTGTTGGGAACTCTCAGCCCATGGGTAGCTGTCTTAGAAGAAGATCCCCATTCCTGGTTTTATCTTTTTATCTTCACGATCATACCATGGTTTGGGGAAGTCACAAAAGGAGAAATCTTCACCCTCTCTAATAAATCTTGTGTTTAGGGAGTCTCCCGAAATGGTTTTAGTGAATTATGACCTCCTCTTCAGTCAAGATTGAAGGATTATTCTCAGTTCTTCTTCAGAATGTTGATAGCCTAAGCCATAGGGAGGAAATGCCTTCCTCAACACAATAGGTTCAAGTATCCCCTGTTGTCTTTTTTCTAGCCCCATTATGGGCATGAAGTGCATCTTCTTGAACATATAGATTATATTAACGTTTCCATGGGTGTCATATTCTGGATGAACCTTATCTTTGAAATCATCCCCTATTAGGAGTAGAAGTGGTTTAACTCAGAAACATGATAGAAGAATATCATTTATCCCGTGTTATATTTTAAGTACTGGATTACTGGTGCTTGCATTCTTGGTGTTGTCATTGTCACCCAAGATGATGATGACCCGCCCATTGACGAAGAATTTTAGTTTCTGATGAATGGAAGAAGACACCCCCTTGATGTTATGGACTCACGATCGTCCGAGTAGGAGATTAAAACGGGATGGGATATCGATGACTTGGAATTCAACAACAGGATTTATAGGGACAACCCCTATATCAAGCTTTATAGATCCCATTACCTGTTGGCGTGTATTATTTTATGAACGTACGATGACAAATGTTGGAGCAAGGTCTCTCACTTTCAATCCTCAATAATTGAGGGTCCTTAACGCGCAAACATTAAGAGCTGATCCATTATTGGCAAGATAGAGTGGGACAGTTTTCCCCATATCTTCGGCAGAGATGTTGAGGGAATAATTATGGTATTGACCAATCTTGGGGATTTCTCCTTCGAATAAGGAAAGCATTATAGTAGAAGGAAAGGATCCGACTATATTCATTGCTTCTTCTGGCGTGGTTGAGGGAGGAGTTGTGGGTCCCGTGAGTAGCTTGATAAGAGAATTTTGATGTATCTAGGAAGAAATAAAAAGTCCCCATAAAGTGATATTGGCTTGGGTTTTCTTTAACTGATCGAGGATCTTGCTTTCCTCTAGGGTCATTTTCATCGTAGGAAGATTTTCGGCACCCTTCCCTTTATCGCTGGCTGATGGTTATAGGATTGGGATTTGGTAATGTCTTCCTGGCCTGGTCATATGGTTCACAGAAGGATGGAAAAATAAAAATATTATTTCTTCATTGATATCTGGTTGTTCATCCACCCCGTTGACCTCTTCTTGTAATCCCTCAAATGATATCATCCCACACATGCTAACAATCAAATAAACATTTTCTAAATCATCAAAGTTGCCCCCCATCCAGTGGCAACGATATTATTTTTCCATTAAAAGTTTATACATTCCATGATTTCAACGACCTCTTCATATAAGTCCTCCCATTCGGCAGGGAGATGTGAAAGTGAAGGGACTAGACGCGCTTGTTGTTTCAAAGCATCTAGTAGTTCGAACACACTACAAGTATCACCTATCTGTCGAAATAAATCCACCATATCTAGACCATATCATCTAAACTGACTTCATCAGTTGGTACCTATAATACCCCGTATTTTTATGCTATATTAATTTGGGGATTTATTAAATTTAATGAGAATGATTATTTAATAAAAAAATTCGAAAATTAATTATGTTATAATTATTAATGTGACGAGAGTTAGTAATTATGGGAAACTTGTTGAATATTACTAATGAGCATAGTGATATACTATATTGGTTATATTGAATGTCATAAGTGAATTAAATGACTATTTCGGAAATTTAAGTTGGGACGTGCCCGTGTCACGTCGGGACTAATTTTGTTAAATAAAAAGTGAATATTTTATAAGTTGTTCGTATGGTCGTTTTGAGTGCGCCAACGCGTCCGGAAGGGTCGAGATAGTCAGAAAAGTGTACCCGGGGGTTTAGTTTGGGTCTCGGGGCGTTTTTAGGCCTAATTAGTACCCCGGGAGGGCATTTTAGTCATTTTACATAATTGGGTAATTAAACCCACGAATTTCAGCCATCTTTATCAGCCATTAGGTTAGCCTTTTAGGGTTAGAACTTTCAGAAATCAAGTGACGGGTATTGGAGAAGAGAGGAGAGAGATCCAAGGCAAATTCAAGGCCAAAAAGTCATCGGATTTCACCGCCACCACCACCACCGCGTAGATCGCGAGACAAGGAACGTAGTAATACCAAAATCATCCGGAAACCTGCATACCAAAAATCCCAGGCAAGTATTTGACTTGCGTATTTTCGTTAATGCAATCTTTATATTAGTCTAGGATTGTTTAGAGATGGAAACTATGAAAGAAAACTCAAATTGTGTTAGGATAATGCATGTAGTTTTGATAATATGGAAATTCTGGAACCCTTGCCATGTAGAGGAATATAACCCATGAAATTTTGATGTTAAATTAGAAGGAATTTCTGGTAAAAACAGATTAGAACCTTGTTTTAGGAAAACTCTAGGGTTCTTGATGATTAGATGGGATTTTGAGTTAATTATCCATGTTTAATGATAGTTACACGCATGCTTTACGTTATAAACACCTGGTATAATGTTATAATGATGATAGTAGGATTTTTGGGGCGATTAGAATGGAAACCTATCGTTTTAGATGAAGAAGTTGGATGAAACCCGTAACTGCATTCTGCAGAATTTTGCCCAGACCTGCTTGATCGATCGATCGAGCCCCAAGCTTCGATCGATCGACCCCTCCTGGTAGATTCCTAATTCCCTCTTTAAATGCGTTAAATTCAAATTGCCGTGATATAATTCTTGGGCACTCTTGATAAATTGATTTGGGAGACATTGAGGACCAGTAGGGGATATGAATAAATGTTGGAACCTTTAATCTTTAACGAAAATGGTATTTATGGGATATTTACTTTAGGTTAATGAATTTATGAATTTAAAGGAGTGAGGTACGTAAGAGAGTTACGTTGGAACCTAATAAAAATACTTACTGAAATTTAGATTTGTGAGGATATAACCCACGAGTGTTAGGTAATAAGTGAGAAAACCCTTCGAGTTAAGGTTAGGAACGAAACCTTATACGTATTTCTCTAAATGTGAAATTTAGGATAAATGGTATAATTATGGGTAATGTGAAGAACCTATGTTAACATGATAAAGTGGTATATTTATATGATTGTGTGTACATATATTATATACATGTGAAAAACATACCGCGCTACTTGCTATCCTTGAGGTTTCCGCGTTGGGACAGTCTTATCTCGATGGGACCTTTATGGGGGATATTGACTTGTACCCTAGAAGATAGATATCCTTGGTACAGGCTATCGAATTGATAGTTCAGACGGTCCTAAGAGACGCGAGTATGTGCCATCCTCTTAGAGACTTGGAATCTATGCTTTGCCTCGATATTATTTGTTTATGTGTTAATACAATTCGAGAGTGATTCCGAATTTGTATTCCCCTTGATTTGAGTGGTATGGGGTTTGGATAGTGGAAGTATGCACGAACCATAGTTTTATTCGGGGTGCTGTTATATATATATATTATACGAGTAGTTAATATATATATGAGATTATGATATTTGAAACTGTCTACTGAGATTTGATAAGTAGGACATGGTTGTTGACTCAAATCATTAAATACTTGTTTTGAAAAAGTATAAGATGTCACTGTAAAACTTTATTGATTTTATAAAGTTAAAATGGAGGACTTTGATTACTGTTTGGAACATTCTTTTTAAAATGGAGTCGTGAATTATAAATCTTGCGAGTAATCTAAGTTAAGTTAAATCTTTTAGAAAGATTAGTGCGTTAAATGATAAGAAACCATGGGGAAGGTTAGTGCGATAGGTGTGCACATTAGAAGAGAGGTGAGTATTTTCTCAAGAGAGTGACGTACTAATATGTTATTGCATTGGCCTGTATCATTTTAAATACTTGCTAAACGTATTTTAAAATCAAACACACTTTCGGGCTCTGACCCGTTTCTTTTTCTCTCTCTCTCTTGTATATATATGTATATTTTCAGGTGCCCAGCCACAGGGGCGTCTTGCTTAGGATCCCTTGAAAGGAACGTGTTGCAGCTTAGGTGGGAGTTGCAGGTCACTTGAGTAGACGGCTTCTTTTATTGACTCCACTTCTAGCACTCTCATTTATTGGGCACGTGTCGCCCTTTCCATTATTTATTTGTTATCGGGACATTTATATTTCAGTCATTTCCAGTATTGTTCTATGGGATTTATTCAGGATGGATTTGTGATTTTAGTTTCATATGTTGACATTCGATTGACGAATGGTTCACGTTATTTGGTTAATTGTGGTGTGATTCTAAATTGAATAAATGTTGTTTTAATTAAATAAATCTTTTTCGTTAATTAAAATTTCGAAAGTTTGTATGAAAATGTTTTTGACACTTAGCTTAATTATTTAGGGTGTTAAATTGGAAAATTTATTTTTATCGACGGTGATGCTGAGAATGAACCAACTATTTACCTTGATTTAATTTAATAAATGAGTGATTGCTCGATATTTAATTAGGCGGGGTGTCACAAGTGGTATCAGAGCATCAGGTTCTAGTGTCCATAGGATCTGTACGTCTTATTTCTCTTTCAGCGTAACTTTATTGCTATAGAGACCTATTTTTAGGATTGTTCTATTCTTGCTTTTACGTTTAAGTCTTCAGCTATTTGATATGTGATAATAACTGTAGACTAATAATTTTTTTCACGTTTCAGATGCCTCCGAGACGTGCTCCGAAAGATAGGCGTGCTCAAGCCGAGCAGCCAGCAGCTCCGGCACCAGGCACAATGAATGCAAACGAAGTAGCCGCCATTGTTGCTCAGGCGGTGAATGCCGCGATAGCGGTGATTCAGCAGGCTCCACCCCAGGTTCAGGCAGTGGCGCCAGTACCAGCACATCTTCCATCCGCATGTGAGAGGGTTCGGGATGCTTTTCAGAAAGTGCATCCCCCTGAGTTTTCTGGTAGCTCCGATATTGTTACAGTCAGCCAATAGAAGAAGGACATCCAGCGACATCTCCGAATGTATGAGTGCACTGCCGTGCAAAAGCAGTTGTTGGCTTCCTTTAAGCTGGTGGGAGCCGCATTACAGTGGTGGGAGTCCACTACTACTTTAGAGGAGAGGGACACAATCCCTATTCAGTTGTTCTGGGAGCGGTTTGACCGCAAGTATTTTCCACCCGCAGTGCAGACTGAGATGAGGCAAAAATTACTAAATCTGAAGCAGGAGAACCTTACTATAGCTGAGTATGAGGAGGAGTTCACGAGACTTCTCACTATTGTGCTGGATGAGGCACCCACTGAGAGCAAGAAGATTTTGCTGTTTGTCGACGGGTTAGCTTGGAGGATCCGTCAGCACCTTATTGGGAATCTATCCCTGAGTACTTTCACTGACGTACTCAATGCAGCGTTACTACATTTCCAGGATCACCGCTTCCATCTTCAGGGAAGCAAGAGAGCAGGAGAGTCCAGCCAGCAGGGCAAGACCGGGGGTAAAAGTGCCGATGGGGCACCATCTCAGGGACAGACTCGTCTGCACGAGCAGAGTTTCCATAAGGGGGACCCTGCTAAGCGATTTCGTTCAGGTGATTCTAGGTAGGGATTCGGGGGTTTCAGGAAGGGCCATCTGGGCTAGCCTAATCAGCAGGGCCAGCAGGGCCAACACCGACCACAGGGACAACAACCGGGCTAGCAAGGCCAACAGTGTGCACATCAGGGCCAACAGGGCCAGTGGCGTGGAGGTAACGGCCAGCAGGGTCGTGGACAGCAGGGTCAGACGGGAGTAAACTTCAAAGGCCGATGCTTTGGTTGCGGTAAACATGGCCATAGGCGCCAGGATTGCCCAGAGGGAGATAGGGCCCCACAACAGCAGGGAGCCCGTAATGACCCGCAGAGACCACTCTTTCCACCTGCCCTCCCAGCTCCAGCCCAGGTGCTAGCTCTACCAGCCATTCCAGTAGCTCCAGTGCAGCAGGGCCAATTGCAGTATGGACATGTCTATAACGTCCACCAGGCAGCAGCTCTACAGGCACCACCCGCGATTGAGGGTATGTTTCCTATCCATGGTACTATGGGTCGGGTATTATTTGATACGGGGGCAACACATTATTTTATAGCTACGCATTTTGCGAAGGCCTTAGGGTTGTTAGCCACAGCAGAGAGTACCGTGACGTGCATCGACTTACCCTTGGGGAGTGGGTCACTTATTTTCTTTATATGCCGGGGAGTGGGGGTAGAGATTGGTAGCTTGGTATTACCTGCAGACATGTTAGTCTTAGACATGCACGAGCATGATGTGATTATTGGTATGGACTGGCTCGCAGCTTATAGAGCCATAATTGATTGCTTCGGTGGGAGCATTGTTTTTGCCATTCCGGGGCAAGAGATGTTTGTAGTGGCGATGCCTCGCCCAGAGGGAGGTTCGACCGCTCATTTGTATTACATAGAGGAGGATACCTCTAAGGAGGTTGTGATTCCCTTAGCTTTGATCCCTGTTGTCAGGGAGTATTCCGATGTGTTTCAGGAGATACCAGGCCTACCGCCCAGTCGTGCGATAGACTTTGTTATAGATTTACTAGTCAGATACGAGACCTATAGCACGCGCACCATACCGTATGGCTCCGACAGAGATGCGAGAGCTACGGGATCAGATAGAGCAACTGTTAGGTCAGGGCTTCATTCGTAGGAGTACCTCACCTTGGGGCGCTCCAGTCTTGTTTGTGAAGAAAAGAGATGGTTCACTGAGATTGTGTGTGGACTACCGTGAATTGAACAAGGTCACGATACGGAATAAGTATTCGTTGCCTCGAATCAATGATCTGTTCGACCAGTTGAGGGGAGCAACTTTCTTTTCGAAGATAGATCTGAGGTCGGGGTACCATCAGTTACGTATTAGAGAGAAGGATGTTTCAAAGACTGCCTTCTTATCGAGATATGGGTCTTATGAGTTCAGGGTGATGCCGTTCGGACTCACAAATGCCCCAGCCGTTTTCATGGACTTGATGAATCGAGTATTCAGAGAGTTCTTGGATCAGTTTGTAATCGTCTTCATAAATGACATCTTGATATATTCACACTCCGAGGAGGAGCACGCCGAGCACTTGAGGCAAGTTCTTCAGAATCTACGAGAGCATCGGTTGTATACTAAGTACGAGAAGTGTGGATTCTGGTTACGAGAGGTACAGTTCTTGGGCCATGTTGTTTCTGAACAGGGGATTGCAGTTGACCCGAGCAAAGTGTCAGCGGTGAGGGAGTGGGGACAGCCCACGACACTGACAGAAGTGCGTAGTTTCTTGGGATTAGCCGGATACTACAGGAGATTCATTCGGGGATTCTCCAAAATAGCGGGTCCATTGACGAATCTGACTCGCAAAGTGGTACCATATGTTTGGGATGACGCTTGTCAATTGGCTTTCGACGAGCTTAAAGACAAGCTTACTTCAGCACCAGTCCTTGCCTTACCGAAACCGGGTGTGGAGTACCTGGTTTATACCGATGCGTCCTTACGGGGACTTGGGGGAGTACTTCAGCAGGAAGAGAAGGCCATAGCTTTTGCTTCCCGCAAGCTTAAGCCGCTTGAGAAGAATTACCCCACCCATGACCTGGAGTTAGCAGCGGTCGTCTTTGCATTGGGAATTTGGAGGCACTACTTATTGGGCGAGAAATTCCGTTTGTTCACAGACCATAAGTCACTGCAGTACCTGTTCACTCAGCGAGAGCTGAATATGCGTCAGCGCAGATGGCTAGAGTTTGTGAAGGACTACCAGTTCGATATACAATATCATCCGGGGAAGGCCAACGTAGTTGCTGATGCGTTGAACCGTAGACCGGTAGACGATGTAGCGGACGTCTGGAAGGCAAAGTGGAAGGAGTTGGGTCACTAGGACGCAGTGGCACGTTCTTTCATATCCGTGATGTCAGTCACACCGGAGATTATTACGAGGGTGATACATGCACAGACTACAGACCCGTTTTTCCAGGAGCAGATTGTGCGACTTCTAGCCGAGGGTGCTGAGTCCTATTCTGTTAGTTCTGATGGAGGTTTGCGATTTAATGGGAGATTGGTGGTTCCAGAAGGCGTGGAGCTACGTCATGAAGTGATGACTCATTCTCACGGGTCCCGATTTGCAGTACATCCGGGAGGTGATAAAATGTACCAGGACATGAGGCGTCAATACTGGTGGAGTGGGATGAAGAAGGACATCGCCGAGTTTGTGTCCAATTGTTCTACCTGCCAGCTGGTGAAGGTAGACCACCAGAAACCGTCAGGATTGCTTCAGCCGTTGGAAGTACCCGCGTGGAAGTGGGAGAGTATTTCCATGGATTTCATTACAGAGTTGCCTACATCACATCAGGGCCACGATTCTATCTGGGTGATTGTAGGTCGTTTGACCAAAGTGGCTCATTTTCTGCCAGTGCGGACAGATTATACTACGGGTCAGTATGCTCAATTGTTCATTGCTGAGATTGTCAGATTACACGGGGTGCCCCTGAATATTGTGTTAGATAGAGACAAGATTTTTGTGTCACGTTTCTGGGAAAGTTTTCAGGAGGATATGGGTACTGAGTTGAGGTTGAGTTCAGCTTACCACCCACAAACATATGGACAGACAGAGCGTACTAATCAGATGTTAGAGGATATGCTACGCATGTGTGTTCTCGATTTTGGAGGAGGTTGGTAGCCACATCTTCCACTAGTAGAGTTTGCTTATAATAACTCTTATCAGTTTACGATCGGTATGGATCCATTTGAGGCTTTGTATGGCAGGCCTTGTCGTTCTCCAACTTGTTGGCTCGAGGTGGGGGACAACAAGTTGCTAGGACCATAAGTGATTCAGGAGACCTCCGTAAGGATTGAGATAATCAGGAGTCGTATTCGGGTAGCCCAGGACAGGCAGAAGAGCTACGCCGATGCGAAACGGTTCTTTCGGGAGTTTAATGTGGGAGATCAAGTGTTATTACGTGTATCTCCTATGAAGGGAGTGATGAGGTTCGGGAAGAAGGGGAAATTGGCCCCGAGGTATGTGGGACCATTTCCCATCATCGAGAGGATTGGGCCGGTTGCATACAGGTTGGGATTGCCAGAACATTTACATCGCATCCACGATGTATTCCACATCTCTTCGTTAAGATGATATCTTCGGGATGATATGGCCTATACTCACATTGCGATAGATAAGATAGATTTACAGTTTGATAGCTCTTACGAGGAGAGACCAGTGGCTATTCTAGACTATAGTGAGAGGAGATTGAGATCGAAAATAGTTCCACTTGTGCGAGTCCAGTGGGAGCATCATAATGTGGAGGAATCCACTTGGGAGCGTGAGGCAGATATACGCGATAGATATCCAGAGTTGTTTTTACCAGGTATGCCTTATTTTCCGAATTTCGGGACGAAATTCCGTTATTAGGGGGGAAGTATGTAATACCCCGTATTTTTATGCTATATTAATTTGGGGATTTATTAAATTTAATGAGAATGATTATTTAATAAAAAAATCCGGAAATTAATTATGTTATAATTAATAACGTGACGAGAGTTAGTAATTATGGGAAACTTGTTGAATATTACTAATGAGCATAGTGATATACTATATTGGTTATATTGAATGTCATAAGTGAATTAAATGACTATTTCAGAAATTTAAGTTGGGACGTGCCCGTGTCACGTCGGGACTAATTTTGTTAAATAAAAAGTGAATATTTTATAAGTTGTTCGTATGGTCGTTTTTAGTGCGCCAACGCGTCCGGAAGGGTCGAGATAATCAGTAAAGTGTACCCGGGGGTTTAGTTTGGGTCTCGGGGCGTTTTTAGGCCTAATTAGTACCCCGGGAGGGCATTTTAGTCATTTTACATAATTGGGTAATTAAACCCACGAATTTCAGCCATCTTTATCAGCCATTAGGTTAGCCTTTTAGGGTTAGAACTTTCAGAAATCAAGTGACGGCTATTGGAGAAGAGAGGAAAGAGCTCCAAGGCAAATTCAAGGCCAAAAAGCCACCGGATTTCACCGCCACCACCACCACCGCGTAGATCGCGAGACAAGGAACGCAGTCATACCAAAATCATCCGGAAACCTGCATACCAAAAATCCCAGGCAAGTAGTTGACTTGCGTATTTTCTCTAATGCAATCTTTATATTAGTCTAGGATTGTTTAGAGATGGAAACTATGGAAGAAAACTCAAATTGTGTTAGGATAATGTATGTAGTTTTGATAATATGGAAATTCTGGAACCCTTGCAATGTAGAGGTATATAACCCACGAAATTTTGATGTTAAATTAGAAGGAATTTCTGGTAAAAATAGATTAGAACCTTATTTTAGGAAAACTCTAGGGTTCTTGATGATTAGATGGGATTTTGAGTTAATTATCCATGTTTAATGATAGTCACACGCATGCTTTACGTTATAAACACCTGGTATAATGTTATAATGATGATAGTAGGATTTTTGGGGGGATTAGAATGGAAACACATCCTTTTAGATGAAGAAGTTGGATGAAAACCGTAACTGCATTCTGCAGAATTTTGCCCAGACCTGCTTGATCGATCGATCGAGCCTAGAGCTTCGATCGATCGAAGGTTCGATCGATCGAGCCCCAAGCTTCGATTGATCGACCCCTCCTGGCAGACTCCTAATTCCCTCTTTAAATGCGTTAAATTCAAATTGTCGTGATATAATTCTTGGGCACTCTTGATAAATTGATTTGGGAGACATTGAGGACCAGTAGGGGATATGAATAAATGTTGGAACCTTTAATCTTTAACAAAAATGGTATTTATGGGATATTTACTTTAGGTTAATGGATTTATGAATTTAAAGGAGTGAGGTGCGTAACAGAGTTACGTTGGAACCTAATAAAAATACTTACTGAAATTTAGATTTGTGAGGATATAACCCACGAGTGTTAGGTAATAAGTGAGAAAACCCTTCGAGTTAAGGTTAGGAATGAAACCTTATACGTATTTCTCTAAATGTGAAATTTAGGATAAATGGTATAATTATGGGTAATGTGAAGAACCTATGTTAACATGATAAAGTGGTATATTTATATGATTGTGTGTACATATATTATATACATGTGAAAAACATACCGCGCTACTTTCTATCCTTGAGGTTTCCGCGCTGGGACAGTCTTATCTCGATGGGACCTTTATGGGGGATATTGACTTGTACCCTAGAAGATAGATATCCTTGGTACAGGCTATCGAATTGATAGTTCAGACGGTCCTAAGAGACGCGAGTATGTGCCATCCTCTTAGAAACTTGGAATCTATGCTTTGCCTCGATATTATTTGTTTATGTGTTAATACAATTCGAGAGTGATTCCGAATTTGTATTCCCCTTGATTTGAGTGGTATGGGGTTTGGATAGTGGAAGTATGCACGCACCATAGTTTTATTCGGGGTGTTGTTATATATATATATTATACGAGTAGTTAATATATATATGAGATTATGATATTTGAAACTGTCTACTGAGATTTGATAAGTAGGACATGGTTGTTGACTCAAATCATTAAATACTTGTTTTGAAAAAGTATAAGATGTCATTGTGAAACTTTATTGATTTTATAAAGTTAAAATGGAGGACTTTGATTACTGTTTGGAACATTCTTTTTAAAATGGAGTCGTGAATTATAAATCTTGCGAGTAATCTAAGTTAAGTTAAATCTTTCAGAAAGACTAGTGCGTTAAATGATAAGAAACCGTGGGGAAGGTTAGTGCGATAGGTGTGCACATTAGAAGAGAGGTGAGTATTTTCTCAAGAGAGTGACGTACTAATATGTTATTGCATTGGCCTGTATCAATTTAAATACTTGCTAAACGTATTTTAAAATCAAACACACTTTCGGGCTCTAACCCGTTTCTTTTTCTCTCTCTCTCTTGTATATATATGTATATTTTCAGGTGCCCAGCCACAGGGGCGTCTTGCTTAGGATCCCTTGAAAGGAACGTGTTGCATCTTAGGTGGGAGTTGCAGGTCACTTGAGTAGACGGCTTCTTTTATTGACTCCACTTCTAGCACTCTCATTTATTGGGCACGTGTTGCCCTTTCCATTATTTATTTGTTATCGGGACATTTATATTTCAGTCATTTCCAGTATTGTTCTATGGGATTTATTCAGGATGGATTTGTGATTTTAGTTTCACATGTTGACATTCGATTGACGAATGGTTTATGTTATTTGGTTTATTGTGGTGTGATTCTAAATTGTAGAAATGTTGTTTTAATTAAATAAATCTTTTTCGTTAATTAAAATTTGGAAAGTTTGTATGAAAATGTTTTTGACACTTAGCTTAATTATTTAGGGTGTTAAATTGGAAAATTTATTTTTATCGATAGTGATACTGAGAATGAACCAACTGTTTACCTTGATTTAATTTAATAAAGGAGTGATCGCCCGGTATTTAATTAGGCGGGGTGTCACAGTACCACCCAATTATCTGACTCTCGGGACTATTTTAATCATCTAAGAACAACATAATGAATCTCTGATAGTCGAGAGTCATCTTGGGGGGTAATTTTAGCCCAAAATCTAGGAGTTGGTTCCAGACTTCTAACAGTTCCATGTCTTTACCTCTAAAATGGGTGCAAACAACGATGCATTCTCTGGTGAGGAGTGATAAGGCCTGATCGACAAAGCTAGTAGGGTGTAAGAGAAAGTATGGGCATGTTTGGAGAGGTATGGGGGAGTTTGTGGGTATGATTGGTGATTTAATTGGCATGATGTAGGTAGATGGGTCAAATTCTTGGTTTTTTATAAGAAGATGGTATTCACGTTCTTCCGAAGTGGATAATGGGTAGTGTTTGGTTTAGGATTGGTTGGTGGGACGATGATATCCCGATCAATCAGGCCTTGGATCATATTTTGTAGGTGAAAACATTAGTCGGTGGTATGGCTGGAAGTTTAATGGAAGTCACAATGGGCATCTGGCTTGAAATTTCTGGGAAGTGGGTTTGGTAATGGGCGAGGGTCCAAGGGATTGATAAGATTTTGGCTCATGATGGCTTGGTAAACTTTGGAGAGGGAAGTTTGAAGCTCGGTGCATTGCTTTCGAATTGGGTTAGAGTGGCTTTCTAGTGCCCGTGAAGTGGTAGGATGAGAGATGTTATTGATGGTGGAAACTACGGTATTGGCAGGTTTTTCAAACTTTCTAGGAATGAACGGTCCGGATGTTTCCCTTGGTTCGACCTAGGTCTTGGCCAGACCTTCTTCAATCTCAACTCCTAATTTTTGGAAGGCCAAAAAATTAGGGTAATACTGTCCTCCCATCATTTCTAGGACAATGGGTAAGAAGTTTTTTTTATGATACTGACCCATTCCTCTTCGAAAGGATAGTTGGTCATGGTGGATGCTTTCTCTCTCCACTTTATAATGAAGTTACTGACTAACTCCCTAGGATTCTGCTTGAGCAACTCTACGTCATAGCGGGTAACCTCTAACTCTTCGTTGTACTTATATTGTGATATGAACTCGCAGGCAACATCTTCCCAACTGTAGATTTTGAACTCTTCGTGAGATAAGTACTAACGGAGTGTGCTATCCTTCAATGTCTGTTGGAACATTTGGTCCATTATTTCCTTGGAGTCCCCTAGGAGAGTCATGGCTCGGTGATAACTACGGAGATGAATAATTGAAGGTCAACTACCCCGAATTTCTCGATATTGGGAATGTTGAACTTTTTCAGTAACCTGGATTTAGGTTATGAATACATGTGGGTATAGTCCATGTAACTAATAGAGATTCTGACTTGGTCAAATTTCATAGTCAACGTCCTGAGGTCTTCCTTGACTTTGTTCAATTCCTCTTTTGGATCGATGGTCATGCGTAAGTTAGCCTATGGATGGGAAAGATTCATCTTAGGAAGCTGGGCTGGAGGTGACCCGTTTGTAGGAGGAACACATGGAGCATACTCGTATTCCTCAGGAATCCAAATTAGCTTAGGTGTAAGCGAACCCATAGCACGAGGGAAGAGGACCTCGGGCTCTTCGAGAATAGGGACCCAGTATCATTGCATCTCATGAACTTTAGTTTGAAGGTTGTAAATTATGGCAGTCAGTTGATCTAGAACTATTAACACATCTGGTTACATATTCGGTACTTGATCGATGTTCTCCATTGAAAGTGGATGAATCTTGTACTCGGAGAAAGTAAGGGGACTAATGGAGCTTCGGGGCGGTTTGACTGAAGACTGAAGCCAATAGGGATACAGTCCAATGGTATAGGATAGACCTGAGAAGGAGAAAGAATTGGGATTTTATTTTTGAAAAGAGGAAATACACATTTTTTACCTATGTTTTTATTGGAAAAGACTAGGATAATTTTTATTTTTTTGTAAAAGGAAAGGAAATATTTTTGGTATTTTTGGTAAAAGTGGAAAAAAAATTTGGACATTTTTTTGAAAAAAAAAGAAGGAAAAGCACGAGAGGGGTCTCAGCATGATTATTATTATGAGTATTACACTCTCACTTATTAGGTTTACCTAATTAAAAAAAGAGAAATATCAGACGGGTCCCGATCTGGGAAAAAAATGGGTTTGAAGAATATGTAAAAACTATGGTCGGACTTCTTACCGGGCTCGTGGGTATTATCCCATTTTTAAAAAATGCACAAAAATTTAGGCGGCATGTCGACCCGTAATTTGGGCAGAGTTTCGGGATGAAACCGGAAAAATAAATATGCGTAACCTAGGTTTGTCACCTATATGCGGGTATGCAGTTGTTGGGCTAATTGGAAGGGTTCCCCCCTTTGGCATGACTTCCACGATATACGTCTTTTCTTTTGAAGGTAATCGGTACATGTGGACAATCCATTTGATATACCTGAGTGTACATGAATTGCCTCACTATATACCTTGTGGTGATAGTTTGTGTGAGAGAGAATTCGATATACTCGATGTACGTGAACGAGTTCCCTATGATATACTTACCGTCATGACTTCAGTCAAGCGGTACGATGCGGGGGAACCATTCGATACACGTCGAAGGCACTTGACCAATGGAACTGAGAGTCATATCTCTTAGGGATAACTGCGACCTGCCAGACCATTGCCCATCATGAAGTGAACCCCCAGTTACGGGACAAAATCTGGTCAATAGCGATGCACTTTGGTGATGTTGCGTGTATCATACATGATTCTAGATTAGTATCTTATGGAGAGAGTATCTTTATTGATGAGCATCGGGCCAAACAGGGGATGAAGTATAAGAAATAAATCAATATTAAGCATGGATATGTGAGAGTGAGTGGTGTGTGATTATCTATAAGTTAGTGTGTGGTAGTGAACCTAAGTATGGATAAACTACAAGTGGCGTATGATAAGTGTAAGTGAGAATAGATATATACAAGTGTAGGTGTGTGTTAGTGACATCTAATCATGGATTTCAAAGTAGTGTATGTGACCCAAGGTGAAGATGGTGTGAAATATACATGGAGAACTTCCACGAGTGTGTGAGTAGTGGCATAAGCATAAGGTGAGTATGTACAAGAAATAAAGAGAGGAAAGGGGAACATACAAACGGGGGTACACGCACACAAGAAAACAACAACACTCATGTAAATAGAGTCTAGCCCTCTTATGTAAAATATTCCCCAGTGGAGTCACCACTGTGTCTATCCCGGGAAAATCTTCGAGGGGAAAGGGGTGGAGGATCCCTCCAAAGATTTCAGTCTCACACCCTTTTTCGGGGAGCTTCGACCGTCGTCGATGTGGGGAAAATTTAACGAGATGGAGTCTCCAACCTATTTTCCACAAAACAAGAAAAAGAACATGTTTCCACTTCGAGAGAGCGGCATCAAAGACAATATACGAAACCGATAGATTGAAGGTTCGGGGGATAAGTTATAGAATGGGAAGGTGTTAGGCACCCATCCTGCCCTTTCGGTCTCTTATGGTGAGTGTTAATATTTTCCTTGATTTCTCCGTGAAGTGTGTGCATGTTTACATATAATGGATATTGGAATCTTTCAACTCATACCATGGGAAAGGTAGAGTGAGGTCATCCATAGGAAGGTTCCCAAAATAATATATATATATATATATATATATAATACGATTTTTGTGTTTATCGCGATATTAATCATTATTATGAAGGGATAATAGATGTTGGATGAAACGCACACAAGCATACTATATAATGGAAGAATATGATAAATGTGAAAATGGGAGATTTTTAGGAAAATTGGGGAATTTGTTAAATTGAGAAAATTGGAAAATTGGAAAATTGTAAAATGGGACTCGAGTCTCGGGTCTTAATCCAAAATTCCTATGTAGCCTATAAAGGAATCAAAGTCCACGTAGTTCGAATGTGGCATGGGGTGGGTTTAACCCATAAATCCATACGGAATTTTATTATGGACGTGTGTTTGTAGAAAATAACTTTTTAATTTTGAAAAAGTGTGGTGGATAATTACGTTCAGAATTTATGGGCCAAACCCTCTTTTTTTTAAGGGGGGGGGGGGGGGTTTCTTATAGAAGATAAAATATGTGGAATATACTAATAAAAATGTAGATATTAATGTGTATGAACTAAAGGAGGAACTAGATTATGAATCTAATGAAATTTATGCAAAAACAAGGAATTTAAAGAGAGGGGGAAGAAATTGCACCTTCTTTAAATCTTGATCTTTTATCTTTGATGAACTCCTTTGAATGTGAGATAAGTGTTAGATGGGAGAGAATATGATTTTTCCAAATTGGGTATGAAAACAATGGGAATGTAATCTTGATTAGAACTTCACACTAGGAACTTTGCTGATTTTGAGCGAATGTTGCTGAGATCAGTGATGCTGATGGATCTCTGGTGTTGATGTGCCTAGAAGTGAGGTCATGCCCTCCTTTTATAGGGTCAGGGGTTTCCCAACCATCACTTCTATTATTCTTCCTATTCGCAGGTGACCCTAGACACACTGGCGATAGGCATGGATCTGGACTTGCCAATTAGCAGTCTCGTGCATATTTTCCTGGAAAAATGGTAGTAGAATGCAATTCGTTGATCTGAATCATGCACGAGGCAAACCATTAGAAATTTAATTCAGATACCTTTAATACTGATTTGGATTGCTCTGGGTCCGGGAGTTGACTACGGGTCAAATGTGGATCGGGAACACACGTCTGTCCTTTGGACATGAGATCACCAGACGAAAACAGATCATTCATCCGTATGGTAAGTCAGAATTGAGCACGGGGTGGACCATTGGAGAGGTTAGGAGATGTGCTTAGACATTTCAATGAGTTTCACTCGGTTTTAAAAGTTTACCTAAGTCAACTGTGGCTTGGAAGCACCTGGTGACCTTTCGGAGTAAAACATATCATTCGTCCACACCCTAGGTCCGAATCGCACATGGGGTGGACCGTTAAAAAGGGTATTCATTGACCTTTACAAATTAATCAAGTCTCGTTCAATGTGAACTATTGACTTAGGTCAAACAGAGCCCAGGAGCGCCCGGTGGCCTCTAGATAAGTTTTTGGGAGAAAACTAATCATTCGTCTGAACGGTTATGATGTTTCATGCACGGGGCCGACCGTTGAAAAGAGGTTTCAATGACCTTCGAAGATTCAAAGAGTTTTCTCTCTGAAAGTGAGGTTGATTCGGTTCAAATTGAGTTTTCATCAGTACGACCTAGGGTTTGTAGAGAAATAGGGAGGTGCAAAGGACGTAAAGAGATACTTAGGGGGTCCTAGAATGTGGTGTCCACACTTAGATCCACTTATGGAAAGTGTTTTATCAACACCACTTATCTTGAAATAACTTTTAACGGATACGTAGTCAATCTGTCATACCAAGCCCTTGGAGATTATTCCAGACCATACAATGCTTTGTGAAGTTTAAACACATGGTTAGGGAGTTTTGGGTCTTCAAACCCTTTCTATTGAGTCACATGTACCTCCTCATTCAATACACCATTAAAAAACAAGGTCTTTACATCCACTTGAATTTTTTTAAATTTAATAAGGCATGTATTGGAAAGTAAGATGCATACAATTTCCAACCTTTCAACTAAGGCAAATGTCTAATAAAAATCAATTCCATCAAAAATTGTGAATAACTTAGAGCAACAAGATGTTTTTTATTCTCATGATTACTCCATGTTCATCCATTTTATTTTTCTAAACCCATTTTGTACCAATTACATTTTGATTTTTAGGTCTTAGAACTAATTTCCAAACATTAAATCATTCTAGCTCATTAAGTTCTTGGATTGATGCTATCCAATTTTCATGTTGTAAATCCTCTTTGATGTTTTAGGTTCAATTTCAGATGTCAAATAATGAAAGTTAGGTTCATTCAAAAGTTGATTTCTTGTTTTAACATCACTCTCAAGATTTTCAATTACTGTAGATGGAGTATGATCATGTAGATTCCATGTAGGAACCCCTATGTCCCTCTCACCGTGTTCACTATGAAACTTATTTAAGTAAGAAGTTCCTTTAATATTTATGCTAAAGGAACTAGACTCTCCTACATCCAAACTCCTAACCTCAATAATCTTAGGATCTAGACCTTTTCCTTCGACCTCATTATCGAAATTAACCACATGAGAAACATGATGATCAATTACCACAATGAATGTCTCCATCACCTTCTTACTTTCCATGTTGTAAACTTGATATGATCTTCTATTTTAGGAATAACCAAGTAATATTCCTTCTTCACTCCTCAAGTCAAACTTAGTCAAATACTGCTTATCACTAAGGATGTAACACTAGCTACCAAATACTTCAAAATACTTAATAGTAGGCTTAATTCCTTTCTAATGTTCATAAGGAGTCTTTTTGGCTAAGTATGGCATGCTATTTGCATTGGTTCATCCAAAACTCTCTTAGGAAAGTTCTTTCCCTCAAGCATATATTGATCCATCTTTTACAAGGTTCTACAATATCAATTAATAATCCCATTTTATTGTGGAGTTGTAATGACATAAAATTCATTCTTTATGACAACTTCACCAAGATACTTCTCAACTTTATATTTAATGCACTTGGAGCCATGATCACTCATTAATCGCACAATGGGTAAGGATTGTTCATTTTGAATCTTTTTACAGACCAACACAATGATCTCAAAAGAGTCTATCTTCTCTTTCATAAACCTTATAGATGTAAATTTAGAAAAATCATCAACCATCATAAAGAAATAACTCTTAATTCCTATGTTCCTTATCTTGGAACGACCCATCAAATCAACATGTACTAACTCTAGTGGCCTATACATAGTAATCTCAATTTAATTCTTATGGGATATTTTTCACTCCTTTTTGCCACATTCCACAAACATTACTCTCCATTTTTCCAAGCTCGGAAGACCCCTAACTCTCATCTTTTGACAAACTTTCTAAGTACCAAAAGTTAATGTGTCCTAATCTTTGATGCCACAAATAGATGGGCTCTATGTTATCATTTTGACACACAAGCTTAGAATCACTCACCACCTTATAAAAATTCTCACTTGATCTTAATCCCATAATTAAGTATCCATTATCCTATTTTCTTACCAAGCATTCACCCTTTACAAGATGATCATTGTCATATAGTTGACTTATGTGAATGAGATTTGTCGTAAGTGATTAAACATACAAAACAATGTAAAGAGTAGTGAAATTTGAATCTCTTACCGTTCTTTTCCCACTAACACGCGATTTATTCCCATTATCAAATGTGATAAAACCACAATTATTATCCTTTAAATAAGTAAGGAATGGCTTTTGACCCGTCATGTGTTTATAACACCCACTATCAAAATATAATTTTTGCGGAGTTTGAGGTTTAAAGAGCCTCAATGACCATAAAACAATTATGGCTCTATTTTCTAACCTATTTATGTTTCATTTCAGTGTCTTTCCTCAACTCATTAACCCACTTTCGAAGTTTCTTTAACTCACTTTCAAGATTCAAGCTAACTCATTGGAAATCAATTTTTCTTGAGAACTTTGAATATGGTTAACATTTCTTTTGACAAAACATTGTTCAATTTCATTTCAAAACACTCTCTATTAAAAAGTAATTTGCATGATGCCTAAAGTAAAAATTTTGTTTGCTAAAGAACTTTATTTCATTTTCATATTTTATAGGCTTTTGAGCCAATCTAGGTTGATTTACTTGAGAATTCGTATCAACTTTCACAACATCTACATTTGTTATCTTGTTAGGCATGACATGATTTGCATGTTCTTTCCCTATAGAAATAACTTCTTCATTTTCAAATTGACTAGAATCCTCTCTTTTATTATCTTTCCTCTCATGTAAAAATATAGTAGAAGCACCAGGAGTGTAGTTGAAATAATATAAATCCAATACATTTCTTTTCACTTTGAATTTTGAATTTGTCAAAAAAAAAAATTAATCATCTTTTTCGATCTTTCCTCTCAAAAAAAGTTTTACCTTCAAGGTATTAGATAAATCACCTTTAAAATGCACAACTTCTATTTGATATCCTTTTTATTTAGTTTAAAACATTATGTGATCTTTTTCAAGTGTACATTTCATTTCAAGGATTTCACCTTTTTTTCCTTTTTAAAGAAATTTTTTGAGCATTCACTCGTTTTAACTCACATTTGAGTTGAAAATCATTCATCTTTTTCCTTCAACAAACCTCTTTCCTCTTGAAAAATTTTAATTTTGTGTCACATTTTAATTTTTCTTTCTTCAACTTGAGTGACCCGTGAAATAATTTATTGTAAGCATAGTTAATTTCAGTCATTTCCTCATCATCAGTAGTCTCCATATTGTTGTGTGTAATTTAGTAGCAAGATGCACTTGAATCACATTAAATGTTCTTAGCTATAGAAGAGCATGAAGATGAATGTATGTTCTATAGGCTCACGTGCATAAAAATAAGAAATTTCCATGAATATGTATAACAAAAAAATACACATGCAAAAGCAAGAATATACTTAGAATATTAATCCTAATCAAACTAGAGAAAGTGAAGGTGAATAGGCCATCTTAAGAGATTTTCCCAGTTTTTAAATCAACTTTCAATGAAAACCTATATTTATGTAATTTTTTAAGTAATGATTAGGTATGGGTGAAATTATAAACATACAAACAAAATTAGGCAATGCAAAATGAAAAACAATCGCACAAAATCTCATAACATCGTGTATACAAGGAAAAAACCAACCTATGGGTAAAAACCATTTGGGTGACTTAACATCTTATTAGATTTGAAAAGTTCATTTTACACAATAAAAGAAGGAAATTAATTCTCATGCACTCACAAGAAATTACCCATGCATATTGAGACTTTGCCTCATTCAAATGAGAAATCTGATTGGAGCTCCATCTATCGGATACAAAATTCTACTTTTCATCCTAAATCTACATCATGTTGCAACTCTAAATGGATTGAGCACATTCTTTAAACTCTGGGAGTGTATATCATGTGGTTTAATTTGATTATCAGATGTACACAAGTGTATATGTGGAACCAAACCTCTCGAAACATCTTACAAATGAATATCTGAAAGTAGATCCATAAAAGTCTCATAAACTCTGAAAAGTACACTTAATATCAGTTAGATAGAGAAAGTAGATATATCAAACATAAAAAACTCCTTATAAGATGTATTTAGAAGTGAGGTGAAAGTGTTAAATGATTTGGATGGAAATAAGGTCCATTTATAGTGAAATTTTAATTTCCATCTCCATCGTTCGCACAGTTGAATTTTATCGCGCGCACAATTTTGGACAGTGCGATGCCTGGATACAAATATTTGAGGGTTGTGTGCATGGGGAAAACCTCAACCCTACACACGGTTTGTCCACCAAACTTCATGTCCATGTGAATGGATTAAAAACTAGTCGTGCGAATGGACCTCAACCAAAAAATAGTTTAAAAAATATATTGATATAAAATCACATATTGACCTCATTCACTAACAAATACACCAATCAAAGGAATGTTTGATAAAAAAAAGTTAAGAAAGAAACTCCCATTTTAAAATATGTGAGTGTGGGCTATAGCCACATGTTTAACACCCATACGAAATGATATACTTCAAAGCAACAACAAAATGCTTCAACCATCGAGAGATTTCCATGTCCTTCAATCACAACTCTCCATAGGTAATTAACAAAGACACTCTCACACATAGAAGTGAATCTAAGTTTTGGGCTTGACTTTGTTCGTGACTCAGATGTTTTGTCACCAGAGATAGCCAACTAATATATAATATAGTGATTACATTTTTAGAATTTGAAGATGGTAGACTACACGGAAATGAAAAAGAAAATGTTAACATATATCATCTGAACTGTGGTGACTTTTTGTTGAACTTCAATGATTAATACTTTCCTTATTTTATTCATAGTAAGAAAAAAAGGAATTTCAGACTTGGAGAATGATTCGAAGATAGTTGATGAGTATAATCAAGAATTTACTAATTTATTGTTGTTTCCACCTAATGAGATAAACACAGAAGTGAATAATAAGTAATGCTTCATTAAAAGTCTAACATGGTCTATTAAGGATGTTCTTTTGGGTATTCCAACAAACATTACTTATTCTCATGTGGTGGACGTTGCACTAATATTATGGTAATAGAAGATGAACTATTAAAATAAGTTTCAAAAGAGGAACAAGACGAGTGGTCATGACAGGAATAAGAAAAATGGGAAGAACAAGGGTCAAAATGAAAAATATTGGAAGAAGCCTTAAGTAGGGAAAAATAAACAGGCCCTTTAGATGGGAAATGGTGTCGCGAATTCCCCTCGGGGATAGGGACAACGTGGTGAGCCTGCACTGGGCCGATAGTTTGGACCTTTTATATGCTCTTATTATATTTATGGAGATATACTGCATCAATATACTAGGTATACTGAGACTCAGGGCCAGTAGGGAGAAAGAATTCCTACACCATGGGTGGTTGCGCTAACACCGATCGCACCAAGGGTTTATGCATAACTTGTACTAGGAGTAGGCATGTATAAGCCTTCATTATTTCTACAAATTTATGTTATGGTGTTAATGATTTATTAAATTTAAAGGAGTAAATTCTTATACTAGTAGGGAAGACTACAATACCCCATATAATATGGGATTTTTTTTTGTTAAAATGGGATTAATAAATTCAGGACGTATTTAATTATTTGGATTAATTAATTCAAATGCGCATTTTAGTTGGAATGTGAGTTAAATTATAAAGATTTACGGAATTGATTGTGATGATTTTTGTCTATTTAATTGAATATTTTGGGCCTTTAGTTAATTATTGACTAAAATGGATTTTTTTTTAGAAATCATACGGGCATTTGGTCTTTTTGTTTTGGATTGTAATCTAAGAAAATATATTGTTTTGGGTAAAAACTTATTCATTTTAAAGAGTTCAAAGTTTGGTTTTCATAACTTTTGTTGGTCTCTGTTTAAAAGGGTGTGGGGGTGCAGCCTGAGGCTAGCGGCCAATTGGTTGTAGGTAGAAGCGTTGGTTTGAATTGTGGATTTATTTTAGATGCATTTGTGTGTTATTTGTTCTTTTAGTACTATTTTTCCTTCTTTTATTTATTAAAACATTGGGCCATTAGTTTTTCACAAACATTTTCTTATATACCCTTTTTCTCCAATACTAAACACACTAGCTACATCACCTTATTATTTCAAACCTAAACTTCCATTAAAAAAAGTCAACCTATTTTCTTACGGCTTTAATTACATATTTTAAATAAGAATATAAAATTAAACTTGCTCATTTTTGTGACATAAAGGTAGTGGTGCAGTCAGAATTTTTGGATTTCGTCTCTTCAGCCAAAAATATGAATATTTCTCTCCATATGTATTAATTGATTTAAATGTTGCTTGAACATTAAATACAAATGTTTTATTAATACGAATAGTAAGTTGTAACTTAATCATATATCTTTACCGGATTGTACTTTGTTATTTTGGGTTACTAGGACGAGTCGCATGTTAACTAAAATAGGTAATTCGATGATATGTCTTGATTTCCAAAACTACGTAGACGATTAATATGATGTAGAATGTATTAATTTACTGTTGAGAAATGTTATTATCCATGTTTCGATCAATTTTTAATTTCATTTGGTTAAGTATCACTTTTATTGAAAAAATTAATTTCGACAACCTATTGGGATATTTCGTAGAACTCGTTACTCACATGATATAGTTGGCTTAATGCGCATGGAATTCGATTTGTATAATTGCAAAATAAAGAATTGTAATGTTGGATTAAAAATGTAATTATTGTTGTAATTGTTCGTGTTGATAAATTGACATTGATATGATGTTGGGATTTATGTGGGTAGTTATTTCCTCACCCTTGAATTCGTGGGTTACTTTCTAAGTATGGAACAAGTTAATAGGAATATTAATTCTTGTGGATGATTTCTAGGTATGGGACTAGGGAGTGTTTAGTTGTAAGTTTTGGTATTTCCAATGTATGGGACTGTGTAGTATGTCGTTACGATTCTTTATTCTAGGCGTGAGATTATGTGATTATTTTGATTTAGGTATTCTTCGTAGGTGAGGTAATAGTTGATACTTATGGGACTAGTGATAGATCATTATTTTGATGTGCAAATTATGACTGTGGGATAATTGAAAATAATGAAAAAATGATAAAGAAAATATAATTAATACCTAAGATAATAAAAAAAAATATTTGAGATAAATGATGTGCGTCATTATATGTGAGGGTGTTAGTAGGATCACCGTTATGATGATTGAGAGACCTATCCTATCTTAGCTACTTTGTCTCTATTGCCGTCATGAGTATGTGCAACTTCTAGTGTGATTCAGTCATTAAGATGAATGCAAAACCTAAGATAATTAGATATAGTGACATGTCATGTGTGGATAAAATCATGGTATGTGCGGGCTAACAAAAATTGGGCTTATAGGCTATTGTGATAGATAATGATTTGATGTGTTAAGATATTAGGTGCACTATAAGTATGTGCACGGCCAATAGAAATACAAACTGCCTATAACGACGTTGCTTCAATAATATGATTAATGTTGAGAAAGATAAATTATATTGATTAAGATAATGGAATGAGATGTAATTAATATTGAAATAAACATAATTAGACGTGGGTAGTGAGGTTATTTATTTATGTGGGTACGTGTTATAGTTTTACATTACTCGCATTGTTATTATTATCGATTAGTTAATCAAAATTCTCTATTGTGATATTTATCTCTTATAATGCATATCACTCGATTCACGGATCCAATTTAGGAGGAGTAACTGATATTATTTCATTGTGTTGTGACTTGTCACTGTTGACAAACATTTTTGGTTAGGTAGTTGGGTGGATGCACAGTTTTGGAGATGGAGGACTTGGAGTTGGAGTTAATTTACTTATTTATTTTGTTTAGTTTCCTTCTAATTATTTTTCATTATGAGGCTGTTGTTACAAATTTTATGGGTCACTCAATTCCACATTTGTTTTATGGACTTTAGTTTGGGAGATTATTGTAACACCCCGCCTAATTAAATACCAGGTGGCCAGTCCCATACCAAATTAAAACAGAATATACAGTTGGCTCATTCTTAGCATCACTGTCGAAAACATTTATAACACACCCAATACCCAAATAAGCTGGTGTTAAAAACTTTCCAAATTTCAATTTCAACAAAACCATTTTTAGTTTAAGAATAACACTACACATTTTATACTGCAACACTGATAACACAATAAATAACACAAAAGAATTTAAATGCAATTGGAATAAACATTCCCAAATAATATAAATCCATTACAATAATCCCAACAGTATTAAATGTATTAAAAAGTCTCGAATACAATAGTATTTTTCCCAGATAGAAAAGATTACTGAAATCCTTTGGGCGACATGCCCTAACTAAGAATACGGTGAATCAAAATATGAAAGGCGTCTAATAAAAAACTCCATAGCTCCATAGTTCAACATCATCCGCTAAGGTTGGCGTCCCTGTTGCTGGACACCTGATATAGAAGATACAATAGAAAAGGAAATATGCGAGGAAACGGGTCAGAGCCCGATTGTGTAGATGATTTTTAAAACAACAAGTATTTAACAAGTGCAATAAAGCATTTATTATGTACATGTTATATCCAACTCTCACTTGGTATTCTCACCTCTCAACTAGAGTGCACACTTAACGTTTCCTATTAACCTCCTAGTTAATGGTTCCTCTTTTCTAGTCTCCATATTATAATTCCATTCCCATATCATAATCCCCGTATGTCCCATACCATACTTCACATTATTATTCATTTACATTTCTCCTTTATATGATTAGTTTCTCATTAACATGAACCATTACTCATTAATATCAATCGTTTCCCATTAACATGAGTCATTACTCATTAATATGAATCGGTTCTCATTAACATGAGTTAAGCTTTTCAATTCTATAAGCATAAACATTCATTAACTTAATTCCATTATCTTTCTCTATTCACCGTTATCTACAATTATCACCGTAGATAGATTTAACCACAATATATCCATTCAATCATTTAATCCATTATATATATATTCATATATAATACGACACCCCGAGTCATAGCTGCGGTGCAATGCATTACTATGCTATCATGTCCCATCATCGCAGGTCGCCGAATAGGGGACTAAAGGTTCGGTAAGATTCCACGAACCACAAACATCAACAAACAAATTGGAGGCGAATATAGTTCTCGTATCCATGGGTCACGCACATACCTACGTACCCACAGTCAGCGGACTTATCAACTCCCAGATAAGTCTTTCATAGAACTATGTTCTCGAGCGACAAATCAAAGATCCCATGGATTCATCAGGATATGACTGCCCTCACGCGCAAACCTCCCACCGATAGCAAGTAAGCTAGGTATGTCATACACATAAATCATCAATCAATCAAATAGGTATTATCATACCTATAATATAATATCACTACCCTAAGATATTTCCCATACGTATCATATCTTTACTTCATAATTTAATTATCCTCGCATCCTATAACATCTCTCCACTCCCGACGTCGTTAAAGTTCATGTGCGGAGCGTCTCGCAAAGCGAAATCCAAACAAGGAACCCCTCCAATACACTACTACTTAACTTTGTCGATCGAGGAGGTCCGACAACGTCAACTATGCGATCGGGATAAACTCATATCTTCTTTCAACCAAATGTGTTCTAAACTCCCATCTCTATTCAAGAGACACACCACTACGCTCTTGTATTACACTCTGTCCTTGCGAAATCAATAATGAGCTTAAACTCAGTCCTTGATGTTCAAAATTGTAACCCTAAGGCTACCCTCACTCAATATACATGATTAAAATAGGTTTTTCCTCAACATATATTCACTAAGAAGTCACTAATATCCTACTGGTCCATAACATATTTCTCCCGAATTACTACGAGTTTAGTTCTCCTTTTTAATTAAGGTTAAAATCGATAGTTTCAAATCTCTTATAAACACATCTTCTTTCACTTAGGATTAAACCCTCTTGTAAACTTAAGGATACCCAGGTGTTATATTAAATCACCCCTACTAGTCCTATCTTAAATCCTCATACATCCCCATTTGGAATTTAACAAATGAATCTAGCAACCGAAATTCCATTCAATATAATTTTCATCATTTTAATCACTTGAATCCAAATCAAATTAATTCAAATCTTATCAAGGGTTTACTGATATTTTCTAAGTCCCATAATATCCAAATAATAATCACCAAAGATCCATAAAAGTTTTGGGATAAGAATCAACATTTAAAAAGAAGCAACGTTACATATTCTGTGGAGGTCGATCGATCGAAGGCAGGGGTCGATCGATCGATCCCTCAGGTCACAGCCTGGTTTTCTGCATTTTCTGCAACTACGGGTTTAGCAACTTATGAGCATTTAAACCTTCATCTAAACATCCCAAATGACTTATAATATTTACTACATGATATATCAACATATATGAACGATCTCCAATACTCTAAACATCCTAGAATCATCAAGGGATTGGATTAAAAAGCATGTTTATCTCCTTATTTCCAGAAAATTATCAACATATCAACTTCAAGAACACATCAATGGTTTTCATAATTTCTTCAACAGTTTCATGACTATTTCATGGATTATTATCAACCTAAAACATGAGTTTAATTCCTATATCATTTCAGTTTCCAGAAATCCATTTAATACTCCATTATTTCTTCCAAACATGAATAATCTTCTATTTTCATACTATTCTAACATGGACAATATACAAACTTAAATTGCCATTATTAAACACTTGCCTTTACTGAAGGTCTGATCCTTTGGTGTAGTATATCTCAGTTGGTTGTCCCTTCTCCGGTCAAACTCCGGTGGTGGTTGGTGGTGGTGAACCTTGGTTCTTGTTCTTCTCCTTCCCAAGTAGGCATTTCCCTTCCCAAGCACCCTTTCACTCTCTCTAGGAAGATGGCTTCTCTACTTTGTGTAGAGGAGATGAATAACCCCCATACACTTAATCTACCAATACTTATAATAGTACAAAATCCGAAATCACTATTCATCCCCCCTTAGAAAAATGACCAAAATGCCCTTTCGGGTTGTCTATTCATTTCCAAATGACCCGAGACTCAAAATTAACATCCAAATAGACTTTTCTGACTATTTAGAACCTTCCGGACGCAACGACTCAGTCGAAATGACTATAAGGTCGATAGAAAATAAATTTCCTTTTTAATTTAATAAACTAGTCCCGACACGTCCCATACCGCGTCTGACTAAAAATCCAAATTACCGAAATTATATCACACCGTCATATCAATGACATCACATTCATATATTACCTAAATATCTTTAAGTAATATTTATAATCATCCATTTTAATATCCACCGTCCGGATAAAACCCGAATGAATTAATTAATAATAAAATCCAATTAATCCATTAATTTAAAATATGACCCATTTTAAAAGTCATTTAAAATCACGGGGTATTACAATTATGTAGTTGACTTTATTTCATTTGAGCTTTATTATATTTGCAGTTGATGAGAGTACGTCCTGGATACCAAAATTGAGAGCCACCAAACAAATATTTTGCACAAAATATCATGTTACAATGTTTAACCAAATTTTAATAAACCAATTTCATGTTTTAACTTTCTTGAGCATGTGGATGGAAAATTATATGAAAGAGATAAATAAGATCACAAAAAAATAAGTATGAGGACAAAAACCAAGTAATGAGAAAAAGCTCGAGCTAATGTAATAGTCTCACTAAACTTGGTAAAGACTTATAAAGGAGATTAGTGACTTACATTTGTATCCACCCTAACTCACAACTTCACACTTTTTCCTCCAAATTATAGTATGTTAGGACTCCTTTTCATTATGGAACAATCTCAAGATCTCGTTGTCAGGACATATGTCAATAATGTTGTACACGACTTTGTCTTCAAACTTAAGACATCACATAAGATATCAATCATTATAGAAATTCTAAAAATTCACAATACTTCTTATTGGAAGAAAGACCCAGAGTATATTGAAAGTTTGTTTTTTTTATTAAAAATGAGTTGTTGACAAAAAAGTCTCCATCTTCTTTAATATCAATCAACCTCTAAAGAGAGAGGTGAATAAATTCAAAGAAGAGAGGGTGAAAAAAGATGAACTAGATTTTTAAAATGGTCTCAGTCTTTTTCAGAATTGTGTTCTTACCTCATTTGAATGGAAGAAGATAGAAATACACACTTAAATACTCTCTTAATATTTCTCTCTTGAAATATATGAGAGTTATTTTGAAATAAAGAACATCAATGGTTTATATAGGGAAAAAAAACACAAATGGGTTCCCCAAATACCAAGAAAGTCCAAAGGACACATCTCATAGATAAGGCATGTGCGAGATATTTGTTGGGGGTTAACTTGCCTAATCAGCTTCAAAAAAGGTTCTTTTCCCACAAAAATCTGAAAGAACCCCAAAAATCTTTATAAAAGATTTGCATATTTGTACAAATTACCAGACGTGTCACTGCAATGGGGATAAGCGTTGTTGGGGCCAACTTGCTGCGAGGTAAATCCCTCATTTGTCCAAATATTCTTGAAGAGAACTTCAAGGCATTTGGTGTCCAATGAAAGGTGTCACTATGGTGATGCTTCAATGATAATTTGCTCATGCCAACATTCATAGATTTTTTGTAAAGTAACATCTCCATTTTTGCTCCAACGATGCAAATTATTGCTGCGACAAAACTGGTTAGTTTCGCTCAATGTTTCTTTTTTGACTTTAGAAATATTTCTTATATAAGAAAGATCAACATAGAAAAACCTAAAGATTTACAAAAACAAAAACATTTTTACAAAGATATTTTAAAATGGTTTTGTAGTAATACGTGACGTGTGTGAGGTAATTCTCAAATTTATCAATCAGCCAATAATGTAATACATGTGATAATGAGGTTGATTAAAAACCGTCTTCAAGATCTTAAATCTTTATGAATATTTTTGAAGAGGTAAAAGATGGCCCAAGGTGTTTTTAAAAATCAAAATAAAACGACTACCTACAAAGGCATAAATGAGTATATAAATACTCGTATAATCACGACAACCAAACATGTGAAGATATACATAATATGCAAAAGTTAGTCGTGACATATATATATATATATATATATATATATATATATATATATATATATATATATATATCCAAAATATGCAAAAGTTAGTCATGATGGAGTTTGTCTATTCCATTGAGAAAACACAACAACCAAAGATTTACAAGAAATATAATAAAATCCCTATCAACTATGACACAAAGACCAACAAAAGCCATAATAAGAAAGAAAGTACAATTGACTTCAACCCAAAAACTACAAGATACTTATTAAAAGAACTTAGAGCAAGATTTCCTAAAAGACATTAGCAAACTCCATCAAAATACCAATGTGTGAAGATATCCATAATATGCAAAAGTTAGTCATGATATATATATATATATATATATATATATATATATATATATATATATATATATCATATGAAATGTTTTAAACATCATTCAATTCTCCCTCTAAATATGAAAACTCCCCCTTTTAAAGAACGTCTCCCCAAAAGTTCTCCCCATTTTCATCAAGGAAGTAGAAAAAGAAAATCAATCATGGAAAGACACTCAATTTAAAGTATAAGGAGCACATGATGTCATAAAAATATCTCTAAGGTAACATACTCTTTAAGAAGATTTTGTTATTCATAATTTTATATATGCAATACACAACGAACAAGAACTACAAAAACTTTTTTTCCAATAAGAAAAATATAAATTAATGTTTCGTACTTACCAAACGTTGTGAGATATATGACAAGTGTTAAAAGCCAAGAAAATATTATCTCAAAGGATAATAATGTGATTAGGTCTATCAGCCAAGAACATAAGATCTTATCTCAAACATGAAAAACAAAAACAAAGAACCTTATTGAAAGTGTAAAACTAAGTTTGAGCTCAATTAAGAATGAAAATTCATGAATAAATGACTCAAAGCTTTAATAGTAGAGAAAATTTCCAACACATTTTGATATATTTTCAACCAAATCTTTTCTCTTCCCCAATGAGAGGTTTGGTTAAGACCTTTCATTTGACATCCTTAATATTAACCAATTTTGGGTGGAACTTTCCATTGAAACATGGATTTGGTTAGAGTGTTTTTTATGTGGTGACTTTCACACATATAATACTAAGATGGGAAACTATTTTCAATTTTTGAAGGTAGCATCATCTAATTAAAGTTGTATCCCTAACCACATTATCACTCATATTTTTAAATATAACATCTAGCTTTTCAACTCCTTCATATAATGATAAAAATCTTATACATAAACATTTTGAGAATAATGGATTTTCTCTCACATATATTATAAGCTTTCAACCATGCGTAAAAATTTGTACAAGTTTGTCATCCCTCATAAAGTGGCATCAATACAATATGTAGTGTGGTCATTTGGGAAATGAGATATGAGCACGTGTTTTGAATAAGAAATTTCTCAAATATCATAAGACTTTAGAAGAAAATAGAGGTTTATCTTATGATGCTAATAATTACTTTTATCTAAACAAAAGGAAAATGTGTTAAAAAATAACCATATGAGATATGAAGATATGGCAAGGAGTATATCATCAAAAAAGCATATAAATGATTTTATTTAGAAATTATTTTTACGGTAAAGAATACAACCAAATAAAAAAAACTAATGTGGCATAAGATAGAAAATGCAACAAATCAAAGAAGAAAAATAGTAGACATTATATATGATCACTTAATTAATGATGAAAATACCTAATGATGACATAAGAAACTTAAATGTAGTCCAGTCAAGAGGTTTAGTGAAAATATCTGCTAATTAAAGATTGGTAGAAATATAGTTTAAACACATGACATTTTGTTCAACAACGTCTCTAATAAAATGATGTCCAATGTCTATTTTTTTTGTTCTATAATGTTGAATGCTATTTTTTAATATATCAACATCACTAGTA
This sequence comes from Sambucus nigra, assembly GCA_949130495.1. Taxonomy (NCBI): domain Eukaryota; kingdom Viridiplantae; phylum Streptophyta; class Magnoliopsida; order Dipsacales; family Adoxaceae; genus Sambucus; species Sambucus nigra. Next base: position 152,057,947 of record OX422216.1, on the reverse strand, counting down.
TTGTCACAATATGATGCCCTACAGTCTTGACCAATATTATAATCCTTTAACATTTGTTTCATTGAAAGGAGTTGAACACAATAACTTCCCTCCGTAATGTACTCCGCTTCGGTCGTTACAAGTAAAACGCAGTTTCATTTCTTGTCATGCCAAGAGACTAGAAAGATTCCAAAATGAAGGTATCCACCCATTGTACTCCTTATCCTCTCAACATCTCCCGTCCAATTGGCATCCTAATAAGTCGACAAGAATGTATTGGTATTCCTAGGACACTAAATACTGAAGAATGTGGTCCCTTATTCATTATTGTTAACACATTTAACAACTTTAAAATGGGTAACCTTAGGAAATATTAGTAGCGATCACACATTCCCACACCAAAAGAACTAGTCAAGAGGTACAATAACTTATATATGATGCTACAATTAAGCGTCTCATCGGTATTCTTTCGATCAACATCATTTCTAAGATTAACGAAAGCATCCATAGGTTTATATTTAGTCTTGAAAAAATCGAGGTCCAATTTCTTCACGAAGCCCTTTTCATATTTAGATTTAAAAATAAAAATTCCATTGTACATTTATCACACTTGGAGACTAAAATAGAAATAAAGTTCCCAAAGCTTGGTCTTCTCAAGTTTTCTTTATATTATCGACGCAAAGTCTTGATCATGATTTTCATTTATGGAGCAAAAAATAACACTATGTGAGGGTAGTGGTATTAGGGTCTATGAAAATATATAAAGGGTGAGGTGTGACCCACTCCAAAAGAAAATGCCTTTAATACAATAATATTTCAAGAGCAAGGCTACAAATTAAAAACAACTTTGTGGTATAATAATAATTTTTTATTACAAGAATGGATAACTAATTATGGAATACAACTTTTGACAATGAAGTAAAGAAATCAACAATTTAAGAAGAGTGATTTTCTGATAGCAGAGAACTAAAGACCTCAATATCTGGGTAAGAGGAGGGAAAGATTATCCGGGTGAGAGAATTTATGCAGAGTAAGTGTGGTAGAAAGTAAATTATCTATAATTGAGCACCTAGTTCTCTATTTATTGTAAAGCTTTTAGGTCATATTTGGAACCTAAGATGCTTGAGAATATTTCCATTTGACCAAAATTATCTGAAAACATTTTGGGGCGTTTACGGTCTAGTCCTTGGATTGAAAATTTATCACAAAAAAACCAAGCCCAACAAATTTTAAACGATTAGGTCCAACATATAAATATCCTGAAATTAAAACAAACACACACTATTCAGAAATCGAAGCGCCAAAAACACTGTATTCTCTCTTTAATCAAAACCTTAATCGTACCATCTCTTCGATCAAAACCCCAAAATGAATCTATTTCTCAATCAAATTTTGGTCAACAACAACATATAAATACTCTTGATCGAAGCTCTAAAAACTCTATTCGATCGATACCCTAACTTTCTTGGATCAAAACCCTAGCTCTCTTCGATCAAAACCTAGTTGTTATGGTTCTACATTTTACATTCTAAATCAAATTCTTCCAAACACCACTAACAAGTTTGTATGCATTCTCTTATCACCTTTTTGTCCTTGTGTATTTTGTGTTCTCATATGTATTAATTTGTAGATACATGGACTGATGAAATCACATTCTTCTTCTTCATGATATGTATTTCATCATATATTTGTTTCCCTCATTTTAATTGCAAAACACACTTTTTACATGTTAGATATATGTATTTCATCATTGTACTTTTCCTCTTGTATACATCATTTATCGAGGATTTATCGAGGACTAGGAATATATACATGATTGGAATATGTACATGTACAAGCCTTGTATTGCATGTACTATGTGTATTTTGCGTGTATTATCAAAAAGTATACGCAAAATACACAAAGTACACGCACATTGAAATTGAATTTCTCAATTCATTATGCGTGTACTTTTATGTTTTGTACGTGTAATCTATAAAATATTTATTTCAAATCCATATTTGATCAATCCTATGTTATTTTGGTCCGCGCCAGCGGCATTGGAATGATATTCCATGAGTTTGTAAGAAGTATTGTTATTTTGTTAATATTTATGAGTGTTTTTTGTCTGCTCCAACTCCATTTGAATGAAATGTTATTAGGTAATAATCTGTATTATTGCATGTACTTTTTCATTTTTTGTGTGTAGTTTGTTGAAAGTACACGCAAAAAATTCATAAAATATACGCACTTTGAAATTCAATTTGTTCAATCCAATATCCATGTGTATTATGAGTGTAGTATTTTGTATTGTTGTGTTTTAATTTAGTAATCATACGATCAAGCATGTTCAACTACAAAACTGTTGCTTGTACGTTCGAAGATCTTAACAATACAAAACCTTTCACATTGACAGTCAATAGTACTAATGATGACGAAATTCATTTTCTTCTTCGCATCAATGATAGAGATAAAAGGTTACTTGGTTTCTACTACTACTATGAAGATATTTATTGCACTTTTGATGTGCAACAGCTTCAAGTAACTGAATCAAAAGAGAAGGATTTGACTAAACGAATTGAGCAGTATTGCTTAAGGGGTTTTGATAATGTTGGAGCTTTTAGCATTCAGCTATTTGATCACTTCTTTACTGAATATGTTAGGAGTAGAGAATCTTGATTTTTTGACTTGTCGAACAACCTTTGTTAGGTATTACCATGAAAGTGACGATATATATTATCGCCTTTAGAATGTATTTTGTTGTGACTTGTATAAATTGTTTATTAGAATATTGCATGTACTTTTGTTAAATACGCTTGCATTTTATTGTTTTAGTCTATGTTTTATTCTAATTCGCATGTATTTTATTTTTTGTACATATCATTATAGGTTAGTAATTTAAATTTTGTTTATAGATCAATATAATGGGGATGAAGATGAAGAAAAGAAGAGGAAAGAAACAAAAAAATAGCAGTTCTGATGATAGTTTTTCATCCAGTTCCAGTTCTAGTTCTAGTGTGGCATTGAAATCTAAACGTCCTGCGAAGAAGAATGACCAATATCGGTCAAATATTGTTATCTTTCTCCATTATTTGCATCAGATTAAAGATAAAATAAACGATAGCCAATTGAACTTCTTAAGAAGACTCCATTTTGGAAGCTTTTCAATGCCTACTACAGTAAGAAAGTAGTAGAAGTGGACCACAAGAAGACGGATAAAAATATTTTATCAATTATCGAGCTGTACAATACGGAACCCAAAAGTTTCCATATAGGATTTCAATACTGCCAATAGATATAAGTGAAATATTTGCCATACCCCTGTTTGAGGGTTTAAAATCAATAGAACTGAAAAAGGGATCGAATACTGCTCAAAAATCTAGATTACAAGCACGATACTTTGCAAAAAGAATAGGAAAGTCAGAAATATTGAATGGTTTGAAGAAATTAGTTGAATTGGAGATAGATAAAGGAATTGCTGATTTTGTTAAAATTGTGTGTCTCCGCTTCTTCAACAAGTTGTTTTTCTCCAACTCAAACTTCACCCTTGGAGAATTTTTATTGAAATACATCGACGATATTGATGAAATGAATAAGTATGATTGGGCATCTACTGTACATCAATTTCTCATACATTCACTTGACAAATCAGCAAGTTCAAAACCTAGCACAGTTACTGGATGTGTCATTTTCCTACTGGTGAGCAAAAAAATATCCTCATATTTCAAAATTTACATACCAATACTCACGTGTATTTTGAAAATGCACGTGATATTTTCACGTGTATTTTGAAAATACACGTATATTTTCATGTGCATTTTTAAAATAGACTTCATATTTCAAAATTTACTTAACAATAATTACCTGTACTTTGAATATATTATACGTATTTTCAAAATACACGTGATATTTTCTCTTGTTCTTTAAAAATACACTTGATATTTAATGTGTATGTTGAAAATACACATCTTTTCTCACGTGTATTTTGAAAATACACGTCTTAATCACGTGTATTTTGAAAATACACGTCTTATATCACGTGAAAATACACTTGTATTTTACAAAGTACACGTGTACTATGTTTTGTAAATATAACCAGTATACTTTCAAAATACTCTTGTTATATTTTTTTTCAATATTATAAATGTACTTTAGAAAGTACACGTGAACTTATATTGACAAAGTACACGTTAAATTTGTAAAAATCATGTGTACTTTCAATATACAATTGTAAAATTTGTAAAGTATACGTTCAATTTTGCGTGTATTTTGAACAAATTACTTGTACTTTCCATTATCAATCCCTATGTAATACAAGTATTAAATTCATTTTGTTTTTTGTATGATCATAGTATTGGGCATGTGAGAAATTTGAAATTATTTCTCCTATTGAAGAATTTAGAGAAAATACTCCAAAATTCCTGAAGTGGAGATTGTCGTCTTTGAAACAATGGTTTGTGAAGAATGACATCACAACAGCAACTTTGAAGCAGTCTACAAATAAACCAGCTTGAAGGGCCAAGTTACTCTTTGAACATATCTACAGAAAGTCCTATACATGCTGATTCATCATCAAAAAAAGTTGCGGGAGATATTAATGACAATGAGTTTTCACATGGTTGGAATATTCCCCTTATAAACATTGTGACTCCAAAGAAAAAGAAGGGAAAAGATCAACCAAAGGTTAATTTGGAGGAACAAATTGCAGTTTTGAAAAGGGAATTGTTGGAAAAAAAATAACAAACTATCTAAAGCAGCTGAAGACAATAATGGTGAACTTGAGAAGGTGACCTCTTTGGAGGTGGAGAGTGGCATTTTGAATGTACAGCCGCATGTAGATCGTGATTCACTTTTTGAAGCCCATGAGGAAATGAAGAAGTTAAAGGTGGATAATTCCAACCTTTTGAAGGAAAAAGAGTTATTAAATAAGTTTGAGGTAGAAAATGCCCAACTATTTGAGTTAAACAATTCTTTAAAAGAAAAGCTTGATCAAGTCACAATGAGTGACTCGGATGAATTAAAGAATTGGATGAATCATTGAAAAAATTGGCAGAATCAACACGAATTTTGGAACAAAAAAATGGATATCTGTCTCTGAGTAATGAAGATCTAAAAAAAAGTATGATGATACATTGCAACAATGGAAAGATGCTGACATAGAAAAGATGACATTGAGGAAAAATCTTGAGGAGTCAGAATTGAAAAGAACTCAACAGGTACTTTTGAATGTAGAGTACACGCAGTTTTCCTAATGTACACGCAGTTTTCCCAAAGTACACGCAGTTTTCCCAAAATACACGCAGTTTTATTTCATAGTATTTTTAATGCAGTTTTCCTAAAGTACACGTTTAAAGTACACGCAGTTTTCCTAAAGTACACGCAGTTTTTCCAAAGTATAAGAAGTTTTATTTCATAGTATTTTTAATGCAGTTTTATTTGATATTAGAAATAATGAAGAGTACATGCATTATTTTATTAAAAATAATGCAGTTTTATTCAAGTATTGATTATAATGTAACATTCTTTTTGTATAACATGAAAACAATAATAAAATCCTTAATCACGAAATTTCGGAGTTGAAGAAAATGCTTGAAGAATCAGAATTGAAAAAAACTGACCAGGTATCTATAAAATAAAATAGATATATAGTACATGCTTTATATTCCAAGGTAAACGTAAATTATGTTGAAAGTACACGTGTATATTATAAATTTTATAATATACACGTATTTTATAATAGATGCGTGTATATTATAAAATACACGCATGTATTAAAATACAGGCGTGTACTTTATAAAATACACGTAAGAGAAAATGAATCATTGTTTAAAAAAATGCTTACAATCCAACATTCCTTGTAAATATATCAGGAAAACAATAATAATTTGAATACATAGGCACTTGTAATAATTTTTATTAAGATAGAAGCTTGTAGCACAAATGAAGTCAATAAGAAGGGGGAGTTATACAAGATTTATTTGAATACTTAGGCACTTGTAATAATTTGTTCATTGTGCTAAGACATAGTGTATGACATTTCACATTACTTGTGATATACAAAAAATAAAATAAAGTGGTCCACATGGATTCCCTTTGACAGAACGACAAGGAAAAAAACACAATATTCTTCGATGATGCAAAAAAATTGGTTAGTACCTAAACTTAATTAGTAATGTTACTTGTCCTTATATTATACATGTGTATAATATAATGCATGTACTGTGTATTAGTTTCACATAATTACCTAGATTATCAAAGTACACGCTTCATATTTTAAAATACACGTGAAATGAACCAATACAAGTTACGTCAACTTTAATATTATGCGTGTACTTTTAACTCATTAGGCAAAGTACACGCATCATATTTTAAAATACACGTGATATGAAAAAATAAAATATGCGTGTACTTTAATATTATGCGTGTACTTTTAACTCATTAGGCAAATTACGCGCATCATATTTTAAAATACACGTCATATGAAAAAATAAAATATGCGTGTACTTTAATATTATGCGTGTACTTTTCACTCTTTAATCTTCATATACTCTTTTATTTGTATACACTAAATATTTGTCTTCTTAACAGTTTTCTGTCTTCCAAAAAACACTGTGCCTATTGAAGACTGAAGCAGAAACAATGAAAAACAATGGTTTCAAAATTCAGAGGAATTTTGATGAAGGTACACCAAATGAGTTTACATTGGATGATGATCCATTGACATAGCAAGAAAAAAAGACAGTAGATTTCTTACTGGAAAGTGATCTCAAATTTGACCTAGTAAGAGATCATGAATGCCCTAAACAATATAATGGGTAAGAAAAACTTCATTTCTAAACATTACTAATTTGTATCTTTTCAAAAAATTTCATTCACATCATACTAATTTGTATATTTGTTTTATTTTTAATTTCAGGGTTGATTGTGGGGTGTTCTGCATGTACTACATTGAACAAATAAGTAGAAACAAGGATATGCAAAAATTGTTTCAACACCCTGACATGCTAAAACAAAGGGCATATGTACTCGGGGAAATTCTTCTATCAAAATATTTCTTCCCACGAAAGGAGAAAAAACTTCTATAAATTGTGATTCAAATACAAAACATATTTGTAATTTGTTTTGAGTTATATTTGTTATTGTTTACAATATTTATTACACCAAAATGTTTTTTTTTCAGCTGGCGCGGACCACAATCAACGTAAGGTTTAGACAAACAATGCACCTGTGTGTTATAAAACAATGTACAAGCTGTTTTCATGAAAAATACAAGTGATAGTTACCAAGTACACCAATGAATTTTTCAGAGTACACACATTTTTACTAAAGTACACGCACTGGTTAATATAATAATTTTTTATTATGTTAATTGAAAACTACTTTAAAGAATTCATTCAGGACACAATAACCAAAATAAATTTATTAAGCTCAACTACCTACTGCCCAACTAATTCTGGTCAAGAAATAAATAGCTTTAACATTTCCTATAAAAGAGTAATATTTGTTCCTTTCTTAACCATTACATCTAGGGTAAAGATAACATAATGGCTATTCCAGCAGAAAACTTATGATAAACTCTTCAAAGATGAAAGATATAAAAAAAAGGCAAATTGAGGAAAATATTTCCTCATATGAAAATGCCTTTGAGCAGTTTCAAACGTATGTGAGGGAAGGCTATTTTGGACTTCCACCAAATCCCATAGATTTATTTGATGTGGATGAGTACCCTCCTCAAACACATGAAAACCTCATGTCTTTCTTAACACAAGAAGTTCCCATGAAAATTGCCAAGCTAAAGGAGAAGAAGGCTCTTCAGGAAGGCCTTGTAACTGTCATAGAAGAAGAAATTCGACACAGGTCAAATTTAATTGACTCTCTTCCTGGCACCCTAGATGCCTTTGACAAACATCCCTAATAGAAGCCTTCTTTAGTTTTTTCAGCTTTCGTTATTTGAAAAAATTGTACTTTGTTTTTTTGTTTTTAATTAAAAAAAAATTCTTTCATGCATGTGTTCTCAGTTATGTCTTGCACCAAATATAGTAAAGTACACGTGAACCCTTATAAAAATGATCACGTGTATTGTAAAAAATGTAATCATTAATATCATTTCATGTAAAAAAATTGGTATGTCAAAATATGATTGCGTGTATTATAAATTATAGTACATGTAAATTCTTATAAAGTAAAAACATGATATTGTCCCAAAACATTTTATAAATGCGTGTACTCTATATATTACACGTGTACTTTATAAAGTACATGCATAGTCTATAAAGTAAACGCCAATTGAAATACTTGTATAATAATGCCGCTGGCGCATACCATAATGCACATAGGAGTTTAAGAATATGAGTGACCCAAATGTCTTTTATAAAGTACAAGCACATTGTAATGTCCAAAATCATTTTCCAAATAGTACATGAATTTATATAAGTCAACTTGATAAAATTACATGCAGAATACATAAAGTACACGTATATTTAATTAGATTTTTGTCATATCAATATGCGTGTACTTTGCAAAAACATGCATGTACACTCATATTTATATGCGTGTACTTTAATTATCAATGCGTGTACTTCATAAAGTAAACGCACATTTCATCAAGTACATGCATATTATATTTATATTATGCGTGTACTTTAATTATCAATGCGTGTACTATAATTATTAATGCGTGTACTTCATAATGTATATAATATTATATTTATATTATGCGTATACTTCATGCATGTACATCATAAATGTGTGTACTTAATAAGTGTAATTTATTAAGTACACTTATATTTAAATGCGTGTACTTTAATTATCAATGCGTGTACTTCATAAACATTTAAAGAGTCCTATTGTAACTGAATTTTTGACATAATTTTTTACCGAAATTACACGTGGCTGTGGGTTATTGGTTTGTTCTTTGGTCCCACTGGCATGGACCCCACAAAAGAACTAATAGAAACCCTCCACCTTATTCGGTAATTCAACTTCTGATAAAAAATTCAGTCCCAATATCATTTTCCATATTTAAATGCGTGTACTTATAAGTCTACTTTATTAAATACTCTTATATTTAAATGCGTGTACTTATATTTAAGATGCGTGTACTTAATAAGTGTACTTTATTAACTACACTCATATTTAAATGCGTTTACTTTAATTATCAATTTGTGTACTTCATAAATATAATATAATATTATATTTATATTATGCATGTACTTCATGCGTGTACATCATAGAGTCCACGCATATTTCATCAAGTTAATCTCAATTAAATGTCATTAATAAAGTACACGCATATTGAAATGACCAAATCCATTTTTAAATGCGTGTACTTTATATACTATATGTGTACTTAATAAAGTACACGCATCTTTATAAAGTACACGCATAGTCTATAAAGTACACGCCTATTGAAATACTTGTATAATAATGCCGCTGGCGCGGACCATAATACACATAGGAGTTTAAGAATATGAGTGACCCAAATGTCTTTTATAAAGTACAAGAACATTGTAATGTCCAAAACCATTTTCCAAATAGTACATGAATTTATATACGTCTGCTTGATAAAATTACATGCAGAATACATAAAGTACACGTATATTGAATTAGATTTTTGTCATATCAATATGTGTGTACTTTGCTAAAACATGCATGTACACTTATATTTATATGCGTGTACTTTAATTATCCATGCGTGTACTTCATAAAGTAAACGCACATTTCATCAAGTACACGCATATTATATTTATATTATGCGTGTACTTTAATTATAAATGCGTGTACTATAATTATTAATGCGTGTACTTCATAATGTATATAATATTATATATATATTATGCGTGTACTTCATGCATGTACATCATAAATGCGTGTACTTAATAAGTGTACTTTATTAAGTACACTTATATTTAAATGCATGTACTTTAATTATCAATGCGTGTACTTCATAAATATTTAAAGAGTCCTATTGTTACTGAATTTTTGACATATTTTTTTACCGAAATTACCCGTGACTGCGTGTTATTGGTTTGTTCTTTGGTCCCACTGGCATGGACCCCACAAAAGAACTAATAGAAACCCTCCACCTCATTCGGTAATTCAACTTTCGATAAAAAAATCAGTCCCAATATCATTTTCCATATTTAAATGCGTGTACATATAAGTCTACTTTATTAAGTACAATTATATTTAAATGCGTGTACTTATATTTAAGATGCGTGTACTTAATAAGTGTACTTTATTAACTACACTTATATTATCAATGTGTGCACTTCATAAATATAATATAATATTATATTTATATTATGTGTGTACTTCATGAGTGTACATCATAGAGTACACGCATATTTCATCAAGTTAATCTCAATTAAATGTCATTAATAAAGTACACGCATATTGAAATGACCAAATCCATTTTTAAATGCGTGTACTTTATATACTCTATGTGTACTTAATAAAGTACACGCATCTTTATAAAGTACACGCATAGTCTATAAAGTACACGCCTATTGAAATACTTGTATAATAATGCCGCTGGCGCGGACCATAATACACATAGGAGTTTAAGAATATGAGTGATCCAAATGTCTTTTATAAAGTACAAGCACATTGTAATGTCCAAAACCATTTTCCAAATAGTACATGAATTTATATAGGTCTACTTGATAAAATTACATGCAGAATACATAAAGTACACGTATATTGAATTAGATTTTTGTCATATCAATATGCGTGTACTTTGCTAAAACATGCATGTACACTTATATTTATATGCGTGTACTTTAATTATCAATGTGTGTACTTCATAAAGTAAATGCACATTTCATCAAGTACACGCGTATAAATATTTATATTATGCGTGTACTTAATGCATGTACATTAATAAAGTACACTCATGCTTTTATAAAGTACACGCATATTGAACTGACCAGATCCATTTTTAAATGCGTGTACTTTATGTATTCTATGTGTACTTAATAATTTACACACATATTTCATCCAATACATGCATTGATAAAATTTCTTTGGACATCAAAATACGCGTGTACTGTACATAACATGCGTGTACAATGGTAAAGTACACGTGAACATCAGGAAAAATGATCACGTATGTTTTATGAAAAATATGTGTACAACAGCACAAAAAACAAACTGAAAAATTAGACTTAAAAATAAATTACATTCATTTATGTGAAACAAATGGTTTTTTAATTAATTTATTCAATCAAATGGTTAAAATGAATGAATTCAACAATTTTAAAAATAGTCAAATGGGTTCTTTACAAGTAGACCTGTAATGACCCGTTTTACTACACCGCGAGCAAGTAACTTCCCTTATTGTGATCTCACCAGAAGACTTTATTCTCTTATTTCTTGGCCTGCCTGTCGATCTCTTAGCCATTAGTGGAAGGACATGTGGATTTTCAGGAATTAGAATATTTAAGGAAATCAAATCAGGAAGAGGAACTATAGGTATCGAACATGATTTTATGTAGAAAGATACCTTATAGTACTCCTCAATATAATCATAAATACTGGTCCCTTTCCTCCGCACAACACAAATAACATGAGAACATGGAAAACATCTAATCTGCCAATTCTTACAAGAACAAGTCCTTTCTCCTAAGTCAACTGTTGCTCGCACTTCTGAATGAACTTCAAATACATTTTGACTTGAGCGACTAATTGTCCAATGTCGGCTTTTATTCCAATTTTCATTCAGTAACTTTTGAAAAAAAGGACATAGCTCATTTGTCCAAGTGTCAGACTCAACAAGTTTGTTTGCATTGAAATTCATAATCTTCACTTTCAATTTATCAAGCATATTCATTACTGGTAAATGCCTTTCCTCCAATATCCATGAATTGAATGACTCCGCAACACTGAATGCCATGTCACCATATCGTTTACCAGGAAAATATGCACAGGACCAATTCTCGGGAGGCAAATTATCAATGAAATCGGCAATAGAAGCTCCTCCTTCCTTCTTCAATGCATCAATATTCTTGTGGAATACATCTACTGAGATCGCATATGCACAAGACAAAAAATCTTTAACAATTTTCCTTCGAAATCCAGCACAATTCCCATGAATTTTCTTTTTTATATTTCCTTGTAAATGATGTTCACAGTAGGAATATGCAGACAACGGGAAGACCCTCGAAACAGCTTCAAGTAATCCATTGTTTCGATCTGATATAAATGTTATGTTTCGATATTGCTCAACTACTACACTATGCAAATCGACAAGAAACCACATCCAGTTATCTTCGGTTTCGGAATCAACAACAGCATATGCAATAGGAAAAAGTCCTGAAATATAAAAATATATCAAAATTAAAATAAATAACATATCCATGTCAACACTTTGTAAATTGATGCTGTTGGCGCAGACCCTAAAACACATGGGAAATATATTATGTGTTTAATTTAAATTATTTGTAAATAACAAGACAAAACATAAAAATGTACATACACATGATAAAGATAAAAAGACATGCACGTTTACTTTCAAATCTTTTGCTTGGATTTATTATTAACAAAACTAACATAAACATACACGCATAAAAATGTAAAGTACAAGTGAACTAAACAAAAACATTTAAAGGTACTTTACATTTTTAACATGTACTTTGCTTTATTATTTCTAAATAATAACACCTATCATCAAAGTACACGCATAAAAATGAAAAGTACACGTGAAATTAAGAAAAACATTCACATGTACTTGACATGTACTATGCGTGTACTTTGGTTTGTATTCAAAATAACATTATCATTAAAATACACGCATAAAAATGAAAAGTACACGTGAAATTAACAAAAATATTCACGTGTATTTGACATGTAAAATGCATGTACTTTACTTAGTATTACACACAACATCATCATCATCATCATCATCAAAGTACACGCATAAAAATGAGAAGTACACGTGAACTTAACAAAAGCATTCACGTGTACTTGACATTTACTATGCGTGTACTTTACTTAGTATTACACACAATAAGACATATCATGAAATTACACGCAGAAAAATGAAAAGTACACGTGAACTAAAACAAAGACCCTCAAAGGTATTTTATATTTTTATGCTTGTATTTTGATGATATGGAATGGAACAAACAAATGTCAATGCAATACACAAAATAAAATATTTACAATTAATTTACCATTGTTCCCATTCCTTGCAGTAGGTGATAGTATTGTTCCACGGTAATGGCTCTTCAAAAAGTCACCATCAAGAAATAAAACAGGTCTGCAGTATTGAAATCCATAAATACATCCTCTAAACATTACAAATATTGTCTTGAATTTTTTACTCTCATGTTCCATGTCAAGGATGCAATGCGACCCATGATTATACTACAATAGAAGGTCACAATAATTATTCATTAATGTATAAGAAACCTTTTCATCACCATGTATATCAACAACAACCATCTCTTTCGCATGCCATGCATGTTGATAAGCTATATCAAGACAATAATTCTTCTTCATATCTCTAACTACATAAATTGGTCTGAATAGCGGGTTATCTCTAAGATCATCAACTACCAATGTTGAAACCAACTTGGAGGCTATCATTTTGTCTGACGGACTACGAAAGACACCTCTACATGTATGCTCATTATTCATTGCATGTATGTAAAAGTATCCATTTATTGTAAATAATGAAGCATGAATTCACCACATGCAATTCTCAGTAGTCTTTTTAGAGCATTCAGCCGTCACTCGAGTTTTATCATTCTTTAAATACACATACTTGAACCCAACCTCAACGGCATACTTTCGCAATTTATCCCGAAATTCCACTTCACCTCCTTCAAAACAATGCTCCTCATGACTTATATAAGTCTTCCAATCATTCAAAAGATAGACTTTCGACTTACTTGGCTCCACACCTCCACGATAAAAGTCATTTTCAATGCAACTATTAAAATCATTTGCAGTGCCTGATGATGAAGACTCTAACCTCTGTGTATTTGTATCACCACTGTCAACCCTCTCAGAACTTGTATTACTGCAGTCAAGCCCTTCAAAAATTCGATTAGAGCATTCAACCCGTTCACGACATGTATTACATAGAAATGGTAATGAATCAATAACATATATCCAAATGAAATTAGCTTTCACAATCAATTGGGATCGCAACATATAATAAACATCGTTGTCACAAACCAACATGAACTGACATTCATCACCAAATGAATACCTTAATGAAAAACTCCCACTTCTTAAATTAGTAAACCTAATACACAACTCATTGCATATGAAATCTAATGAGCTATCTTCAAATATTTCAATACAAGCCATATTATCCAAATAAGAACACCTTGTTATTACACTACTTACCATAATGTCCTGCAGTAAAACAGAGACGAAAAACATTTATTTCAAGGTCAACAATTCTAAAAATGTGTGCAAATAAATTAATGCATGAAATATCAAAATATTTATTTATAATTAATATAAAATTACCGACACTATTTAAAGACCTATACATGAAGCAATAAAGAACACACATATTTTCAAAAAATCAATCACGTGTACTTTATAAACACCGCGTGTAATTTGAAAACTGATATTGAACTGGTTATTTCCGCTGGCGCGAGCCTATATCAATAAGTGATTCAATACAAAATCAAAATCAAGGACTCTTAAAATTAGAATGAAACATCAATAATATCCATTCAGTACATTCAACTAACAATTACAAATATTGATAAATATAACTTATATATGAAGAATCCAAACATAAATGCATAAAAAACACAAAATCAAAACATATACATATATAACATATAAAAAGCTATTCAATCACATGAATGAATATTACAATGAGTCTCTTGAATAAAAACAAAGGACATATACTTATTGTAATCGATCAAAAATAGAAAAACCAACTGCTGATAAAGATAAAATTACAAATGATAGAGCCAAGTGATACAGGATAGACGATCAAAGCATAAGATTGATGTTATTTTCGATTTTGGAGAATATTCGTTAGTTGCAGAGAAAACTCCAATAGCCGATTAGGTTTATGATTTTTTTAAATTGGGGGTATTTATATGTTGGACCTAATCATTTAAAATTTGGTTCACCGATTTTTTTGTCCAAAATTGTTAGTCCAAGGACTAGACCGAAAAAACCTAAAACATTTTTCCTTATTACTACCATCCATGATTCATCTGTTATGGTGTGACACCTGGTGCAATAATAGACAAAAAGGTGATTTTATAGTCCATAATGCCAAAAAGTGATATTTTTTCGTTTGTGTAAATTACATGCTGAGTAAGTTTGAGAACTTGCCAGTGACCTTGCGGGTCACTCGTTATTTTCATTATTAAAACTATCTGGCGAGTAAGAAAGTAATTGCTTGTTATTTTTTAAATGTTAACTATGTAGTGTGAGTGAGTGGGACTGACATCTTAGGTATCCGTCATTCATATTCTCTTTTTCTAAGGATATTCAAGTGGTTGAACCCTAGCTTTCCCAATAAGACTTACCTATCAGTGCTAAAACTAAAACTCTCAAGAAGTCCTAACTGACCAACTACTAGAGCCCTATTTGATTGGCTAAGGCTTCTTTCTATATAAAAGAGGTGTAACACAACAAAACTAAGTGTTAGTGAAGTAGTCGATCACATTGTCTTATTTAGATGTTGATTTGGAGTTTCTCTTGTTCTCCCCTTATTAGTACTTCTCATGTGAATTTTGGAGCTGACTTAGGGTTGCTCGTGTAACCCCCTTATTGGTATTTCTTGCACATTTTTTTGAAGATTACTTGGGATTTCTCACATAACTCCCTTATTGGTACTGCTCGTGTGTCTTTTGAATCTATATTGGGATGTCTCATATATACCCCTTGCTGGTATTACATGCGTGACTTTTGAAGTTTTCTTGGGGTTCCTCATGCATCCCTTTTATTGATACTTTTTGTGTGACTTTTGGAGTTGGCTTTAGGTTACTAATGAATCGTCCTTTCTAGTACTTTTCACGTGACTTTTGTAGCACCGAGGGTTTTTTGAACACTTATCCTTTTTTTCATGGTTCTGTTTATGGATTAGGGGATCTTTGAACATCCATTTTAATTGGGTATTACTCACAAAACCTTTCAATACTCGTGGGGTTGCTCGTGAACTCCTCTACAAATATCATCAACGTATACTTGGGCAACCACATTGTCTTCTCCATAAGATCTAAAAAATAAGGTATTGTTCACATTTCCTCTATTGAATCCTTTCTTGACAAAATATGAGATAAATATTTCATCCCAAGCTCTAGCTAATTGTCTAAGGCTATATAAAGCCTTTGTGAGGCGATACACGTGTTAGGAATTTAGGATCCTTAAAGCCCTTTAGTTGTGGCACATAAACTTACTCTTGAGTAATTCCATTATGAAAGGCGGTCTTTTCATCCATTTGATGGGGCTTTAAGTCTAAGGAATATTCTATAGCTAGAGTAAATGAATTGACTCTATCCGAGAAATGAGAGCAAAGGACTCATCAAAGTCTACGCCTTTAACTTGTGTATATTATTGAGATACTAACTTTTCTTTGTTCCTCAAAACGGCTCTGTATTCATCATGGTTGTTTTTTAAAACCCTTTTAGTACGGATAACATGAACATCCTTAGACAATGGGACAAGAGTCCAAAGTTCTTATTTAGATAATTGATCTAATTCGTTTAGCATATTATTGATCTTTTATTTATCTAACAAAGTATCATTCTCATTCTTAGGTTAGATCGTAGAAGTATAATAGAGAAAGTTAGCTTCCCTTTGGAGTTAAGATCTTGTCTTTACTCCAACACTAGGACTATCAATGATTTTGGTAACATCCTAGTCTTTCCAAACACAAGTAGTTTTATATCCCACATTCACAAACTCACTAGGGGATGGGGCAACTTATTCACAGTCATCCATTTCATCTTCTCCTTTGTTTTCAACATGTGGTAAAATAGAACACATGTCTTCTTAATCATTATCTTTGAAGTCAAAGGAATAATTATCATCAATGATGAAGTTAATTGTTTTCGTAACGTTTTTAGACACACAATTGATCATGCGACAGACAAATATTAGTGGAATAACCAAAAAAAGACTACCTCACTCCTAGAGTCAAGTTTTGTTAGATATTTTATATCCTTGCGTATGTAACACTTTCTTTTAAAGACTAAAGTGATTGAGTGTGGGTTTATTTTATTTCCAAGTATCATAACGGGTTTTTTTCGTACCGACCTCATTTGGACTTAGTTGGTAGTGTGACACGACATACAAAAATATTCCACCCAAAATCTTTTCGGAACATTCTTGCCAATTAACATAAACCCATCCTTCTATTAGATAGTTTGATTTTTCTTTTCAACTATTCCATTTTTTGAGGAATTTTGGGGGCTAAAAAAATCATAGAGTATTCCTACTTCATTACACCATTTCGGCATATTCGTTCTTTCAAATTCCCTTGCATGATGACTACAAACTCTAGTGATAGTACATGAATTTTGCATTATGAAGTTATTTTAACTTGGGAATAGAAACTTCCTTGTCATTGTCCTTGCTACATAAAAATTATACAAAAATGAATCTAGATAAGTCATTCATAATCCAAAAAATATATTGTCTACCACTTATGATTTCCATATACACAAGCGAGGAAGACATAACATTAAAATTCCTATGTGTAGGGTGATTTTTGTCACCCATTTGACACGTATCACACACACGAGAAGAGGTTGAATCTAAAGGAAGTAAATCATGAACAAGTTCATTACTAGCAAGTCTGCTAAGATCTCTGTAGTTCAGGTGACCTAGCCTCTTATGCCAAAGATCTTCCATATCTTCCTTAGCACTATTACAAACCATACTCGAAGATATATTGCTTATGTAACAATTCTCCATGGTTCAAGTACCCTTCAAAATGCACTTACCCTTGGAATAAAGGAATTAACATTCCATTTTGGTAAAAAGAACATTTTGACTATCGTCCACATTTGACTTATGCTAAGAAAGTTAAACTTTAATCCATCCACGAAAAGAACATTGTCTAGCCTACAAAAATAATTAATTTTTATTCTACCCTTCTCAATAATGTTATATGTGATCCCATATCCTAAAGTAACTTACCCGAATTACTTCCAAACAAGTTCGAAAAATAAAGCTTGTTTTTCAGTTATATGTCGAGAGCACACACTATCAAAATAACATCATTGAACATTTTGGGAAACTAAGGCGGTGTGAATAATAAGACATTTTTCTTAGTCAAGAAAACTTTTGTCTTGTTATTCGTCCCTAAGTCCTTGAAACTATTGTCAATTTGTTAGATTTTGACATTTTCTAAAATTTTAACCAAATAGTTTTATCTTTATCAAAAACAGATTTCAATCTTATTCAAGGTGGAAACTTCATTTAATTGAGGGTTTTCATTCACCTTGGATATTTTTAAAAACCTATGGAAATAATTTTTCAAATATCCATCACGTTTACTAATGGTACAATGATAAACAAAATGATGATAAGGCTTTTTCAAAGGTTTTCAAACAACTTTAATCTCAAGAGATAATGGAGACACATCAGGAACATGATTCTTTTGAGAAGCTTTCACAAAAAAAGTTTTTTTTCCTTAGAATTGAATTTGCCACGATGATTTAAAAAAATAATTCCATGTTTTCCAATCAAAGATGTATTATGAGATAAATGGAATTTCCCCTACTCTTGGATCTATCTTCGATGGTAACCTTGACATCGTTAGCTAAGACAAACTCATTTTCAAGACATGATACTTTCTTGTTTAAAGAGTTTTTAGAACTTGTACATTCTTCCAACCCACGTTGTAAAGCTTTCAACCATTCTTAGAAATATTTATTCTCATTCTCTTTTAAAAGGAGTCTCAAACTAAGAGATGCATGTTGAGATTCAATATTTCTCATAAATAACCCTTTCGTTTTTAGAGAAGCATTTTATTTTTTTACATGTTTTTAGTTTAAGGGAATTTTTCAAAAATCTCTTCTTAAGTCTTGCATATTCAGAAAAGAGTTTATCACAAGCTTATTGAAGATAACTATCTTCTTCATCTAAATAATCATCACTAAAATTTATTTAAGAAGATAAAGTGTCAATCTTAGAAGACCTTTTATCATTAATAGATGAAGATTAACACAACTCTTTGTTATTTGATGAACCACCATCTTAAGATCAAGAATTGTAGGTAGGTTGAATAATGACATAAAAAATATTTACATCTAAGTACATATTGTTATCCTCCATACCTCTAGTTTTTTCAACCTTAACAAAAGAGGACCAAAATATGATACCAGTTGAAAGTTAATCTTGGGTACCAAAATGGAGACCAACCCAAAAATTTATTTTCCACACCTAAAATATCATGCTAAAAAATTTACCCAAATTTTAATCAACTAATTTCAATTTTTATTTTCTTAAGCATGTGGATGACAAAAGATATGAAAGCAATAAATAAGATCATAACAACAAATGTACGAGGAAAAAAACTTGCTAATGGGAAAAATTCCCGACCAATGCACCAATCTCACTAAACTTGGTAAATACTTACAGAAGAGTCTAATGACTTACACTCATATCCATAGATGGGAAATCGCAACATCTCGATGTCTCTCCACACATCAACAATATCGCACACAACTCTGCCTTCCAACTTTGGAGGTTACATATGATATGAACCCCTAAAGAGAACCTCAATATTCATATAACTTCTTCTTAGGATAAAGACCCAAAGTGTATAAAAAATTATTTTTTTATGAAAATCAGTTCTTAATAATAAAAAAAATCATCTGAAATGTGTTGTTATATCCTTACAAAGGAAAAAGAGAAGAATACGCACTAAAAGACTCTCTTGGTATTTTTCTCTTAAAAGATATGAGAGTTATTTTGAAATGAAGAGCATTGATGGTTTAAATATGTTAAACAGCACAAATTGGTTTTGTAAATACCAAAATAAGCCAACATACATATCTCTTTTACAAAGCATGTGTGGGAGAGCGGTTTGGTGATAGTTTGTTTAATAAAGTGCCAAAAAGTTGGTTTTGACATAAAAATCTGAAAGATGCCCAAAGATCTTCATGATAGGTTTGTGGATCTGTACACCTTGTCGGAGGTGTCGCTGCAATGAGGACAAGTGTATTTTTAATGAACCTGCTGCAAGGAAAGTTACATCTTTGTCCAAATATTCCTGACGATATCTTAAAGGAGTTTGGTGGTAGGAAAGGGAATTCTCTCTACAACGAAAGCATCGATGGAGCGATGCTTCAGCAAAAAGCTTCTCCTGCTAACATTCAAAGATTTTTATCAAAGGAACTTCTCCGCTTTTCCTCCAGTGACACAAATTGTCATTGTAGTAAAACTAATCACTTTCTCTGGATTTTTCTTGTTTTTAATTTGTCAAACATTTGTTATAAAACCAAGATAAAGATATTAAACTTCAATATGTAAACACATAAAAAAGTGTTTAGTAAGATGTTATGGAAATGGTTTTGTATAAACACGTGATTTGTGTTAGGGATTCATCCAATTTACCTTTCATCCAATAATGTGATATATGTGATAATGTGGATGATCAAAAACCAGATTTAAGATCTTGAATGATGATCTTCTTTTTGGACAGCTAAATTATGGCCTAAGGTGTTTTGGAAAACCGAAATGAGACAACTTCCTATGAGGGAACAAGTGAATATATAAATACTCTCGTAGTTGAGATTTATTATTGGAGTTTAGTATGATGATGTATTATATTACTGTGAATGGTTTATATTCATTGCATTTTCTTGATTTATATCTTGTGTAAAAAGTAGTAAATGTCTCACATCTCTGTCACATGCTAAGAATGATATTAAATGATAATTCCCAACATAATTTGGCATCGGTGCCTGATCACCTCAGTGCCAAAATATACAGGGTGTTACTGTATAACCTTATATCGGATGACATAACGAGAATACTTGCAGGGCTTTCGACCCATCTTCATTACTAACATTTCATGTTTGAGTTAGATTTTGCTGTCATATGTGGATAAATATTGGATTTAAGAGGCATGAGCAGTATTTGGGAGTTCATTTGAGAAATTAGAATAATTTTTT
Source organism: Sambucus nigra (assembly GCA_949130495.1). NCBI lineage: Eukaryota > Viridiplantae > Streptophyta > Magnoliopsida > Dipsacales > Adoxaceae > Sambucus > Sambucus nigra. The sequence goes on along the minus strand of OX422216.1, from coordinate 152,036,879 downwards.
TGTACTCCTTAGTATCCCTTTCCACAATTTTATATGAGACACATTATTATTGTTTAGTCTCATTGTATTAATTGGAGATAATAAATTGATTGTATGTAAAAGATTTTAATGAATGGAAAGTTTATATGAGGTGATTCAATGGTGCATGGTTATTTAATGTGTCTCTTATTCTTCCATTATTCTTGTGAAGAAATTTTAAAATTGTCTCATATTTTTGTCATATGATGACAATGATATTTTAGTTGGTTCCACTTCGTAGTATTTATTAATTAATCCTGGCCACCTTAATAAATATACTAGCGGGGGTATTACATTGGATGTCAAAATTTTCCTCCTTCTGTCGGCTACCATGAGTTTTCTTCAAAATTTTAGGAAAGAGACCCTACCCTTTTGTTCAAAGTTTCATCTTCAACAGGGGATGACTTAATCATTAGATAAATCTCTACTCTGGTAAAGGAGGTGAAAATTAACTAATTTGATGATTCACTACTTTTGACGTCTGAGTCATTATCACTTAGTGTAACATTCATTACCTTCTATCTTTTTTGTTACCTTTTGGTTTTTGTAGGATATTAAAAAAACCTTATGATCATTCCCTTTTAACTTATAGCATTTCCCCAAATCCTCAACATTTTTAGACTTACGATCATGACTACTTGATGGTTTTCTAACCTAATAGCCTTTGATTTTCTGAATTTTTTCATACAACTTTTAGCAATTTTTTTTTATCAAATTTAAGAAATTTCTTAAAATTCTTTGCAAGCAAAGAAACTTGCTCCTCATTAATTTCAGATTCATCGTCAAATGAAGGAGGTGTCATTTCATTAGTTTTTGGTGTGTACTTTTATGCTTTTTAAGGTGTATAACATTTTTCAAGTTCATAGGTTTGTAAAGAACCTACAAGTTCTTCTATTTTCATATCATTTGTATTTCCCATCAGATTGTGTCTGGTGACATGAGGGAGAAACCGTCGAGGTTGGGTTCGAAGGACTTTCTCACCAAATTTTTATTTAAGTATTTTTTCTCCTAAATTAAACATTGAATATGCTATATTAGAGAGCTTAGCATAGAAATCATCAAATGTGTTGGTATTTTTCATTGTGAGCATTTTAAAACATGTATTTTGGAGTTTTGAACTTCAAATAGTGTCGATTCCCTCGTGTGTAATTTGAATAAGGTTCCATGCTTCATTTAGCATTCTGCATGTCATTATCCAATGAAACTTTTCTTAGTGACTTACCCTAAAAATGGCATTCGTCCCACATTCCTAAGGTCATCTTCGTCCCATTCATCATTAAGTTTTTAAATGGTATTAACACCTCCCTTCATTTTGGTGGTGTCCAGCCCCTTTCAATAATAAACCCAAAAACTTAATCAATGAATATAAGAAAGAAATGCATGCATGATTTCCAATATAAATAATTATTTTTATCAATAATAAGAGGATGAGAAGCAGTTGTACCTTCCATAGATATAACCCTAAGAATCATATCCAATAACTTAGGATTACCTCTCAGATACCAATTGGAAATTCTTATGTGTATGGATAACCAATATTTAGTTAAATATAATTTTTTGAATTAATTTTTGGTCAAAATAAATCATAAACTTGTGATATTTCACTTTAAATAATTTTCCCAACAATTTTTTAATTAAATAAGTGATCCAATTCATAGAAGAATAATATCTAATCATCATGCGGAAAGTAAAGATCAATCGCAGGACAAGATTTTCACATGGAACCCTTTCGTGGAAACTAGAAATATGACCCAATCACTATAATCAGCACTATAATGAAAATTAAACACTAATAAAATTGTTTAGAGACACATACAACACAATTTGGCACACAAGTTACCTATGAAGTTACTAGACTCTTGTTCACAGATTATAGCTTCACACAAGGAACTCCTTTCACCTATGTATCCACTGTTGTCTAGTCCCCATCAAGACTTGAAGTTCACCAAAGGCATTCAACAAATGTTTGTAATATTTAGTTTGCGTCGATTGAGAAAAACAACATGTCCATTTTCAATGATGCTTAAAGACCTTTATTTATCAAAGGAAATGGGGTAAGATTATTAAAAAAGATGTAAATCTTTTAGGGAGGAGAAATATGTTTTTGGAAAAGGATTATCTAGTTGTAGTATGTGCATTAGGTTAAAATTCATCTTATAGTTATAAAAAAATCAGCTAGGATCTCATTCAATTCCTTTATCATCACTTCATGTCGCTGTCACGCTAGAAGCACCCATGACCATGCTTATACAAGTGACGAATGGGACAGGGTCGCAGTTAACCCATGGAGACTACTGCCTTCCCACACCCAATTCCACTTTTTCAAAAGCAATTCCTCAAAATTTTATTTTAAATAAAATATCGAGAATAGTTTTCCCTTAATTTAAAAACAAAATCATTTATTTAGAACATTTGAAAAAAATTATTTCAATTGAATTTCTTTTGTTACCAGTTTTTGAAATAATGTTTGGAGACTCAAATTCTAAAATATTTTACTCAATATTTCATATGCATGTCAGGATAACTCAATATTAATTCTTGAGTTGATGTTGAAGACTAATTTTTGGATTTTCAAAATCTTATTTTTACCTCATGGATTCCTCTCTCTATAAACATCACTTCAAATATCCCCATCTCGAATACCTAGTGTCGCTTAGAGCTGAGTAAATAACCCACCCTACATGAGACAAGCTCGTGCCTCTTCCTCCCCTAAATTGAGAGCTATGAATAGTGAAAAAATATCTACGAGTCCTCTAAGAAGCCATCAAAAAAATGAAAACCTTTGACATACTTAGCAACATCAAGATGATCTCCCTATACACTACTCTCCCCCTAAAGAAGTGTTTTAAGATGTTGAACTTTAAAATAAACAAAGGTTTGGCATATCCGTACTCCCGCATATCCAAGTACCAGCTTTAGATTCAAGTCAATATGCTAACCTAAATGTCTAAGAAAGAATGTTTTTCTCCACCAAAGGAGGAGGAGGAGACCTTAATTGGTTTATAGGACTGATGTGAGTAGGTAATGTAAAAATCTAGGATGATATATATAGGGACTTACTAAAATAATATGAATATAATAAAGATATGTGTAGAACTCAAAAAGTCATTGAGATGTTGAAAGAGATCGAAGACAAGACCTTGGGAACATTTATTACCTAATAGCATAAAAATTATGCTTAGTCGGTAACCCGTCCTACCTAGAATGATCATATTAAGAACATAATATATAACATCTATAAGCATATACTGAACAAGTTGGGAGTCACTTCAATAACCGAGTTCAAGGCATGTACCAAAAAATAATGCAGAATATAAGAAAGTTTATTCGCCAGACATGCTAAATTTATAAGGGAAATCTGCTGACTAGCCAACCATCTCACTGCCAAGAAGCATCCCTCAGAGCCTCTACATCAAACATTAACATAATCACACCAACCTCTACTAACAAACTTTGGACTTGTAAGAGAAATATCACTGACGTCCAAGACCAACTCACTTGGCTCTTCATAGCGTTCAAAATATATTTCCATCTCAATCCCCTTGATCCTATACCTTTACCCTCTAAATCAGAGAAAAATTTCCGACCGGACTCACATGGATAATACAAATAGGGACCAATATCAACTAAGTTATAACATACCATCACAATTAAACCATGAAAAATATGCACATATGGTTGGACATAACATAAAAATCACTTGCAATCCTCGGAGTTATATAAATGTACTCAGAAATAAGATCTTGTTATCTACTTTGATATGCAATTAAAGAACTCATTGACACTGAAAGACAACTAACCTAAACCAAATCTTATATACATCCCCTTCCTTATTGGGGCAATCCCTAGGGTTTTTCTTCGGGCGGTCTCGGAGGAAAATACGTCTCTCGAGGTGGATCCCTCTTTCCTTCCCTTTTTTTCGACGTGTGTGCTAGGATTGCATCCTTTATCGTGGCTCTCTGATGTGGGGTGATATGTAGAGATACAGTCTCCAAATTATTTTGCATAAAATGGGCCAAATAAATGCTTTTGTCTCGAGAGAACGACATCTAGGACAATATTAATTCTTGCAAAACAAATTAATTGACGAGTCTAGGGATTAAGTTATGAAATGGGAAGGTGTTAGGCACCCATACCACCCTTTCAATCTCTCATGGGAATATGTTAATCTTCTCCTGTAGAACTCCTTCATAAGTTTGCTTATGTGTCTAATATAAATGAAGGGAATTAATCGGCTTGCGTCATGGATAAAGGCAATGAAAGGTCATCTTTAGGAGTGTTCCCAAAATAATAATGAAAATTATAGTGTAAGTGCTTATCGATTCGCAAATCATTATGGAAGAATGGTTGCGTATATCGGACGAGTCATAAGCAAGAAAGCATATATATATCATGAATGATATACCCATATATACACACGGCCAGGCCGAGGACACCCTGTACCTGGATGGGGTCAGGGTGACCTCATCATCAGGCTCCAGACGACCCCTCAGGGGCCGACCCTTAAGGGGTCGACCCTTCATCAGGCTCCAGACGACTCTTCGAGGGGCCGATCCTTCATCAGGCCCGGACAACCCTCCAACGGGCAGACCCTTCATCAGGACCGGCCGACCCTTCAAGGAGCCGACCCTTCATCAGGCTCTAGGTGACCCTTCGAGGGGCCGACCCTTCATCAGGCTCCAGATGACCCTTCAAGGGGCCGACCCTTCATCAGGCCCGGACGACCCTCCAAGGGGATGACCCTTCATCAGGCTCCAGACGGCCCTTCGAGGGGCAGACCCTTCATCAGAATCTAGAAGACCCTCCGAGGGGCCGACCCTTCATCAGGCCCGGCCGACCCTCCAAGGGGCCGACCCTTCATCAGGCTCCAGATGACCCTTCGAGGGGCCGACCTTTCATCAGGCTCCAGACGACCCTCCGAGGGGCCGACAGTATAAGGCCTAAATTGGGCCTGACTCACTATCAGAAGGAACTTTGCCCTCGGCCTCATGTTACAGGCCGAGGGTGACGTCATCACAGTGCGTGGTTTGGGAGACGCATGGAACAGTGCGCGTGAGGCTCACAGGAAACGTGGAATACCGTTACAACCGAATCACCCCCTCACGTGAGGGAATATTGTGTCATCATTTGGCATCTACATGTGTCAGCAGGAGATTGGATAAATCATCATTCACATGCACCATGCATACTTGGGGGTATACTACACCCCCCAAGACCTATGTATACTTGTCACCTACAACCCTACAGAGAGACCAATCGATAATCATAACCCTAGCAAAAACTCTGCTTATACACATAGTAGAGAGAGAAAGTGAGCTTATGTGCATTGTATCCAAGGCCATTAGTGCCCATACTTAGTGGATCACACACTCACAGTGGATGTAGGCCTAATTGGATGAACCACTATACATCATTATCTTATTCCTCTTATACTCATCTACTTCTACAAACTTACACACTTATACACTTACATCTCAATGGCTGCCATGGTTACTATTGTTTGAGCTCATCATCACTTACCTGGTGGTGCTAGATTTCAGCATCATCAGTTTGGCACCGTCTGTGGGAACGAGAAGACGTCTTTTCCTTGAATACAGCTTGACCTCACTGGGCACTCCGGTGGTGAGCCAGTCCTCCCCCTGTGTGGAGATGTTTCAGCATTAAAAGAGACCCATCAAGGTTCTCAAGCTTACAAACCTTCTTCCGTGCAGCTCTTCATAGCTCAAACACATGGAACCAGAGATGCCACCACCACCACTTCCCCCACCGGATGATGGAGGAGGACCCAGTTCCAGTCAGCCACCACCTCAGTCTAAGATGACTGATGTGGCGACAGCCTTGAAGTCTCTGATAGCGAGCCAGCAGATCATGCAACAGCAGTTCACAGCTCTGATCCAGAACATACTAAGACCACCAGGGGTCTCGCCTGAGATGATTACTCCGGCAGTAGCTCCAGGATAGCATGAGTCCAGGGGACCACCCCAGGCACCACGCAAAGACCTGCCACCCCTCAGCAGCGTAGGGATGTTGCTGACCCCCGACGTCTACGCCTGGGGAGGTAAGGAAACCCTTGCCTTGAAGACAGGTATGATGATCTGGAGGGGGATGAAGCCCCCATAGAATGCTGGGAGCCGTATGAGGTCTCCAACAATACCGTACGACCTCTCCAGGAGAGTAGAGGGAAGTGTGGAAGGCAAAATTCTGACGATCGCCCGAGAGGCTCTACTTTCGATCGCCTGAGCAGGGGATCGGCCTTTGAGAGGCTGGGCCCAGTGAATGACCTGAGGGAAAAATTGTCTAGATCAAGGATTGCTGCGAGGTCCAGAAGGGAGGCAGCTGATGGCCGAGCCCATGGGGGGCGACCCCAAGAACGGGACGACGGTCAGGGGGAGGTAGACAGCCGACACAGGCCAGCCGCGGTAGTACCCTTAGTCCATCTCAAAGAAGCGGCAGAGATAATATTGGCCAAGACGACCCTATGAGGCCTTGGAATGACTCGATCTAGCGACTGGAGGATAAGATCAGCGATATACTAAAAAATTGCGACCCTCTTCAGAAGGGATACACCATAGGCTCACCCTTTGTGGCGAACATAGTCAACTTCCCTACGCCATCAAAGTTCAAGCCACCTGTGATCACCCCAAGATATGACGGGAGCACCAACCCTGTCCACCATGTTGAGATGTATCAATCAGCAGCAGACATATACTCTATCTCAGATGAGATGAGGTGTCGTGCCTTCTCTGGTACCCTGACTGAGGCTGCACATGTCTGGTACACGTCTCTTCCAAAAAATTCCATTGAAAACTTTAAGCAGTTGGCAGACCGATTCATCCATAACTTTTGCTTTGGGATGAGGCCACAAAAGAAGACCACCCACCTACTCTATGTTAAGCAGGGGAAGAATGAGAGTCTAAGGGACTACATAGCCAGATTCAATAAAGAGAAGCTGGAGGTGGAAGACTATGAGGAGATCATAGCTATGACAACCCTGATTGGAGGACTCCAAAAGGGGAAGCTGTTATGGAAGCTTGCTGAAGACCCCCTAGGATGATAGCTAAATTACTATCAACAACAAGAAAGGTAATGAACGCCGAAGATGCGATGGCCGCAAAATACAAAGACGAAAAAGGAGGCGCTAGTGGGGGTAAATACCCTAAGAAGAACAAAGAGGGGAAGAAGAGGTCTACGGACGATAAGTTTGTTGGTTACACACCACTGACGGTTAGTTGTGAACATATTCTCAATGAAATAAAGAGTGACCGATCCCTGAAGTGGCCTGAGAAGTTGAGGGCAACCCCCAATAAGAGGAACAAGAACCTGTGGTGCAAATTTTACCAAGACCACGGCCACATAACACACAAATGCTTTGATCTGAAAGATTATATTGAGAAGATGCTGAAAGAATGGAAGCTCAGAAAGTACGTCGACAAAGGTGCCTTCAAGAGGGACCGAGGGGACGACCCCAGAAAGAAGCGAGGCGATGCATGTAGAGAAGGTCCTCAAAAAAGAGGGGACGACCCTTCTGATGATGAGGACGACCCTGACCTCCCGCCGAGAGACGATCAAGGCCCCGTCAAGAGGCTTAATATAATCTCGCTCGGAGTGGGAATGATCTCCGGGGCTCTAGTAGGAGGAGGGTCTGAGGTCGCTGACAGGAAGGCCCATGTGGCGGAGGCCAAAGCAGTGACGAAGACGGTACACTCAACCTCTCTGGAGGTCATGTCAGAAAAGAGGAAGAAGGTCGATATGGACACTCTGATAGTGGGGTTTTCGAGAATGGTCTTTAAAGGCCTCCTATCCCCACACGATGACCCACTCGTCATCACAACTAGGGTGCACGAGTGTGAGGTGCCGAGGATATTGGTCGACGGGGGCAGTTCTGCAGATGTAATGTTTTGGCCGTGCTTCAAAGCCTTAGGTCTCAGCGATGCTAGACTCGTCTCATACCATCATCCATTGATTGGGTTCAGTGGGGAAAAGGTTCATCCCCTTGGAGTGTATGAGGCCGATGTCAGGATGGGGGACGAGTGGCCGAGATGGCTTACCAAGAAGGTCAGTTTCTTTGTGATAGATGAACATGTGTTTTCGACTTACAACATCATATTGGGGCGTGTGGCCTTCAAGGGGTTTGAAGTTGTGCCGTCTACGGTCCATCAGATGATTAAATTTCCTACCCCTTATTGGGTGGGGGAAGTTCAGGGAGACCATACGACAGCGCGAGAATGTTACTACAACTCCGCTGAAGAAAGAGAGTCACATAAGAGGGCTACAAGAACTTACAATATTGATACCCTAGACCCCAGGGATGAGACAAAGATAAAGAAAGGAGAGGCCGCGAAAGAGGTAGAATCCATCATCCTTCATGAGGATGACCCAGAAAAAACTGTCCAAGTCGGCAAGTCTTTGAAGCCTAATATCAAGGAAGACTTCATTAAACTGTTGTGGAGAAGACGAAGCGTCTTTGCGTGGAGTCATGTAGATATGCCGGGGATCGACCCTGAAATCATGTGCCACAAGCTCAATGTGGTAGAGGGAGCAAAGTCGGTAAAGAAGAAGAGGAGAATTTACTGTAGAGAAAAGTATGAGGTCATAAGGGATGAGGTCAAAAAATTACAAGACCCTGAATTTATTAGAGAGGTCATCTACCCTGAATGGCTGTCCAATGCAGTCATTGTCCCAAAGGCCAACGGGAAGTGGAGAATGTGTGTGGACTTCACCAACCTCAACAAACACTGTCCCAAAGACAGCTTCCCTCTCCCCCGCATTGACCAGATGGTAGACGCTCTCGCAGGAAATGAGCTCGTGAGCTTTATGGATGCCTATTTAGGGTATAACCAAATCTTCATGAACCCTAAAGACTCAGAGAAGACAACCTTCATTACTAACAAGGGGACATACTATTATAGGGTCGTGCCCTTTGGCCTGAAAAAATGCGGGGGTGACGTACCAACGCCTTGTAAATAAAATATTTGAAGACCAAATCGGGAAGTCTATGGAGGTCTATGTAGATGACATGCTGACTAACAGTTTGAAGGCTGAGGATCAGGTGGCAGACCTAGAGAGGACCTTTAATACGATGGACAAATACCAGATAAAGCTCAACCCGGCCAAATATGTCTTCGGGGTCGGAGCAGGAAAGTTCTTGGGGTTCATTGTCAACCAAAGAGGCATCGAGGCTAATCCTGAAAAGATAAAGACCCCCAAGTCCATTAAAGACGTTGAGAGACTCACAGGGAGAGTGGCTTCCTTGAACAGGTTCGTGTCTAGGGCCACAGACAGGTGCCTAACATTCTTCAAAATTCTCAGAAAAGCCTTCGAATGGAGTGAAGAGTGTGATGAGGCTTTCAAGGAGTTAAAGTCATACTTGGGGTCTCCCTTGCTGTTGTCACGGTCGGTGCAGGGTGAAGGACTTTATGTGTACCTCATCGTCTCAGAGTCAGCCATTGTGAGAGACAAAGATAGGGTATAGAAGCCCGTGTATTTTAACAACAAGGAACTCCAGGGGGCAGAGAAAAGATATCCAAGGATGGAGAAGTTGGCCTATGCCTTGATCCATGCATTGAGAAAGATGAAGCCATACTTCCAGTCCCATACAGTGGTCATCCTCACTGACTCTCCCCTTAGGCAGGTTTTGCACAAGCCTGAGAAATCAGGGAGGCTAATGGCCTGGGCTATAGAACTTGGGGAGTTTAACATAGTGTATCAACCTAGGACGGCCATGAAGGGGCAAGCATTGGAAGACTTCATGGCCGAGTTTACTTGGGAAGATAATGATGCCGAGGGTGAGAGCCTCAGGAAGATAGATACCCGATAAGGTGAGCTCACCGACACACCTGCAGATAAGGCTGAGACAAGCACTGCTAAAAGGAAAGTGGCTGAAAACGAAGAAGGGAGATATCTCTTTAGACAGGGGTCACTCACCGAGGGAAGTTTCTCAGAAAACATACCGTGTGGAGTCTCTTCGTCGACGGGTCCTCTTGCGAAAGCAGGAGTGGAGCTGGATTAATAGTATCAGCACCCGACGGCACAGACATTGAGTACGCCCTGAGGTTCAACTTTAAGGCCTCCAACAATGAGGTCGAATATGAGACCTTGATAGCCGGCCTCTCCTTGGCATATCTCTTAGTGTCGGCCAGATTTTGGTTCATAGTGATTCGAGGCTAGTAGTGAATCAGATATTAGAAGCCTACGAGGCCAAGGACGAGAGGATGGCTAGGTACCTTGAGAAGGTGAGGTCATTGATAAAGGGATTAAGAGAAGTAAGGTTAAAGAGGATACCTACGCTCGATAATGGTCGAGCTGATGCCCTTGCTATGTTGGCCTTGGTAACTAGGACATACATCAGGAGGACGGTCCCAGTGGAAATTTTGCTTCGGCCAACTATTGAAGACGCTGAGGGAATACTTAGCAATTGCCTAGATGTTTCTCAGGAAGCTTCATGGATGGACCCTATGATCAGATACATTAAAGAGGGGGAGATTCCAGAAGCAAGCCAAGAAAGGAATAAGTTGAGATACAGGGCTGCAAAGTTCACTGTCATTGGGGACACCTTGTACAAAAAGGGATTTTTACTCCCCTTACTTAGGTGTGTGCACCCATCTGAAGTCCCATCCATTTTGCAAGAGGTGCACGAAGGATCGTGCTCAAGCCACATTGGGGGAAGATCCTTAGCGAAGAGGGTGATCACCCAAGGGTACTGGTGGCCGACCTTGAGGAAAAACGCCGCGGCATATGTAAAAAAGTGCGATAAATGCCAGAGATTTTCCACCATCCCTCACCAACCCCATCAGCCTATTACCTCCATTACATCCCCATGGCCATTTGCAGTGTGGGGGATCGACCTCGTAGGACCCTTACCAAGAGCAGTCAATAACTATCGGTTCCTCATCATAGCGATTGACTATTTCTCAAAATGGGTGGAGGCCGAACCGATGGTCACGATTACAGAGCAGAAGACCTTCCAGTTCATCTGGAAAAATGTTATATGCAGATATGGTCTCCCCAACACCCTCAGTTCGGATAATGGAACTCAGTTCAAGAATACCTCTCTACAGAAGTACTGTGAAAGGGTGAGTATCAAATAATTCTTCTCTACCCCGGGCCAACCTCAGGCCAATGGGCAAACAGAAGTTACAAATATGACAATCCTAGATGGAATCAAGAAGAGGCTTGAGGAGGCAAAAGGAAGATGGTTCGAGGAGTTATATGTCGTGCTCTGGGCATACAGGACGACAATGAGGACCTCTACCGGAGAGACCCCATCCATGCTAGCTTACGGCTCGGAAGCCGTCATCCCCACCGAGATTGGGTTTCCTACTCATAGGGTCCAAATGTATAACCCCCAGAGAAATGCAGAAGAAAGGAGAATCGAATTAGAACTAATTGAGGAAAGGAGGGAAGATGTCGAAATAAGGCAGGCCGCCTACCAGCAGAGGACTGCAAGGTTTTACAATTAGAGGGTGAAACAGAGACCAATTGCGGTGGGGGACTTGGTCCTCAAAAAGACTTGGCAGAAGCCCAACAAGCTCCATCCTAATTGGCATGGCCCATATAGGGTCATCGATGAAGTCGTCCCTGGGACCTATTGACTAGAAAACCTAGAGGGGGAACCCTTTTCCAACCCCTGGAATGCAGATCATTTGAAGAAATACTATCCGTAATTCTGTAAATTCTTATCGGACGACAACTGTAATGGGTGTTGCTCCAGTAGAACACTTGGAAAATTAATGAGAAATATAAGTGTTTCTTCTCATCTTGTGTTTATTAGTTCTAGTACGCGTGGAAACATCTTTGGAGAATCACCCTCGGCTATAATGATGGTCAATGGAGGGGACGACCCCACCATTGTCCTCAAGAAAGACGAGGGAGGACTTTAAAACCATTAAATTGGTAATTACAACCCTCGGCTATAATGAGGGTCAATGGAGGGGACGACCCCACCATTATCCTCAAGAAAGACGAGGGAAGACTTTAAAACCATTAATTTGGTAATTACAACCCTCGGCTATAATGAGGGTCAATGGAGGGGACAACCCCACCATTGTCCTCAAGAAAGACGAGGGAAGACTTTAAAACCATTAATTTGGTAATTACAACCCTCGGCTATAATGAGGGTCAATGGAGGGGACGACCCCACCACTATCCTCAAGAAAGACGAGGGAAGATTTTAAAACCATTAATTTGGTAATTAGAACCCTCGGCCTATAATGAGGGTCAATGGTGGGGACGACCCCACCATTGTCCTCAAGAAAGATGAGGGAAGACATTGTTTAAAACCATTAAATTGGTAATTTCAACCCTCGGCTATAATGAGGGTCAATGGAGGGGACGACCCCACCATTGTCCTCAAGAAAGACGAGGGAAGACTTTAAAACCATTAATTTGGTAATTATAAACCTCGGCTATAATGAGGGTCAATGGAGGGGACGACCCCACCATTGTCCTCAAGAAAGACGAGGGAAGACTTTAAAACCATTAATTTGGTAATTACAACCCTCGGCTATAATGAGGGTCAATGGAGGGGACGAACCCACCATTGTCCTAAAGAAAGACGAGGGAAGACTTTAAAACCATTAAATTGGTAATTACAAGCCTCGGCTATAATGAGGGTCAATGGAGGGGACGACCCCACCGTTTTCCTCAAGAAAGACGAGGGAAGACTTTAAACCATTAATTTGGTAATTACAACCCTCGACTATAATGAGGGTCAATGGAGGGGACGACTAGGTCTGATCTTTTTCCAAAGATTTTAACTATAAAAGGAGGTGTGTGGGATGGGATTTTTTCACTAATTCCCACATTTCCTTTATTACATCATATTACCCATTCTTAAATGTCTCTTCCCATGTTTGAAGGATTCTCATCTTACCTTGATGGTCTGGAGAACATGTTGTTATATAATGTGGACTAACATGTTTTCAAATTATGTCGGGTTTCTCTGTGGTTTATCTGAGCCATAGACTGGAACGTTTCTATAGAAGATGTAGAGTTCTGGTATCTTTAAGACCATGTATTTCGTTTTGACCTAGATGAGGTTTGTCCTACCTATGAGGGGTTCTCGACCTTTTTGGGAGTTAGCCCAAGTGTGGCGGTGGTAATGCCTAATTTCTCCCATCTCGCTGGGTATTCTTGTTAGAGTTGCTTCATATTTCTCCCTCGATGGTTCGATTGTTGGTTATCAGAGGGGTTATTTCTCTTCAGGTTGTTATGTATTTAGTGCGCTTGATGGGTTTTAAGGCTACCGGATTTACTGGGGATGTCTTCTTAGATCTTGCTGCAACGCTATTATTGGTCATAGGGGACTTAACAACAGATCCTCAGGATGATGAGATAATGCCTTGGATGTCTTACTACCATAATACTGCAGTGCTGGTGTTGGCTGAGAACTGAATGACCTAGATATTTGGAAGGAGGGTCGTTCTAACTTTCTGAGGGGGAGCCCAGTGTTACTATTTATGTGGATTACGGAGAGGTTTCACTTAGTGGCCCCTTCGGAGTACCCCTTAGTGGTTGAGCCCAGCTTTTTTGATCGAATTTTCTTTAGCTTCGGCCCATTTATAGAGATTAGGGTGAACTAGCTTGTAGAGCATGGAGCCCGGTGTCTTCACCGATCACTGTCATGGTAAGGGGACTTAGTGCCTATCTTGTAGTTTGGAGATTATCGGTACATGCGGTTAGTGGGCCTTGGGAAGAATTATTTCCATTTTTCTTGGAGGCTTCCACACCAAGTCGAGCGGGAACAGATTATACGCTTGGTATACCAAACTACTTCCCGGTGGATAATTTGACTGAATCATTGAGGATGGTGTTGGTCTCTTTATGCTAGCGCCGACGGACGTCTATTTATCCATTGTAATCTTTAGCGTGAGCTTGGCATGTGTTTAGGGACCACTTGAAGTGGTTATTGAGGGAGGTAGTAGAGAAAGTCATGGCAGAAGAGACCGGTCAAAGATGGTTCATTACTTTTGACACCATGAAAGACGGTGTTGTGGTTCTATCCAGGGTTACCCAGTCACACTGCTCCGTGGAGCACATACAGAATGTCAACCATGACTGGCAAACTTGAAGACCTCTAGGGGATGGTAATGATGATGAACCGAGGTCATCGAACAGTTAAAGGCAATGTTTTGTGAAGCTCGAATGATTTTTTGTGAAGTTATGGCGATTGGGTGTTTTTGTATTTTGAGGTTTGGAATAATTGATATTGTGACATTATTTAGTTTTAGGTTTGTTTAGGAATAGTCAGTGAAGAGGGGTGGTTGGTTTAACTCCCTTAATTGATACTTCATGTAACAACGATGTACTCTTATTTAGAAATAAAAATTGATTTTGATCATATTTTGTTGTGCCTCTCGATGATTTTTGCATTTAAATTATATGTACCAATCGCTAAGGAATACATAATTCTTTTGTACATGTAAATGATAAAATGAACTATCATTCCCGAAGGATAGAAAAGAACTTCATTTTGTAAAAAACAAAGGGACCAAACTCATGTATGTCGTATGGGTTTCCTACGTACCTCTGTGGGTTTTGAAAATTTCCGTGAGTTTTGAAAAGAAAATTTTCATGAATTTTTGTTTGAGTAACTTAGTAATGTTTGAAAGATTAACACTTATGAGTTTGAAAAGGAAATAATGGAATAAAGAGGTATCCACCTTGAGAATATTGATGCTCCAAATGTTGAAAAGTGTTGAAAGAACATAAGAAGTTAGTGACAACCCCCTTAAAATGAAGAAAAATGACAAGTATGGAAACAAATGGGTAAAAGGGTAATTTTACTTAAAGTGTAACATTATTATGAAATAAAAATGTTGGAAAAGGTGGTACAAAAATTGTTCCTAAATGAATTTCAAAGTGTAACAAATGGGTAAAAGGGTTAAATGGGAAATAAGGGATAATGTGGACATTTGTAAAATTTTAAAACACATAAAAGGAATTAAGATGATACCGAGATAATTAAGGAGGTCTCAGAGCCCTGGGGTGAAAGACACAAAACCACATGCGAGAGCATATGGCGGCGGCACCGGTGTGCAGCTCGTCAAAGTACGCGATTATTGGAAGATTCCGAGAGTAATATAAAGGAATAATAAACATGTCAAGAAATGGGTTATGTGGTGAAAATGTGTTAAGACGACCTAACTTGAATGAATTAATCAATATTTCGGTAAAGGTAAAAAGGATAAGTAAATGTGAAATTAATTGATGTCATAAGGTAAAGAAAAGGTAAAGTACATGGGTAAATGGGTTGTTAAGAAAACCAAGTGGTTCAACCAATAATTAACACAAGGATGTGTTGTGAAAGATTTTTCAAAGACTAAATAAGTATTTTCTAATAAGGTGTCCGCATGCATCAAAAGGGTGATTTTCAATAAAAATACTAATGCGGATTGGTTCAAATGAGAAGGGTAATTTCAAAATGAATGGTTTTAGTTAAACAAAGGGTAGTAGTTTCAAGTATTTAATCGTACATGTTAAATAGGGGGATAAATGTCAAGTTAAGAGTGAAGCAGTCTTTTTTGAGGTTAAGGTAAATTAATCGGATTAAATAACATTTTCGGAATTAAAACGGTTTCATGCATTAAGTATATATATAAGCATTTATATATGTACAAGGTAGCAACATGTGATTGTAGGTGTAACGTATAGAGTCTTCTTCCTATCGTTCATTTCTATAATACATTTGTATATTACCACTAGGCATTGTCTCACACCCTCGTCTTTATTACGCCAGGTTGGGTGTGGGTTGGTATTTGAGAGAATTGTACAAGTAAGTATTCTATTTAATTTTATATTAGTAGCTCTTAATGTGTGGACTCCGCGGATGCTTCCCACGGGTCCTTCACATAGTTTGAACATGAAATTGTAATCGCATTCTAAACAATTGAAACATTAATTAAAATAAAACTGGACTTGTAATATTATATAGGTTGTTTCATTTGACTTTATATCTAATGCTCGGGTCGGATCGGGTTGACTACGGGTAACCCGTAAAATCAGCCCGGGTTGTTACAGTGTAAAAGGTCGCATAATGATTTAGAGGAAAGGATGTCTTGGGATTTGGATAAAGAAGGTACTTGACAATAAGGTCATTGCCTCCTTACATAGGAAATATTTAGGGTTTTTTTTTTTTTTGGGGGGGGGGGGGGGGCTATGATAGGCATTGATCTAGGCAGAACTATTGGCACACCACCTGACTTGCAGGATATCTAAGGTAACCATGTACCAGTAGGCAAAGGGTCGGGATGCCTATAGATTGTCTGAAATGGACTTTGTTAGAAAAATGGCATTCCATACTGATTTGCACATTTTATGGACAATTGGAAAGGGTATTCAGATATGTACAAATTGCATTAAGAAAGTCTCAGGTCTGAATGCTCACCGAAGTCAAATGGATCTCAAAAGTGCTTGCTGATAGATTAGAGATTTGGAGGAAAACACTAAGTAAATGCGAACTGTAAAATATGATTTCTGCATGGTATGGAACGTTAAAAAGGATATTAATATTTCTATAAAAGTAAATTGATAAACTCTTGGGTCCAATAGTTAACCAAAGTTAAATGGAGCTCAGAAGAAACAAGTGGCCTCTAAATAAGGATTTTTAAGGAAAACGTCCAATAAATGTGATCCGTAAGACTGATTCACGCATGATATCGAATGTTAGAAAGGGTATTGCAAGCCCGATTAAAGTTAATTGAGGTACTCTTTACTTCGAGAGTTGACCTAAGTCAAAATGAGCTCAAAAGAGTCCGCTTTCCTCTAAATTAGGGTATGAAGGGAATGACCAGGACTCTTATGTTGAAGGATTTGTCTTTGGGATATATCAAGTTCATGATGCGTACTAAAGTGGGGATAATAGAATTGGGTGTCTATACTGAGAAAACATGAAGAAGGATATCATAGAAATATCCTTTTAATAAAGGGTATTCAACCCGACGTAAGTTAGGAGGAGAAGTAGTTGCCATTTTAGATCGAAGGGAGTAACAACATCACTCCAATTTGATTAATTTACTATGGTCCCAGTAAGGGCATCACAACGAGGATAAGTCGATATGGGAGAAGGAATATGACAAATGAGAGATATATTTATGACCCTTTAAGTCAGATTCATATGAAATATTGAGGATGAAATTCCTTTATAAGGTAAGAATAGTATGATAACACGTATTTTTGGTATTTATTTAAGGAGTATTAACTGTGATAATAAATTAATAAATTCGAATTAATTATTATTTGGGTGAATTTGTAATAATAAAATCCATATTTAAATAATGATTAAAATCTTCAAGTCATGTTACTTAGTTGTGTCACATATTAGATTTAATTAATGGGTATAATTAATTAAGTTGGGCTATATGTGGTTATGCATAATATGGATACACATGGGTTTTATTTTATGTTGTTAGGTATTACCGTGAGATATGAGGTACTACTCTTTGGAGTGGACTCTAAAGTGATACGGAAGCCCGCCTATGTATTTTTATTATTCTAAGTTGGGCCCGAGGGAAGGTATACCCTTAGGCAAAGTTTTGGACTATTTTGGGTAGGGTCATTTGGAGGCCTCAAAATAGACCAAAGAGGGACCTAAGAATTTAAGGATTAATTAGAAGAGTTAAACCTCATTAATCACATATTTTACATAAGAGAGTCAAATGCTCTCAACTTTAGACCATTAGGAAAACGTAAGAAACTTTTGGAGAAGAAGAACAAGGATCATGTGCAGAGATTTTTCGTTTATACTTTAAGGCAAAAAATATCTTACTTTATTTCATATATAATATGTAACTTGTTTATAATCCATGTTATGTTGTTAATTATGGGATTTAGAATGCATGTTTAGGATTTGAATTTGATATCTTAATCATGTTTATTCATGGGTTAATTTGGATTAGTGTAAATGAACTCGGATTCAGAAAACATTAAGCGTTTTGAAGAGAACCCTCATATTGGATCTATTTGATATATGATCCTTTAATTAGAACTCGTGATTTGGGATTTAGTTTCATGTATAAGTTGAATTTTGATGTTTGGATCTAAAATCGTATGTCTATTAGAACTCATTCATTGTAAAAGAGGAACTATGATTAAATCTGTGAACTTTGTGGAACTAAACGCTTGATTCACATTTTAGATCTGAAATCATTTTGTATCATACATATGTTATTATATTTTATTATTCTAAAGTTTGGGTTACTGAAAAATCACTATGGGTGGTTTATGTTCACTTTTTGCATTTTTGGGATGAAGGGGAGAATTGCGTTAATCTTATTCGAAGGAGACAACAATCTCAATTGAACGAGATACGAATTTTCATTCGAAAAAGATGGTGGGTAGTTAGCATGACTTGCGCTACTAGTGGAAGCTTGGGTAGTAGAAGAATGGTTTGGGTTTGCATTGGATAATTTATCTTTGGGAAACCCTTATGCACTTAAATTACAGTTTGATATAATATTTAAACCAGAGTTTCTCATTAAAATATTTTAATATAGGTTTGATGGTAAATAAACCTTAATTTTTCTAGTACAATTCGGTGTTAGGGATTGGAATTATTGTGAGTATACACGAGACAGAGGTGTTACTCGATAGTTATATATATTGCGTGGACATATTGTTACTCATGGGGAATCTATCACTACGGGTTGCTTTAAAGGTTATGATCGAGTATTGCACACATAGTTGTTGAAGAAGGTTTTTGTCGAGGTCGTCATATTTGATCATATGTTTAGGATGGTCGCGATTTCACTGCGATTGAAAGCAGATAGACTCGATCCATTAAGAGGGTTTTGTGTATGGTACTTGTTGGTGGTTTTACTGTAAAGTGATAATCCCTTTCCTATTTATGTCTTTGTTTAAGTTCGTTAGGTGAGTAACTCCTAAGGGAATATCAATAGAAGTAAGAGAAGGTACCCAAAGGTAGTTTCCTGCGTGTGATATATATAAGAACCATATAAGAGTTATATTAGTTCAGTGATGGACGTTTGATTAATTGAACCTTATGTTAGGTTTATGCATTGATATTATAAGATTGTGTATATCGTACTTACGGGTGACGTTGCAGGGGTTAGATTTTCGGTTGTATTCTCAAACCTATAGTTATTTACATTCCTATTTCATTTAATTATGAGTTACTTACTTAGTAGTCTAAAGATAGATACTTTCACTATAGTTTATGCGTTGGGTTGGGACATGTTCGTAGTATTTCACTTAGGTGAGATGTGAGGTATTTATTTAATGTGAGTGTTCACACGATGTCATGTTTATTTTAAATGAGGCACATCATGACTAATGTATATATTAGAGATATTTATTTTAGCTCTAGGCGTTGGCCCAAATCATATAAAACTGTTTTCTAGACATTTATAAATAGGATCTGCATGACCAAGGAGATTTAGACTTCTAGCTTCATTGGACTCCAGTTTCTTTTCAGTTGATTCTTAGAAATAGTAATACTTATTATTTATTTATTTTTTGTATTTTATTTAGAGATTGTATGTCCCTTGAGTCCCAGTTATTTTATTTTAGTTAGTTTCTTAGGAGTTGAGACTATTTGAGTTTTCATGTTGGATAATTTTAGTTTTATTTATCATTTTAGTTTATTGCATGTTGTGGATGGATCTAAATTCAATTCAAGTCTTTTATTTATATGTTGATGATGAGAATGATATAAATTGATTAACACTACACTCCCTAGTTTTGGTGTATTGGAATGGCCAACCAGTACGTGAAAAATAGGGGGTTGTTACAACATCTTATATGAAGATATCAGTATTATTAGAGATATCCATTCACACTAATCAAATTTATTCAAAATATCCTTTGGATATTATTTCTTAATGAAAATATCTTGGACGCTAAACAATAGTCTACTAAATCACAAAAATCTTCCTCGGGTAGGGACTGATCTAGGAAAAATTATGTACTAGCAATAGTGGTTGGGTGTGCCCGAGCCTAACCTAAGCATCTGATAGACTGACAAAACCATTGTTAAATACTTGTGTAAGGCACAAACCAAAATATTGGACACTCTCCTAACCCTTTATTGGTTTGAGGTCAATATCCTAACTCCTAATACGTCTTCAAACAACTCGATTTCCATATTAAACCTCATTCTACGATGGACAAATGATATAATTAGATATAATATGAACATATAATATCCCATAAAGTTTAAGTATACATATTGACTCGACCTAGATGACACTCAAGAGTACCAGCCTCCATAGACAAAGGGAAATGACCCACTTAGTATCCCCTTCTGAACTATAATAAAGAGAAGGCCAAAGTAGGATAAAATCTATAGAACATTTACAAACATAACCATGTAGGAACTATTCGTTACCTCTCATCAACACACTGAAACCCTCATTCAGTAACTTTCCCTTTCCTCGATAGTTGAAAATATATCTCCCCGAGATATGTTAGGCATTATCGGCCCAATCACCATGAAACGCCTCATCGATTTCTCTGATGAGGATATACTCATGAAAGATCATAACCACCGAATCATACTTTATATAACTATTTACGTATAAGGACAATTAATACCATTGGTACTAGTCAATAATAAATCCACAATCAATGTATGACCTCTATGCACTGCCATCAAGTTAGGCTACTTAGTCACATATTTTGACCTTTTTACCATGACCATTAGGTTCTATGATAACACCCATTAAGAAAACTAGGGGAAACAACATTTACTATAATTATAGGGTCCATCAAATGTGATGTTGAATTCCAAATGCTCGATCTCCATCCTGATTTAAAGTCCTAGTTGGAAGAGGAAGGAACATCCCATTAGATGTCTACCTTCCTCCCTCCACATGAAGTTGATGTTTCCATTTCATAAATAGGTAAGTATCGTAAAAGTAAATGATGGGTCGGCCATATTACCCAACTATAGTACCACATCCATTCTATCCACCAACCATAATAGTGATGATCTCTCATTCAACGGGTTCTGAGTGGTCCCATTAGGTCAAACCACTGAATAATATGACTTTATACACAATTCCACTTCTCAGATCATCTAAAATAAGGGTTACATGTTAGAACATGTGATAATTGATTAACTTCACAACTTTCTAATATAGCACACTTATTTAATTTCAGCCCCTAATCATGCATCTAAAGTGCGTGTGTGTGTCAAACCATAAATAAAGCATGTGACACAAAAAATATGCTGAGACACAGATTTCAGGAAAAAAACCCTTTCGGGTAAAACCTTTATTTCACTATGAATATACAAGCCGCAACTTACAATTACATAGAGAAATCTGCAATGGATTAACGCGCAGCCAACCCACAAAGACACGCAGTCTTCAACTTAGCAAGAGAATACACGCAGCACCCTCCAAGGACTCGCAACCCAAACAACAAAGGTAGAACCGCAGCTCTCCTCAATGATACGCAGCCATAAAACTTTGTAGAGACTCCCTCGGCAATGACACGCAGCCCTCGGTTGCAAAGATCTCTCCACAAAGGTGAACAATAACAAAGTTTGTGTTCTAGGGTTCCAAAAGATTCACAAAAGTAATTAGGATTTTTGTGTGTGAATCAAAAAGATGTTTGGCACATCAAAAATTGAAGTCTTGTTGTGTTTTATCTCTTAAAAACGTTTTCTCAAAGACTTGAAGAAATACACCATCGGAATAGTTATATATATAGGAAATATAAGATGGTGGATAAAAAACTGACGGAACTGCTCGAGTTTATCCCAGGCGGACCGGTCCGGCTAGGAGGCGGATCGGTCCGACCTCGGATCGGTTCTTTTAAAATATGGCTCCATCGGTTCGCATTCGATCCGGGGTCTACTGGACCTCGAGCAAGGCGGATCGGTCCAGTAGGGAGGCGGACCGGTCCGGTTTTCCCAGAAAAATAAATGCCTCATTTTGCTTGAAAAAACTTACTTCTTATTTTTATAAAAAACATTTTATAAAAATTTCCCAATACTAAATATGAACTTTAAGGAACATAAAAACAAAATTTTACCAAGTTCATTCTTGCAGAGGCTATGATGTTGAAGACACTTTGATATTCGGATTCGTTGATGTAGATGTGATCTTGAGTTTCTTCAACGGTGTAACGACGTACGACATACAAATTGATAATGGACAAAAATGTCCTTACAACATGCCTGGACATGTATTTAGAAATGACTAATAGGGGATGAACGACGCTTCTATTCATTATAACACAAAGACATGGTAGGCCTACGACACTCCTCTAATGAGAAACACCAAGGTTATACACCCAAAGATTTTAGCTACAATCTAAACGAACACATTCGTTTGTAAGGAGGAGACTTCCACTGTGAGGGGATTCCTAAACACTAATGGGATGAAAAAAAAATTATATCTATGTATGTATATTTTCAATGAATAAGGGACACACTTAGACTATGGAAAGGTTCACTATTTCATCCACAATGATCTCAATAGGGAATGAGTCAGAAACACCAACAAACAAGCCTAAGGTTCGGAACCAGATTGGGAGTTTCCTTTGTTCTTATCGGAATATATCTCCATTTTTTATGTGTTAGGCATATGTATACTAATCCAAATAGAATTATATAACTCTTGGTATGAAGCTCAAACCACTTAAAATAACATAAGTGAAAAAGAATGACCGGACAACATCCCTGAGTTCAACTGTTATCTCCAAGTTTCACACATCGTAAATTATAAAACCCCGCTTCAGGGTGAGCTCCAAAACATACTTTTCCATCCTCTACGGGTTTTTTTCAGTGGATGATAGAAGACAACCTATTCTCTATGCAAGCCATATCCTTGGACATCACCTATACCAATCCTGTAATTGGCACTACTAATTAAGCCATAGTGCCTTCCAAAAAAAATAAAGTCAAGCTCGATAAACTCCTCTTTTCCTCGGTCGTAATGAGGTCAAGACACCTTCACTCCTTAACAACCATCGAAGGATATTTTTCCAGAATCTTGTCAGACTTATCACAAGAAACATAGGAGCTACACTAATTAACAACTGGACCATTGTAAAACTTGAGTCATTCTTATTCAAAAATGCGTCTCTATTATTCCCTCTCCTGATTTTTATCCCTATAAGGTAGAATTTTCCGCTATTATACATGTTTTATTACCTCCCTTTGATGGAATAATAAATTGTTAGTTCCAGAATTTGCCTTTGTGTATTATGTGTGTCAATTATAAACTAATAAACAAGTCAAATATTACACCTAATAACATAACTTTACAGACATAAAATACTTCAAACACTTAAAGAAACTTAATCAGAATCAAAATAATCTTATGAATTCGGGTAAAGATGATAGGACAACTATAAACATAGGTACCCTTGAACCCTAAAAAAACATTCAAATTGGGTCCCCCCTAAATTACGACGTGTAAGAACAGCTCACTGACCTCCTTTATATTTTTTTGACAAATTTTGCTTGTCTTAGATGGGATTACAGGGATCGGTCATGAGAGAGTAATGAATGATATCCTTACTCTTACCATGTCTATAATAATAAAATAAAGACTTTGCAAAGTTATACCCGAATGGTCACTAAAGGTGAAAAAATAAATGGAAAAATAACTCAATGATGGATTCAACAACATGGTAGAATATCATATTTGGCTCGCCAACATGATACCAGTTCCCAAGGCTAATAACAAAGTATGTATATCCTTAGACTATTGGGACCTCAACCACGCTTGCCCCAAATATGACTTACTTCTCCATAATGTAGACATGCTAGTGGATAATACCTCTAGCAACACATTCAAGTCATTCATAGATTTATTTATATACTATAACCAAATCAATATGTACCTCGACCATCAAGAGAACATTTCTTTTTTCATGGCATGGGAAATGTAATAATACACCACTATTCCTTTTGACTCAAGAACGTGGGGGATGCCTATCACATGGTAACTACGATGATACTGTATGACCTTATCCAAAAATAGGTAGAAGTCTACGTGTATGACATGATCATAAATTTAAAACATCATGAATGAAAAATCTCTTCCCTCCGATGGATATTTTAAATTGTACACCTTTTTAAAATGAAATCAAATCCCCAAGAGTGTGACTTTGGGGTTACTAAGGAATCTTCCTAAGTTTCATAGTCAACAATGAAAGGAGAAAATTATAATCGACTAAGACTAAGGATTTTCGGTAAATGACACCAATTAGGATCAAAAAGGAAATTATAGGATTTTAGGGTTCAGTATGTTTCATTATTCAGTTCTTTAGCAAACATATAATCAAATGTGAACTCATATATTATCTCTTAAAGAAATACTCCCCTAAGTAGTGGAATAATAATTATTATAATGCACTTTATTAAATTTAGGATTGCCTGAGTTATCCCCAGATAATGGTACGTCCTAAGAACACGCCATCTACTATGTCAGTTGGAAAGTCATAACCTACGAACTAAATTACTACACCTTAGAGAAGGCACCTGTCTTACTTCTATGGATCATGTTAAAACTCTGCATTACATGATGTCTTTTATCATCCTGCTCATGTACATAATGGACTTCCTAAAACAATTGATTAAGAAGTCATCCCTATTTATTTTAATGGAAAAAGGGGACCTCCTTCTAGTTGAGTTTGAGATTACCTATGCCACACATAAATCTATCAAAGGTATACCCAAAGGAGACATTCTAGTGGGTAAACTGTAATAACTCATAAATTTATCAAGTCTAATACCAAAAATAGCGGGAATAAAAAATTGGTAACATTCTTAGCATAACTAAATAAATAAAACTAAACAAGTATAAAAAATAGATAATGAACTATTAGGTGGAACAACAAAAACTCTGACACCATATAACTGATAATACAAAAATTATACCAATTATATCTCTTATATATATTCAACTCTAATTACAAGTACCACATGCACACAAACCAACCCAACACATAAATAAATAGAAATAAAAGGGTGAGCACGTAAGGTCAACACCTACATTGTATAGTGTCATTAATGGAAAGTAGGTCAAAATCGAATCTAGAATGAGGTTGAACTGATGTCTTATAACTTGAAAAATGTTAATGGGAGACGATAGGGAGTTAAAATAGTATAGGAATATAATTGACTTTGTACCACAATATGACTCGGATCTTTATTCAGACTTTTAGTTGTTTATATGTTGACCCAACTCAAACAACCCTACATATCACAAGTGTTTACTCTCGATCCCAACGTATTTCCCGTTATTTAGTCTTTTACATCATTATCAAATTTCAAGTAAAATTTCACATTTATTCTTATCACCTCCGTCATGGTAAAATATTACAATAAATATCTATATCAATTTCATCAATATCTACACCAGTATCATCATAACTCAGTGTGGTAAAAAACACATGACGTACAGTATACAAGGAATTTATGTAGCATAATACATTATTTACAACTACATAAGATAATGTTGGAATGGTCCAAATCATATACCGCAAGTAAAACTCTTTATTAACATAGTCTTTGTCTCATAAGTCTAATGCTTTCTCAGTTTTAATATCCTTTTAATTAAATGAATTATTAACCAACTACCATAAAGAATCCAACATAACTAACTATCGTATAACATGGATATAAGTACCTACACCCATACGATCATCGTCCCAAAGCTAACATATCATCCATTATGCATTTTACGTAGTATTGGGTTCATTAATAATTGTCTACATCGTTATACCACCTGGATTTATTCTCAATTAATTTATATAATGATATATATCCTTAAATATATATGACACAGAAGGTCATCTACTTTTAGTGTCTTGTTTGTTCTCTATCAGTAAGTTCGGAGGAGTCCCTTATCCAGACGGACATCACAAGAGGGGCGGTCCCTACGAAGTGCTCCATTGCACGGCCAATACCCCCGACGGTGACAATAGATTCAAGACATCCCACCAACCTCCTCAGAAGTGGTGTTGTCACGTAAGATCTAAAATAATAACATACATAATGTCTAGCACACTTGTGCCGACGCATACAACGATCCCGAGACGTATGCAACCCCAATCGATAGTCCGTTCACAAAATTAGGTATGATCACACAAATAATAAATTGATATGTTATCACATATTATGTATAGGTTATTATCCCTATAATTACCCTCAATGAGTCTCCCAAGTCTCCAAATAATATCCTTACTAAATTCAAATCTTAGTTTATTCTACCTCCAAATTCCGCCTCCAAACCATGAGTACATCTATCTCTCTTTACATACACACCAACTCATGACCTCTCTCTCTCTCCCTCTCTCTCTCTCTCTCTCTATATATATATATATATATATATATATATATATATATATATATATATATATATATATATATATATATATATATATATATACACACACACACACACACACACACTTATTTATTTATTTCTTCCTTTAACTACTAAGTAAATCACACATCTAATAATCTCTCAATAATATAGTTAATGCTTGCGTATATGATTCCTGGTTTAACTACAAACATATTTACCTCATTGTTGACTAGAATTTTCCCCACTAAGTCACTCTACCTGATGAGATGAGAATAAAAAATTAGGCTTGTTAATACAATCATCAAATTACTATTCAAACCTAAGGAACATCAATTTTCCACAAATTGGTTGAAATTTTAGCCGTACATGCTATTTAGAAAATAATCATAAAATATTCACCGAAACTTCAAAAATTACGAAACTAGTGCCTATGCATTCTTAAGTCCATTTATTAAGGACCTTTTTTTTCCACAAAAGAAATTTATAGATATACTCTTCCAAAAGTAACTTCAAAATCTCCTACTCTCTTTAGAATTTTTTAGCATTGCTTGTCGTTTTGAAAATAATCATCAAATATTCATCACAGCTCCAAAAATTACGAAACTATTGCCCACGCGTTCTCAACTTAATTTAAGTTGGACTCTCTTTTTTCCAAAGCAATATTCCTAGGTATAACTTATAAAAAACAACCTTTAAGTGACGAATTTCCTTCACAAAAATTAAACACAATCTAAACATCCATTAAAGACCCCTTAATTAAATATCTACAATTATTACAGCCATATTCATATTTTCAGGTCTCTAAATAGCCCAACCCTTTACATTTTTCATATATATCAGTCTAAATACTAATGTTAATCATTCTATAATAATTTTAAGTTCTTCCAATAGAAAATTTAGACATTAATCTCTAATTATCAACTCAAAAATATATCAATAACTCTACTCAGGATGCATTCGTAATTCAACTCCAAATTCGGTTTGTATCACAAAATTTATAAGGTATTCCAAACCTTCAATCATGAATTACTACGGCTATAATATCAATTTGACAATTTCTACTATAATTCATGGAAATTGTCCTAACTTCATAACAAATTCTGATTAAGATTATTATAACATTAAATTAAGAATCCAATAAATAATGCATCATGTAATACCCTGTAATTTTTAATGACTTTTAAAAATGAGTTATATTTTAAGTTAATGGATTAATTGGATTTTTATTATTAATTAATTCATTGGAGTTTTATCCGAATTGAGGATATTAAAATGTATGATTCTGAATATTACTTAAAGATATTTAGGTAATATGTGAATGTGATGATTATCGAAAATTGTTGTTCGATAATTTAGATTTTTAGTCAGACGCGGTATGGGACGTGTCGGGACTAATTTATTAAATTCAAAAAGGAAATTTA
Source organism: Sambucus nigra (assembly GCA_949130495.1). NCBI lineage: Eukaryota > Viridiplantae > Streptophyta > Magnoliopsida > Dipsacales > Adoxaceae > Sambucus > Sambucus nigra. The sequence continues at coordinate 152,009,158 of OX422216.1, read as the reverse complement.
TTTTCTATCGACCTTATAGTCATTTCGACTGCGTCGTTGCATCCGAAAGGTTCGAAATAGTCAGAAAAGTCTATTACAATGTTGGATTTTGGTCTCGGGTCATTTGGAAATGAATAGACAACCCCAAAGGGCATTTTGTTCATTTTTCTAGGGGGATGAATAGTGATTTCGGATTTTGTCCTATTATAAGTATTTGAAGATTAAGTGTACGTGGGTTATTCATCTCCTCTACACAAAATAGAGAAGTCATCTTCCTAGAGAGAGTGAAAGGTTGCTTGGGAAGGGAAAAGCTTACTTGGGAAGGAGAAGATCAAAGACCAAGGGTCACCACCACCAACCACCACCGGAGGTTGACCGGAGAAAGGAGAACCTACTGAGGTATACTACACCAAAGGACTAGACCTTCAATAGAGGCAAGTGTTTGATAATGGCAATCTAAGTTTGTATATTGTCCATGTTAGAATAGTTATTAAAAGAGATAATTTTTCTTCATGTTTGGAAGACATATTGGAGTTGTTAAACGGATTTCAGGAAACTGAAATGATACAGGAATTAAACTCATGTTGTAGGTTGGTAATAATCCACCAAATAATCATATATCTATTGAGGAAATTATGAAAACCATTGTTGTGTTCTTGAGGATATTAGGTTGATAATTTTCTGGAAAAAGAGGAGATAAACATGCTTTTTAATCCAATCTCTTAATGATTCTAGGGTGTTTAAAGTATTATAAATCATTTATATATGTTGATATATCATGTAGTAAGGATTATAAGTCATTTGGGATGTTAATATGAAGGTTTGAATGAACAAAAATGGTGAAACCAGAAATGCAGAAAAACCAGGTTGTTACCTGAGTGATCGATCGATCGACCTCATACCTTCGATCGATCGACATCCCCAGGATTGTTAAAGTTGTTTGTTTTTAATGTTGATTCTTATCCCAAACCTTTGGTACATCTTTGGTAATTATTAATTGGATATTATGGGACTTATATAAGATCAGTAAGCCTTAGGTAAGATTTGAATTAATTTGATTAGGGTTTAATTGATTAGAATAATGATAATTAAATTGGAAGAAATTTCGGTTGCTAGATTCAATTGTTGGATTCTAATTGGTATGCATGAGGATTTAAGATTTTACCAGTAGGGGTGATTGAATATAAAACCTGGGTATCCTTAAGTTTACAAGAGGGTTTATTCCTAAGTGAAAGAAGATGTATTCATAAGAGATTTGAAACTATCGGTATTAACCCTAATTAAAAGGAGAGTTTAATTTGTAGTAATTCGGGAGAGATGAAGATATGGACCAGTAGGGTATTAGTGACTTCTTACTGAATATATGTTGAGGAAAAACCTATTTGAACCTTGAGTAGTAAGTGAGGCTCGGGGATAACTAAATTTAAGAAGTAAAGTTATGATAATTTAATACGTGGGAATTAAAGTGATATAATGCTACGTATGGGAATAATCTAAGGGTGATGTGAGTACCTTGTTGATATTATATTATAGGTATGATAATGCCTATTTGATTGATTAATGATTATGTGTATGACATACCTAGCTTACATGCTATCGACGGGAGGTTTGCGCGTGAGGGCAGTCATATCCTGATGAATCCATGGGATCTTTGACTTGTCGCTCGAGAACATAGGTCTATGAAAGACTTATCGGGGAGTTGATATGTCCCCTGACTATGGGAACGTAGGTATGTGCATGGCCCGTGGGTATGAGAACTATGTTCGCCTCCAATTTGTATGTTATCATTTGTGGTTCGAGAAATTCTTACCGAACCTTTTGTCTCCTATTCGGTGACCAGCGATGATGAGACATGATAGAAAAGTAATGCATTGCACCACAGCTGTGACTCGGGGTGCTGTATTATATATGAATATATATATAATGAATTAAAGGAATGAATGGTTATATTGTGATTAAAATATCTATTGCGTGATAATTATAGATAACGGTAAATTGGGAAAAAATGAAAATAAGTTAATGGTTATTTATTGAAAAGTTTAATTCATATTAATGAGAAACGATTCACATAAATGAGAAATGTATAAGAATGATTATATAACGTAAGGTATGGGACATACAGGGTTATGATATAGGATGCAATCATATTATGGAAATTAGTAATAAGGAACCATTAACTATGAGGTTTATAGGAAACATTAAGTGTGCACTCTAGTTGAGAGGTGAGAATAGCAAATGAGAGTTGGATCTAACATGCACATAATAAATGTTTTATTGCACTTGTTAAATACTTGTTGTTTTTAAAATCATTTTCACAATCGGGCTCTAACCCTTTTCCTTGCATATTTTCTTTTCTATTGTATATTCTATATCAGGTGTTCAGTAACACGGACGCCAACCTTAGCGGATTATGACGAGCTATGGAGCTATGGAGTATTGATTAGACGCTTATCTTCTTTTGATTCACAGTATTCTTATAGATAGGGCATGTCGCCCAAAGGATTTCAATTATCACTTTCTATCAGAGTCATATACTATTGTGTTCATGTCATTTTAATACACTTGATATTGTTGGGATTACTGTATTGGTTTATTATGTGGGAATGTTTATTCCAATGGCATTTATATTCTTTTGTGTTATCTGTTCAGTTATTAGTGATGTAGAATAAAATGTGTTTTGTTATTCTTAAACTAAAAAGGGATTTTGTTGAATTAAAATTTGGAAAGTTTTTAACACCAACTTAATTGGGTATTGGGTGAGTTGTAAATGATTTCCACAGTGATGCTAAGAATGAGCCAACTGTATATTCTGTTTTAATTTGGTATGGGACTGGCCACCCGATATTTAATTAGGCGGGGTGTTACAGGTGGTATCAGAGCATCAGGTTCTAGTGTCCTTTAGGGTCTGTACGGCTTATTATGTTTTCAACTTAGCGTTCTTTGATGTAGAGCCCTATGAGTAGGATTATTGCTTTTCTATTTATGCCTACGTTCTTCAACTGTTTTGATATATCAAATACTGATAGTATTCTCTCATTTCAGATGCCTCCTCGACGTGTACCTCATCCCGCCCCAGCTCAGGGTACGATGACTGCGATCGAAGTTTCTGTAATTGTCGCTTAGGCAGTCAAGGCAACTCTAGTTGCTGTTCAGTAGGCTCCAACACCGGCACTAGTTATGCCACTCGTGGAAGGGCAAATGTTTCCTACTGCATGGGAACGAGCGAGGGATGCCTTTCAGAAAGCGCACCCACTTGAGTTTCACGGAGGATCAGATGTTGTGACTGCTAGCTAATGGAAGAAAGATATCCAACGACACTTGAGAATGCTCGAATCCACTAAGGTTCAACGTCAAATACTAGCCACATTTAAGCTAGTAGGGGAAACTTTGCAATGGTGGTAAGCCACGACCACTATGGAGGAGAGAGACACAATGAATATCCCAGACTTTTGGATACAATTTGATGGGAAGTACTTTCCTTCCGGCATCCAGACAGAGATGAGGCGGAAACTACTTGATTTGAAGCAGGGAGAGAAGACAGTGGCGGAATACGAGGAAGAATTTACGAGATTAACTAATTTGGTACCAGCAGAGGTACCCACTGAGGAGAAGAGAATTCTAATGTTCACTGATGGGTAGAACTATAAGATTTGCCAGCATTTATTGGGGAATCTTTCACTACGTACGTATGCAGATGTACTTAATGTTGCAATGCTTCACTGCCAGGATAACCGCTTTCATGTTCAGGGTATTAAGCGGGGGTTTGGATCAAACCTGCAAGGCAAGACTACTGGGGGCAGTTCTAGTGGGACTCAGCTAGGGCAGAGTCATCAGCGTCAGGGTGAGTAGGGTTCCCAGACAGGGGATTATGCTAAGCATTTGCGATCTAAATATTCTCTATTTGAGGATAGAGGTATCGAACAAGGACAGCAGGGCCATCAGGTCCAAAGACAGGCTCATCAGGGCTAAGGGAAAGGAGGTATTGGCCAGCAGGGTCGGGGTCAACAGGGGCAAAGGTGGAAAGTTTGGGGGAAAATGTTTCGTGTGTGGCAACCATAAGCGATAATATTGTCCTGATAAAGACAAATTCCCCCAGCAACAAAATGCTCGACAGGAGCCACAGGTACCGGTGTTTCCACCAGCTGCTCTTCCAGTTCCAGCTCCGGTGCTAGCACTACCTCCCATTATAGCAGTACCCGCACAACAGGGTCGGTACGGGCGTGTATATAACTCCCATTATGCAGCTGATCAACAACCACCACCCATAAATGAGCGTATGTTTTCTATCTAAGGAATTGTGCGTCATATATTGATGTTTGTAGCGATTAATATTGTGTGGGCTAAAGGGTTGCTAAACTTAGCCTATAGCATTATTATTTATGTAGACTCACCGAGGGTTGGGGACACCTATATCTTTCATGTTATCATGTGGGTTTGATTTTATCATGGAATTACTTACTTTAGGTATGTCCGAGCATGATGTGACTATCGGCGTGCATTAACTTGTGGTATATGAGAGCGTGTGTACTACTACTTTCCAGCATCTTTCCTTCTATAAAAGAGTAGATGAGTGGACTCAATATGAAATCGATAAAACCAAAAAAAAAAAAAAATTAAATCGATATACCTGATTTTTATATACTATTGACTAAGGACCTAAGGAGTTTCGATGACCAACTACTTTAGGTAGTAGTGTATCGGGGGGGGGTTCCTTGTTTGGATTTCGCCTGCGAGACACCCCAAGCATGAAACTAACAACCGTTGGGAGTCGAAATAAGTTAGGTCTTTAGGATATGAGTTTATAACCTTTGCCAAAATTTTTATAATGAAAGTGGTATGATAGGGTGTATGGGCGCCCTGGATGGTTGAATGCTAGTAGTTTTCAAAAATTGTGAAAGTATAAGGATCATTTTTCCGAACTTGGTTATGTCGATGGTATAGGGAAGATTGGGTAAAGATTAAATTCGATTCACTTGAAACTATATGGTGAGGTTGGATGTATAACATCAATAGGGATTTTTGATAAGATACTGTATGGGCGGTACGTCTTAGATTTCTTGCGATGTGAGATTTATACTCGGAGTTGAACTTACCGTTATGATTTATATCCCTGAAGTTCGGGACGAAATTCTGTTATAAGGGGGGAAGTATGTAATACCCGTAATTTTTAATGACTTTTAAAAATGAGTTATATTTTAAGTTAATGGATTAATTGGATTTTTATTATTAACTAATTCATTGGAATTTTATCCGAATTGAGGATATTAAAATGTATGATTCTGGATATTACTTAAAGATATTTAGGTAATATGTGAATGTGATGATTAACTATAATTGATGTTCGGTAATTTAGATTTTTAGTCAGATGCGGTATGGGACGTGTCGGGACTAATTTGTTAAATTAAAAAGGAAATTTATTTTCTATCGACCTTATAGTCATTTTGATTGTGTCGTTGAGTCCGAAAGGTTTGAAAGAGTCAGAAAAGTCTATTTGGATGTTGCATTTGGGTCTCGGGTCATTTGGAAATTAATAGACAACCCAAAAGGGCATTTTGGTCATTTTTCTGGGGGGGATGAATAGTGATTTCGGATTTTGTCCTATTGTAAGTATTTGAAGATTAAGTGTATGTGGGTTATTCATCTCCTCTACACAAAATAGAGAAGTCATCTTCCTATAGAGAGTGAAAGGTTGCTTGGGAAGGGAAAAGCTTACTTGGGAAGGAGAAGATCAAAGACCAAGGGTCACCACCACCAACCACCACCGGAGGTTGACCGGAGAAGGGAGAACCTCCTGAGATATACTACACCAAAGGACCAGACCTTCATTGGAGGAAAGTTTTTTATAATGGCAATCTATGTTTGTATATTTTCCATGTTAGAATAGTTATTAAAAGAGATAATTTGTCTTCATGTTTGGAAGACATGAAGGAGTTGTTAAATGGATTTCTGGAAACTGAAATGATATAAGAATTAAACTCATGTTGTAGGTTGATAATAATCCACGAAATAATCATATATCTATTGGGGAAATTCTGAAAACCATTGTTGTGTTCTTGAGGATATTAGGTTGATAATTTTCTAGAAAAGGAGGAGACAAACATGCTTTTTAATCCAATCTCTTAATGATTCTATGGTGTTTAAGGTATTATAAATCATTCATATATGTTGATATGTCATGTAGAACGGATTATAAGTCATTTGGGATGTTAATATGAAGGTTGTAATGAACAAAAATGGTGAAACCCGTAGTTGCAGAAATGCAGAAAAACCAGGCTGTACCTGAGTGATCGATCGATCGACCCCCTGCCTTCGATCGATCGACCTCCCCGGGATTGTTAAAGTTGTTTCTTTTTAATGTTGATTCTTAACCCAAACTTTTGGTAGATCTTTGGTGATTATTAATTGGATATTATGGGACTTATATAAGATAAGTAAAACCTAAGTAAGATTTGAATTGATTTGATTGGGGTTTAATTGATTAGAATAATGATAATTAAATTGGAAGAAATTTCGGTTGCTAGATTCAATTGTTGGATTCTAATTGGTATGCATGAGGATTTAAGATAGGACCAATAGGGGTGATTGGATATAACACCTGGGTATCCTTAAGTTTACAAGAGGGTTTAATCCTAAGTGAAAGAAGATGTATTCATAAGAGATTTGAAACTATCGGTATTAACCCTAATTAAAAGGAGAGTTTAATTCGTAGTAATTCGGGAGAGATGACGATATGGACCAGTAGGGTATTAGTGATGTCTTACTGAATATATGTTGAGGAAAAACCTATTTGAACCTTGAGTAGTGAGTGAGGCTCGGGGATAACTAAATTTAAGAAGTAAAGTTATGATAATTTAATACGTGGGAATTAAAGTTATATAATGCTACCTATGGGAATAATCTAAGGGAAATGTGAGTACCTTGTTGATATTATATTATAGGTATGATAATGCCTATTTGATTGATTAATGATTATGTGTATGAAATACGTATCTTACATGCTATCGACGAGAGGTTTGTGCATGAGGGCAGTCATATCCTGATGAATCCATGGGATCTTTGATTTGTCGCTCGAGAACATAGGTCTATGAAAGAGTTATCAGGGAGTTGATAAGTCTGCTGACTGTGGGAACGCAGGTATGTGTGTGGCCCACGGGTATGAGAACTATGTTCGCCTCCAATTTGTATGTTGTCGTTTGTGGTTCGTGAAATTCTTATCGAACCTTTTGTCTCCTATTCGGCGACCAGTGATGATGGGACATGATAGCAGAGTAATGCATTGCACCGCAGCTGTGACTCAGGTTGCTGTATTTTTTATGAATATATATATATATATATATATATATATATATATATATATATATATATATATATATATATATATAATGAATTAAAGGAATGAATGGTTATATTGTGATTAAAATATCTATTGCGTGATAATTATAGATAACGGTAAATTGAGAAAGAATGAAAATAAGTTAATGGTTATTTATTGAAAAGTTTAATTCATGTTAATGAGAAACGATTCACATAAATGAGAAATGTATAAGAATGATTATATAACGTATGGTATGGGACATACGGGTTTATGATATAGGATGAAATCATATTATGGAAATCAGTAATGAGGAACCATTAACTAGGAGGTTAATAGGAAACGTCAAGTGTGCACTCTAGTTGAGAGGTGAGAATAGCAAGTGAGAGTTGGATCTAACATGTACATAATAAATGCGTTTTTTCACTTTTTAAATACTTGATATTTTTAAAATCATTTTCACAATCGGGCTCTGACCCGTTTCCTTGCATATTTTCTTTTCTATTGTATCTTCTATATCAGGTGTCCAGCAATAGGGATGCCAACCTTAGCGGATTATGACGAGCTATGAAGCTATGGAATATTTCTTAGATGCTTATCTTATTTTGATTCACAGTATTCTTATAGATAGGGCATGTCGCCCAAAGGATTTTAGTTATCACTTTCTATTAGAGTCATGTACTATTGTGTTCGTGTCATTTTAATACATTTGATATTGTTGGGATTACTGTATTGGTTTATTATGTGGGATTGTTTATTCCAATGGTATTTATATTCTTTTATGTTATCTGTTCGGTTATTAGTGATGTAGAATAATTTTTTTTTTGTTATTCGTAAACTATAAAGGGATTTTGTTGAATTAAAATTTGGAAAGTTTTTAACACCAGCTTAATTGGGTATTGGGTGAGTTGTAAATGTTTTCGACAGTGATGCTAAGAATGAGCCAACTGTATATTTTATTTTAATTTGGTATAGAACTGTCCACCCGGTATTTAATTAGGCGGGATGTTACACATCATAATACAATTTTCATTATAGTTTTATACTAAACAAACTTGCCTCAATTCGAGTGGGTTGAATCCATATTCCAAGATCCCCATTTCTTCCTCTTCTCCTCTTCATCTTCTCTCCTTGACTTTTGGAATTTTCCTATCCTCTTAGTATTATCATCTTCCTTATATAGTTCCCATATAATATGAATTATATGGTTTAGCCTAAGACTTACACCCTTTCTATATTGTTCATCGTGAAATTAAGCCTCGGGACCATATGGATCCTAAACCCAATAAGCCTAAAACTAATCCCAAATAACCTCAAGTCTAGAGCAAGCCATATACGAACCTGTGGGGCTTAAAACCCAACATTTTAATATGTAAATGGATATTCTAACGATCCCGTAAGTTCTTTACAAATAATTAAATTAATTATTTACTTTGTTAAATAATTAGTACTCTGTTTCAACATACTTTTGATATAAAATTAATTCATATTACACACATAAATTAGTGACACCACGAATCACTGCAGATAAATTTAAGTAGTAAATTCAGAATAATACACCTAAATTAGTGAGATCACTAGTAACTGCTAATAAATAAATCAATATCAGTTTAAATAAAAAAATTATTCACCTAAGATTTAATTCTCTTAAAGTTCTAGGTTATTACATTCTTCACCCATAATAAAAGAATTCCATATTCGGGATTCGCTAACAGATAATGTCAAAATGCAAACTCACACTAAAAGCATAGGCTTACATGCAAATAATCCATACCTATACCCCACGAGATAAAAAGAAAAGGCTCGCATACGCCTACCATAGTACACACGCACCCCTACACCCTTTACCACATGTACACACGCACAAACACCATGTATACAACACAAACACACACACACATAGTGTATGAGTGTGTGTGTGGGTGCCTATTGTGTCGGTCAAGCCCATAAAAGTAGCCGACAAATCCCAAGTGAGTTAATAAAGTTTTTAGCCCAAATTATGAGCCTTGATTAAGTAGTTACATTTGATGATGTGATCGAGTCTACCCCCATAAATATCGAAGAGATATTGAAGGGATACAAGCTCAAAGTGTTAGTTACCAACACTTTCAATTAATTGAATATATATTGTACCTCTAACCCGGGGCATAGGGGCATATAGAACAAACCATCTCGAGAGCTACTGAATACTACAAGTAGACCTCTCCGTGGATGTGGGAAATTTATCGAACCACGCAATTTCTTGTGCTGTGATTGTGATTGTCTACTATTCTTATTTTCTTGGTGATTGTTTTCACTCATTATTATTTGTGTTATGATTTTTGTCACCACAATTGGCGCCATCTGTGGGAAACGATTGTTATTACTACAAAACATTCATCAACAAGAACCAGTGATGTCCCATCACAGCAGTAGCGTTCCTCAAGAAGGTGCCTAACCATCCAAGGTTAAGGTCTTAGATTCATCATTCAAACCCAATACTTTTCTAGGAGAGGCAAGTCTCCAAAGAAATTCGGGGGCCTCCCAGGTCCACACAGATCTCTAGATTGGTAGACTCCTATGAAGATAAACTCTAAGAGAAGGAGGAGGCTACTCGCCAACAGTAAGATGAAAATGCTTGCCTCAAGAGGCAACTAGAAAGAATGGAGATATAACTCCATCAAACCACAAGGCCATGCCATAATCGGACTCCTAGCCCTCAAGAGAGTAAGTCTCTCAGCCGAGGAAGGAGCCCGAGGTGTTAGTCAGAAAGAACTGAGAAGAACTACTTAAATGATGACCATTCTGAATGACTGCAACCAGCTTGTCGTTATAGGAGGCCTGGTCAGCAGAACGATGACATACAAAGTCTGGTCTAGAGGGAGATGGAAAAGAACCCAGCTCATCGTAATGCCAAATCAACGAGAGAGTTGGCTAGGAGAGCTCTCAAAACCCAAATGAAGTCTCCTTTTTAAATGAAAATAGAAGAATAAGAGTCCCTTAAGAAGTTTGTGATTCCCAAGTTGAATATATACGATGGGAAGACTGATCCCATCGACTATGTCACGTAATACCGACAAACTATGACTCTATGGAGTCATAATGATGCGCTCATGTGTCGAAACTTGCCTTAGAGTTCGCACAATGTGGCCCAGAAGTGGTTTGAGAAGATACTTCAAAGGTCCATCCAAAATTTCAAATCTTTGGCAAAGCAATTTATAGCTCGCTTTATAACAAATATATGCCACTAAAAATGGATGGATGCACTGCTTACTATAAAGAAGAAGCCGCAATAGAACCTTTGAGAGTACGCGAAGAGGTATTGGGAAGTATTTAATGAAATTAAGGATTGCTCGTAGGAGGTCACTGTAGCATCCTTCAAAATTGATTTGCCGAGCTCCTGCTTCCTGCACCAGTCCTTAATTAAGAAGGAGGATACATCCATCAACGAGTTGATGGCTCTTATTGAGAAGTATGTCAAAGTCGAGGATGTGACCCATATTAATACAGGAGATAATGGTCGCCCAAAGGCTGGTAAAGGAGTGGAGACGAACGAACCTCAGAAGAAAAGGAACAAGAACGAGGGAAAATGGTTCAAACAATAAAAACAAAAACGATGCCTTAAAGGCATTCTGGCTGTGAATACAATCTTCAAGGAGACAATATATAATATTCTTACTAAGATCAGAGATGAGACATGTATTAAGTGGCCAAAGAAGATGGGTGGAGATCCCTCAAAGTAGAATAACGCACTAAGGTGCGCCTTTCGCAAGGAGAGAGGCCACAAAATTGAGCATTGTAAAGCCCTAAAATATCATCTCGAGGAGTTGGCCCAAGCCGATCATCTTAATGAGTTCATGGAAAAGAAGGAAGAGAAAGTAAAAGCGAATGGCAAGAAAAGACTTGATAACGTCCTCGAGGAAGATATCAACCACGAGTTCGCGGTGATACATAGGGCGTCAGACTTCAAGAAAATATAAGGAAATGCAGTCGGATGGAATTCAAGAAACTTACTGCAGTCATGCATTCCTTTCAGATTGACCTAGCCAAAACTCAGGCCGGGAAGCGTCGACGATCGGAGGACGTCAATTATAATAAGAGAATTGTGTTCACGGATGAAGACCTTATTAGGGTGAGAACCCCTCATCATGATGCGCTGGTCATCACACTCAGGATAGCCAACTGGGATGTCGACAGGTTACTCATCGACCAAAGTAGCTCGTCCGAAGTGATGTACCTAGAGTAGTTCAAAAAATTGAAACTGAGTGTAGTCGACCTTAAGGAAGCCAGATTTGCTTTTATCGGATTTGCTAGAAAGATTAAAGTTCCTCTCTGGAAGATTGTCTTACTAGTCAAGGTAGGAAACATTTAAAAATGATCGAGTTTCTGGAAGTTGATAGTGAATCTCTGTACAACGCCATCCTCGACAGGCGATGGCTCCATGTAATGAAGGTCGTACTCTCAACGTACCATCAAAATATAAAGTGTATAACAGATTAGGGAGGGGTCAAAATACATGGTGACCAAGTTATGGCTAGCAAATGTTTTATCGTGGTCATTCGACCCAAGAAGAAAAGGAATACTGATGAATCAAAAATCAAGGAAGAAGACCAAGAGGGTTTCATACCCTCCAAATAACAAATAACGTATGGTCGACCAGGAGTGAAGGCGACCAAGCTCCATCCCTCTGAGAGGGTCGTTAAAGACCTGGAATAAGTCGCTATTGGAAGTAGCTTGACTGAGATTTTTTTTTTGATTGGTACATCTTTGATCGATTGAGAAAAGAAAGAATTAGTCACCCTTCTCTGAAGTAATTTGGATGTTTTTGCATGGGAACCCTACGAGTTGCCTAGGATTGATCCCACCATTGCTTGTCATCAATTTCATGTTGACCCAGCCTTCAAGATAGTCAAATAGAAGGATCATTGAACAGCCTCAGCGATTGAGAAAGAGGTGGAAAAGCTAGTGGATGCAGGTTCCATACGAGAGGTTCAGTTCCCAAAATGGTTATCCAATCGAATAGTAGTTCCTAAGAGCAATGGAAAATGGAGAGTTTGTATTGACTTCACTAGACTCAATAGGGTCTATCCGAAATACATTTTTAATCTTTTGAAGATTGATCAACTGGTCGATGCTACAGCAGATCATAAGAGAATGAGCTTCTTAGAGCGTACTCGGGATACCACCAAATCCCCCTTCATGTGTCGAATCAAGATAAGACCTCCTTCATAACCACTATTGGTATGTATTACTATAAAGTTATGTCGTTCGGCCTTGAGAATGCAGGAGCGACTTATCAATGGCTAGTTATAAATATGTTTAAAGATAAAATGGGTGATACTATAGAAGTTTACATTGATGATATGCTCATCAAGAGCAAGCTTAAGGACGATCACCTCTCTGACCTGGAGAGGACTTTTAATATCCTAAGGAAATACGAATGAAAATTAACGCAAGTAAGTGTTCTTTTGGTGTCCAGTTAGGAAAATTCTTTGAATACTTGGTCAGTAACATAGGAATAGAGGAAAATTCTGACCAGATTTACACCATCAACAAAGTTCAGCCCCCTCAAATAGTAAGAGATCTATAGAAGCTCACAAAAATGCTCATCGCACTCAACCGGTTCATTTTAAAATCTTCAGAACGATGTCCACCCTTCTTTTGGTTGTTAAAAAGAAACAAGGGCATAACATGGAACTAGAATTGCTCCAGAGACTTAGAAGAACTCAAGGCCTAACTCGGTGGGCCCCCTTTGCTCGTGATTCCTAGAGAGGGCGATCATTTATACCTCTACCTCGCTATGTCACACCATGTTGCGAGCTCCGCCTTTGTATGTGAAAGAGAGGGAGGCTAGCATCCAGTCTACTATAAAAGTAAGACTCTTTTGGAAGATGAGCAGCAGTACTTACCATTTGAGAAGTTCGACTATGCATTGGTGATAGCCTTGAGGAAACTGAAGCATTATTTTGAGGCTCACTCTATCTTCGTGGTTACTTCGTACCCTTTAAAGGTTGTTCTGAGGAAATAAAACCTCTTTGGATGACTCTCGAACCATTTGGTCAAGCTCAGAAGGTTTGACATTCACTTTGAGCCAAGAATAATCGTCCATGGGAAGATCCTAGATGATTTCATCACTCAGTTCACAGGAGGATACCCTGCTAATCAGTCGAAAACCAGTCGACCAATTGAGAGCTTATAAAAACCAAGCATTTGGACCTTATACATTGATAGAGCCTCCAACTCAAGGGGAACAAAGTAGGTATCGTACTAGTAACTCCCAAAAACAAAGTGCTCGAGCAGGTCATAAGACTAGGATTTGAAGCCTCCAACAATGAGGCAGAGTACAACGTGCTGATCATCAGATTATGCAAAGCACAATTGCTAGGGGAAAGGAACCTACATGTCTTATACTACTCTCAACTATTGTCCACCCAGATAAATGGTGATATTAATGAAAATGATGAAAGTATGGTAGTTTATCTTATTGTTATAAAGGGACTAATAGTCAACTTTGATCAAGTAGATGTCCATCGGTTCCCTAGAGGACCGAACAACCAAGCAGATGGCCTAGCAGCTCTGAGTTCAGCAATAGACTCTTACTTGAGAAGAACAAACAAAATAGAATTACTTACACTACCTAACATTGATCAAACTACTCAGCCGATAAATCTTGAGCAGATTCTCCACATCGAAAAGGCTCTGAGTTGGATGGATCCCATCACAGGCTACTTACGAAGTGATAAGTTGCCAAGTGATAAGAGGTCGTCTCATCAGATAAGAGTCAAAGCTACTCTCTTTCACTTATCTCCTGATTGGAAGTTGTATAAGAAATCCTTTACAGTACTTTATCTCCAGTGCATTCATCCACGAGACGTCAAGAAAGTTCTGCACAAAATTCATGAGGGAATTTTTTGAAGTCACGCATGAAGAAGGCCACTAAACTTTTGAGCAATAAAGGAAGGGTATTGGTAGTTATACATGTAGAAGGACACTGGAGTCTACGTTCATAAGTGTAAAAAATGCCAAAAATACTCACCTATGGTCCACCAGCCCGCCAGCGACCTAAAGTCATTAACCAACCCATGGCCCTTCACTAGTGTGGTTTCGATATCGTAGATCCACTGCGTACTACGGAATGTAATCAAAAGTAATTTTTGGTCACCAAAGACTACTTCACAAAGTGCATGGAGGCAGAACCTCTGGAGAATATCAGGGACGCAAATATGATGAGGTTTATACGAAGAAACATCATTACAGACAACGGGACCAAATTCAAAAGTGGACCCTTCCAATGTTTTTACAAATATCATAGAATTAGGCATTTGTTCAACTCCGTAGAATATCCCAAGAGCAATGATCAAGATGAGGCTTCTAATAAGACAGTGATCGATGGACTAAAGAAATGCCTAGAAGTGGCCAAAGGATCTTGGGCTAACAAATTGCCCCATATTCTCTAAGCCTATTGCACCATCCCAAGGTGACCAACTGGGGAAACACCCTTTGCACTCACATATGGAATGAAAGAAGTTATCCCACTAGAAGCTGGTTTCCCTACCATGAGGTATGCGTTGGTCGACTATGGCCACAATGATGAATCATTGCTCAATAAACTTGACTTAGCTGATGAACGTTGAGAATTGGCTCTAGTTAAAATGGCATCCTACCAGCAACAACTAGCCAAAAAGTACAACCAAAAATTTGTTTCAATGAAATTTAAAGTTGGGGATTATGTCTTGAGGAAAATCCTTGGCAGTGCTGTGAAACCATCAGATGGAAAACTGGGACCAAACTGGGAAGGAGCTTTCAAGGTAGTGATAAATGACTTGCAAGAAGCCTATCACTTGGAAATTCTTCAGGGCAGGGAGATACCAAATGATTTGAATGAGGCCAACCTGAATATATTCTACTTCTAAGATTTCTGTATCTATGCACCATTAGAATAGGCAAATAATTGTTGCTCTTTGCTTATGACTTCTGTTAATAAAACTAGACCGGCCTTGGCATTTTACATGTATTGGTTTTCTTGAATGCATTTTGGTATATGCACCCTTTCCAAATTACAGGCTCTACTCTTTTTATGAGTATAATAAAATTCTTGGATTATAGTAAGTTAGATAACATACTTCCGTCAAAGGATCATTTGAACCAGCCTCTTATGATTGCAATATAGTGGTTAGGACTATATTAGCTCAACTTGTTCAAAGCATAATTAGTAGGGTCAATAGGTGATAACCTTCCTCAAGCCTCTGTTCTAAAACACAATTGGCCTCATAAGATGCTTTGGCAACAAATAAAGACCTACAGGGGATATTTAGGTAATGCGACTTAGGCTCCAAAATCCTACTCGATTGGATCTCCTATTAATCATGTGTATTCTCGCCACCGCCCTACTTAGGCCTAAGGTAGTGTGACGACTTGACCTAAAAGGTCAAGTGGCAGAATGGTATTGTTAAGGCATACTGGACTGGGGGAATGCTCCGTTGAAATTAAACTCTAAATGACATTTACTCGGTAGAAAAGTGCCCAAAATAACTAGAGTTTATTAGTAAGTCGAAAGCAAGCAACACATGAATATTTTATTTGTTACTAATAATTACATAGTTATATGTACAACAGTATTGAAATAAATAAACCT
Source organism: Sambucus nigra (assembly GCA_949130495.1). NCBI lineage: Eukaryota > Viridiplantae > Streptophyta > Magnoliopsida > Dipsacales > Adoxaceae > Sambucus > Sambucus nigra. The sequence goes on along the minus strand of OX422216.1, from coordinate 151,993,253 downwards.
TGAGAGGATCTAGGGCGTTGAGAAAGGTAGTCCGCTACTCGAGCTCTCCAACCATCATCGGGGTAAGGGGCAAAGTTCTCCACGATCTCATCCGAGCTTGGTTCCAGCAGTTGCCTTGGAATAGAATCTATAAGGATCCAAGATTAGGGGAGTGATCGCATGCCTGTACCGCAAGGGATAGTTTTTAGGAACCATAAACTCCATAAGGGAACTTATTCACCCTCTAATAAAAGATATCTCCTCCATATCTTTCAGCCTTATAGGGGCATCTATCCAGCCTTGATCGTATCCATTAGCCCACACCTGCCGAGGAACCTTTCAAAATAAGTGACTTAGACTTGTGATGTCTATTTGCAGCTTGGCAATAATTTCATACGCTCGTTGAATGCCCCCCTTTGACTCGGTAATCTCCCTATGGGAACTTATGTTATCTCTCCTAGCTCACTAGGTAGATAACAAAGAGGAACCTTGGATAACTCGGGGAGCACTTCTTGGCACATTTTCCTTATGGAATGAAATCTACCTCCTTAAGGTATCATTTTCCTGCTGCACCTCCCCACCCTGATTGATCTTGGATGCATCTAAGAGCTTACTCTTCATAGAATCCATATCTTCTTGAACGGAGGCACCAATATCCTCTATCTCTGCAAGCCAATCTTTCAGCCTGGAAACTACTTCGGACTGATCATTGTAGCCCTTGTTCCTTGTCCTAAGGTATTTGAAAATCTTGATAAAAGATCGATGAACTTGGTCACTTACATTCAAACCAAGGACTTGGACTACACGAGAGGTGGTAGTAAAGTAATCATTAAGATCGACAAACTATAAGACATCGAACACATAAAACCCATATATTAGTGAATACAAGAATATAATTTCTTTATTTCATTAAAAAAGGAATTGGCCAGATACATGTACATCGAATGATAGGAGGAAAAGAACAAAAAATAAACAAGTGAAAGAAAAAGCCTAATAGTCTATTAGTCAACCTCAACAATTTCGATGGAGGTCGGCTCCTTACCCATGTCAATAAAAGCCTCGCTCGCCTCAGCCTCAGCCTCAAGAACACCTCATCGACTGGGGTAAGATTCACTCTGTGGTCACCATCAGGGACATCAGCAACAGGAGCAAGAGGCTCCGCAGTAGTCCGATTAGTAGGGACTTCTTCATCGAAGATGGTCTTGGGATAAAGAATGTGCTCGTCGAATAGAGAAGAGTCAATAGTAACTCTAGTATAAACTAAGGCTCGATCCCAGCCTTTTTTAAAGTTTTCTTGACTGATGTAGTTGATCTATTTATCGACCTCTTCATACGCTACCTCCCAGCCCTCATTGTACCCACTCTCTTTGACGGTACCCACCTCCATTTCCAGGCCCTTCACTGTCTAAATAAGGCCTTTATTTTCATTCACAAGCACCTTGTTCTCCTCTGTGATAGCTGGTTTTCTTGTCACAACTAACTTGCCAGATTCACGGAGTTCCTTTAGCTCTTTGGTCGCTTCAGCCCTCTCTTTAGTAAAAGATGAATTAGCCTCTGAGAGAGCCTTCTCGAAGGACTTCTGGGCCTCTTGCACATACCTCAGGCTCTCCCAAGGTTTAGAGTTCCTCCTCGCCAGGTCAATTTGATTGTACCTAAAGACGGTGTAGTCGGAGATAAACTATATAAAGAGACAAAGTTAGTAAACAGAGCTCGAAGAAATTACAAGTCAAAGAAATAAAGAAAAGGGAAAGTGGCCTTAACAAAGAAATCCCTTGATCTTCTTTCAGGGCCAACTAGTTAGGGCCCATATTCGAAGAGCGCTCATAGTCCACCATGAGCACAGCTCTCTCGAGCATCATAGGAATGAGATGAGGGGTTAAAGCCATAGAAGGCCCCACAGCTAGGACATCCACAAGCACAAGAGAAGCATGTTCTTTCTTCTTACTCTCATCTCCTCTCCTCCTCTCCTCTTCTTTACTTTTCTCATATTTTTTCTTTTTCTTCTCCTCTTTTACGCTTCTCTCTTCCTCTTTTACTCTCTCTCTCTCCTCTTTTTTTTCCTCTTCCTCTCCACCTCTTAATCATGAGTTGTTATCTAGGAACCACTATCAGTATCCCTAGACATTGGTTTCTAGATCTTTAGCGTATACGATAACATGACATCATCATTATCATCATCACGGATCAAGTTTTTTCTTCTATAGGGATCCATCTCTTCCTCGATATAACTTTCCGACATGGAATCTCCTGAACTAGAACCTACCTCGCTGGACCTCTCTCCACCAGATTATTCCTCGTTGGATTCCCCCTCATTGGATACTGCCTCACCACTACCACCTCAGCCACCTTTAGTAACACCGATCTCTTAGCTGCTCTCATCCTCCTCATCTAGCTCGAATGGTTCGAGAGAACCTTCTTCCTCATCTTATTCTTCTCGGATATCAAGGTGGGGAATGGAGGCAACTGGACCGGCGATGAAGCTGGTGGGAGTGTTCTTGTATTCCAATAAAAAGGCATCTAACCTAGGATGATCACCCTCTATAATGAAGTCCCTTTATGAGGAAGAAGGTGCTCTCGAAACATTCGAGCTAGATGAGGAGGAGGCAACTGGAGCGACGATGAAGCTGGTGGGAGTGTTCTTGTATTCCAATAAAAAGGCATCTAACCTAGGATGATCACCCTCTACAATGCAGTCCCTTATTTTACAAGATCTGATCAACTCAGAATCACAACTCTCGTAAGGGGCGAGTTCTTAATTTTTAGACTTTGCTGAAAAAGGGAAAGAGAAGAAAATATTAGAGGAAGAACACATTAGAGTAAATAAGCAATATGAAATAAGGTTGGACAACATCTTATGTACTCCTCCCCATATTTAAGGATTTTTGGTCCCCTATAACTTGCTCCCCCTACTTAGGGAGGAAATTTCTAGTTCCTAGCAATGAACCCCTCGGACCAGCAGTCATTATGGGACTCAAAGGCTCACTACTAATACTCCGTCTGTACTCCTCGCTTTCAAATAAAGAAGACCAGAGCTCGTGCGAGAAAAGGTATAACAGAAGAAAATTTCAACCAACCCTAAATTAGTGCCATAAAGTTAATTTATTATATGAACGCTATTTCCAATTTTCCAAACATTAGGAGAACACTGGGAAGAAACTGTATTGAAGTATTGAAAGAAATGCAAGAACGGGGAATTTTTTATTTGGGGGGGGGGGGGGGGGAAGTTAACCCCCCTTGAGATAGTAGAAGAACGTGAATCTAGTGGCCATCCTCAATGTTAGGGACATTGCGAGGAACATGGGCACACTCAATATCCACCCAGTCGGGGATATTATAGCATTTCTTGAATTAAACTAGAGACTTTGTTGTCTATTTTTTCCATGATAAAACCCTAGCTATGATAGAAAGAAAAGAAAGGACGAAAGGAAATATAGAAAGAGAAGGGACTGAGAACTTACTAGGAAAGAATGAAGCTTCAGATGACGAAAAGCCACAAATTTGGAAGATGAAGAGAAAGAGACAGCTTGGGAGCAAGAGATAGCTTGGAAGTGGAGGAAGCAAAGAGTTGAAGTGGCAATAGAATCGTCAAATACTTTAGTTTAAACTCATCAATGACAACGCACATTGATCGAAGAAGATTTTCCTCTTATAATACCTGCCAAATGACAATTCACACTCCTATTAGTCTTGTGAACTACGACAGTGCTATCAAAGGGGGACTAGAAGATGCTTTTTAAAATTTGTGAGCCCAAAGGACCTAAAAAATTTAGGGCCAATTGTGGGTTCTTACTTTGTCGGTCAATCCCATTAAAGTTATAGGCCATGCCCAAGTGAGTTAATCAGGTTTTCGGCCCAAATTATGAGCCTTGGTTAAGCAGTTACATTTGATGATATGATCGAGTCTACCCCAAAAATCTCGGAGTGATATTCAAGGAATACAAGCTCAACGTGTTAGTTACCAACACTTTCAATGAATTGAATATATATTGTACCCCTGGCGTGGGGCATAAGGGAATATAGAGTAAACCATCTCGAGGGTTACTTAATACTACAAGTAGGCCTCTCCGTGGACGAAGGCAATTTACCGAATCACGTAAATTCTTGTGTTGTGATTGTGATTATTTGTTGTTCTTATTTTCTTGGTGATTATTTTCTTTCATTATTATTTGTGTTGTGCTTTTTGTCACCACAATATATAGGTATATATTTCAAACTCAACCACATAGATAAGTCATGACTATAAAGTAAAGGTATATTGTAATATCTTACTAACTGCGACTAAACTCTTCTTGAAATTGTCCCACTTACTCAACTATTTGTGCAAACACCCTTAAGTGCTCTCGATGTTGCATGCCTTATCCCCGCTATCCTTAAATCTTAAAATAACTCGCAGATCGATGCGTTATATCTGCACACACATAATTTTTGGCGTATTAACCAATCTCCAAGATCCCTAACATCTCTCAACTCCCAACACTTACTAAACTTCATGTGTGGGACGTATCCAAACAAAATCCAAATAAGTAACTCTCCCGATACACTGTTGCCTAGCTCAATCAGTTATCGAGATCCGTTATCCCAAGACCAAACACAAAAAAATTCATTAACCACACAATTTTAAACATGTGATTATTCTAATAAGAGGATCATCCCTTCTAAGAGTGATATTCAACCCCCTAAGTTAATCGATACAATAATGCTAAGAAAAATCATGATATTCTCAAACATGTGTTAGGAGACACTCTATCCAAATTTAAAGACAATACAATGGCTAACCACACCTAAACCTATGAACATCTAATAATTCCAATAAGGGTCTACAATCACTTCTCACCCTGGTAACATTACAAATCCAACGCCATATGTGACCTTACACAATTTCATGTAACAATCGTCACTAGCTATAAAATTATCAAAATAATTAAAACATTTACAACAAAAATTCTCCTCATTGTGTATATCCTTAAATACTATGATAAATCCGTCATCGACTAAACATCCAACTTAATCATCCTACTAAGTAACCACAACTTAGCATGTAACCCATATAAGTACCATAAACTCAAAAATTAACTTCAATAGGCTTACACATGTCGTAAGTCAAATCCGTATCATCATCACCTTTACCGTGAGCATCTAGAGTAGGGCATTGTCATTATCCAAGAAGAATGAACATAATGCATAACGCATTTACGGAACTCATCAACCATCTAACCCTTAATGGAAACATTCTCTTTCTTTGACCCTCTTGGAACTTAAATGTTCTTAAACCTTATTCATAAGTAATACATTAATAAAATACATGCCTATAATGTGAAAGCAACTTCGTCCTATAAAAATCTCTGATTGAGTCATCTTAACTCAAACTAAAAGGAAAATCAATAATATCCTCTCTAATTTTACTCACTCAAGTGTTCTATAATTTATTTCTAATTAGTCTCTAACACATATTCCATAACTTAACAGTGACCCTATTGCTAGGTCCAAAAAGTCTCACATTATCATCACCCAAATCGCAAATATAAATGAACCTTGCTCAAATCTGAGCGTACCACCAACTCCAATATCAAATGGTAAATTTTCATCACTACCCTAATTATTGTAAACATAACTCGAAACTCCAATAGTTTCCTCAACAACTCAAACTCCTTAATGTCTCCAAAACTAGACTCGACATTAAATACATTCACTGATATTGTGTCCAAAAAAATATCTAAGTTGCAGAATTTACCCCCAAACATGATAATTTACTATAACTATCCCCAAAGTGGTGGTGGATCCCTTTGTCCAACCACTCATGCCACACTTGACAATGAACTCGCAACAATCCTCATTCTCATGCTTTTCTAATGTTCAATATTCTGGTGTATTGCCAGTGATCAAATGACAACGAACGATGTTGACACACATGTCCTTATGACATCGGAGTACAAAGCCCTATAATAGGCTCTACACACATCAAAGAATGCTTAGCAGAAAACAAAACAAATAAATTACATATCCTAAGGACACTAGAACCTGGATAATATGATACCAACTGTGATACCCCGTAAAATTTAATAGTAGATTGATAATGTTTAAAACAAAATGTCATCGGAATAAAAAACAGTTGGTAACATTCATAGCATAACAAAATAAATAAACTGAACAAGTACAACAAATAGATAATGAACTACTAAGAAGAACAACGCGAACTTTGATACTATATAACTGATGATACAAAAGTGATCTTATATAAATTCGACCCTAAATTCAAGTACCACGTGTACACAAGCCAACCTAAAAAAATAGAAATAGGAGAGTGAGAACTTTTTTAGTTTTAATATTCTTTTAATTCAACGAATTATTATCCAACAACCATAAAGAATCATTCATAACTAGTTATCGTATAACATGGATACAAATACTACATGCATGCGATCACCTTCCCAAAGATAACCCTCACAATACTACCCACAAGAAATAACTTGTCATCCAGTATGCATTTTACGTAGTATTGTGTTCATAAATAATGGTGTACGTCGTTATACCACATGAATTTATTCTCAATTAATTTAAATAACTATGTATGTCCTTAAATATATACGACACACAAGGGCATCTTCTATTAGTGTCCCGTTCATGCTTTATCGGTAAGTCCGAAGGAGTCCCTCATCCGAACGTATATCACGAAACACACACAATTGGGGCGGTCCCTAAGAAGTACACCCTTGCACTGTCCATACCCCTAATGGTGATAGTGGATTATATCGATCCCACTTACCAACTCGTAAGGGGTGTTGTCACGTTGGACCTAAAATAATGACCTACATGATGCCTAGCCCACCTGTGCCAACACGTTCTACAGTCCCAAGACGTACACACCCCAATCGATAGGCCACCCACGAACATAGATATGTTCACACAAATAACAAATATATTTTTTAACACATGATATGCATAGATAATTATCCATATAATTACATCCAATGAGTCCCAGATTCACTTAAGAATTTTTCATCACTGGGAGACGTTTAGAAAATAACCATCAAATATTCATCACAACTACAAAAATTATGAAACTAGTGCCAATGCTTAATTTTGTTAGGTCTATTTTTTTTTATCAAAAAAGTTAGATTAGCAGGTATGCCATATCAAAAATAGCCTCAAAGTGACTGCTTTCCTCCAAAAAATTCTACACTATCAAAACCTCCGTTAACGACCCCTTAACTAACTATCCACCATTGTTTCACCCATATTCATATTTTCATGTACCTAAACAGCTCAACACTTTACATGTTTGATACAATAATTTTGTGTTCTTATAATATAAAATTTAGACAATAATATTTTATTCAAGATCTCTACTCAGGATTCTTTCATAATTCAATCCCAAATTCGATTTATAACAAAAACTTTATAAGGCATTCCTACAACTATGAATTACTATGGCTATAAAATCAATTTAACATTTTCTACTGTAATTCATTAAATCATCCCAATTTCATAATGAAGTCTAATTAAGATTATTTTAACACTAAATTATGAAACCAATGCATAATGACATTACAATACATCTTTAGTTATATTCTTATACTAAATGAACTTGCCTCAATTCGATTGAGTTGAATCCATATGACAAGATCACCATTTCTTCCTCTTCATCTTCTCTCACTGATTTTGTAATTCCCCTCTTCTCTTAGAATTCTCATGTTTTCTTTAGAGTTCCCTTATAATATAAATTATATGGTTTAGCCTAAGCATTACTCCCCTTTATAATGTTAGCCACAAATAAGACTTGGAACCATAGGTACCCTAACCCAATAAGCTTAAAACTAATCCCAAATAGCCTAAAGTCTAGTCCAAGCCATAAATCAGCCTATGGGGCTTAAAACCCAACATTTTAATATATGAACGAACATTTTAGCCATCTTGAAAGTCCTCTACAAACAATTAAATTAAATATTTACTTTTGTTAAATGATTATTACAAGGCCTTAACATACTTTTGATATAAAATAAACTCCAATTGTACAAATAAATTAGTGATATCATGAGTCATTGTATATAAATTTAAATCATAAATTCCAAATAATATACCTAAATTTTTGAGATCCCATGTCACTGCAGATAAATAAATAAATATTAATTTAAATAATAATTTAATTCATCTAAGATTTATTTCACATAAAATTATGTTGTATTATGGAACCACCGGTGAAGAAAATAAGGGGTCATGATTGTATTCCCGATGAATACCTTGTTAAAATAAGTAACCAACAGATGTCAAAACTCTAAATCGATGGAACGGCCAATAAAAAAGGCTCAACATAGGGATTTTCCTCATATCCTCGGACGCCTGATGACTCCCCGCCAGCTTCAGTCTAAACTAAGAATGCAGTAGAATTATGACGGTGTACAAAGATTTCATAACAAGTTTAAATATCTGCTTAGAAATTTCCATCATAGAACTTAGTTCCTATGGATACTCCACCCTAGCCATCAGTCATATACTTGTAAATTGGAAAATTAGAGAAAAAAATCCTTCCTTACTACTCCTACTTGGACGAAGTATATTTTAATTTCTCTAATTTGATTTCCTTCTTAAGGACAAAATATAACTTTGTAGATGCCCTTACTACCTTAACATCCATATTGGATGTCGTAGGTTGAACCACTGAGATAATAGCTACACCAAAGAGCCGAAATACACATTCACACTACTTTAATACATATGAAATTGAGAAGGTAATGGTTGAACCCAAAGACTGTGACTTTGGCATTTGGAATCTACTCGATGCAAATCACTACCCCCACTAGATCCATAATAAGTGATCGAATAACTTTGAGACGTTTGTCTACCCAATTCATAATTTGCACAGAATAACTTTGCAAAAGAGGTTTTGATGGGGTGCACCTCCAATCTACATCGAGAGGATATACCATCTAAATAATGGAAAATATCCACATCAAACAATTTGGTGCTCATTGTTGGGAAAATATCTTGGGATTGGCATTTAAAATGTGAAAATATTACATCCTTAAATATTTTTGAGTAATCATGCACTAAAAAGAAAACAAGAACTTTTTTTAAAGATTAAACCTAGGGATCAAGAATAAATTACATTAGCAAATCATGTTATGATTCGCATGAGCAGATAAATGTTGAAGATGATGAAATCTTTATTTACGTCCAAGGTCTCCAAAAACCTTATTAAACCTTCAGTAGAGATCAAATCTTTTATTGTATGATCTTTCCCAAAGGTATGTAGGTGTGTGGGCACCTTTTGAGATGAAAACCCTCCCTTTTGAGTGAGATATTTCAGTCAATCTCTAGGCCTCTTCATAAAAACGTGAATAGTGTTTTCTCTGACCCCTTCCAAACCTTTATAATGAATCATACCTTTTACAAAACCCCACAAACTGAGTTTCTTAAGAGTCTGAGCCTAATTAATTTGGTGTGTGGAGAACACTAAGGACCCAAGACAAATAACTAAAATTGCTCTAAATAAATACTAAAAAATTCCCATTACAATTACTGTAATTTATTTATCTAATCACAATAAATTTAACTAAATAATTATGACCGCACTCCTATTTAATTATATCATAAATCTCTTGGATATAATGAGGTCTTATTTTCAAAGTTAATTATAGTACATAATACAATTCACCACATTAAGTTTCCAATTCTAGCTTGGTGAAATAAATTTACTACTAATTGCCTTTAACCAAAATCTAAGAAATTTTCGTGATTCTCAGACTTAAATTATTCAGTGCTCCACTTAGATTATAAAATAATCCACCGGTCTGAGTTTACTTAGTGGAAACAAAACATATAAGTCTATCGAGGGGTAACAGAATTCATGGTATCGCCTGGACGCGAATTCATCAGAATTGTAATCTCATACCTACTTACATAACTGTCACCCAATATGAGGGGATCATTTGACTCAACATAAAATCACATCGCACCCATAACAATCAAAATGATATTTGTGCAAGCATTACAAATCTCGTAATTCTCATGATTATGAATTTATGCATAATTTTCCAATGGTGTGAGACTGTCTAAGTCTAATCAAGACAACCCTCACGCTAAAATATCATATGTGACCATGTTCAATACATTCCCGGGATGTATAGGTTAAAATGCTCTATCAAACTATTTACTAAGTTCTCGAACCATAATACATGTTTCCGTAGTCAGAGAAAAATTACAAGGATTGCATTCCAACAATTATAATAGGATATCAACTCCCTCTCTATATTGTGAATGCTTCAATGGTGCTAGAACCAGAATCATAATCTCCTAATGATCAACTCGAAGCCAACTCACTCGAATTCCAACCTAGCTCTATCGACTAACATTTTTATAATATGTTTAAACCAAATATAATGATCTTTGTAAAAATGATTGTTATTTGAAAATGAATTGACACACCTTTACTCAGAAGTGAATTCCATACATGATTTTGAGAATAAATCCCTAACAATATACCACTTAGTCTTAATGTCATGTATCCAACCCCCAACCCATCTATATTGCAGTTTGTTTCCTATCGGCATAGGATTAACTGAGTTTTAAATATACAATCTTGGTCATAAACATATCTCATTATTATTTGATTTCTCGAACTAGGTTAAACCTACGCTCAATGTTCTTAGCCATTTTATGGGTTAGGGGTTCTCTCGAACTTGGAATCGTATCGCTATAAACACCAATAGTGTAATTGCCAATTTCACTTAAAGGAATATCACCCAAGTTACTTAGGAAGTAACTGGACCATATAGCCTATTTATTCATATCCTGAGTGAAAATAACTCTAGATTTCGTAGTGGATTCATCAATCCAACATTCGTTCACAGTCCTCAAACTTAAAGCTCTACCTCCTAGGGAAAACACATATTCCAGAGTAGAAAACATGGAATCCTATTGTGATAAAAAAAATGTAAGTCTTTGTGCCTAAAAGGTACAAGACCATTCGAACGAAATTTGTTGACCATGCTGAAGGCATAAAAGATTTTGATTTGTGCACACAATATATAACTCCATGAGGTTGCCCACCACCGAAGAATCAAGCATATCCTTCATGTTTTTCATCTAATCAAGTGTCCATATACATTAATATGTGATGGTACCCGAGATATCACCACTTAAACTTGTAATAATCTTCAAGCTAGTAATCTATAGTAATGGAGATATGAGAAGTAAAGTCAATATAGAAGGAAATAAAGAGAATGGGATGAACAGGATAATATAAGTAGTTCAACCATTGGCTTTCTCTCTCTAAGATGAGTTAAAAAAATCTTGGGCTAGGGCTTATAATTTTTTATCCCCCTGAAGGAGCAAGATGAAAGGTATTTCTAACCTTTAGGGTGCATAGTGTGCCCCACCCCAAGTATGTAATAAGCATGACTAAGGTGAATCTACCTATCATATCTATCCACCTGCCCTGGCACACATATGTTATAATGATGTAATATTCCCCCACTGCTGTGAATATATCATTATAACTGCGTGTTCACGTGGACTTGTCATGGTGGAACCCTATGTCACACGTGGGGTAAATGTCTTCTCGAAGAGTCTCAACCTGGTCAAGGATGACATGTTTGGCATCCTTATAAGTAACTGTTGTGTTGGGTCAGAGTGTAGTTTTAATTGTCTGGGAGGTACGAGGCCGAGACAAGATTGTTGGAGATGACTTTGGGTCAGCTGATAGGTCTTTGCCCCACAAATTTTGTATGAGGTCGAGACCGTTGAGGATGGACTTCCCCAGGGGCGTTCCATGATTATCTAACTTGATGAGTGAGTAAGGTCGGATTGATAGGGCTGAGGCTTGCCAAATTTAAGGGCAAACTTATCTATATTAATCACCACATATCCCTTAGTCTTAAATGTTAGTGAAAGGTTGATGGGGGCATAAATGTGTGACCCCCTATGTGGATAATACCTCTAGGTTGAGGGTGAGAATGTCCTTTTAATGTCAAATATAAAATATTGGGCATGAGTTCTTGATTGGAAACTTGGCTGCAATTATGTGGGATGGCATGTTGCCCGTGAATGATGGCTATAGGTCTGCCTTGGTATAGTGTGCCCTAATGATGGTTGTGTGGGATAGCGTTCACACTCATTAGGCCATTAAAATTGGATTAAAAATTTTTACTTTCTCCTTTTCCAAGCTAACATATTTCTCTATCCTCATTGTCTAGTGATTTCTTTCCAGTTCTAGGAGTTCTTTAAGCATCTCCAACCTTCTTATTCATACATGCAATGTTCCAATGCCCTTATCTCCTATTTTCCTCCATTGTTTGGATTTTATTAGTTGTCTTGCATTTTTAATCCATTCATGTGTTTTTTTGATGAGCTGTCTAGGTGTATTTATGTCAAGTTTTACATGAGCTGTCTAGGTGTATTTATGTCAAGTTTTAGGAATTTTATTTGTGGTACAGTGGGTAGGGGTGTATTAGTGGGCTTTCTAGGTTGTCTCTTACCCTGTTTTCCCACTTTGGTGGTCATTGGTGCAAATTCAATTGTCTTCTTCGGTGAGGCTAATTAGAGAGTTCTTGGTGTTCTTATTAAAAAGTGTTTGATTTCACCTATTTGATCTTTTAGTCAACTTAGGTGAAAATGTAACTATTTGGATGTTATGGACTTTATACGAGGTGATAAATCAATAACCAAACCTTAGGGAGAGACTCTTCAGTGAGATACATAAGTGTGAGATCAAGGCCAAGGCTAAACGTACGGGGGAAGAGGAACGTACACTTATAATACACCCAGTAATACTAGTTGTAGTTCACAAATCTATCACCAAGGTCAGTGATTCAATGTTTGAGTCATCAGCCTCTTCAGACCATAATCATTTTACCTCCTTTCAAGCCTAGAGCGAAGATTCCTTTCAGCTGGAAATGAGGGTTCCCACCTATGATCTTGAGGAGTGTGAGGTCGTCAAGGCCTCTTCACGCGCCTTGTCATCTTAGCGTGCTAAGTCCTCTAATCGTGCAAACCATTTTGTACATCAGATCTCAGATTCTGATGAGTCGTGAGTGGAGCTTGAATTTTAAACCCCTCCTATTATTTTTATAACTTTATCAATGTCTGATGTTGAATACGTTAGAAAGTGTTAAGAATGAACTTCGACTGTGTAGAGGGGGCTTGAAGGTAATTTTGATATTAGAGGTAATTCCACATTAGCAACAGTGTTTTGGGGATTAAGGCACCGTGGCAGATTCGCGTGGAAGCTCAAATGAGGCAGCTCAGCATGACAACTTGTATTTTGCTTGTTGTATTAGTCATATTGAATCTTTGTTAATATTGACTGTCAGTTATAACGATTGTAATTATGTAACAAGAATAATATTGAGTTTTAGTTGTAATACCCCGTATTTTTATAGCTTTTAAAATTATGGGATTTATTAAATTTAATTGAGATAAATTAATTTAATTTTAATCCGAAATGTTGCTTTGAATATTTACTAGCGTGACGAGAGTGAGTAATTATTGGAAATTTGTTATTTGTTGCATATTACTGGATGAGTATAGTAATATATGAGATTTATTTTTATAATGTTGTCATGAGTGAATTAAATGACTATTTCAGAAATTTAAGTCGGGACGTGCCCGTGTCACGTCAGGACTAATTTTGTTAAATAAAAAGTGAATATTTTATAAGTTTTTCATATGGTCATTTTGAGTGTGCCAACGCGTCCGGAAGGGTCGAGATAGTCAGAAAAGTGTATCCGGGAGTTTAGTTTGGGTCTCGGGGCGTTTTTAGGCCTAATTGGTACCCCGGGAGGGCAATTTAGTCATTTCACCTTTTTGGGTAATTAAACCCACGAATTTCAGCAACCTATATCAGCCAACTAGGTTAGTCTTTGAGGGTTAGAATATTCAGAAAACAAGTGACGGCCATTGGAGAAGAGAGGAGAGAGCTCCAAGGCAATTCAAGGCCAAAAAGTCACCTGTTTGCACCGCCGCCACCACCACCGCGTAGATCTCGAGACGAGGAACGCAGCAATACCAAAATCAGCCGTGAATCAGAATACCAAAAATTCCAGGCAAGTGTTTAACTTGCAATTTTTATTGGTGCAATCTTCATATTAGTCTAGGAATGATTTGTGATGAAAACTATGGAAGAAAACCCAATTTATGATAGGAGAATCCATGTAGTATTGATTTATATATTGATTCTGGAAACCCTTGCCATGTAGAGGAAATAAACCACGAAATTTTGATGATCATAAGAAATAAATTATGGAGAAAGATTTGTTAGAAAACTGTTTAAGAAAATTCTAGGGTTCTTGATAAATGGATATAATTTTAGGTTGAAAATCCCTGTTTAAATGATGAATATGGACATGCCTTACGTTAGAATCATCTGGTATATTGTTATAATGTTAGTAGTAGAATTCTGGGACGATTAGAACTTGAAACTATGGATTTGGTGTAATTTTGGTGATGAAACCCGTAACTGCATTCTGCAGAATTTTTCCCAGACCTGCTTGATCGATCGATCGAGCCCAGAGCTTCGATAGATCGAAGGTTCGATCGATCGAGCCCCAGACCTCGATCGATCGACCCCTCCTGGCAGACTCTTATTTCCCTTATCTACTTAGTCGAATTGAATTTATCGTGAAATAATTCTTGGGTATCCTTAATGAAATGTTTTGGGAGATAGGAAGGACCAGTAGGACATTTGAATAAGTGTTGAGAACTTTATTATAAAATGAGAATCTTGTTTTTGGGATAATTATATAATGAACTATGAAACTCCTTAATTCAAGTGAGAGAATGCGACGAATAGCTACGATAGAGAATAGAGGTATACCTACTGAATTTTCCTACTTGGAAGGATAGAGTCAACGAATGTCACGTATTAAGTGAGAAAACCCTTCGAGTTAAGGTTAGAGATGAAACCTTATATGTAATACTAATAAAGTGAAATGTAGAATAAATGGTATAATTATGGGTGATGAGAAGAACCTATATTAATATGATAAAGTGGTATATTTATATGATTGTGTGTACATATATTATATACTTGTGAAAATCATGCCGACGCTACTTGCTATCCCTGAGGTTACCGCGCTGGGACAAGTCTTATCTCGATGGGACTTTTATGGGGGATATTGACTTGTACCCTAGAAGATAGATATCCTTGGTACAGGCTATCGATGTTATAGTTTAGACGGTCCTAAGAGACGCAGGCATGTGCCATCCTCTTAGAGACTTGGAATTTATGCTTCGCCTCAATATTGTTTGAGTATTCATGTTAATACAATTCGAGAGTGATTCCGATTGTATTCCCCTTAATATGAGTGATATGGGGTTCTGGATAGTAGAGTATGCACGCACCATAGTTTTATGAGGGGTGCTGTTATTTTATATATATTATACGAGTAGTTAATATATATATATATGAGATTTTGAAATTTGAAACTACCTACTGTGATTCGATAAGTAGGACTTGGTTGATGAGTCAGATAGTGAATACTTGTTTCGTGAAAGTATAATATGTTACTGAGAAACTTTATAAATTAATAAAAGCTAAAACGAGAGTTGTGCTGCTAATCTGGAAGTATTCTTTTTAAATAAAAATATTGTTCGGTTTTGAAATCTTATAAGTAAGTTAAGATACACTAAATTGTTGGAAAAGGTTAGCATAATAGAATTGTTAAGAAACTGTTGGGAAGGTTAGTGCGATAGGTGTGCACATTAGAAGAGAGGTGAGTATTTCTCAAGAGAGTGACGCACTAATATGTTGTTGCATTGGCCTGTATCAATTTAAATACTTGTTAATCGTATTTTAAAATCAAACACACTTTCGGGCTCTGACCCGTTCCTTTTTCTCTCTCTCTCTCTCTCTTGTATATATATGTATATATTTCAGGTGCCCAGCCACAGGGGCGTCTTGCTTGGGATCCCTTGAGAGGAACGTGCTGCAGCTTAGGTGGGAGTTGCAGGTCACTTGCGTAGATGGCTTCTTTTATTGACTCCACTTCTATTATTCTCATTTATTGGGCATGTGTCACCCTTTCCATTATTTCATTGTTGTTGGGACATTTATATTTCAGTTGTTTCCAGTATTGTTACTATGGGTTTTATTCAGTTTGTATTGGTGACTTTAGTCTTCATATATGGACATTCGATTGACGAATGTATTATATTAATTGGACTTTGTGCTCCAGGTTTATTGGGGTGTGATTCTTAATTATAGAATGTTGTTAATAAAACAAATGTTTTTCTTTAAATAAAATTTGGAAAGTATGTATGAAAATGGTTTTGACACTTAGCTTAATTATTTAGGGTGTTAAATTGGGAAATATATTTTTATCGACAGTGATGCTGAGAATGAACCAAATGTTTACCTTGATTTAATTTAATAAAGGAGTGATCGCCCGGTATTTAATTAGGCGGGGTGTCACATTAGTGTGAGGTCAAACAGTACTCGCGAGAGACCAGGCTTGGCGGGGCTTGGGAGGGCTTTCATTCTTTGTCGAATGACCTCATCGTGGGAACTTTAGAGGGACTTGGTTTGGAGGATTGAAAAGTGAGGCACCAATGGGGATTGTACGACCATCTTAGATACACCTGGTACAACACCGAAGGACCCTGACCGTGGAACCTCGGGTGGTGCAGCTCAGAGTTCCATCGGGCGTTGAGTTGTGAACTAAACAACCCTCTACTTAAGGTCACATCTAATGTAGGTGATGTCACTAGCCAACTAAATAATGTCAGACATGCACTCGAGTAAACCACCATGGTATTTGGGGCTGTCAGGCAGTTGGTGAGACACCTATGCGACAATATCCCCCTGACGCATAGTGGTTAGATAAAAGGCATGTCTTGGCATTTAATGTTTATGACGTGGAGACAGCTAGTGCATCAGGTATTTAATATTTATGACATAAAGTATGAGGGAGGTATTTCATAGGCATTGATGGCTGAGTTGCCTCGGGGGTAGTGTGGGGGGCTATTTAAGGACCCCAACCACCTTTGAGGAAGGGGGATCTTTTCTGAGAGTTCAGAAGTTATTGCTAGAGATAATTTACATTAGGGAGAGTTATTACAAACCAGAGGGCTTCTTACTCATTCACCATTGTCATTTATTACGAAGATTTTAATATTTGATAGAGGTTCTTGAGGGTGGTTGGTGTGTTTGGCTACCTGTTAAGGTGTATCTTGGGTGCTTACTTCTCTCTCCCTCTAGCTAAGTTACATCTAGGTTCATTATTATCTTCTGAGTTATACACGAGAGATTTGAGAGATCAAGCTGAGTATATCTTCATTGAGTAGTGTTTGTATGTCCTATCATTAATCCAAGGTTTTGGCTAATTAACTTATCATTATCATACTCAAAAGGGGTTACGCATCCATCCTATCTAAACTACCCTCTTACATTTGGCGACTCTATTGGGGAAGCATTCTTCTATGTAAGGAGTATGACGTAAGATAACGTTAATCGAAGGATCAACTTTGATGACATCCAACATAATGAAGAACAAGTTCCGAGAGGACTGGAGGCTTTAAGGGATGGGGTCCCTCGAATAGAAGTACCTCCAGCTCAGACGACAAAAGGCATTCCAGGGGTGACACAAGCTTCCACGAGTGCGGGGTTGGGACCCACTCAGGTGGCGCTCCTCATGAGTAAGTTTTATGAGTTTTTACAAACCCCGGTAGCTTCAATAATGCTGGGAGGATTGGCAGCAAATGCCTTCGTAACACCAGGGGCAGCCCCAACGGCCCCAACAGGTGCAGGTGTAGCGGGAACAGCCCCAGCAAGCATACCCTCTGTCCTGAATGCAGAAGTGGGAACCTCTGGAGTATCAACGACCCCTGCTGTGATAATTTTTCCTCCTGTAACGGGCACTCAGCCCATGGTTTCGTTGGTGGGTGCCCCACCAGCATCACCCATGGATGAAATGAAGAAGGGGATGCAGAAAGAGATGATGAAGTTCATGAAAGCCTCCTCACAATCTACGGACGAGGTAGCTTCGGTTTATGACGAATTTAGAACACCTTATCCCCGGGAATGCAACGATGAGCCTTATCCAAATGACTATATTCCTCCCATTTTTAAAATATACACAGGAAAAGGTGGTAACCCAAAGGAGCACATTAAGCGCTTTATTGGACATTTGGGGGCACATTGTAATAATAAGAATCTCAGGTTTATGGAGTTTTAAAAATCCTTAATCGATAAAGCATATACCTGGTATTCCCATTTGGCTCCCAATAGCGTTTCTAATTGGGAAGAGATCCATGTGTTGTTTGTCCAGAAGTTCTTTCTGGTGGAAGATGAGTTTACACTGACCCAAATGGGGAGGGAGAAGCAATGACCTGGGGAGGAAGTGGTGGAATATGTTCGAAGGTTCAGTGGAAGGTTCCTCGATGTGAGGGAAGAGTCCAAAGAATCCAAGTTATTACAGATTTGCACTGAGGGGATGCTTTCTAAGTACATCTTCCATCTTATCAATGAGACGCGCGAGGGGACTTTTTGGTGTTCTTAAAATCAACAAGAAATATCTCCATGGTGGTATGACCAAATTCGATGGTGGTGCCAATGATGTTTAGCTAGCCGATGAAACCCGCGGGGGGGAGGTCTCATCCCCCACGTGTAGGGACACCGAGGGAGGAGATGGGGGCAAGGCACCGAAGAAAGACAATAAGAGGAAGTTTGTAAGAGGCAGGGAGGACCAACCACCATTACCTTGTACAGTAGAGGAGGTTGTTAGCTATTACAACGCAATGTTTTAAGGAGCAACAGTCTACGAACTAAAAGAAATTCTCGTTAGGGAACCCGATGCGACAACGAAGGCGAATCCTAAGTATTGTCAGGTTCATTGGAGGATCCAGCATCCGATGGAGAGTTGTTTTACACTGAGAAGAATCATTGACAAGTACGTGAAGGCAGGGATGTTCCAAATCCCTCCACCGAATGCCGATAATAACCCGTTGCCAGCACATGGGGCCAATCTCGTGGTGGCCTATGATGAAGAGGCGGAGAGAGGAAAGAGAGTCAACAACGAAGCAAGAAAAGTACAAAGAAGCTCTAGAAGATTGTACAAGGGGAGTGGCTAATGTAGTACTGGATTATAATGAAGAATGCGCCAAGGATGTGGAGGATGTATACGGTGAGGAAGTAGACTCAGTTCTAAAATACTGTGCAGTTTCAAAATCCCCAAACTTTACCTGGTTCTTTGACCAAGTGGGGATACCGAAGGAGAGTAAGTTGGAGATAACCCAGGCAATACTCGACATTATGAGGAATAATGTGGTCCCTTCGCTGAGATGGAAGGGACCCATGGCCAGGTTAGTCAGTAGATTTCTCTTATAAGTAACCTAAAACGATGCAAATAGGGTCGTAAGGTTCCCTCATAATTGGCCATTGTATGTGATCGCCAGCGTCAACGGAGCTATATTTGCAAGGACTCTTATGGATGGGGGAGCTTCCATCAATATCATGCCAATCAACTATTTTCACACAACCAATATTCTGGAAGAAAGGTTGGTCTCCATGCCTTTGGTGATTTAGAGGTATGATAACCAATCTTCCAAATCCATTAGGTACGTTAATGTTGGGATTGTAACGGGAAATCTGAGTTCCCATGTTAAGTTCCACATAATAGAGAGTGAAACTTCCTATCATCTCCTAATAGGAAGGGTGTGGATGCACAACCAAAGGATAGTTCCTTCAACGTACCTCCAATGTGCTAAAGTGAACATCGAGGGAACGGAGGTGGCCATGGGGGATACGAAGAGGCCCTTTACTGTCAAAGAAGCTCACTTAGTAGACACAACATTTTACACTAAGTTGAAGGAGGATGTTTGGGTCCTAATGAGAAGAATGGAGGGAGCATAGGTTCCCTCGATCAAAAAAAGAATGGGGCCCTTGAACAAACTGAGTAAAGAGGTTGCAAGCAGCGCAGGAGTGATGACTGAAGAAGCTCACGAGGTGGTCCCTCGACCCTAAAACATATCAAAGCATCTCAAAGATTGGATGAGGCCCATAGTGGATTCGATGGAGCATGAGGTTCAACAACAAAGCGTGCTGACCCGGTTCTCAGGAGAAAGAGTGGCTGAGGCTTCTAGAGAGAAGAGGAGGGAGGCAGTAACCACTACCAGCAGACAGTACAAGAAGGTCATTATTGAGGAAGGAAAAGTGGTATATTAATTATAATCGTGTGAGCGGGCGATCGAAGAAACTGATAATGAGGTTGACCTGATATATGAATGTTTTCTGGTGGATCAATGGGGACAATGCATGGTTATAGACAAATCTAACATATAATAATTCATAGAGGATGTCACCGAAGAACCAGACTATATGGAAGATCAGCCAAATCCACAGGCATAAGAGTTGGAGCAGTTGAACCTGGCGAAACAAGGGGAAGGTCCAAGGCCTATCTTCATCTCGAACAATTTCGGTGAAGAGAGATGAGAGGCCTTAGTTAAATTGATTAGGGAATTCATAGACATTTTTACATGGAAATACGCAGAGATGGAAGGGATGGATGAGGAGGTGAGTTGCCACAAGTTGAACGTAATGCCATCAGCTATTCCAGTGAAACATGTGATGAGAACGTACAAGCCTGAGCTAGATTTGAAGATCAAGGAAGAGGTTCAACGCTTACTAACGACGGGGTTCATCACACTGATACATCACCCACTCTAGCTATCTAGCATTTTCCCAGTGGGAAAGAAAGACAAAAACCAAATAAGGATCTGTGTCGATTTTAGAGATTTGAATAGAGCTTGTCCCAAAGATGAGTTCCCTCTGCCCTCCATCGATAGCCCGATAGATGCAACGGCTGGTCATGAGATGTATAAATTTATGGATGGGTATGTAGGGTATAACCAGATCAAGATGGACCCCTTGAATGCAGAGAAAACAACATTCAGAACCTCATTGGGCAACTTCATGTACAGAGTGATGCCATTTGGACTCCAGAATTTTGGGGTGACTTACTAAAGAACAATGATGGCCAATTTCCATAAATTCTTACATAAATTTGTGGAATTCTATGTGGATGGCTTGGTCATGAAGTCGAGGAATTAGGAGTCCCATCTGGGAGATTTGAGGAAGGTGTTAACCCGTTGCAGGAAGTTTAAATTGAAGATGAACCCACTATGTGTTTTTGGAGTGACATATGGGAAGTTCCTAGGCTTCCTGGTGGATCGACAGGGGGTGAAAATGGACCAGGACAAGCGACGAGCGATCTTGGAGATGCCAAGTCCTAGAACGGCGAAGGAGCTAAAGAATTTCCTAGGCAAAGTCTCTTACCTTAGGAGATTTGTGCCTGGATTAGCTGAAGAAACACATTCGTTGATGAAGCTGTTGTGAAGTGACACAAAGTTTAAGTGGGAAGAGATTCACTAGGAGTCTCTCGACGGGCTGAAGAAACTGATCGTTTCACCATAGACTATGGTTCCCCCAAAGGAAGGAATACCATTGCAGTTGTACCTCACATCTACCATGAGGTTCGTGAGAGTTTTGCTGGAATAAGAGATTGAAGAGCAAGAACGGCCAGTCTACTACCTTAGCAGGATTATACATGGGCCGAAAGTCAGATATAACAACTTAGGAAGGCATTGTTTATCCTTAGTATTTGTAGTGCAAACACATAGGCATTATATGATGTCTTTTACAATTCATATTGTGACTAGATATTATCCTATTAAGTATTTGCTAGGAAGAACGATTTTGATTGGTAGAGCAGCTAAGTGGTTCCTCATCCTATCAGAGTATGACTTGAAGTGCGTGGTTCCTCACGTAATTAAAATTCAAGTGTACGTTAATCTATTCGCTATTTTCCCCTTCGGAACATTTGAGCCACCAAAGGAAAGTATCCCAGGAGACGATTTGCAGGCCAACCACCTAGACGCAACGGATGAGGAATGGACAATGAAGTTCGATGGATCTTTGATGAAAAAGAAAGGAGGAGTAGGGGTTATTCTCTCAAAGGGAATGGAGGAGATTTGTCTTTCCTAGAAGTTAGATTTCCCTTATTCTAACAATGAGGCAAAATATAAAGCATTGGTGCTAGGGATGCTAAGGCTCTTCAGAGGGGAATTCGTTCACTTTGCATCAAAGGGGATTAAAATTTTATGGTTCAGTAAGTGAATGGAGAGTACACGTTGAAGCACATGAGCCTAAAACCATACATGACAATCATTCAGAGGCTCCTCTGCCAGTTCCATCGTACTAAGATTAAGAGACAGCCCAATACGATGAATCGATGCCCAAACACCTATGCCACCATTACCCAGAAGATGGTCATGAGGAATGATACAACTACCATCATGATCCAATGAAGAATATCTCCTTCGATGGTACAGTTAATTCTACCAATGGAAGAGGACACAGACTGGAGGGGAGAGATCAAAAGGCAATTGGAATATGGGGAAGGAGCGATGGGACTGAGGGAATTAGCCCAGTACTTCACGAATTAGGGGAACCTTTACTTCATAAACGTCAGAGGCTGGTTGTCGAGGTGCATCGGTCCAGAAAAGGCAAAGCAGATATTAAAGAAAACACATGAAGATCTCTGCGAAACAACTGAGATACTCCTCTATAGAAGAATGCAGAGGGAGGGGTATTTTTGACCAAGAATGAAACAGGATGCGACGGAGCTACAATGAAAGTGCGACAAATGCCAGTTATTCTTTGAGGCAGCTGAATATCATTTTGTGGAAGCTCAGGCTAACTAGAGACAGCCCTATATTGACTTCATTAAAGATGTAGTTGTCCCAATAGAGAAAATTGGTTCCATGTGACTCTGGCGAAGGGCCCCGAGATTCTACGTTCAGGAGGGGCATTTTATCAAAGCGGATACTTCAACAGGCCGTTACATTGCATCACGAAGGAAGAAGTAACGGAGGTCCTCGAATAGGCGCATGATCCAGATCACATAGGAAGGGCCAAGTTATATGACCAGTTGATGACTTTGGGATAATATTGGCCAATGATGGAGAAAGATTCTTATGAGCTCGTTTGAAGGTGCAAGGCTTGACAACTTCATGGAAATATGATCCATGCCCCATCAGTGGACCTACACTCCTTGGCAACGCCTTATCCTTTTCACAATTGGGCGTTCGACCTGGTGAGGGAAATATATCCTTCTTCGAGGGGGGAAGATATGGATACTAGTAGCAACAGAGTGTTTCACAAAGTGGGCTAAAGCGATACCACTGAGAAGGGCAATAGTGGGGGTAGTGAGCAACTTCATCAGATAATACATCATTTTCCATTTTGGGATCCTAAAGGTTATCCTTTCAGACAATGGAACCCCTTTCATCAATTCAAAAGTAACGATGCTCATAGATAAATACTCCATTGTCCATCACACTTTGACAGTTGGAAGCATTGGATAAACACCGAGATAATGAGATGCAACACTTTCAAATGTATACGAAGTAGCTCTCCAGGTCAGATGATAACTTGGTAAGACCAAGGAAGTTCGTGGAGGAAGACCTTGTATTGAAAGAAGCCGCGAAACACATCAGGGGGCTTCCTCTACCCAAGTTTGCACTAAATTGGGAAGCACCTTTCATTGTAAAGGAAGATCATGACTCGGGTTATTGATTAATTTCTAAGATTGAAGAAGATAAACCATTCAAGATTAATAAGAAATGGTTAAAGGTTTATCATGTGTAAGTAATTATGTTTATGCCACCGATGTATCTAGCTGATTATGAATATACAAGTCCTTTTTATGATGATTATACAAATTCTTTTATTATACGCAAGTAGAGAGAAAAGAATTACAGAACTTCACACTTCACAAGCTATGCAAACAGTTGTAACACAAAGAGATCGCATGAGAAAATTGATATCTTTCTTCATTCACAAAACTTTGGGGCATTACAAAACTGGGAGCTATTGCCCAAGAATTACATGAAAAGAAAAGAAAATATATATATATATATATATACAAGATCATTGGACTAAGAGGAACCACAGGTCTGGAGAAGAGAAAAAATCTCCAAGGAGGCCCAAAGAGGCTGCTTGACAAGACTGTTGAGCATTGATAGATACCTCCAATCTTGTTTGCGCTTATGTACACTCGGTCAGGAGTGTCTCTCATTTCAGCTTCACCAGATGCAAATCTTATTTGATGTCCTCCACCTCTTTATCAACAGTTTCTATAAGAAGTGCTAACTCGGCCAACTTAGCTTCCTCAGCCCACTGATCCTCCTGATGTTTTCATAAGAGTTCCCTCTAGTTGTCCACTCGTTGGCTCTTTAGGGTCTTCAAATGCATGATAAGCCAGTCAAAACGAAACCCGTCATGACCCAACTCCCTTAGATAACCCAGAAACTGGTTAGGGAGGGGTCTGGTAATGTTTGAGGTCGGAGTGTTGATAATCTCAGCAACGACGATAGCCATTCCTTGAAGCATGTATCCCATAACAGAGATGTTTGAACGTAGGCAATCCACCGTGAACGTATCAAGATGATGATTTGAAAGTTGTTCAACGATCAGATGATGGTTGGCAGAAATTTGAGGGGAATGCTGAAGAACCATCAGGCAGAAGGCTTGAGGAGCTAGGTCGGGCAAAGAAAGCTCACAGCTAAATTCACTATCTGCAATAGCACCGGTTGTGGAACCTTGATCATTATGACTAGAATCTTATAAAATGACAGGTTCCCAATGGGGCGAGGCAATGGGAAAAAGAACCAGTAGAGAAACCTCTCGAGCAACCTGAAAAAATAGTTAGAGGAAATATGGAGATTATGAAAAAAATCTTAATAAGTGTTTTCGTTGTTAAGTCACCGATATAGGTGGAGTTTATGAAAAAATCTTAACAAGTGTTTTCGTTGTTAAGTCACCGATATAGGTGGATTTTATCAAAAAAAAATCTTAACAAGTGTTTTCATTATTAAGTCATCAATATAGGTTGAGTTTATTAAAAAATCTTAACAAGTGTGTTCGTTGTTAAGTCACCGATATATGTGGAGTTTATGAAAAATCTTAACAAGTGTTTTCATTTTTAAGTCATCGATATAGGTGGAGTTTATGGAAAAATCTTAACAAATGTTTTCATTGTTAAGTCACCGATATAGGTGGAGTTTATGAAAAGTCTTAACAAGTGTTTTTGTTGTTAAGCCACTGATATAGGTGGAATTTATGGAAAAATCTTAACAAGTGTTTTCGTTGTTAACTCACTGATATAGGCGGAGTTTTTGGAAAATCTTAAGAACTGTATTCGTTGTTAACTCACCAATATAGGTGGAGTTTTTGGGAAAATCTTAACAAACTTTTTCATTAAGTCACCAATATAGGTGGAGTTTATGAAAAAAAATTTAACAAGTGTTTTCATTATTAAGTCACAAACACAGGTGAAGTTCGAGAAACTGGGAAATGCAGAGAGAAATTTGTGAAGTACCTCAGCAGTAGTAGAAGAAAGAACGGGGGTCACCACAGTGGCCATAATGGTAGAAATCGTTGGGAGCGGTCTCGTTGCCTCAGTAGCTTCAACGGGGCCCCTGGATGAAGAAGCCTTAATAGTAGGCAAACCTCCCTCGCCAATATAAGGTACTAAGGCCAACACGGACGTATCATCAGTAGAAGATGTTGGACCTTCAAGAGATGCCCCAACGCCAGTGGGTACAGAAGAACTATCATGAGGAACAACAACATCAACCTGGGCCATGGAAAGGAAAAGTCCACTAAGAGGAAAGGGTGGAGAGAGACATGGAGAAAGCTGCATCAACAAAGCTAAGTGTTAGAAATGACAAATTAGTACTCAAAAAAGAGAGAAATACTTATAAATGTTACTTACCCCTGTTATGGCACTAAAGAGGGGAATTGCAGTCAGAGGTCTCACTAGTACAGGAGGGAGAAGGATGTTGGCTACCAGAGACGCCATATCAACTTGGGACACCCCAACATGTCAAGGTTCAGCATATTACACAGAAAGAAAAGAGGTGGAGTAGAGAAATGTTTCCAAACGTAACAGGTAATAGATGATATGTTACCTCGAGGAAACTTCCTCCAACTGGAACAAGGGGCAGAAGAGCCTCGGGTAGAGGTTCTAATTCAGAAGAAGGTGGGGGTGGGCTCATTGCCTCGGTAGATTCAATTGTAGTGGCCCCCGTAGCAGTATCTCTTTCCCGTTGGGAGGACAAACGGCGAGAATAAGTAAGACTTATTAGGGGAATGGGTAAGGGTAGTGTATGTTGGAGATATACTACAACGCCCCTCCCCTCCCCCACAAAACGTCTTACGGGGGGGCTGGGGGGACTAGGCCCTTCTTCTTCAACTCCATGCACAAAAACATTTTCTTATTAAGAAATGACCAGATGCAAAACACCTTAAGATAAGGGGAATAAGAAATAAAGAATGCACCATACCTCATATCTAGAGGGAGAATGAGATGGTATAACCACTGGTGAAGGTGGCGAGGAGGCAACAGTAGAAGGGGCTAGGGATGAAGGTACCTCGGTAATCCATTTCTTCTGGGACTTAGTACCCAGTGTTTTCTTCCTTGAGCTCGTTGCATCACCACCTTCACGTACCCTCGACCTTTTTCTCCTCTTTGCCAATGGCTCAGTCAGATCAACCACGATCGTGGGAAATGCAGCCGAAGGAGGAACGATGATAGCGTGCCGTTGAAACTCAACATTTATTCTTTCAACCACGGCTTACACCTGTCTCCTTTGCTCTTCAAGTACCTCTGGAGATACAGTAGGGAGGACGGAGGTAATAGAAAATTCCTCCAAAGGAGTTTGTGCTGAAGCTGGGGCTTGGACTTCGAGGACTTAGACTTCTTGTCCTTCTTATTAGGTGGCTCAGAAGGCCCTTATCCTATTGCAACTTCGGTCAAAGGGGAAGTTGGTTTGGGGGCTGCAACGGCCTTGGGTTTCGTGGTGGGAGTTTGGATCATTGGGCAATGGGGGTAGCTCCTGCAGAGATTCTTTAATGGTTTTACTCAATGGAAACTCAACCCTAAGCACAGAGTTCCCCTTAAAACCCAGTTCAGACGAAGAGAAGGCAAGGAATGGGGGATATTGTGGGGGGACTGAATGTACTCATGGATTATTTCTAACTAATCCAAATGGAAGTTGGTGTCAAATGAGATGGATACGTATCCCTTCCTAATGGCACTAGGAAGGGTGAGACGACCATCGATGGTGTACGTCACACCAAGAATCCTGGTTGCAGTATAAAAGGTGCAGGCTTCAGAGAAAGTGGCCCTTGGGTGGTTGTGTTGAAACACAGGTCGAGGGGCCCCCTGATCAAAACCAAATTTCCTGCTACATCTGTCAGGGTTGTAGGGCTCTGAGGTGTACCCCCATTCAGTATAGGAAGGAAGAAACCCGGGGGTCAATATAAGCACCATGGCTTGCTAGGGATCTTCTACAACTGGGGAAAACTTGACCGTTGTGGCTGCAGAAGGAAAGAAGTCCCAACTATGGGCAAATGTAGACTCACTGTATGGCCTCATCACAAAGGAGTCTAAAAGATCGAAAACTCCCATTATCTCCTTTCGACTGTGTTTTTTGAGAAAACATAGGAGGTGTGGGGTCTTGATACCTTGGCTCACAGGTAGAGAAATGGACTTGGCGACAATGGCAGGAAAATTGGTATAAAGAAAGCCTGTCAAAATGATGGTATTAGTAAAATTGGCCAAGTTATAACAGCCCAGTGATCGTGCCATGTCAATATGGGTTCGATCCAACTAGGTGTAAAGGCACCCCAGGGTGATGGCAGCCAAAGGAAGATTGAAACCCCTGGCCAAACGAATTAAAATGTTTATAAGATCTTTCCTGGGCTGATCGTTGGGTTTCCGAGTCAGGAAGAAGCATGAAAGCAACATAAGTATCTACGCCGGTAGTTCCAGGGATGTACCACTACCTCAGCCTGTTGTAACATTAATATCCTTTAAAGTCGGAGCTTCAAAAAAATAGTTGATGAGGGGGGGAAATGTGGCTTTGTTTGAGGAACCAGTGAAACTGCGGAAGATTCGGTCCAATTCATCTCTATCAACGGCCACTTCGGCATCGAGGGCCTTATCGTGATATGTGAACTCAACCATTGGCTCAAACCCCAGGAGTTCACATACATCCTCTAGTGTAATGGTGAACTCGTCCAACGCAGCAAAGAAGGTGTTCCATTTGGAAACTAGCACTTGGAGCGCCGCGTTGTGCTTAGAGAAGGTGAACTCCCCAAACCAGTAGGTTGGATACAACCCAAACTTTGCAAGAGAAACAACGTGGGAACTCTACAGCAGGGTGGGAACTCTACATATGTGTATGTCAGACACTAAACTGGGCTGATGACCCCCCGGGTGCTTCGAAGTCAATCTGAGAATTGGGGAAGTCACCACGGTCCACACGAAAATGTAGAGTCCCCTCGGGTGGTAGATAGCCCCACTTTGATGAATCCATTTTCTCTTCGCACAATAGTAAGGGGTCGAACTTAGATGAGAAATGGAAATTCTTGCATGCATCATAAAATTTATCATCTTCATCAAAGATGGGCGCCCGGCGATAGAAGCGTAGTTTCTCTTGACGAGAAGCATTCAGGGCAGCGTCGCTAGGGACTGCAGCAGCGCCAGCGATGACCGAGGGGGATCCTGGCTGAGGGGTGGTGGTGGAAACCTTATAAGTACTTAGAGAAACCATATTACATAGGCGATGAATGGTACAACTGAGTAAGAAGGACTAAGAATAAGGAGGGAGGAGCACAACCACAGGTGGTGGCGCAAAATAAATGAGAACGGGAGAAGACTGAGTAAAGAATTGGGAAACAATGGAGTTCGCACAAAGTTTCTATCTCTAAGGAATACGGGAGCTTGAAGAAGAAAGAAATAGAAGGGTTTGGAAAAAGAGACGTTTGAAGCCTTTTAAGTCTGATTTTTGAGTTTCCCACCATCGCACGTGCACGATCACCTATAATCATTTCAAATGAACACATGGCACTTCGAGATGTGTTTTAATAGCTAAAAAGACAACGCTACGTCATTAATGAAGTGACGTCGGGGGAATAGAAAATGTTTTCTTCCAAAGCAAGTTTGAGTTTTGGCTCCAGAATTTTTGTCAGACATATCCAATAATTCCCAATGGAAAAGAGGACCCAATGGTTCCAAAAATCCATGATGCCCCCTTGCACAAGTCCAAACGTTGTTTAAATGGTGACTCGGCTGCATCGAGGAGAATTTCTTCTTTTTCGAACATAACAAAGCATTACAAATGAGAATTTCACCTACCAAGAATCAAAATGAGTATTTGAGAAGGTTAGAAGGCCTTTCGGGAGAAGTTCAAATAATAAAGCTAGAACGGTTGAAGCTAAGTATAAGGAAAAAGTGGTGATGTCCCTTCATCAAAGCCCCAACAAGTCATAGTGCTTTGGCTCGGGTACATCAGGGAGAATTTTACTTTTTCCTGGAGACTATAACGCTGTGGTTCTAATGAAGGAAAGGAGGCCAAAAAAATTTCATGCAAAGAAGGTTCATCGGTTTGAGAAGTTTCATGTAGACATTTCTTGCTCCAAAAAAATATCTCCACGAAGGGGAAAATGTAGAGGGGGATTGAAGGTAATTTTGAGATTAGAGGTAATTCCACATTAGTAACAATATTTTGGGGATTAAGGCACAGTGGCAGCTCAAGCGAGGCAGCTCAGAGTGACAACTTGTATTTTAGCTTATTGTATTAGTCATATTGTATCTTTGTTTTTATTGATTGTAAGATATAATGGTTGTAATTATGTAACGAGAATAATAATGAGTTTTAGTGTGAGGTCAAACGGTACTCGCGAGAGACCAGGCTTGGTAGTGCCTTGGGAGAGCTTTCATGCTCTATCGAATGACCACACTGTGGGAACTTTAGAGGGACTTAGTTTGGAGGATTGAGAAGTGAGGCACCGTTGGGGATTGTTCAACCATCTTAGATACACCTAGTATAACATCGAAGGACCCTGACCGTGGAACCTCGGGCGGAGCAGCTTGAACTTCCATCGGGCATTGACTTGTGAACGAAACAACCCTCTACTTAATGTCACATCTAATGTAGGTGATGTCATTAGTCAACTAAACAATGTCGAACATGCACTCGAGTAAACCACTTTGGTATTTGGGTCTATCAGGCAGTTGGTGAGCCACCTCTGCGATAATAGCCCCCTGACGCACAGTGGTTAAACAAAAGGCATGTCTTGGCATTTAATGTTTATGACATGGAGACAACTAGTGCATCAGGTATTTAATATTTGTGATATAAAGTATGAGGGAGGTCTTTCATAGGCATTGATGACTGAGTTGCCTCGGGTGTAGTGTGGGGGGCTATTTAAGGACCCCAACCACCTTTGAGGAAGGGGGATCTTTTCTGAGAGTTCAGAAGTTATTGCTAGAGATAATTTACATTAGGGAGAGTTATTACAAACCAGAGGGCTTCTTACTCACCCACAATTGTCATTTATTACCAAGCTTTTAACATTTGATAGAGGTTCTTGAGGGTGGTTGGTGTGTTTGGCTGCCTGCCAAGGTGTATCTATGGTGCTTACTTCTCTCCCTCTAGCTATATTACTTCTTAGTTCATTATTATCTTCTGAGTTATACACGAGAGATTTGAGAGTTCAAGTTGAGTCTATCTTCATTTAGTAGTGTTTGTATATCCTATCATTAATCCAAGGTTTTGGCTAAATAACTTATCATTATCGTACTTAAAATGGGTTACGCCTCCATCTTATCTAAACTACCATCTTACAAACTGTTCAAGTTCAGGAACTCTTTTCTAATAGTGACGAGGATCCACTTTAAACTAGTTATTCCTAGAAATCTCCTAGTACCGTTTGGGAGATGGCTTTGTTGATGTGGAGGCACCAATACGACATTAAATCTAACATTAACATGAGGGTGTCTATGAGGGATGATAAGGTCTATGATGTTCACGATAGTGCGGTCTTCATCGATGAATAAATGTTTAGGTTTGGGTTAAGACTTCTCATACATCCTAATATACTATTCTTATCGACTTGGGGTTATCCTAGACTCAATTTTACCCAATGCTTGAAGGATCCTTATCGACTTCATTTAATTTTGGCATCAAATCCATAAAGCCGATCTTCCTTTTTTAGTATTCAAAGGCTATTACAACATCTCATGATCTAAGGCACATTTTGGCTACCATCATCTCGTGGGCAGGATCACACCAAAAATGTTCTACGTATTAACAAAACATTGAGCCATGACTAGAAACCTCAGTAATTTTTCATCTCATGTTCTCGATAATTTAATGTCGACACCCTAGATAGTGCCTCAGCGCTGAGGGTACCCATAAAATGGGTTAAAGTCCCCATGTCGCCCAATCTTGATCCTGCATGAGCATAGATTCTAGAGACAAAGGTGATAAGCTCCGCTGTAAGGGAGACGATGATGGATTTGTGGAGTTCGAGGGGTTAATAACTCCCATGTTCTAAAAATATGGGTTTGAGGGTTAACCCAATGTTAGAGTTATGTAAGTATCTATTTCTTATTTTTTATATTTTTTATCTTCTTTTATTTTCCTTCCTTGACATTAACTTCGGCTCTTACTTCCAGGTCGTCCTTCAGGTATTTTTGACTAGCTCTAGGAAATGGAAGCTCCCTTACAAGAAAGTTTGCTAAGAAAAATGTCTAAGGGGACTATCCCCCCAAAAAGACCATCATTTGTGGACCAACCAAGACGACCAAATGAAGAAGAGGAAAGATTCGGTTGATGACACTTCTAATGTACCACCTCCATAAAAGAAAAATAAGAGGTTTGATTCTATGAGGGACCTCTTCCTCAGCCATACCTATATTGTTTGCCCTAGTCTTGGCTGATAGGATCTCTCTACTCTGTATAAGTGATGATTCCTTTATGGTGAGAGATCTTCTACCATCTCGTGGGTTCCAAAGCTCGATCGTTGGTTCTTGGAGTCCTTGGACCCTTATTGCCTATACAGTTTTGTCCTTCATCGGATCATTTAGGTAGTTAATCTCACATGTGTTAATTTTTGTTAAGTGTTACCTTATTTGTATCCTACTAACTTTTATTTTTTGCCTTTGCAATCTATTTTCTCCTTTCACTGGTTGGTCGAGTGGGTTTAGGCCAACTAGGATAAGATTGATACATATGATGATGATGCTAAGACTGAGACGGCGACCAAGAAATCTCTAAAGCAACAAGAGGCCGACCATATGAAACAAGTTTATAACCTAGTTTAAAAGAGGTGAGACGACATTGATGCAAAGATTAAGGAGCACAATGATGATTTTGCTAGTCAAGAGAATAAGTATGAGAATCAGATTGAGGTTGTTATTGAGGCTACTAAATTAAAGGTTGTAAGAGACTTCAAGTCCTCAGATGATTTCATAGGGTACAAACTCTAATATCTGGAGAGGGGAGCTCTTATTTCTCTTAGATGGGCGACTAGGAAACACCTTGATGTGGCTCATCTGGCTAAGAACTTATTATCATTTGACTTCTCTGACCCTAATGCCATTACTACACTGAATGAAGTTGAAGCTAAGGGTACATATCCTCAGCCAATAGTTATCGAAGCATCGACATAGGTTGGGCCGAGACAATTTAATGCACCAGCAATGAGGGTAAAGTCCAAACTCGTACCATTATTGATAATTTCATCTCGGAGCAGGCCAAGAATCAAGCTTAAATAACGACTTTTTCGTTTCTTGTGATCTTTTCTTATGGGTTGCAGCCTATCGATGATTGCCCCTTTTCAATTTAATAGTTAATTTTTGAAAATCTGTAACATCGTCCTCAAACATCATCTGAAATTTCTGAACATAGTATTTTGATTGTTATTTCTTATATGATTAATGGAAATGTTGTGAATGGAAAATCTCCTATTATCAGACTTCATATCTGCCTTGTAATTTGCTGAAGTGTGTTGTTTGTGTCTTTATAATTTTTGAAAAACTGGTAATGGGCTGATACATAATTCCAACTCACAACTCATTACATTATGATGTTTTAACAACCATTTTCAATTTGAAGTCATGAAATTATTCATGTTAAAATATGTCCTCTCTCACTGTTTTTGAGAGTTTATGGACGAGTCTCATTTCTTCACACACTCTCGTCTTCGTCAGGAAAGTTTTAACTCTAAAGTCACCACATAGTGATGTTTGTATAACTATACCTAAATTAATTCCAATTTGAAGTCACCAAATAAATTATGTTAATATAAGTCCCCTCTCGTCCTTTTTAGGTGTGTATGGATGAGTCTCATCTCTCCATACACTCTCATCTTTGCTAAGAGAATTTTAGCTCTAAGATCACCACATAGTGATGTTTGTATAACCATATCTAAATGATTTTCAATATGATGTCACCAAGTTAATGATGTTAATATAAGTCCCCTCTCATCGTTTTTAAGAGTGTATAGATGAGTCTCATCTCTTCATCCACGTTCGTCTTCGCCAAGAGAATTTAACTCCGAGGTCACCACATATTGACATTTCTATAACCATACCTAATTTTTTTTCAATTTGAAGTCACCAAATTAATGATGTTAATATAAGTCCTCTCTCATCATTTTTGGGTGTATGGACGAGTGTCATGTTGTTATACACTCTCATCTTTGTGGACAGAGTTTTAACTTTGAGGTCACCACATAGTGATTTTGTATAACCATACCTAAATGATTTTCAATTTGAAGAAACCAAATTAATGATGTTAATATAAGTACACTCTTGTAGTTTTTGGGAGTGTATGGATGAGTCTTGTCTCCTCATACACTCTCATCTTTATCAAGAGAGTTTTAACTCTGAGGTCACCACATAGGGATGTTATTACACTGGCCCACCGCCCCTGGGTGTTAATGAGATTTCATGGACGAGATAAGTCTTTTCATTAACTCTCATATCACTGAGAATGAGTTATGACTAGAGGACAGTTTAACATTGTCCAACTACATAACAGTAATTAAAGAACACAAATATCAGGTAAAACTTATATTTTCTCATTCATTAATCAATTTGAACAATCTTAAAAAATACCACTGTCAAATAAATTTTGAACCATCGTACAATTTATTAAAGTTACATGATCACTGATAATGTATTTTTAAATGACCTACATTCCATGGATTGGCGAAAGGCTCTCCCTCTAGGTTCCATAATTTGTAAGTTCTAGGGACGACTTCTTCAGTGACTCTATATGGGTCATGCTAGTTTAGATGTAATTTGTTTGACTTATGAAAAACCTTTTTAACACTAAATCCACCATAATAATCTCCCTACCTTTGACCCTCTTATTATAGAATTTGGCTACCCTTTATTGATATACTGCCTGTCCGACCTCGGCGTCCTCTTATCTTTCTTCTATCAAGTCTAGGTCAAGCTTCCTTCATTTAATATTGGTATCATGGTTTTAAGTCTAGACTCTATGACTGGGAAGACCTAATTCAATGCTAATTACTGCCTCTAGCCCATAAGCTAGCATGAATGGTGTATATCCTATAGGTTCCCTCTCCGTTGTTCTATAATCTCATAGGACTACATGTAACTCATCCGTCTAGAGACCATTAAAATCTTCTAACCTTTTCTTGATTTCATTTAATATCATCCTATTTGTGACTTATGTCTGTTCGTTAGCTTGGGGTCATCCTGGAGTTGAGTAAAACTGCTTGATGCTGACCCTTTCACAATATGCATCCAATGATATGTTTTTAAACTTCTCACCATTATCAAAAATCAAGGTGTGGGATGGAACATACTTGGAGATGATATTTCTCCAAATGAACTTGAAGGTCTTCCTCTAAATTATGAAAACCATGGCCTCATTCTCCTCCCACTTTGAGAAATAATTAATTGCCTTAATCGGATACCTATAATTGCATGGAACTTCAGGTAAAATTCTCACCAAGTCGATCCCATAAACTGCAAACATCCAGGGGCTGTAACAAATTATAAAGGCTAATGAGGATCATTGGGGATGTAAGAATATCTCTAGAACTTATCACATTACTTTACATTATCGATTACGTCCTTAGTAAGGGTCGGCTACCAGTAGCTTTACATCACAATCCTTTTTGCCAGAGATCGTCCCCTCATATAACTTGAGCATGTCCCCTCGTGCATATCTCACAAGACGTATTTCACTTTAGTGGGGTGAACACATCAAAGAAAATGAAGTAAGAAGCCCTTTTTATATAGGACATCACCTATAATGGTGAATTTTTCCATTCAGTATCGTAACTTTTTTCCTTTTGGTCTTTATATCTAGGAGTTCCTTGTACCTGATATATTTGATGAGATGATCTATCCACAACTCCTTATAATTCAAATTTAGGCAAAAACTCAAGCCTACTACCATCCTCATCAACACTAGGCTTGTACATGATTTCAACTGGGATGATCCTTTTGATCTCTATTCTAATAGGAGAGGCTAACCTTACTAGATCATCGGATCAGCTGTTCTCTAGTCGAGGGATCCTTTTCACTTTGACTTCCCCAATATTGGTAATCACCTTTCTAACTCTCTTCAAGTATTGGTCATATTTTCTTTCTTAGCATCATATATTCCTAACACGTGGTTCACAACTAGCTGGGAGTCACTGTGCACAACCAACTGACATACATTCATTGCTTTGGTGAGGGAGAGGACTTATATAAGTGCCTCATACTCTGACTCATTGTTTGATGGCATGAAACTAAATCTTAAGTCATATTCGATATATGTTCCATCGGGTGCTGAGAGTATCATCTCGACACCACTTTCATTTTCATAAGATGAACCATCCATGAAAAGACTCCATACATGACCTTCTTTTCAGAAAGGCCCCTCTGTTAATAGACCTTTTTGGAATAAATTTTGTTTATATCTTAGGCTTACTCCATGTTGGCCGATGATTTACTTGCAATAACTATTTTTGGCACTATTTTATCCTCTTCCATTTTGGTATCGTCATCGACCTAGGAGAATTTTGCCACAAAATTAGCAAATTCCTAACCCTTGATTGTAGTCCCCGGCTAATACACAATGTCAAACTCTCCTAACATAATTGACCAAACCATCGGCCTACTCGATTTCTCAAGTTTATAGATGACTTACCTCAAAGGAGTGTCAGTGTGTACCACCATAGTATGATCTTGTAAATAAGGCTCTGTTTTTTTGATGTCGTGGATCAGGCCATATTCTAGTTTCTCCATCCTAGGATACATTAGTTTGACCCCTTGAAGATCCTTATTATTAAAATACAATGTCTTTTCAACCTCCTCATCATCTCATACAATTACAGCGCTAATGGATGACTGAGATACTGTCAAATATAAAAATAGCTTCTCCCTCTGAATAGGCCGAGATAGTAGCATTTGGTATCCCAAATAAGATTTCAAATCTTGAAGATCCATCTCACACTCCTCATCCTAGATGAATGTTTTTTGTAATATTTTACCGAACGGTAGCCACTTATTTATGGCCCTTAAGACGAAGCGGTTGAAAGTATCTACTTTTCCTATCAACCTCTGCATGCCCTTTATAGTCTTTGGTGTCTTGATATCTATTAAGGCATTGATTTTTTCTGGATTTCCTCAATCCCCCTTTAATTGACTATAAAGCTGACGAACTTACTTATGTCAACGTCGGACAAGCACTTTGCCAAATTCAACTTGACCTTACAGAGATCCATGATGTCGAACATCCTCTCAAGATCAACCAGGTGATTCTAATTCTTGAGTCTCTTCATCATCATATCATCAATATAAACCTCCATGGTTTTCCCAATCTAATCTTCAAACATTTTACTGACCATCCTTAGGTAGGTTGCCCATGTGTTCTTAAGGCCAAAAAACATGCCCTTATAGCAATACGTTCCTTTAGCACTGATGGAGGAAGTCTTCTCGACATTGTCCTCATTTATAAAGATCTAACTTTACCCTGGATAAGTATCCATGAATCTCATTAGTTCGTGCCTAGTTATGGCATCAACTATTTGATCTATCCGTAGTAATAGGAAGTTACCTTTTGGACAGGCCTTGTCTAAGTCCATGAAGTCTACAGACATTCTCTATTTCCCATTGGCTCTCGAGATAATCATAACATTAGATAGAAAATCTAAGTAGTGCACGTCATGAATAAACTCATTCAAATGGAGTTTTTTAACCTCCTCCTGGATAACTTCGTTCCTATCTCTAGTGTAGGTCTTCCTGCTATGCATCACTAGATTGGCATCCTTATCAATGTTTAGCCAACAGACGATAATTTTGGGGTCAATCCCTAGCATATCTCTATGGCTCCATGCAAATATTCTTTGTCTCTTCCTTAGTATCCATGTTAACCTTTCTTTCACCTATTTCTTCAAGGATGAGAAAATTTAGATGGTTTTCTTATCTCCTTCCATTGAGGACGATGGATTCTACCACTTCTGTGGCCTCACCCTTCTTCAGTTTCCTCTCGTCCCTTGGGTTAAGGGTGTTAATATTATAGGAGGTTATTAGTTTCTTGTGAGCCTCCTTTTGTTCTAACGAGATTAAGTAACACTCTCTCGCTTCCAATAGGTCACCATGGATTTCCCCTAATGCATAAGGGGTCGGGAGTTTTACTATTTGGTGAATGGTTAAAGGCATCGCCTCGAATTCGTTAAGTGCTAATCTATCAAGGATGATATTCTAGGACGATAATAGGTTCTCATCCATTACAAAGAATCACACTTTCTTCATTAGGCACCTCATCTAGGTACCTATATAGACGTCCATTTCAAACATCCCCAATGGGTGTACCTTCTCTCCACTGAAACCTATCAATGGTTGATGATAGGAAACTAAATTATTCTTACTAATCTTTAATCCTTTGAAGCAATCCCAAAACATGACATCGGATGAGCTACCGCCGTCCAGCAGCTTTCGAGACACATCGTACCCGTGGACCTTAGTGCTGATGACCAAAGGGTTTTCATGGGGCGGCAAGATGCCTTAAAAGTCCATTCATAAGAATCCTGGAACCAAGGTACCCATGTCTACTTTCTTTATCTTACCCGACTTAGGTTCCAAAGAATCCAAGTTCACGTCCATCCGTTTGGGTGCCGACTTTGCTTTTACAACATGTGACTTTAGGTCAGCTCTCTTAGTCCCTCTACCATCCATCAATCAAATGGTCATTTTAACACTGAAGGAAATCATGTACATGCGCCCTTTAGTCTTAGGGATATTAAGAGAGAGATTTGAATCATCCCCATCGTTGTCTGATTCTTTATCTTTCTTGTCGGCCTAAGATTGTCATCTCGGCCTATCATCTTTTAACGCACCATGCTTCTTTCTGGCATCATCTTTGGCACCACTTCTTTCAACGTTCTTTTAAAGTTTCCTTTGCCTCAATAATTTCTCAATCACATATTTTATAGAAAAACATTTGTCCATCTTATGGTCGTGGTCTTGGTGGAAATTGCACCACTTGATTTTGTCCCTCTTATGAGGAGGGGACTTAAGCTTTTTAGGCTACCTAAGTGCGCTA
This sequence comes from Sambucus nigra, assembly GCA_949130495.1. Lineage (NCBI taxonomy): Eukaryota > Viridiplantae > Streptophyta > Magnoliopsida > Dipsacales > Adoxaceae > Sambucus > Sambucus nigra. Next base: position 151,954,856 of record OX422216.1, on the reverse strand, counting down.
TCATCTTTAATTTCATTCAGAACTAGGTCAAGACTTGTTGTCAATGGAGTATAACTAGAAAATATACCTCCAGCATACCTTTTCTTTCCATGTTTTCCTTTAGCCTTTCGAAACTTGATTCCGTTAGTTCTTTCTCATCTCCACCGTTGTCCACCATAGCCTCCTCAACGTTCATGACTCTCTCGATAGTAGAAAAATGTTTTGTCATGGACTTAAGAGGACAATCATCCAGTTTATAAGCAATTTACCTTTTTACAACTCACTCATGAGGGCTATCATAGAATTATTTTCCTCATATTACTCCACTTCAAGTTTCTCCTTGTTAAACCGAGAAATATAGTCTCTCATGTAACACCCCGCACAATCCAACAGATGGGGTGGCCAGCTGTCACTGCCAAACCATAACTGGTGTTAACTAAATAATTAATCATTAAAGATGGCCTATAATAATGGCTGAGGATTTAGTTTAGTTTAATCGTAGTAACGCCTCATGTTTTATGCAAGGTGTTACATCTCAAAGTCTCATTTTTCCCTTGTTTCACATGAAAGAGATGAGTCACCTTCTTTGGGGTCTTCATGTCAAATAAAAAGTTATGAACAAATATCTTGGCTAACTATTTGAAATTGTCGATTGACTTATTAGGCAGATACGTACACCAAATGTGAGATGCACCTGTGACGGTGCTAGAGAAGGCTCGGTATTTCATCTCATCTGAGAGGGAGTAAATATCGACTATCGACTGATACATCTCAATGTGATGTATCAAATTTGTAATTCCATCATATTTTGGAGTCACATTAGGAGTCTTGAACTTAGCTCGAGTGGGGAATTTTACTATCTTAGCTATGAAGGGAGAGCATTCCACGTAGCCCCTATAGATTAGGACTCTCTTTTCAATAAATAATAAATCTTATCCTCTAGACTCTGAGTTGAACTTTTCCAAGGCCTCTAGATTTCAATCGCATTGTCTCATTTGCCTTTCCTGCGATGGGATTAAGTACTTTCTCTCATCCAGTAATCCTCTATCGATCGTTCACTTCCCCTTGTTCTCCCTCTCAGCTTTAAAGAGGTCGACGATTTACACATCCATCATTACCATTAGAGGTGGCTTTAATGCATGAATGGGAGAGTCGGGGTCGTAGGTCTCCTACTGGGCCAAGATGGTCAAAGGCTGACCCCCTCCTAAGTTTATCAAATGTCAAAGTTCTGGGTTAGCCTTTTCGTGTCGACTTTGCACTATTTTCCCTAGTGACTAATGTTTGGAAAATTGTGTCTCCAGAAGTCTCACATAGTTCCCAACAATAATCCTCATTAAAATCACGATCATCTAGACCCTCTAGCACTTATTATTTTGGACATATTGCCTAGGGTTGACCATGTCTCTCTAACACTGGTGTCAATGTGCCTACTTTTATGGGGTCGGGGATGGCCCCCCTATCGCCGCATCCACAAATTCCCTAGTGGATGGAGTGATGATCTTTGTCGCTGCGCCAGGAGTCATATCCATCATAGTTTGGCTCAAAGCGATAAATTTTTCTTTTACATTTTTTTGGTTAGACATTAGCGAGTGCAGTGTCACCACCATGTCAGCCATATCTGACTGAGGTGCTTCCTAGATGGAATTGGGGTCAACATCTAGAGGCGAATTGAATGTCATTTCTCTTGTGAGAGTGTACATGAACTAGATGAGATAAAAAGAATCTTAAAGGTCCCAACTAGAACTCTTTCAAGGGTGATACACACCCAACAAAGGTGTCGCTAGGTCACCACTATAGATTCAAGTAGGGTCTAAGATAGAAATGAGAGTAAGAAGATGAAACTTCGCTTTCCCATAGATGGTGCCAAAACAGCAATACCTGAAATATCACCTCATAAACTTGTAATGAGCTCAAGCTAGTGATTGACAATAATAGATATAGGAGAAGTATAGTAAATATAGAATGAGAAGAGGAGAAGAGTATGGATATGATCATATAAGTGGTTCATCCATTGGCCTACTCCATTGTTTAGGGGGGGGGTGTGCTTTTATGCTAAATAATGGACTTCTGATTGCTCAAAGTACAACTCTCTTTCACTTTCTCTCCCTAAGATGAGATTAACAAAGTTTAGACTAGGGTTTAGAATTTTTGACCCCACTCAAGGAGGAAGATGAAAGGTATTCATAATCTTGGGGGTGCATAGGGAACCCTCCAAGCATGCAATAATAATTCCTAAGTGAAGCTACCAATAATATCCATTAACCTTTCATTGGCACATATATGTCATATTGATGCAATACCCCCTCATTTGCTCTTGAAGATCTCGTTATAACTCCCTGCTCATATGGGTTAGTCATGCTGGAACCATGTGTCACATGTGGGGTAGATGTTATCCCCAAGGGTCTCAACCTGGTCAAGGCTGACATGTTTGGCATCTTTATAAGAAACTGTTGAGCTTGGTCGAAGTATAGTATTTGCTATCTGGGTCACACGAGGCTAAAATGAGACTGCTGGAGATGACTTTGTGTCACCTTATAGGTCTCGACCAATAAGTTTGGTACAAGTTGGAGACTATTGAGGATGGAATACCCTAGGGCATCCCACGCCTATCTAACTTGATGAGTGGGTATGGTGGGCTTGACCGGGAGGAGGCTTGACAAGGATGAGGTCATAATTATGCATATTAATCCATAGAAAGAACGATTCGACACCTGAAAAGAAAATCTTCTCATGTAATCGTTTTGCTAATCTTGTGTACACAATATTGATGTGATCATATTAAGATTAGCCCAACATCCTTTACGACCTATCTAGGAAAATTTTGATCATAAAGATGTGATTGCCTTGTCCTAAGAACTATATATAGAACATCTCTTTCCATTAAATAAAGTTTCCTATGACATTGATTCTCAGAAAAAATGATTCCATACTTGAAAATAACTCTTTTCATGGAATCCCGATGCTAATACTATGGAAATAAATTTAATATAATCGATTTGACATAAGCCCAACATCATTTACAACTGATATGGCGAGATCTTGAACATAAATATGTGTCTGTCTTAACCTCAGTATCTATATCAAATATCTGTACAATCACAGTCCTATATAAGACAATACTCATAAATCGTTCCTAAATAGGCAAGAATTATCCACAAATTGTACTTAGAAATATCACCACGTTTCCCTAATGCTTCGTATACTAATAAGTACTTTTCGAGGTTTTTATCAAAATGATATCTTGATTATTTGATCAAACTAAATGACCCAAGACCTTGATGTTAGATTAATTCCATAAGGGGATGTCACAATATTACATCAATTTTCTTTTACCAGCTTTTGACTATGTAGTTGTCAAGACAATTGTTCAAGAATGGAGCCTTACATTTTAAAGATTTTTTACAAACTTTATCATACCTACCATGAGATTGTTTTCTCGTAGTCAATTCCTTTATTTATGTTTAAACCTTTTCGGAATCCTTTCCTTGAAGGTTTTCACCTTTCAACCCATCTATCTTTTAACTTTTTAAAGGTCCACTTGTACCCAATAGGTCCCTAACAATAAGTCTGCAAGCACTAAAACTTGTTTGGAATATATAAATTCCCTTGTGGTATCCATAGTAATTAGTCAACACAAAAGTTTTTCTCTTCGAATGCCTCATTATAGGCCCTGGGAATCTGTTCGTGGATGCCCAGTGATGTCATTAAAATGATTTCCCAAAACACTAATCATTCAAGATGACTCTTGATGCTCCCACTAGGACATGGCACCACATGCTATCTAGTATATGTGATACATGTGCCCTGATAATCTGTCATTTTCCCAATATGATGAGGTATTCTATTGTATATACCATGTTGTATTTCGTCTTGTACATGAGGTCTAGCAACATTGGTAATACAATGTTCCATTTTATCTTGTAAGTCCAAATTACACTTGGGCTTGTGGTTTATTACCTAATTCTAGAATAACAATTGTTCATTTATTCAATATATGTCCTTATTATACTTAGGAATATTATAAACCACCTTTCTAATCTTTAGGATAAGAAATAGATAGGCTTGCACTTATCTAAATTTTAACTTTCTTGGATCTTCCACAATAGAAGTGATGGGCACCCCAAATTCGAACTTGCCTTAAAATGATCTTGAGCTCATTCCAATGTTCAATAGGAGTTGAAGAGACCGATTAACAAGAAGTTAAATTCAATATGTAAATACCATCTCCTTTGTAAAATCACAATAAGAATATTGCTTTACTGAATAACCATCCATAGAACCTACCATACCCAAAAGTGCCTTATTCATTCCTTTCCACTACACCATTACGAAGTGTAATTCTAGTGTAGGAAATTGGGATAAAATACCAACCTCCGATTAATAATCCCTTAACTATCCGAATAGGTATACCTGGTATGATCAAATTGTAGAGTTTTAATTAGTCTACCTCACCCATGATCCACCATAACCATTCACACTTTGAACTAGTCAAATATCTTTATACCTATGGTGCATAAGGTAAACACATCTATAACTTCGAGAAATCATCAATAAATTCAATTAAAAACTCAAAGGTACCTCTTGACCAAATAGTCGCCGAATCATATTAATCAAAACAAACAATTTCCAACACATGTTTGGATCTTAAGATTTGGCCTTGTGAGGCTGGCCACCTTGGTTATTTACCTTCTAAAAGGGTTTCAAGACTAGAAGTGCCTCAACTTCCAATTAACTGAATTTTCCATTTTAAACAAGTATTTGAATTCTTTTAAGACTAAAATAACCGAAGTGTAAGTGCTAAAATCATGTTTAGTTCTAGAAGGAAACTTTATCTTTGATGATCCTCGTCCGTAAATGTTATTAATGTCGATATTTAGTAATGTTTGTGAGAAAAGAATTTTAATATATAATTTTTTTTCCAATGTGCCAAAAGAGATAAAAGATATCCAATTTTGATAAAATAATTTCTTAAATCAATCACATATCTGTTCTAAATAGATTCAAAAAACTGAAACTAGTTTTATTAAAAAAAATTGTAGACACCGCATACTAGGGGTCCACTAAGCACCTCTTTAGGTCCCTATCACTCACTCATTAATAAAAAACCCTAGGTCATACCCTGAGTACTGGTTTAGAGGCCATTGGGTGCTTTTGGGCACCATCTGACTCTGGTGAACTCTTCAGTTTGAAAAAAGATGAATGAGTATTCGAAGGGTGCTGAATCCCATTTCCAACGGTCTGCCCCATGTACGAATCAAACTTACAGCTCAAAGGAACGGTTCGTTTGACTATCAAATACTGATTGGAGGCCATCATGAGCTCCTGAGCCCCATTTAACCCAGATAAACTTTATCGCCTGATTGAAAGCTCATTGAATCTTTGAAGGGGAATTATCCATTTTCTCAATGAATCCCCTTTCCAATGGTCTTCCCTGTGCAAGAATCGACCTTATGATTCGGATGAACGATCTGTTTTACCCCGAAAACTTATCTAAAGGCCACTAGGCTCTAATGGGCCCCGTTTGACTACATTCAACTCTTCAGCTCGAACAAAGCTTAATGAGTCTTCAAAGTCTTATGACTACACTTTCCAACGGCCCGCCCCTACATGAATTAGCCTTACGATGTGAACAAACAACCCATGTTACTCCAAAGCGTCACCAGGCACTTCCAGGCCCCGTTTGACCTAGGTAAACTTTTTGAACCGATAAAAGCTGAATTAAATCTTTAAGATCTTCGAATACCCTTTCCAAAGGTCCATGTCGTGTGCAAATTGGCCTTATGGATCGGGAAAATGCTCCATTTTCCTTCAATAATTTCATGTCGAGTGACCAACGGGCAATTTCGGGACCTGTTTGACTTCTTTCAACTCCCAAACCTGGGATTGACTTAATGTATTTTTAAAAGGATCGGGATATCCTTTCCAACGGTCTCCCTCGTGCAAAATTTAGACTTACGGTTAACATTTTACAATCATTTTTCTAAAAAAACTACCTAAAACTACTGAATGGCACCCCTAGGACCCTGCCTATCGGGAATGTTTCTGGTGTTCTATGATGTTAGGTAGGTCAAGGACCATGTCGGTCACACATCCCACCCCCGACCCTATAAATAGAGGTCATGAATTCACTTTAAAAAGTAACCCCTGGACATTCCTCTCAGGAATTCATAAAACATTCTCTCGAATTTAAAATTGTTCCCCTATTAAAATTCATGTTTTATATATTCATTCCATCCTTTCCATACTCCTTTTAGTAAATTCTCACCCATCACCTCATACCACCATCATCTCATCGTGAGATCAGTGCATTTACAACAAGATCGACTTCAATTCTTCATAAGGAGGTCCAATTGTCCCCATTTGTCTTTAAATTGTATTAGTTTTGCATTAGTTACTTCATTTTCACTTTAGTGCTTTAATTCATTACATCACATATATTAATTTCAAACTTTTTAGTATTGTATTTGTACATACTTTATTTTCATACAAACACCCAAAAACAAGAAAAAAAAGGTTTACATATAAATTCCAAATGGGGAATGCTCATCACATTTTCTCACACTAAAAGACATTTTTCTACACACACACACATATATAAGCAAAGTCTCAGTTGGATTTATGGGTTAAACCTCACCTTATATTGTCTTTGAACTACCTGGACTTTGATGTCCTCTCGGGCTACGTATGCATCTTGTGTAAATCCCTAGACTCGAGTCCTCCCACAAATATTTGTTACATTGTTCTTATTATATATTCTTAGTATATATATTTTATATGCTTGCTTTCTTGTGTCTTGTCTGATATACACATTTGTTATTCTACAATGACTTGTGAATTTTCAAACACTTACATTATACTTTGAATTACTATTTTGTGAACACTCCTAAGGATGACCTCACTCTGCCTTTTTTCGTGATGCGAGTTAAGAGCTTCCATTCTCTATTTATATTATGCACATAAGTACACAGTTCATGGAGTTTAACAATAGAAGATTAGCACATGCCGATGAGGGATCGAAAGGGAAGGATGGATGCCTAGCACCTTCTCATTCTGTAACTTAGTCCCCGAACCCTTGAACTACTTGGTTTCTCAAGCATCAGTATTGTCATTGATGTTGTTCTCTCGAGGTGGAAATAATTCTTTTGCCTATTTTATGCAAAATAGGCAGACGGTTCTATCTCTACATACCAATCCACATCAATGACGTCCGAGCACCGCAAGAAATGTTGCAATCACAAGCACATGCCAGAGGTGGAAGAACGGAGGGATACACCTCGATAGAACCCCCGACCCTGACCTTGGTATGGCTTCAGTGGCAATTTTTCAGGGGATTATTTTAAGAGGAGTAGAATCTATTCATGCATGGGTGCTATTCTTTTCTGAATGTGTGCTTATGCACCTACTTTTATGTTCCCTTTTCTCATATATTTACAAAACATGTATGTTCCATTTTCTCCTTTATTTACCTTTTTCATATATCTCTCATGTATTTTCACTTCCCACTCACTTATACACTTAACAAACTTATTTGTACTCTTAATGTACACTTCACACACTCACACTTGGCTTCATTACTCACATGTTTCACTGAACACTTAGAATATCCATGCTTAGGCTTCATTAGCACACACCCACACTTCCTACACTTGTATATTTTCTCACATACACATATCACACATCATATATCACTTGTACTTGATCCATGTATAGGCTCACTACCACACACACTTACTTTTATATATTCCCATGTCAATTACTCACTCACATGTTTCCATGCAAAGTATAGTCTTCATGTTAGATTTACTTTTTATAAAAGTATTATATGCTCCTAATTAGTGTAGTATTACCTTTACTCATCATGTGTGTAAAAAATAATAAAAAATACCCTATCTCCATATATGTTATTTAAGAAACGTGCATTTTTTCATACTATATCACCAAAAGCATGACAATATTGACCAAAATTGTATCTTGTATAAGGGGTCACTTTATGATGGGTGTTAGTCCTATGGGTCGCAATTAGCCTAAGAGATATGACTCTCACCTTCCACTGGGCTCATAGTTTCGACGTATTTTGAGTGGTCCCGCCGCATCATACCGATTTGCCAAACTCACGACGGGAGGTATATAGCAGGGAACTCGTTCATGTACGTCGAGTATATCAAATTATCTCTCACACGTACTCTACCCACGAGGTATGTAGTGAGGCAATGCATGTACATTCTAGTATATCAAATGTCTTATCCACACGTACCGAATAATGATTGCCCTTAAAGTCAAGAGGTATATTAGGGAAATAATTCCAAAGGGGAGAACCTTTCCACTAATTCAAAAATTGCGTAAACCACATATAGGTAGCAGATCTAGGACACTCATATTTAGTTTGTTGGTTAACTTTTTGGGTCAACATAATGCTTGAATGTTCTCCCTTATACAAAAGAGGATCCTATCTGTGAGCCTGGAAACAAGTTAAATGTTGTCTTGAATTTTTTTAAACCCTATTTTCCCCGTCTCGGGTCCTGTATGGCATTTTTTTACATTTAGCCAAACATAATACAAGTGAAAACCAAATAATAACATTAATAATAATCATTTTGATATTCTTCTCCTCTTTCCCTCCTTTTTTGAAAACCATAAATACAAAAAAAAATAATAAAATCTCCTCCTCCAAAATACCAAAAATAATTTCCTCCTTTCAAAAATAAATTTGAACCATTTTCGCTCTCAAGTCGATCGCATACCCGATTTTGGCCAAGCTCCCTATTAGCCTCGATCTTTCGTCAAACCTCCCCAAAGCTCCGTTTCTTCTTCTACTGCTTCGTCCAAGTTTGTTATTTACCTTCAAGATCTCTTCATAGAGAACACTGACCAAGCACTAAATGTGCAACCCGACCTGATGTCTGTCTTAGCCCAACTCAGTGCCAAGATTAACAACCTTTAAATCAAGGTTCATGAAATACAAAGTCACTAGGCCCATATTCTATAAGAAACCAAAGTTCTCTTTCTTCGTACCATTGCTCCACCCGCTCCCAAGATTTTTTGGGTCCCATAAGAGTATTATCATGATCCAAATGCCCCACCTACCAATGGGCCACCACCAAATCAACTACCTGTTTGGAATATTTCCCAACCCAGGGATAACCTTCTAGTATCCACAGATGCTAAGGAGGAAGAACTAAAGAAGGTCAACAAAGACATTAAGATTATATTGAAAAAGTTTGACCAAGTCAAGATATTCAATAACTACATGGATTGCACCCCTATGTCTCTCGATCACAAAGACAGACTGCCAGAGAAGCTCAAGATGCCAGATATTGAGAATTTTAGGGGAAGCGGCACCCCAATTGTTTACCTATGAAGCTATCATCTAGCATGACCATCCTTAGTTCCTCCAAAGAGATATTAGCACAAATGTGCCAGCAAACCTTGAAACAAAGAGCCCTCTGATGGTTTCTGTCCCTTATATAATTCAAAATCTATAGTTAGGAGAATGTTTCATGAGAATTTGTGTCTCAGTATAAGTATAATGAGGAGCTAGAGGTTACACCATGAGATCTAGAGATTCTTAAGCAAAACCCTAGGGAAATAGTCGCTAGCTTCATCGGAAGGTGGAGAGAAAAAGATTTTACCAAGACCAATAAACCCTCCAAGGAGGAACAAGTAAGTATTATGAAGAAGAACTTTCCTCAGATCTTAGCTTTCATGGGATAATAGTATAATCAACATTTTTGAGTCCTTCGAGAAGATGGTCTAAAAATTTAGGAACGCATTACAAAAGTGGAATCTGAGCAAAAAAAGTCACTGAAAAATTACTCCCCGAAAATATGAGAAGCCTGCCAGTTCTATATTCTCAACCATCAACAATATTTCCCAACCTGCTACCTCTTGGACACCGAAATGTCTCCCTAATCCTACCAAGAAAGAGTACAATAAGCTCTATGCTCTCGTGTCAAAAGTCTACTAGGCCCTATTGAGCCAAAACCTCATCAAACTCTTGACCCCCGTCCATTATCGAATTTGCTCTTTCAAAACTTCGAAGTCGATTCCCATTGTGATTTCCACTAGTCCGCTGGCCATACTGCCAACCAATGCTTCCCCTTTAGGAATTTGATTCAGGGTCTAATTGACCAGGGTATCATCGCCCCACTAGCTAAACTCAATACCATTCATAACCCGCTTTTAACCCATAAAGTGACATTTTCCAAGAGAATGACCCAGAATTTGAACCATCTACTCAAATCATGCCTAATAAAGCACCCATTATACCCATAATCTCACCAAAATAACTCAAGGTTTCCCCATATTATCTCCAACAGCCTACGTGCTTCACTGATAAAGCTTTGTCATTCCTTAGAAGGGCTTGCATTGCCATCCACACTCGATCTGAAGGAAAAGACGTGGATCTAGAGGCATTATTAAACAAACTCTTGGAGTTTGGGCTGAAATTACAGCCAATATGACTGTTTATTACTAAAAATTTAGTGGCTTCGAATCAAGGTTCAAAAATATGATGAATGGGTGGTACCTGTTGAAGAAGTAAGTCTAGTTAATATGGTATAGATAATGACCAATGAATTTTTAGATCCAAGTGAAATTTATAGCATTGATGAGTTACTCATCGCTTTAAAGCTTGAGGGACGGTTGGTCCCTTCACTCATGAACCTCCCCACTGAGTGGGAAGATTTTTACGATGTAGGCATCGATGTTGTTGGATGTATTTGTGGCCATCAACGATCCCCGCCGCTGAGGGAGGAAGGCATCCTTCGGGTCCCGCGCGTCCCCTCTCAGGAGAGCGCTTCGACCGGCGTCGATTTGTGAGGTGTGAAAATGTAGAGAGATTTAGAGTCGCCAGTCTATTTTACTCAAAAAACACAAAAGAAAAAGGGGAAGCCATCCCGAAGGATGGCATCCAAAGACATACTGGTGCGTGCAAAGCCAAATGATTCGAGAAGGGTTCGGAGGCTTAGTTACGAAATGGGAAGGTGTTAGGCACCCATTCCGCCCTTTTGGCTTCTCATGGATATTTACTATTTTCCTTTATATTTCCCCCCATGATATGTGTGCATGTGTATATATAGAATGGAGGTAGGAATCCTCCACTTGTATCGTAGAAAAGACAAAGCGAGTCATCTGTAGGAATGTGAGATTAGTGTAGAAAATAAGATTTACGTAATTACCCCTACGTTGACCATTATAAAGGAATGATAACGCATATGGAATAATACTTCACTAAGAACGAATGTATAGAATATAATAGAAAATGAGATAAAGAGAAGATAGAAAATATAAGAGAAAGTTAAAAAAGGTCTCGAGTCTCGGGTTTTACCCCGAGACGCCTACGTAGCCTATAAAGGCATCAAAGTCCATGTAGTTCGCATATAAACGAGGGGTGGGGTTTAACCCATAAATTCAAATGGAGAAATCTCTTATTTGTAAGTGTGTGTGTGTGTGTGTGTGTGTGTGTGTAGAAAAAGTGTTTTAGTTGTGAGAAAAGTGTGGAAAAGGTGTGAGAATCCCTACTTGGAATTTATGAGCAAACCCTCTTTTTCTTTTTTTTTTTTGGGTTTTTTATTTATATGAAAATAGGAGATGTGTAATACCACTAGATAAAAGGTATGTTATTATATGTGAACTAAGATGATAAAAGTGCTTAAGTAATAAAACAAGTTATTGAAAATTTAAGAAGATTTGAAGAGAAAAGTGAGAGAGATGGTCCTTCTTGGAGACTTTGAGCTTGATCTTAAATGTTGAGAAGCAACCCTTGTGCTTGGATGATGATGGAGAATGGTTAATTCATCAAGTTTGATGAAAGGGATGATGAAAAGTGGAAGTGAAAAAGGGATTTGGAAGTTGAAATCACGCTGCCTTCGAGAGAGGTTTCTGGGGTTCGTTGAGTGTGATTTTCTTCTGATCTGATCTCCCCTGCAAATGAGTCCAATGCCTCCTTTTATAGATCTAGGGGAATACCGATCGGCTTAGAGCCCTTCCTACCTGCCTGCAGGAAGGTGCCGATAGGCAGGTTCTGGAACCTGCCGTTTGGCAGTGTGCTTCAGGCTTTTTCAGAAAATTGGTCGCCAAGGGCAAACCGTTGGGCATAATCATGCACAAGGCATACAATTGGAAAGGTATTTCAGAGACCTTCGAAAGTCCTTTGCACCACTCCCGAGTTCAGGAGTTAACTTTGGGTCAAATGTGGCTCGGAAGCGTTTGTCGATCCATTGGATGGGGAACCGTTCGAACGCAAATGGATCGTTCGTCCGGATGGTAAGTCCGAATCGTGCACAGGATGGATCGTTGGAAATCTTAGGAGGTGTAATTCGACATTCCAAAGAGTTTGGCCCATTTTGGGGAGTTAACTTTGGTCAACTAGGCCCGAGAAGCATTCGGTGACCTCTCAGAGTCAAACGGGTCGTTAGTTTGCATGGTAAGTCAGAATCGCGCACGAGATGGACCGTTGGAAAGGGTATTCAGTTCCCTTTGAAGATTCATTTAGCCTTGGTCGAGGTGAAGAGTTGACTTGGGTCAAACAGAGCTTGGAAGCGCCCGTTGGCCTCTAGGTCGAGTTTCGAACGCAAACGGATCATTCGTCTGCATGGTGAGTCGAAATTGCGCATGGGGTGGAGAGTTGGAAAGGGTATTCAGTGCCCTTTGAATATCCATTGGGTCTCGATCGAGATGAAGAGTTTGACTTTTGGGTCAAACTGAGTCGGGGAGTGCCCGATGGCTTTTAGGTCAGTACTTGGGATGTGACCAGGGTTTACAGTGATGAGTGGAGGTACTAGGGACCTAAGGAGAGTTAGGGGGTAACGGAATGAGGTGTCTACAGAGCCCCTCGATGGGTGAATTTGTAATAAATGATAGTCGTTGATTAGACACCGCATGATGCTTCTGAGAGAGTGTCACCAATTCAGAGGGTCGAGGTCGATTCTGATGACCTAAGGAAGCGAGGATGACCAATTCTGAGGGTCGAGGTCGATTCTGAGGACCTAAAAGTGGTGAAGATCGAGGATCGAGGTTAATTTTGACCTAACACAGGTGACGATCCAAGACTGGGGCCAATTCTGACCTAAGAGTGGTGACGACCGAGGATCAAGGTTAATTCTGACCTAACTCATGTGACAACCCAAGATCGGGGCCAATTCTAACCCAAGATTGGTGACGATCGAGGACCGAGGTCAATTCTGACCTAACTTAGGTGATGATCCAAGACAAGGGCCAATTCTGACCCAAGAGTGGTGACGATCGAGGATCGAGGTCAATTCTGACCTAACTCAGGTGATGATCCAAGATCGGTGCCAATTCTGACCCAAGAGTGGTGACGAGCGAGGACCGAGGTCAATTCTGACCTAACTCGGGTGACGATTCAAGACTGGGGCCAATTCTGACCCAAGAATGGTGACGATCGAGGACCAAGATCAATTCTGACCTAACTCAGGTGATGATCCAAGACCGGGGCCAATTCTGACCCAAGAGTGGTGACGACCGAGGATCGAGGTCAATTCTAACCTAACTCAGGTGACGATCCAAGACCAGGGCCAATTTTTACCCAAGAGTGGTGACGAGCGAGGACTGAGGTCAATTCTGACCTAACTCAAGTGATGATTCAAGATCGGGGCCAATTCTGACCCAAGAGTGGTGACGACCGAGGATCGAGATCAATTCTGACCTAACTCTGGTGACGATCCAAGACCGGGGCCAATTCTGACCCAAGAGTGGTGACGACCGAGGACCGAGGTCAATTTTAACCTAACTCAGGTGACGATCCAAGACCGGGGCCAATTTTGACCCAAGAGTGGTGACGACCGAGGAATGAGGTCAATTCTGACCTAACTCAGGTGATGATTCAAGATCGGGGCCAATTTTGACCCAAGAGTGGTCACGACCGAGGACCGAGGTCAATTCTGACCTAACCCAGGTGGCGATCCAAGACCGTGGCCAATTTTTACCCAATAGTGGTGACGACCGAGGTCAATTCTGACCTAACTCAGGTGACGATCCAAGACCGGGGCCAATTCTGACCCAATAGTGGTGACGACTGAGGACCGAGGTCAAGTCTGACCTAACTCAGGTGACGATCCAAGACCGGGGCTAATTCTGACCCAAGAGTGGTGATGACCGAGGACCGAGGTCAATTCTGACCTAACTCAGGTGACGATCTAAGACCGGGGCCAATTCTAACCCAAGAGTGATTGCATTTCCTTGGGGAAAATAAAAAGGGTTCCACTAAGGATTAAGAATTGGATTTGAGGTTCCGTTGGGGAATAAGAATTAGATTTTAGGTTCCGCTGGGGAATAAGAATTGGATTTTAGGTTTCGCTGGGGAACGATATATGAGCTAGGGAAGATTTGGATCGTCCTTTGGGAGAGATCGCCTGGGGCAAGTGATTCTTCTGAATTCTGCTGGGAAAAATACCATGAGATATTTTTTAGCATCGGGTAGCCGATGGCTGGGGAGGCCTTTTGCCTTTGATTTGAGCGGAGGAGCTTATCGTTGGGGAGATAACCGGTTTGATGTCGTAAACTCTACTGAGGAGGTGATTAGGGGGTCCAGGCACATCGCTTGAGAGGTCATTTGCTTGGATTTTGAGGGTTCCACTAGGGAAAAAGAGGTTTCGCCTGAAGAAATGTGAAAATTTTCTTGATGAAAATGTTCAAAATCCATACTGGGATTTTCTGGGGATTTTTCGAGGCTTTCTGGCTTTTTTGGGGAATTTCTGTACGAAATTTTAATGAGGGTGTCGGTCGGCATAGATTGAGAGGTGCCATTCGGCAGTGGCACGGACTTTTGGGCTGCCTCAGGAAGGTGAGGAGACAGCTCCGATCGGTATGGCAGTGGTCAGTGCCAATCGGCATGGCGCTTGGCCTCCTATATAAAGGGGCAAATCCCCTTCATTTTTCACAGCTTCTTGCATTCTCTTTTTCTGTGATTTCTTTCTGCGAATTGTTCTAACGTTCCGATCTTCAAGAAATGTCCGCCTTTGTGAGTACCACTGTCCATCGGGAATGATTGACCGTTGATTACTGGGCGAATGTGGATTGCAGGGACAGGATGACTCTTGCTATGGGGAATGAGAATTCCTTTGATGCATTCGAGCCGATTACGGATGAGCGAACCTTGCTGCGAGAGCCGTCGCGCCATCGTTCTTTGAGAGTGATTTCTGGTGGTTATGTAAGTAACCAGACCTTTGGCATTCCTTTCTTTTTGGGTGATTTTTCCTTTTTCTTGACCTTTGACTGAATTTTTCCTTTCGCTAGTCGGATATTTATTTGAAGAACATGCGTTCCCACGGGACGACGGGGATTAAGGATGTTTGGGAGCATCTTCCACCCATGGTGTGCTGGATGGTATCATCAGCGAGTTTTGGGAGAGTGGCGGTTGCACTGGAAGAGATGCCTCGTTCGACTGCAGTTTTGTGTTCCTTGGGGGAGAGGTGGTAGGACACTACACACACCTTTCATTTTGGCTTCGGGCAGATGACGGTGACTTCCATAGATGTGCAGCAAATGCTGGGGTTAGATTATGATGGGGAGCAGATAGAGGTGGATCTCTCCTTGCGGGTGAGGCTGGAGGCGGTGCATGCAGCACTTGGTGATGTGAGGAGGATAGTTTCTGGAGATTCCATCTGGCTGTCCTTGCTAAAGGATGTTTTGCTGAGAAGGGTGGTTGATGTGGAGGACGGTCTGCAAGTGAGGCAGATGGCCCAGTTATTCATCTTGTTGGTGTTGGGAGGTTTCATCGTGGCGTCGAGTGGCGACGTCGTCCATTCGTGGTCTCTGCCATACTTGAGGATGTTTTCGAACATCCCCTTCTATGATTGGGGGAGTCTGACCTTGGTGACCCTTTACTCTTCTTTGGATGCATTCAGCCGGTGTTGTCGACAGACTTTTACTGGAGCCACGTATCTCCTTGAGGTATTCTTTATTTTGCGCATTTTCATTTCATGCATTCGCATTTTTCTTTCATGCGTTCACATTTTCTTTATGTGTCTCTTTTTGCTTGTGAATTCAGACGTGGTTCTATGAGGTGATTGGATGAAACACCCCACTGATTGCTTTGAAGGATGACACTGTTGGGGACTTCTGCCGACTGTACCAATGGCGTAAGGCCAACCGGCAGATGAAGGGATCTCTTTCCCTGGAGGCGGTGCGTCAGGTCTTGAATGACCTGAACAGTGGTCGGGTAAGGTCTTTTCCTTTTCAGTCTTGGTTTTTGCACAATCTGATCTTGTATCGACTCATGCTTGCTTGGGGATTTTTAGGTGACCTTTTATCCTTGGGGGATAGCTATTCAGGACACGGGGATGACTAGGGTGAACGCGCAGATGAGGCGCTTATTGGCGCATGAGTTCGGCCATTTCTGGTACCTAGGGGAGAGGATTATTCGTCAGATCGCTGAGCAAGAGGTGGTGGTGCCACATGTGCAACCTCCTACATCTATGAGGCAGGAACGACAGCTGTTGGAGGATGAGAGGATCGCAACGATGATGGGCGAGTCCAATGATTTGTATACCGATACGGCTGCGTCGTACGACTATATGGACTTTGTGACGAGCTGTTTGATGGTGCCCAGAATTCATGATGCCTTGCCTTTACCTCCTACTGGTTCGAGTCGGGCGGTGGGGTCTTCCCATAGTGGTGGTGGTCACTCAGTACCTGCGGCGGTGACAACATCGGAGGTCCCTTTCATTCGGCTGCACACTCCTTCGTACAACATCCGGCGGGCTGATGGAGGGATAGTGCCGATGTTGCACCGTCCCCTTACGATGGATCCGGAGGAGATGGGTTTGACAGAGGAGGTCCTTCGTCCTGCGGTAAACCTTTCGGTCCTTTTCCTCTTTTTGATTTCTTTTTCTTGATACTGATTCTACCTTTTTCTTGCGGCAAATCCGGGTGTCGACCACTTGGCTGAGAGACATCAGGGATTGGATATCATCGTAGACTGCCCACATTCGGGATGCTGTCCCTGTTCCTTCTTGCTTGGTGACGTCAGCCTCATTTGGGGAAGACTCTGGCTCGGGTAGTGGGGGCGCGTTGTCTCACCGTAGGGGGAAGAGAGCGCGTCGCAGGGGTGGAAGCTCTTGAGAGAGAGAGAGAGAGAAAGAGAGAGAGAGAGAGAGAGAGAATGTGGGTTTGGGCTGAGTCCCATTATTTTTGGATTTTTCTTTCTATTTCCTGCAAGATGATGTAACACAGAATATAAATATATGTAATGCAATGTAATTTTTTTTTACTATTATCTTTTATTTATGATGAATGAATGGATGCACATGGGCTTTTTACTTTGCTGCTGAGACCGTATAAAGGAATGTTTTTGGAATTTTTGAAGGAAAGTCTTTATTAAAAAGGGGAATTATATAAGAAGAAAAGGGATTCTTGAAATTATGTTGAGAATATCAATTTATTTTTATTGAGTTTCCTGATTTTGACAAAAGAGGAAAAAAGGAAAATTTCCAAAAGTAGGGGGTTGCCGATCGGCAAGCACCCTGGCCTGCTTACTGACAATTCAGTTCAGTCCTATCAATTAAAAGATTTTATTGGTACCCTCTTCAGCCTTTAGTACCTTGTGGGGTAGGATTCCTTTCAATTTCTGCAGGGATTATGTCTTTTGTGAGAGTTCTCGAGTATAAAAGGGGGTGAGGGTGGAGTATTTTCATCACACCTTTGCATCCTTATCCACTTGCCTACTATTTCTTTGCCCTACAAGATGGCTCTCCCTGGTAGCACCGAGTTTGTCAACTACCTTGAAGCCTTGGAAGCTATGTTCTCTTATAATGTCGACTCTGGTGCATTCAACATGCGTCGAGTCTCCCTGTGGAATAATCGACCTTTTGAGTGGAATATGCTGATTGCGGCAGTACAATTTTGGTACCTCGAAGGCCACGTATTCCGCTTTGGGTTGGAAGAAGTTTGTCCTACCTATGAGGAATTTTTCGCCATACTAGGTGTGAATCCCAGTGTTGCTACGACTTTACCTGAATTTTCCAGCTCCCCTAGGGATTTGTTGGTCGGGCTTCTTCATATCTCGCCCTCGGCGGCCAGGTCATTGGTTTCTGGAGGAATGATCTCCCTCCCAGCGCTGTTGCAGTCCGTGCATTTGCGGGAAGTAGGTGATGCCGGCCATACTGTAGCCGTTGTTCTGGGCCTGGTCTCAAATTTATGTTGGTGACCGGGGAGTTGCGAGTGGACCCATAAATTATAGCCATTACTTCATGGATGTCATATCGTCGCAATCTTGCGGTGGTAATATTGGCGGAGACTCTGAATGGCCTGGATGCCAGGAGAGAAGTTCGTTTCAACTTTTTGAGGGGTAGTCCTGTGATGCTGTTCATGTGGTTGTCTGAAAGATTCTTCTTGTCAACTCCTCCAAAATATCCTTTTTCGACTGTACCCAACTTCTTTTCACGCTACTTCATTCGCATTGTCCTGTATGTTGAGAATTGGGAGAATTGGCTTGTGGAACATGGGGCTTGTGGGATGTATTGGTCAGTGCCTTGGTGGGGGAAGTTGCAGCCAGTTCTGGAGCTATCAGAGTATTCATATGTGCGGCTGGTTGGTCTCAGACATACCTCTTTTTATTTCCCTTGGCGGCTTTTGCGCCAATTCGGCTGGGTGTAGGTCGTGCCCCCCTCGGACCTTAAACTTCTTTCCAGTAGAGGATTTAACTGAGCGCCTGCGTCTATTGCTTGGGTCTCTGTGGGAAAATCGGTGTCCATCGACCCGTCCCTCTCAGTCAGTCGGGAAGGTTTGCCATGTCCCCAAAGATTATATGAGGTGGTTGTGGAGGAAAGTAGTCAACAAGATGTTGGCAGTAGAGACTGGTCAAATATGATTTGTTTTATTTGACTCCGTGGAAGGGGGTGTTGTGGTCTTTTTGAAGATGGTTAAGGCTCATCGATCCATGGAATGTTTGCGGCACTCCATTCAGGCAGGAGAAACTTGGGGTCCTCAGGATGTAGATGATGAGGGTTTAGGCTCTTCTGGTAGCTGTGGGTAGGACTCCTAGGGAGTTTATTTATGTAACAGACGTGGGGGATTTTATCTGGTTTTTATGGTAGTGGGGGGAAGGAAGTTATTCGTTCCTTTTTCTTATATAATCCGTACTGTAGTTTCTTATTAATGAAATAAACAAGTTTCAGATCATCCAGCTGTGCCTTTCGATGAATTTTGTGTTTTAAATTATCTATACCGATTGCTAAGGCCTACATAATCCTTTTGTTCAAGTAGATGTTTAGAATGAACTGTCGTTCTCCAAGATAAAAAAAATATATATTTTTGTGAAAAAGAAGGGGTCGTGCTCATGTGGGATGTATGAACTGCCTACGTACCTCTGTTTTTTTTTTTGAAAAGTTTTAAAATAGTTTTATGTAGAGGCTCAGGCCCATGTAGTTCTGGGTATAGGGAAATGAAGAGTTTTTTTTAGAATAGAAGGGGGATGAGAAGAGTCGTAGCGCGTCGAGATTTCGGACTAGGGGTAGAATTTCTTAAGACGGTCCAGATTAACTGGACGATCCATCTCTTCCCCATCCAGGTCAGTGAGCATGGTGGCACCGCCAGACAAGATCCTCTTCACAATGTAGGGGCCACTCCAATTGGGCTTGAATTTTCCTCTGGGGTCCCAGATGGGTTCTATTATCTCCTTGAGGGCTAAATCCCCCTCCTGGACACCACGGTCCTTGACTCTCTTATTGAATGATCGCTCTATTCGGCGATGGTATCCCTGTATGTAATAAAGAGCTTCTAATCTTCTTTCGTCCAGAAGGGCTATCTCATCAAGACGGCCTTGGCACCAGTCTTCTTCACTAATCTTGCTTTCGAGCATGACGCATAGCGAGGGTATTTCTAGCTCCACATGTAGGACTACCTCCATGCCGTAGACCAAGGAGTAAGGGGTAGCCCCAGTAGAGGTTCGGATTGAGGTTCGATAGCCCTAGAGGGCGTTTGGGATCATGTCGGCCCAGTCTCTACAACTTTTGATCATCTTGCTAATTATGGCTTTGAGGTTTTTATAGGCGGCTTCAACTGCACCATTGGTCTGATGTTGGTAGGGAGAAGATTTTTGACCCTGAATCCCATACTCGTTGACAACTTTTGTGACTTCTGCCTCGAAGTGCAAATCATTATCTGACACTAGCTCGTGCGGGACTCCATATCGACAGATGATATTTTTCTTGATGAATTTGGCCACCTTCTTGGCATTTAATACTGCGTATGACTCAGCTTCGACCCATTTGGTGAAGTAATCGATGGCAACCAAGATGAACTCATTCTCTTTTGACGCTTTTGGTGTAACCTTCCCTATGATGTCGATACCCTAGGTGGAGAACGTCCAGGGAGAAGTCATGTTGTATAATTCCCGCGGAGGCAAGTGTTAAAGATTGGAAAATTGTTGGCATTTGAGGCATCTCCGGACATAGGCAGTGCAATCCTAGTCCATGGTGGTCCAGTAGTAGCCCTGTCCGATGATCTTCTTGGCAAGCATGTGACCGTTCATGTGGGGCCCGCATTCCCCGCTATGGATTTTCTGCATTATCTTTTCAATGCCAGCCTCTGCGATACAGTGCAAATGAGTTCCATCGAAATTCCTCTTGAGTAGTGCTTTATGACAGATGATGTACTGAGCGCCTAGACTTTGGAGGGTAGCTCAATCATTCTTATTAGAACCCCCGGGATACCTACTGTACCTGAGGAGGCACCATATATTATAGTACCAGCAATCGGCTAGTTCGGGGTCTTCTGTGGAGATAAGATTAATATGGTAACAATGGGTCGGTTTGTCCTGCTTCTAAACTAGGAAGGGGGTTATTGTTATTCCCTCGTGCATGTCGATCATGGAGGCTAAAGTGGCGAGAGCATCGGCTAGGTTGTTCTTTGCTCGGGGCAGGTAATGGAAGGTGATATCTCAGAATTGGGAGGCTAACTCTTCTAATCGGGCATGAAAGGGTTCGAGCTTTTCATCCTTTACCTTCCACTTTCTGAGCACTTGACTGATGATGAGGGTATAATCCCCATATACATCAAGGTATTGAATAAATTTCTTGAGAGCGACCTTGAGGCCCACTGTGCATGCCTCGTATTAAGTCATATTATTGGTGCAAGAGAAATCCAATTTTATGGCGATGGGAGTGTGGGAGTCATCTGGGGAGACTAGAAGTATACCAATGCCATATCCCTTTTTGTTGGTAGTGCCATCGAAGAATATTTTCCATCGAAGGCAGTCTTGAACCATTGCGAGGACATATTTATCTCGGAATTCGGAGATCCAGACATCTGTTTCTTCTATAGGGTAGTCAGCGAGGTAGTCAGAGATGGCTCTTCCTTTAACGACTTTCTGTGTAACGTACATGATATCGAACTCGGTTAGGAGCATCAACCATCGGGCCATTTGGCTGGATACGGTGGGTTTTTTGAGCAGGTACTTGATGGTATCCATTCGGGATACAAGCTTAATGGGGAAGGCGAGCATGTAGTGTCGTAACTTTTGGGTGACCCAGACAAGCGCGACGCATGCTTTTTCTAAAGCAGTGTAGTTGACCTCGTACCTGGACAATTTACGATTGGCATAATAGACATCTCGTTATTTGTGAGATTCTTCAAGGTATTGGGCTAGCAAAGCCCCAGCTGTAGTGTCGATTATGGTTAGGTATAGGAGCAAAAGGGATACCAGGCTGTGGTGGCATGAGAACTGGAGGTTGGGTCAGATATTATTTGATTCGGTCAAAATCTTCTTGGGAGGCCTCGTTCCAAATCTTGGTTGAATCCTTTCAGAGGAGCTTAAAGATTGGTTCGCAGATGGAGGTTAGCTGGCTAATGAACCGGCTGATATATTATAATTTCCCAAGAAAACCTCGGACTTCTTTCTCTATTTGGGGTGGTGGCATCTCAAGTATGGCCTTCAGCTTGGTGGGATCTGCTTCTATCCCCTTCTCACTGACAATGAATCCTAAGAGTTTTCCCTTTGTAACGCAGAAGACGCATTTCTGTGGATTAAGTCACATCTGATACTGTCTCAGTCGTTCGAAGAGCTTTCGTAGAGAAGGACCATGACCTTCTCTAGTTTTGGACTTGATGATCATGTCATCCACATAAACCTCGACCTCTTTGTGAATCAGGTCATGTAGGATGGTTGTGGCAGCCCTTTAGTAGGTAGCCCCAACATTCTTGAGATCGAATGGCATAACGGTGTAGCAAAAGGTTCCCCATGGGGTGACGAATGTTGTTTTCTCTTGGTGGTCAGGGTGCATCTTGATATGATTGTATCCGACAAACTCGTCGATGAATGACTTGAGAGCATGACTGGTTGTGTTGTCCACGATCATGTCAATATTGGGTAGCGGATAATCGTCCTTCGGAGAGGCTTTATTTAAATCTCGGTAATCCACACACATTTGAACATTTCCTCCTGATTTCAGTACAAGTACAATATTGGCTAGCCATGTGGGATATTCGATCACTCGAATGAAACCCACGTTTAACTGTTTGACCACCTCCTCCTTGACTTTGAGCGACCATTCGGTGCGGAGCTTTCTCAACTTTTGTTTAACTGGCTTGTAATCTGGGAGAGTGGGGATCTCATGCTGAGCTATTTCAAGATCAATACTGGGCATGTCGTTGTAGGACCATGCGAAGACATACACGAACTCCTTTAGCAATTCTTTGAGTTATGCGCGCTCATGCTCGTCAAGGGTGGCCCCTATCCTAATCTCGCGCAGTTGGCTACTAGAACCGAGATTAACAACAACAGTCTCTTCTTCATTAACTTGAACGCGGTTATGTTGTTTATTATTAACCTTATTTAAATCAGTTAAGAATTGTTCATTTACAAAATCATCATCATCAAAAGTTTGATTATAATCTAAACAATTAATGTAAGTCACAGTAAGATACTCAAAATCTTCGTTTATTTCATTGATAGGAAAAACAGCATTGAGAACCTCATCAAAAGAGGTCTCGATTACATTCGAGCATGGATAGACAATAGAAGAAGAAACAGGGTAAAGATTAGGGTTAGGGGAGATTTCAAGAGGTAGAACTGGCGTAGCATGCCAGTTGAGGATAGGTGTATCAGCAGCTTTGATCAGATGAGAAGGGTCCAGTGATGCAGTGCCTGAGTGAACCATGCAGAGTGCCAGCCCCAGTGTCTGCAAGTTGAAGAAATCTTTAAAACCACTTTCCTCAGTCTCTTCGATATTTTTGATGATCGGTTGTACGCGATGTGGGAAACTTTCGACCCATGGGTAGCTATCTTGGAAGAAGAACTCCATTCTAGGCTTTATTTTCTTATCTGTATGGTCATACCACGGTTCTGGAAAGCCGCAAAAGGGGAAGTCCTCACCCTATTTAATGAATCATCCATTTCAAGAATCTCCCGAGATATTTTGAACGCAGTCTAACCCTTTCTTTGATCGATACTGGCGGATCATTCTGAGCTCTTGTTCTGATGGTTGATATTCCAAGCCGCAAGGAGGGAAAGCTTTCTTCAGTTCTATGGGCTCCAGTATCCCTTGTTGTCTTTGTTCTAGCCCCATTTTGGGCATGAAGTGCATGTTTATGAACATCTGAATCACATTGACATTGCCATGAGGGTCGTATTCTGGACAAACCCTTTCTTTGAAACCGTCCCCTGCCGGGAGTAGCGGTGGCTCAACTCGAAATCCTGATAGGAGCATATCATTTGACCCATGCTGTATCTCGAGGATCGGACTGCTGGTGCCTGCACCCTCGGCGTTATCGTTATCACCCAAGATGGTGATGACTCGCCCATCGGCGAAGAACTTCAATTTTTGATGTAATGAGGAAGAGACACCCTTTATACTGTGGAGCCAGGGTCATCCGAGCAACATGTTAAAATAGGTCGGGATATTAATGACTTGGAATTCAATGACAGGGTTTATAGGTCCAACCCCTATTACAAGTTTTATGGATCCCATCACCTCACAACGGGTATTATCGTAGGCGCGCACGGCAGGGGAGGTTGGAGCGAGGTCACTTTCTTTTAAGCCTAGACTTTTAAAGGTTCTCAGTGGGTAGACATTCAAAGAGGATCCGTTATCAATGAGCAAAAGCGGTACCACCTTCCCCATAAGTTCGATGGAGATATTGAGTGCATGATTGTGATTCACCCCAATTTTGGGGATTTCCTTTTCAAAAGATGATAGCATTCGGGTGGAGGTCAAGGACATGACCAAATTCACCACTTCTTCTGGTGTGGTAGAAGCAGGAACTATGGGTCCTGTGAGAAACTTGATTAAAGCATTTTTGTGCTGCTGGGAAGACATGAAAAGCCCCCATAGAGTGATGTTAGCTTGAGTTTTCTTCAGTTGATCGAGGATCTTGCTCTCCTCGAGGGTCATTTCTGTCATAGGAAGGTCTTCAACGCCCTTCCCCATGTCATTTGCTGGTAGTGAGTATGGAATTTGATAATGTCTCCCATATTTGGTCATGTGATTTACTAAAGAAGGGAAAAACTTAAATCCAGTTTCCTCGTCAATCTCAGGTTGTTCTGCCACCCTATTTATTTCTCCAATGAGTTCTTCAAATGATATCATCCCACATATGTCGGCTACTGGGACATTTCCTCCTGAAGCTTGTTCTTCATTTGAAACTTTGAATTCTTCCCCCCATCCGGTGGCAACAATTCTATTTTCCCTTATGAAATTAATGCATTCCACAACTTCAACGGCTTCTTCACTTAGGTCTTCCCATTCTGTGGGGATGTGTAAGGGTGAAAGGATTAGGCGCCCTTGTAGCTTCAATGTGTCAAGTAACTCAGTGATACTACAAATGTTATTGGTTTGCATGAATGCTTTCGCCATGATCTGGACAACATCATCTAAGTTGAATTCGTCGGTTGGTACCACCCACCCATCTGATTCTCGGGCCCATTTTCATGATTCCAAAAATAGCGCGTTGAACCTCTGACAATCAATAATCATCTGTGAGGGAAATTTCATCCCGAACTCTAGGAGTTGATTCAATACCTCTGACAATTCCATACTTCCACTTTCAGAACGGGTCCGGACAGTGATGCACGCTCTGGTAAGAAGTGAAGTGCCTGATCAGCGGGGCTAGTAGGGTGTAGGATGAAATATGGGCAAATTTGAAGAGGTTTAGGAGGGTATAGGGGTGTGATTTGGGTTGACGGATCGAAAATCGGGTTTTCTTCCAAGAAGATGGCATTGGTGTGATTTGGGAGTGGGTTATGAGTAGTGTTTGGTTTAGGATTGGCTAGTGGGGCCATGGTACCCCGGTCAATGAGATCTTGGATTATGTTTCGAAGGTGAAAGCATTGGTCGGTGGTATTGCCAGCTGTTTGGTGAAACGGGCAATGAACATCGGTCTTGAAGTTTCTTAGGAGTGGGTTTGGTAATGGACGGGGATCCAAGAGTTTAATACTGTTTCGGCTTAACAGGGCTTGGTAAACTTTGGAGAGGGGAGCATGAAGCTCAGTGTATTCTCTTCGGACGGGGGCAGGGTGGCTTTCTGGTGCCCATGATGTGATTGGTTGAGAGATGTTATTTATGGTTGAGACTGTAGCGTTGGCAGGCTTGTCATACTTTCTAGGGGTGAACTGTCCAGTCACCTTCTTCGGTTCAACTTCTGTTTTGGCAAGACCTTCCTCGATTTCTACTCCTGCTTCTCTGAGAGCTCGAAAGTGGGGGTAGTAGTGTCCTATTATGGTTGCTCGGACATGGTACAAGAAATTCTTCTTCACTATGTTGACTTGTTCTCCCTTAAATGGACAATTGGTCATGGTAGCTGATTTTTCCCTCCATCAAGATATGAAGTTACTGACTGATTCTCCAGAGTTTTGTTTGAGCAGCTCTAAATCACGGTGGGTGACCTCGAGCACTTCTTTGTATTTGTACTGCGACATGAATTATCGGGCTACATCCTCCCAGCTACGCATTCTGGATTTCTCAAGTGATAAAAACCATTGGAGAGCACTGTCCTTTAAAGTTTGCTGAAATAGTTGGGCCATTACCTCTTCAAAAGCCCCTAGTAGAGTCATGGAACGATGATAACTGCAAAGATGAACAATTGGGGGATCACTCCCTCCTAATTTCTCGATGTTTAGCATCTTCAACTTCTCGGGTAACCTTGCTTTAGGATAAGGAGACATATGGGTGTAGTCCATGTAATTCCCAGAGATTCGGACCTGGTCGAACTTCTTAGTGAGCATCTTAAGATCTTTTTTGAATTTATTCAACTCCTCCTCCTTTGGATCAGCGACCACAGGCAGGTTAGCCACAGGTTGGGCAATGTTTAGTATTAGAAGCTGGGCAGGCAGCGGTCCATTAGCTGGAGGGGCACGTGGAGCCTGTTGATATTCTTCTGGGACCTAGATAGGCTCAGGTGGACCCATAGCACGAGGGGACAAGTCCTCGAGCTCTTGAGGAATAGGGACTTGGTTTCGTTGCATTTCTCGGACCTCGGCTTGGAGGTTGTCAATCTTAGCTATGAGCTGAGCTAGGACTGTCGGCAGATTCGGTTGTATGACTGGTGGTTGATCTGAATTCTCCATGGAAGATGGATGGATTCTGGATCTGGAAGAAGTAGTAGAGGAGAAGATAAAACTCCGAGGTGATTTGACTGAAGACCGAAGCCAATAAGGAGCCAGGTCAAGGGCGTGCGATCGTCCTGAGAAGGCGTAGGATAAGATTTATTTTTGAGAAAAAAAAGGAAGAAACTATTTTTGGATTTTTGATAAATAAGGGAGAAATATTTTTGGACTTTTAATAAAGAAGCGAGAAATGTTTTTGGAGACGGAACTCAGCATGATTATTATGATTATTATGTTCTCACTTGTACTTAATTCGCCTAAATGCAATACAGAACGGGACCCGAGCCTGGAAAAGTGGGGTTTTTAATATATGCAAAGCTATGGTTTGGACTTGTAACCAGGCTTGCGGACAGGGTCTCGTTTTAAAAAATGCACGAAAATTGGGCGGCAGGCTGACCCGGAATTTCGGCAGAGTTTTGGGTTGAAACTGGAAATCTAAAGTACGTGTCCTAGGTTTGACACCTATATACGGGTATGCAGTTGGTTGGGTGAATCGGCATGGGTTCCCTCCTCTGGCGTGACTTCCACGATATATGTCTTGCTCTTGCGGGCAATCGGCACATGTGGACAAGCCATTTGATATACCTAAGTGTACGTGAATTGCCTCACCATATACCTCATTGGGACGGTACGTGTGAGAGGAAATTCGATATACTTCGCGTACGTGAATGAATTCCCTGCGATATACCGCCCGTCATGACTTCGGTCAAGCAGTACGATGCGGGGGAACCGTTCGATATACGTCGAAGGTACTTTTGCCAATGGAAGGTGAGAGTCATATCGATTAGGCTAACAGCGACCTGCCGGACCAGCGCCCATCACGAAGTGACCCTCCAATTACTGGGTTAAATTTGGTAAATATCAATGATCTTTAGTGATATCGTGTGAATCATGCATGATTCTCTTATTAGTATCTTATGATGAGAATGCCTTTCTTGATTATGCCAAAACAGGGAGCCAAGTACAAGTACCCCAAAAGGTACACCAAGTATGGATGGGTGATGCGTGCAACATGGGGATATACATGTGATCCTAGGTGCACGTGGTGTGAAGTGTACATGGAGAATTTTCTACAAGTGTGTGAATATAAGTATAGGCATGGGATATACATGTGAGAAAGGGGGGTAGGTAGATATGGGGGGGGGGGAACATAAAAAAATATAGCATCCATGTAAAAAGAATCAAGCCCTCAAAATATAATAAAAACAAATTCCCAGAAGAGTCACCACTGTGGTCATCCCCGATCCCCGCCGTGGAGGGAGGAAGGGATCCTTCGGGTACCGTGCGTCCCCTCTCGAGAGAGCGCTTCGGTCGGCGTCTATTTGTGAGGTGTGAAGATGTAGAGAGATTTAGAGTCGCCAGTCTATTTTACTCAAAACAGACAAAAGAAAAAGGAGAAGCCACCCCGAAGGATGGAATCCAAATACATACTAGTGTGTACGAAACCAAATGATTCGAGAAGGGTTCGGAGGCTTAGTTATGAAATGGGAAGGTGTTAGGCACCCATTCCGCCCTTTCGGTTTCTCATGGATATTTGCTATTTTTCTTTATATTTCCCCCGTGATATGTGTGCATATGTATATATAAAATGGAGGTAGGAATCCTCGACTTGTATCATAGAAAAGACAAAGCAAGTCATCCGTAGGAATGTGAGATTAGTGTAGAAAATAAGATTTACGTGATTACCCCTACGTTGACCGTTATAAAGGAACGATAACGCATATGGAATAATACGTCACTAAGAATGAATGTATAGAATATAATAGAAAATGAGATAAAGAGAAGATAGAAAATAAGAGAAAAAGTTAGAAAAGGTCTCGAGTCTCGGGTTTTAGAGAAAGTTAGAAATCTCTTATTTGTAAGTGTGTGTGTGTGTGTGTGTGTGTGTGTGTGTGTGTGTGTGTGTAGAAAAAGTGCTTTAGTTGTGAGAAAAGTGTGGAAAATGTGTGAGAATCCCTGCTTGGAATTTATGAGCAAACCCTCTTTTTCTTATTTTTTTGGGTTTTTTATTTATATGAAAATAGGAGATGTGCAATACCACTAGATAAAAGGTATGTTAGGATATGTGAACTAAGATGATAAAAGTGCTTAAGTAATAAAACAAGTTATTGCAAATTTAAGAAGATTTGAAGAGAAAAGTGAGAAAGATGGACCTTCTTGGAGACTTTGAGCTTGATCTTAAATGTTGAGAAGCAGCCCTTGTGCTTGGATGATGATGGAGAATGGTTAATTCATCAATTTTGATGAAAGGGATGATGAAAAGTGGAACTGAAAAAGGGATTTGGAATTTGAAATCACGCTGCCTTCGAGAGAGGTTTCTGGGGTTCGTTGAGAGTGATTTTCTTCTGATCTGAGCTCCCCTGCAAATAAGGCCAAGGACTCCTTTTATAGCTCTAGGGGACTGTTGATCATCTTAGAACCCTTCCTGCCTGCCGGCAGGAAGGTGCCGATAGGCAGGTTCTGGGACCTGCCGTTTGGCAGTGTGCTTCAGGATTTTTTAGAAAATTGGCCGCCGAAGACAAACCGTTGGTCAGAATCGTGCACGGGGCATACCGTTGGAAAGGTATTTCAGAGACCTTCGAAAGTCATTTAGACCTCTCCCTAGTCAAGGAGTTGACTTTGGGTCAAATGTGGCTCAGAAGCGTTTGTCAGTCCGCTGGACAAGGAATCGTTCGGACGCAAATGGATCATTCATCCGCATGGTAAGTCCAAATCAGACACGGGACAAACCGTTGGAAAGGTTAGGAGGTGTACTTCGACATTCCAAAGAGTTTGGCCCAGTTTGGGTAGTTGACTTTGGTCAACCGATCCTGAGAAGCATTTAGTGACCTCTTGGAGTCAAACGGATCGTTCGTCCGCATGGTAAGTCAGAATCGTGCATGGGACGGACCTTTGGAAAGGGTATTCAAGGCCTTCGAAGATTCATTCAGCCTTGGTCGAGCTGAAGAGTTGACTTGGGTCAAACAGAGCCTGGAAGCGCCCGGTGGCCTCTAGGTCGGGTTTCGGACGCAAACAGATCATTCGTTTGCATGGTGAGTCGGAATCGCGCACGGGGCAAACCGTTGGAAAGGGTATTTAGTGCCCTTCGAAGATTCATTGAATCTTAGTCGAGATGAAGAGTTTGAATTTTGGGTCAAACTGAGCCATGGAGTGCCCGATGGCTTTTAGGTCAGTACTCGGGACGTGACCAGGGTTTACAGTGATGAGTGGAGGTACTAGGGTCCTAAGGAGAGTTAGGGGGTAACGGAATGAGGTGTCTATAATATTAATTTGTCGTGGAAAGCGGACATAGTCATTACGATATGGGGGATGACTTTCACAGTTGAGATGACAAATCCAGGCAAGAAAAATCCAGTCTAGTAGCTAGCCTGTGTGGAATGATATCCTTCAAAGATAAATTTGGGGAAAATAAAAAGGTGTCTATTCCGATAGAGGTAGATGAATACACGAGGTTCTTCTTCCCTACATCAGTAAATCACATAATTAGATTTGGGAGACACTAAAAAGATTTGATTCCTCATGTGATCGATAAAGATAAAGGAAATGGAGTTGTTAAAAACTTCCCATGCCAGAAATGACCATTGAAAAGAGCAAATTCCTTGACCATCTCAAGAAGACCTAAGCTAATATCACCCAATGGTGGCTCGTCATGTCCTCTCAACTACATCGGAATACTTTGATAAAACTCCTCATTGGGCCTATAGTCCCTCCTTCCACCATTCCTGAAGAAGTCGTAACCATGGTTGGGTCCTTGAACTCTTCCAGACTACTCTCCTTTTTCCGAATAGGAGATACCGAAGATCGACCCTTATCATAATTATTCCTTCAATATCTCTGTTGAAGTCTTGTGAAAGAGAGTCCCACTCCCACTTGTTGACAATGGATTTGCCCTAAAGGTTTTTCCCCTCAAAACATTCACTTGCTTAGGATTGAAAGTCAGTGATCTCACTCCCAATTTTTCCATCGTGCATGCTTATTAAAACACCTGTTGAGAGGTAATAGGGTCCAAAAAACTCATAGTAGGTGCTGACCCTATCAATACTGTCACCAAATTCTAGGGTTGACCCTATTAATCCTATGATTGAATTCTAATTCATTAACATACCTGCATGTTTCAATTACCTATGTGTTTCAATCTACTCCTTGGCCATCCATGGATCCACAATATTTGGGGGTTATCTTTTTCTCTTCATCAGAAACGAAAGTTCTTTGCCAAAGGCTAGGTATTCACCATCCTGGAGGATGATGAAAATACAGATAATGACAACACTAGCAATCCAGTATTGGAGATTCAGCATGGGATAAATGACATGCTCCTATTTGGCTTCAGAGTTGACCCACTTCTCCTTCCTGCAGGAGAAATTTTTAAAGACCAAATCTATCCCGGACCCAACCCTCATGGGAACATCAACGTAATTCACATGTTTAAAAATAAAAACTTCATGCCCAAAATGGGGGTAGGGCAATGCCAACAGGGTATCCTTGATCCCATAGTCCTGGAGGTGGCCTTCCACCATGTGGCGTTGGTTACCATCCCTCACCATAAGAACTCAAATCACTCCCGTGACCACGATTGAAAAAATATTAGAATTAAAAAGGACTATTTTGAGAGACTCTTTCAATGGAAGGTTTATAAAGGAGGGTGAATACTTACCTTTCTACGTCTTCCCTAAACCGTGGTATGACCATATCTAAAAGAAGATGAAATCGTGGCCATAAATCTTCTTTCAAGATAGTAACTCTTGGGCCAAAGATTGTCAACATGAAGTACAACCTCTTACTAATAAAGTTATGACAATTATCGAGGTTTCTAATGAAAGTTATTTTGAGTAATCGTTCAACTTGTAAACACTTGGGTTGAGTCTCTGCCTCTGATGCTGCACTGTCGAACCCATCCACTCAAATTAAAGTTGGTGACATGCCTCTCCTCAACTGGAATATTGTGCCTTTCCAACCTGCTTAGATTCAACCTGACCCTATTATTCACCCTATCCAAATATCTTCACCTAATATTATTGTTCCTTTTTCTGATATCAATGTAACTGAGACCTCTTTTGATGAGGCTCTTAATGTTGTTTTTCCCGAAAATGAAATAAATGAGGATTTTGAGTATCTTATTATACCTTACATTAATTCTCTTGGTTCTAATTGCACCTCTGATGATGATTTTGCAAATGAATAATTCCTAACTGATCTTAATAAGGATAATAACAAACAACATAACCACATTCAAATTAATAATGATGAGACTCTTGTTATTAATCTCAGTTATAGTAGCGATCAGTGCGAGCTTAGGATAGGGCCAGCCTTAACGAGCATGAGAGTGCGCAATTTGAAGAAATACTAAAGGAATTCATGGACGTCTTTGCATGGTCCCATTATGACATACCCGTTATTGACCCAAAAATATCTCAGCACGAGATCCCAACATTCCCAGAATTCAAGTTAGTCAAACTCAACCAAAGGAAGCTCTGCATCGAATGGGTGCTCAAAGTTAGAAAGGAAGTGATTAAGCAATTAAATGAGGGTTTCATTCGCATATTCGAATATCCTAAATGGATATCCAATATCGCCCTCATGCCAAAATTAGGAGGAAAAGTCCACATTCGCATCGACTACCGGGATTTGAATAAAGCGTCCCCGAAGAATGATTACTCATTACCCAAAAATTTTATGATTGTGTACAACAAAGCCATCCACACCTCTTTATGGATTCACCGAATGTAACCAGATCAAGATGTATCATGACCATCAGGAGAAAACAACCTTCATCACCCCATGAGGAACTTTTTGCTACATGTTCATCCCATTCAGAGTCAAGAATATCGGGGCTACCTACCAAAGGGCATCCACAACTATCATTCTCGACCTTATTCACAAAGACGTTGAAGTCTATGTAGATGATATGATCATTAAGTTGAAAACTCATGAAGGTGATATTCCCAACCTCTGAAAGTTTTTGAGCAACTATAGCAATACCAGATGCGACTAAATCCACAAAATGTGTTTTCGACATCACAAAAGGAAAACTAGAGGGATTTATTGTGAGTGAGAATGGAATTGAAGTATACCTTCCCAAGATAAAATCCATACTTGAGATGCCACCACCATAAATGGAGTAGGAAGTCTAAAGATTACTAGGAAAACTACAGTACATCAATCGGTTCATCACCCAAATAACTTTTATTTGTCAACCTATTTTCATACCTCTTCACAAAGATTCAACTAATGTTTTGAATGAGGCCTACTAATAAGCCTTTAACCGAATCAAGAAATACCTCACCCGACCTACGGTGTTTATGCATTTGCAATCAGATCTCCCCTACTCTTGTACTTGACTGTAGTAGTTACTGCAGCAGGGGCTTTGCTAGCCCAATATATTAAAGAATTCCGCAAGGAAAGAGCGATTTATTATGAAAGTCTAAAATTGGTTGGGAACAAATTCAACTACACTTATTTGGAGAATGTGCGTGTCACCCTGGTCTGAGTGATGTAGAAGTTACAACATTACATGCTCACCTTTCCCATTAAACTAGTATCCGCATGGACACCATCAAGTACTTATAGAAAATCCCACTATTTCCAGCCAAATGGCCCATTGGTTGATGTTGCTAGCCGAATGCAATATTGTGTACGTCACCCAGAAAACTATGAAAGGAAGAGCCATCTCCAACGACCTTGTTGATTATCCAATGGAGGGACCAATGTTTGTGTCTCTGAATTTTTGGGTGAATATATTCTTTGCACCTATCAAGAGGACCTTCGATATCAGATATTCTTTGATTGAGTTTCTAATAAGAAAGGATACAACATTAGGACACTCATAATCTCCCCTGAGGACTCTCACATCCCCTCTGGCCATCCCAATCGAGATCGTGTGCCGCTTCCTCTCCTCTCTGATAGGGACGAAAGGGGGGATCAAAAGGTCTCACACCCTTTTTGGGATTGCTTCAGCTATCCTTTGTGTGGGGTAAATGTAAATAGATGGACTCTCTAGCCTGTTTTGCACAAAATAGGCAAAGGAATATGTTTCCACCTCGAGAGAGCGACATCGAAGACAAATTGATGCGTATGAAACCAATAGTTCGAAGAGATCGGGGGCTAAGTTATGGAATGGGAAGGTGTTAGGCACCCATCCCTCTCTTTCGATCTCTTATGGGCTTGTGTTATTGTTTTCCTTTATTTATCCATGAAGTGTGTGCATGTGTATGTATAATGGAAATAATAAGTGTTCAACTCATACCATGGGAAAGATAGAGTTAAGTCATCCATAGGAATGTTCCCAAAATAATATTTATAAAAAATACTATTTGTGCGTTTATCTCGATACTGATCGTTATTATGGAACGACAATATGTGTTGGATGAAACGCTAATAAGGATAATATGTATATTAATGCAAGAATAAGAGAAATGTGAAAATCAAAAATTTAGGAAAATTGGAGAATTTAGAGAAATTAATAAATTAGAAAATTGAGAAAATTAAAAAATTGGAAAATTGGACTCGAGTCTCTGATTTTAATCTGAAATGCTTATGTAGCCTATAAAGGCATTAAATTCCACGTAGTTTGAATGAAGCATGGGATGGGGTTCATCCCATAGATTTGAACGACATTGCATTATGGGTGTGTTTAGGAAAAATGTGTTTTAGTTTTGAAGAAGTGTGATGGATAATCCCGTTCGGAATTTATGGGTAAAATACTCTTTTTGGTTGTTATTTTTTTATAGAAAATAAAGTATATGCCATATAATAATAAAAATCTAGATATTAATGCAGATGAAATAATGTAAGAAATATATTATGA
Organism: Sambucus nigra; assembly: GCA_949130495.1. Taxonomy (NCBI): domain Eukaryota; kingdom Viridiplantae; phylum Streptophyta; class Magnoliopsida; order Dipsacales; family Adoxaceae; genus Sambucus; species Sambucus nigra. The sequence goes on along the minus strand of OX422216.1, from coordinate 151,920,513 downwards.
ATCTAGCAAAGTTTATGCAAAATAAGGAATTTAAAAAGAGTGAAAGAATTGGACCTTCTTTGAAGATTGATCTTTGATCTTGGATGAACTCCCTTGAGTATGAGATGAAAGTTGTATGACAGAGAATGTGGTTTTACCAAATTTGGTATGAAAAGGATGGGAATATAAACTTGAATGGAACTTCACATGGAGGAACTTCGTTGATTTTGAGAGAATGTTAATGAGATCACTGATGCTGATGGATCTGAGGTCTTGGTGTGTTTAGTAGTGAGGTCATGCCCTCCTTTTATAGGCTAGGGGGTTTCGATCGACATTGCCCGAGTCCTGCCCATCGACAGATGACCCTAGACACACTGTCGATAGGCATGGAACTAGACCTGCTAATTGGCAATTTGGTGCAGATTTTTCTAAAAAAATGGTTATAGGACATAATCCATTGATTCGAATCACGCATGTGGCATACCATTATAAGGTTACATATCTGGCCTTCAATATTTCTTTCGATTGCTCTCTGGTCTGGGTGTTTACTTTTCCTCAAATGTGGCTCAGAATTACACATCCGTCATTTGGACTAGAGATCATCGGATGGAAACGAATCGTTAATCCCCATGGTAAGTCAAAATCATGCATGGGGTGGACCATTAGGAAGGTTAGGAGATATACTTTCACATTACAAATAGTTTATCTTGGTTCAGAATGTTGACCTTTATCAAATGGGGCCCGAAAGCACCTGGTGACCTCTCGACGTAAAAAAGATCATTCGTCTGCACTGTAAGTGCAAATAACACATGAGGTAGACCGTTGGAAAGGGAATTCAGTGACCTTCAGAGATTTATTTAGTCTAGTGTGAGGTGAATAGTTGACTTTGTTCAAATGGAGCCCGAGATCGCGCGTTGTCCTCCGGATCTTTTTTCGGGGGAAAACTGATTATTCGTCCAAACGATTATGTCATTTCGCACACTGGGTGGACCATTGGAAAGGGGTATCAGTTCCTTTAAAAAACTCAAAGAGATTTCACTATGATAATGAAGTTATTTGGGTTTAAATCAGTGCCCGGGGGCTCCCGATGGCCTCTAGATCAATACTGAGAGTGTGACCTGGGGTTTATAATGAAATAGGGAAGTGTTAGGGACTTAAGGAGAGACTTAAGGGACCTATAATGTGGTGTTTATCGAGCCCCTCGGTGGGTGAGCCTGGAAGAAGTGAAAGTCGTTGAATAGACACCACATGATATTTTTGGAAATAAGTCAATTATGCGTACCTAAGGGACGAGGATGACCGGTTTAGAGGGTTGAGGTCGGTTCTGAGGACCTAAAGGGGATGACGCCTGAGGTCAAAGGTAGGGAGCGACTAATTTTATAAGTCGAGGTCAATTCCGAGAACCTAAGTTATAGCGACAAATTCTACGGGTCAAAGTCGATTCTGAGTGATTAAGTTAGGGGTGACTAATTCTGAGGGTTAAAGATAATTCTGCGAGCTTAGGATAGAGATGACAAATTATGTGGGTCAAAGAAATTTTTTTGGGCATAAGATAGAGATGACCAATTCTGCAGGTCAAGGCCAATTCTACGGTCTTAAGATACAGATGACTAATTCTTCGGGTCAAAGTCATTTCTGTGGGCTTAAGTAGAAGGGAGCAATTCTATGATGTTCTATAGAAGTGACCAATTTTGTGGGTCAAAGACAATTCTGTGGGATTAATTAGAAGTGACCCATTTTATGGGTCAAAGACAATTATGCATGCTTAAGTAAAAGTGACCAATTCTGCGAGTCGAATTCTGCGGGCTTAAGATAGAGATGACGGGTCAAATCCAATTTTATGATCTTAAGTAGAAGCGACCAATTCTGCAGGTCCAAGCCAATTCTATGGGCTTAAGTTTCAACTTTCTTTGGGGAATTTTGGGGATTATACTAGGATATGTATCTTGCAAATTTGCTGGGGATGATTTTAGATTTCACTAGGGAAAAGGGAATAATTAGAGGATTGGATTTTCCTTAGCTGGGAATTTCTTGGTTTTTGTGATGTCCTTTGGAGACATTGTCGAGGAGGCATGAAATTGATTTCGATAATTCTATTGGGAAGATAAGAGTTCTTCTAGGGGAATGAGTGTGGTAAAAATATTTTTTTCGGTGAAAAATTATTTGGTAATTTTTGTAAGTTTTTAGGATTTTTCTGGAATTTTAAGGGAAATTATTGTACGATATTTCAAAGAGGGTTTCGACCAGCATGGTTGGGAGGGTGGCAACTAGCAGTGGCACGGTATTTTGGGGTACCTCGATCAGGTAGAGGGAGAGTGTTGATCGGTGGGTGGCAGAGAGATGCTGATCGATATGTCCCTTGGCCTCTTATTAAAAGAGGCCGGGTTCTCCTCATTTTTCAAAGATTTCTGACTTGCCTTCTTCTGCAATTAACTTATGCAAGTTGTTTTAACATTCTTAAGTCAAAAGAGGGATAAGTTTTGAAGTACAGAACACACATAACGTGGTTCGATGGTGACGATTGGTCAGGCTTGGAATGGAGGGCTAGGGTGCCCCTTGCTTTGGGCAGTGAAAGCTCTTTTGACTCATTCGAGCCAGTGGCGGATGGTCGGACTCTCTTGTGTGAGCCAATGCATCATCACTCTTCTAGGGTGGTGAGCCCTGGCGATTATGTAAGTATTTATGACCTTTGGTATTCCCTCCCATTTTTACTTGAGGATATTTCCCTATTTCTTGAATTTGGATTAGGGTTTTTACTCTTTGCTTTTGACAGTCTGATGGTTCTATGTTGACTGTGCGTGCCCGAGGGACCACGGGGATTAAGGATGTTTGGGATCACCTTGCGTATGCGGTGCATTGGATGGTGTAATCAGTGGGTTTGGGGGGACGAGAGTCCAATTTGGATGAGAAGCCTCATTCTATAATTGTTCTCTGTGCTCTGGGAGAAAGGTGGTGGGACACCACCCACACCTTTCATTTTGTCCTTTGATAGAGGACGGTGACTACCATAGATTTCCAATAACTGCTAGGTCTGGACAGGGATGGGGTGCAGATTGAGGTTGATAGGACTCTGAGGATGACGCCGGAGGTAGTGACGGCGTCGTTGGGTGATGTGGAGAGGTCTATAGGGAATCTCTCTGCTTGTCTCCTTTGAGAGAGTTATTACCAAGGAGTAGGATTGATTAGAGTGACAGGTGGTAGGTGCAATAGATTGTTTGTCTGTTTATTTTGCTAGTGTTAGGGGGTTTCTTATTGGCAACATCGTCCACTTTTGCTTTTTTCCATTTTTGAGGGTATTTTCGAACATCCATCTTTATGACTGTGGGATCTTGACCTTGGGGACCCTTTATTATTCTCTTGATGCGTTATGCCGGTGTTATCAATAAAATTTTACTAGGGTCACGTATATTCTTAAGGTGTTCTTTATTTTTTGCATTTTCCTTTATGCATTCGCATTTCCCTTCATGCATTTTATTCTTGATTTCATAATTATTAACCTTTTGTCCATTGCAGACATGGTTCTATAAGGTATTGGGTTTAACACCCAAGGATGAGTCTATTAGGGTCTTTTGTTGGATATACATGTGGTGTAAGTCCAATCGGCAGTCGAAGAAGGCCCTCTCTCTGGAGGCGGTGCATCAGGTCTTGAATGGCCTAGCGAATGAGCTGTAAGTCCTTCTTTTTTCTTTTAAGATTGTCTTTACTTTGATGGTATTTTTTTCATATTGATCTTTCTGCTCTTGCTGGGGAATTGGCAATCGACTTTTTATCCCGGGGGATGGTTATCCAGCATACGTGCTTGATTGGGGGACATGTACAGATGCGGCGTTTGTTGGCGCACGAGTTCGGACACTCTTGGTACCTCGGGGAGAGAGTAGTTTGACATATTATGGTAGATGAGGTTGCAGTTCCACCAGTAAAGCCCCTGATATCCATGAGGTGATTTGAGGAGATGTCGGACAATACACAGGTAGCCGCCATGATGGGTGAGCCTTACTCGTCATATACCGACACGATGGTGTTATATGACTATATTGACTTTTTTTAGCTGGTTGATGCCGCTTAGAATATATGACATATTGCCTCTTCCCCGTGCGGGTTTGTGTCGGTCGGTGGGGTAATCCCAAAGTGCAGGCGGGGCATCGACATAAGCAACGACGACGACTTCAGAGGTTCCTTTTTTTTTATCTGGACTCTCATACTTACAATATTCGGTGGGGTGATGGGGGTCGTTACGTACGTTGAACCGTCCTAATGCGATTGATCCAGAGGACTTGGGCTTGACAAAAGAGGTTCTCCGACTTGAAGTATACATTTTATCTCTGTCTTTTTGATTTCCTGATTTTTTCCTTTGCCTCAGACTGACTGATTTTCTTTTTTCTCTTTTCCTTTGCAGCACATTCAGATCTCCACCAAGTGGCTAAAGGATATTAGGGATTGGATATCTTCGATGATAGCCCACATTTGGGATGTGATTCCGAATGCTTCTTGTTTAGTGTCATCTGCCTATTCTGAGGAAGGGTCACACTTGGGGGTGGTGGCACATCATCTCGTCGTAGATGGAAGAGAGAGAGATATAGGGAAGGAAGACCCCTAGAGAGAGATAATGATAAGATAGAGAAAAAAAGATATTATAGGTGGAGAGAGAGAGAGAGAGAGAGAGAGAGAGAGAGAGAGAGAGAGAGAGAGAGAAAATTTAATTGAGTGAGAGCGAGAGAAAAAGGTGGGTTCGGGCTGACTCCCGTTGTATTTCCTTATTTCTTGCAAAATCTATGTTACACAACAAATATCTATGAAAATAAAATGAAGTTTTTGTTAATTTTGTTTTTAGTGACTCATGCATATGCCCTTTTTACTTTGCTGCTAAAACCTTAAAAGGAAATGATTGGAGAAAAAATTAAGTTTAAAATGGAATGAATAAAAACATAAGGATAAGGAAATTTGGAATTCCCTTAAAATAAAAATTATTTCTATTGAGTTTTTTTTATTTTGACAAAAAAAAAATAAAAAGGGGATTTCCCAAAAATAGGCGGTTGTCGATCGGCATGACCCCTATCCTGCCTATCGGCATATCAGTCCAATTTAATCAACCCAAGCCTTTGATAGTACTTTCTTTAATTGTTGGGTACTTGGTGGGGTACATTTTCCTCCAATTTCTGCAGGGTTCCTTGTCTTTGTGTGAGAGATTTTAAGTATAAATAGGGATGTGGATGGAGGTTTTTCTTCACACTTCCACATTCCTTCTTCTTCAAAATCTTTTATGCTCACTATCTTCTTACTTTGTGATATGACTCTTCCTAGTAGTGTTGACTTTTCCAACTACCTTGAAACCTTGGAAGCGATGTGCTCATACAACATTGACTACGACATTTTCAACATGCGACAAGTCTCTTTGTGGTTCAACCGACCCATAGAGTGGAATATGCTGATGGCGACAGATGAGTTTTTGTACTTCGAAGACCATGTCTTTCACTTAAGGATGGACAAAATATGTCCGACTTATGAAGTGTTTTCTATCATGTTGGGGATAAATCCCAACGTTGCAACGGCTATGCTTGAGATTTCTCGATCCCCTAGGGAGCTGTTGGCAGGACTTCTCCACATTTCACCTTCTACAGCCAGGTCATTGGTTATGGGAGGAATAATTTCTCTTCCTCCTGTACTACGATCTATACATTTGTAGGAAGTCGGCGATGTTGGCTATTTTAGAGCCATCATTCTGGGCCTAGTTTCAAAACATATGTTGGTGACTGGGGAATTGCTAGTGGACCCCCAACTTGTAGCTATTGTTTCCTATATGTCATACCTTCACAATCATGTTGCGGTGATACCGAAAGAGAATTTAAATGGTATGGATGCCTGGCGGGAAGGTCGTTCTGACTTTCAGAGGGGTGGCACTGTAATGCTGTTCATGTGGTTGTCAGAGAGGTTCCGTATCGCAGTCCCACCTGAGTATCCTTTGCCTTTCACTTTATTTCATTAGTGTAGGACTGGTCATTGAGAGTTGGTAAAAAATGGTTTGTTAAGCACGGGGATCGAGGCTTGCGCTGGTCAGTGCCTTAATGGGGGGAGTTATTGCCCATTTTGGAACTCGGAGATTACCAATACGTTTGGTTGGTAGACCTAGGGAAAACCTCTTTTTATTTTCCCTAGCGGCTTCTACGCCAATTTGGTTGGGAATAAATTGTTCCACCACGAACACTGTACTACTTTCATGTGGAGGATATGACAGAGCGTAACCGCATGCATCTTGGCTCTTTGTGGAAGAATCGTTGACCCATCTATCCTAGTTTCTTAGAAAAGTCTGGCATATCTCAGAGGACTACATAAAGTGGTTATGGAGAAAATTAGTTGCTAGGATGTTGGCTATGGAGACTAGGAAAAGTGGGTTCACTATATCTGACACCATCGATGGAGGTGTTGTGGTTTTCCCCAAGCTAGTCTGATCTTATCGCTCTATGGAGAGTCTACATCACTCCATTTAGGCTGGGGCATTTGATATGTGGGTGATGATGTGGATGGTTCTTCTAGTAGCTATAGGTAGGATGTGTGAAGATTTTGTAATGGGGTGTTTCAGAATAATTTGTGATTTATTTTAGGTGCAGTGGGACTTATTTTTATTTTGTTTTTAGGAAAGTAGGAGTAGGTTGACAAGGGGAGTCATTTGAATCCCTATGCCGATTGTAATCGTACCAAAATTTTGAATAGTGAAATAAAATAGTTATTGATCATCTAGATATGACTTTTGAGGAGTTTTGCATTTGAATTATCTATACCAATCCCTAAGGCATACATAATTATTTTGTTCATGTACACATTAAAATGAACTGTCGTTCTCGGGAATAGGAACATAATAGTATTTTATAATAAAGAAGGGGTGCATGCTCATGTAAAGGGTATGAGTAGTCTATATAGCTTTGAGGGTTTTGAAAATTTTCTAAAATTTATTTTTGAAAGCAAAAGGATTTTTAGAGGATTAGGCCCCATTTAGTTTTGAGTAGTGGATTTTTTTAAATAGAAGGGAGGTGAGAAGAATCATAGCTCATTGAGATTTTGGACTTGTGGTAGAATTTCTTGAGATGGTACAGGTTCACTGGACGCTCCATTTATTGTCCATTAAGATCGATGACTATAGAGACACCACCTGACAGGATCTTCTTTATAATGTAGGGGCCACTCCAATTAGGCTTGAATTTCCATCTAGGGTACTATATGGGATTTACTATCTCTTTGACGTCTAAGTCCCCTTCTCCAATATTGTTGTCCTTGTCTCTCGTATTGAATAATCACGCTATACGATGATGGTACCCTTGTATGTGATATGGAGATTTCAGCCTCTTTTCGTCTAAGAGTGATAGCTCACCGAGATAGCTTTGGTTCCAGTCTTCCTCGCTGATTTTGCTTTCATGTGTGATGCGCTGCGAAGGAATTTCCAGCTCTATGAGTAAGACTACTTCCATATTGTAGACTAGAAGTTTGGGGTAGCCCCAGTAGAGTTTTGAACTGAAGTGCGGTATCCTCATAGGGCATAGGGGATCCGATCGACCTAATCTCGACAACTCTTGATCATCTACCGGATGATGGCTTTAAGGTTCTTATTGGCTTCTTCAACTACTCCATTGGTTTGAGGTTGTTAGGGAGAGGATTTGTATCTCTTAATCCCATACTCATGGACCACCTTTGTAACTTCTACCTCTTAGTGTAACCCATTATTTGATAACAGCTCATGTGGGACCCCATATCGATAGATGATTTGTTTTGGATGAACTTAGCCACCTTATTGGCATTCAGAACTGCGTATGATTCGGCTTCAACCCATTTAGTGAAGTAATCAATGGAAAATAGGATTCATTCATGTACATTGGATGATTTGGGTGTAACCTCTCCTATGATGTTAATGCTCCATATCAAGAATAACAAAGGATAAGTCATGTTGTACAATTCTCGCAGAGGCAAGTGTTCTAGGTTATAAAACTGTTGGCATTTAATGCATCTTCAAATGTAGGTTGTCCAATCTTGAACCATGGTAGTCCAGTAGTAACCATGTCGAATGATTTTATTGGTGAGCATATGGTTGTTCATGTGGGGTTCGTGTTCCCCACTGTGGATTTTCTTCATCATCTCGTTAATGTCATCCCCTATTATGTAATGTAAATGGGTTCCATCAAAATGTCTCTTGAATAGTTCTTTATCACAGACAATGTACTAGGCAACCAGTTTATGGAGGGTTGCTCTGTCTTTCAGGCCATAACCTTATGGATACTTACCATGCTTGAGGAGGAACCAAATATCATTGTACCAGTAGTTGTCTATCTCGGGGTCTTCTTTTATGCTAATCTCAATGTGGTAGGAGTGGGTTAGTTTATCTTTCTTTTGGACAAGGAAAGGGTCCATTATCAATCATAAAGTCTAAGGTAGCAAGGGCGTCGACTAGGTTGTTCTTTGCTAGGGGTAGGTAGTGGAAGGTTATTTCTTGGAATTGGGAAGCTAGATCTTCTAAGTGGCAATATAAGGGAAATAGTTTCTCATCCTTGACTTTTCATTTTCTGAGTACTTATCCAATGATGAGGGAAGAATCCCCGTAGACATCAAGGTATTGAATTCCTTTCTTGAGGGCAACTTTGAGGCCTACCATGTACGCCTCCTATTAAATAAAGTTATTGGTGTAGGGAAAATCTTGTTTGATGGCAATGGTAATGTGAGAGTCATCATGGGTAATTAGTAGGATCACAATGCCATATCCACTCTTATTAGCAGCGCCATCAATGAACATTTTCCACCAAAGGTCTTCTTGGGAGGTACATAGGATATTCTCATCCGGCAACTTAGAAATCCATACATCGGCTTCTTCCATAAAGTAGTCAACAAGGTGATCATAGATGGCTCTTACTTTTTATCGTTTATGTGTGACATATACAATATCTAATTCTGCTAACGGGCCATTAGACTGGATAGGGTAGGCTTCTCAAGTAGGTATTTTATAGGAACCATTCGGGATACGAGTTTGATGGGAAAGGCGAGCATGTAGGGTCGTAGTTTTTGGGTGACCCAGACAAGAATAATTTCGCCAAAGTTGTGTACTTAAATTCTTACTGGACAACTTGCAATCGACAAAGTATATGTCTCTCTCTTTGCATGTTTCTTCAGGGTATTGGGCTAGACAATACCTAGTTGCGGTATCTATCACGGTTTGGTATAGGAGTAGGGGAAGACCAAGCTGCGATGGAATGAGTACCAGAGGTCAGGTTAAGTATCAATTTATTTATTCAAAGGATTCTTGGCAAGCTTTATTCCAAACCTTCTATCAATCCTTTTGGAGGAGTTTGAAGATATGTTCATCGATGGAAGTCAACTGGCTGATATACTGTAATTTTCTAAGGAATCCCCAGATTTCCTTCTCTGTTTGGGGTGGCATCATTTTGAGTGGGTCTTTCAACTTGGAAGGATCTGCTTCTATCCCTTTCTCACTAACCATGAATCCTAAGAGTTTTCCTTTGGTAATGTCAGTAACACATTTATGTTGGTAAAGTCGCATCTGACATTGTTGCAATCGTTTGGAGAACTACCAAAGAGGAGGAATATGACATTTCCTAAATTTAGACTTGATAATCATATCATCCACATAGACGCCGACTTCCTTGTGTATCAGATCACGCAAGATGCTTATGGAATCCCTTTAGTAGGTAGCCCCTACATTTTTTTAGACCAAATGGCATGAAAATATAAAAAACGGTTCCCCAAGGGTTTGTGAATGCGGTTTTCACTTGATGATATGGGTGCATCTTAATCTGATTATATCCCATAAACCCGTCGATGAATGACTTAAAAGCGTGAATGGACGTGTTATCCACAATCATGTCAATATTGGGTAGCGGGTAATAATCCTTTGGATAGGCCTTGTTCAAGTCTCGATAGTAAATGAACGTGTGAACCTTCCCTTCTGATTTTGGCATGGGTATGATATTGGCAAGCCATGTGGGATATTAAATCACACGAATGAAACACACGTGAAAATATTTGACCACTTCTTCTTTAACTTTGAGCGACCATTCGGTGCAGAGCTTTTGCAATTTCTTCTTGATCGGTTTGCGTTCGGGGAGAGTAGGAATCTCATGATGAGCTACCTCAGGGTCAATGCCAAGCATATCGTCATAGGACCATGCGAAGACATCCATAAATTTCTTTAGTAATTCATGGATTTGTGCGTTCTCATGATCATAAAGGGTAGCACATTTCCTAATCTCGCGCAGTTGGATACTAAAATCAAGATTAATAATAACAATTTAATCTTCATTAACTTGAAGGCGGCTGTTCTTCATTATTAAGCTTACTTAGATCAGTTAAGAATTGTTCATTCAGAAAAATATCATCATCAAGAGTTTGATTAGAATCAAGACAATTAATATAAGGCACGGTAAGATGCTCAAAATCTTTATTTATTTCATTGATATGAAAAAAAAAATTGAGAACCTCATCAAAGGAGGTCTCAATTACATTAGAGTAAGGAGGAACAACTAAGGAAAAAGAAAGAGGATAAACATCAGGGTTAGGTTGAATACTAATAGGTTGCATAGGTGAAGCCTTCCAGTTGAGGAGAGGTGAATTAGCAGCTTTGATCAGGTGGGATGGATTCGATGATGTAGCCCTTGAGTGGATCATACAGAGTGTTAGCCCCAGTGTCTATAAATTGAAAGAATCGTCAGTGTCACTTCCCTAAGAATTTTTGGTATCAGCTATAGTCTTCTTCATTAATAGTTTCACTTGATGTTGGGAATCCTCAGCCCATGAGTAGCTATCTTGGAAAAAGATTTCCATGCTAGGTTTTATATTCTTGTACACATGATTGTACCACGGTTCAAGTTAGCCATAGAAGGGGAAATACTCACATTCTCTAATGAATCTTCCATTCAAGGAATCTCTCGAGATAGTCTTGGTGCTTTTTAGCCTTCTCTTTAGTCGAGGATGATGGAGCATTCTGAGTTGTTCTACTGACGGATGATAGCCTATTCCACAATGAGGAAAAGCTCTCTTCAACATAATGGATTCAAGTATCCCCTGCTACCGTCATCCCAGCCCCAATCCAGGCATGGAGTGCATGTTCTTAAACATTTGGATTACATTGATGTTGCCATGGGGGTTGTACTCCGGTCAAACTCTATCTTTGAAATCGTCCTCTTCTAGGAGTAGAAGTGGTTCAATTCGAAAACCTGGCAGAAGCATTTTATTTATCGTGTGATATATCTCTAGTACCCGATTACTAGTGTTTGCATTCTAAACATTGTCATCATCGCCCAAGACTGTGATAACCTGTACATTGGCGAAGAACTTCAGTTTATGATGAAGGGAAGAAGATACCCCCTTGATGCTATGGAGACACGGTCGTTAGAGCGTCAGATTGAAATAGGTTGGGATATCAATGACTTGGAATTCAATAATACAATTTATTTGGCCAACCCGTGTTTCAAGCTTTATAGATCCCATCACTACTCGGCGGGTATTATCATAGGATCGTACTAAAGTAGAGGTTGGGGCAAGGTTACTGAATTTTAGTCCCAAACAATTAATAGTCCTAAATGTGTAGATATTTTGAGTCATCCATTATCGATAAGAAAGAGCAGGATCGTCTTTCCCATGAGTTCAATGAAGATGTTGAGAGAATAATTGTGCTTTGGACCAATCTTGGGGATTTCGTCTTCAGAGAAAGAGAGCATTTTAGTAGAGGTTAGAGATTAGACCAGATTCACTACATCTTCTGGCATGGTAGAAGGAATGACTGTGGGTCATGTGAGTAGCTTAATCAAGGCATAAAAGTCCCTACAGAGTGATGTTATATTGGGTTTTCTTCAACTGATCGAGGATCTTGCTTTCCTTGAGGGTCATTTTTGGCATAAGAAGATTCTCAACACCTTTTGTTTTGTCGATTGTATAGGTTTGTAGACTTAGGACTTGGTAATGGTTCCCTGACCTAGTCATATGGTTCATAGTAGAGGGAAAAATAGAAATTAAATTTCCTAATCGATCTCGGGTTGTTCATCCACCTTGTTCATTTCTCCTAGCAGCTCCTCAAATTATATCATCCCACATATGCTGACTATCATACTAGCCATTTTTGGACCTTGCTTTGAGGAATTGGATCCGTCCCCCATCTAGTAGAAATGACATTATCTTTCCATGAAAAGTCAATACACTCCACAACTTTAAAAGCTTCTTCGTATAAATCCTTCCATTTGGTAGGGAGATATTAAAGCTAAAGGACTAGACGCCCTTGTAGTTTTGAATCATAAATTACTTCAAATAGCACATGTCTATTGGAATGAACCCCCCATGATCTGAGCCATATCATCTAAGTAGACTTCATCTATTGGTACCACCTAATTTTCTGACTCTCGGGCCTATTTTCGAGCTTCTAAGAAAAACACGTTAAATCTTTGACAGTCGATGGTCATATGGGAAGGCAATTTCACCCTAAACTCTAGGAGTTGGTTCAACACTTCTATTAATTCCATATATTTACCTCCAGAATGGGTGCAGACAAATATGTATGCTCTGGTAAGGAGTGATAAGGCCAAATCGACGAATTTGGTAGGGTGTAGGAGAAAGTATGGGCATGTTTGGATAGGTTTAGGACAGTATATGGGTATGATTAGTAGTTTTCTTGGTATGATCCAGGTAGATGGGTCAAATTATGGGTTTTCTTCTTAGAAGATGGCATTTGTATGATTCGAGAGTGGATTGTGGGTAATGTTTAGTTTAGCATTGGCTTGTAGGGTGATGACATCCTTGTTAATCAGGCATTGGATCACATTACGGAGGTACGAACACTAGTAAGTGGTATGGCCGACAGTTTCATGAAAGTGACAATGGGAATTTGGTTTGAAATTTCTGGGAAGTGGTTTTGGTAATGGATGAGGGTCGAAGGGCTTGATAAGATTTCGGCTCAAGAAGGACTAGTAAACTTTGGAGAGGGGAGCGTGAAGCTCGGTGTATTCCTTTCGGATTGGGTCAGGGCGACTTTCTAGTGCACATGAAGTGGGAGGCTGAGAGAAGTTATTGATGGTTTAAACTATGGTACTAATTATCTTTTCAAAATTTCTAGGAGCGAATTATCAAGATGTTTTCTTTGGTTCAACTTCCATCTTGGCAAGGCCTTCTTCAATCTCCACTCCTAGTTCTCAGATGGCTAAAATAAGGGTAGTAATGTCCTCCCATCATCACTCAGACATGGGGTAGGAAGTTCTTCTTTATATTGTTGACTTGTTCCTCTTCGAAAGGCCAATTAGTCATTGTGGTCGCTTTCTCTCTCCACCTTTCTATGAATTTACTGACTAAATCCCCAGGATTTGACTTGAGAAACTCTAAATCACGGTAGGTAACATCCTCCCAACTTTGGATTCTGGACTTCTCGAGAGATAAGAGCCAATGGAGAGAACTATCCTTTAAGGTCTATCAGAACATTTGGGACATTATTTCCTCGGAGGCCGCTATGAGATTCATGGCTCCGTGATAGCTACGGAGATAAATAAACGGGTTTTGCTACACTCGAATTTCTCGATGTTGGGCATTTTTAACTTTTTCGATAATCTTGGTTTAAGATAGGGAGACATGTGAGTGTAGTCCATGAAGTTTCCAGAATGCATGACTGGGTCTAATTTGTTAGTCAACATCTTAAGGCCTCCCTTGACCTTATTCAACTCTTCCTCCTTTGGATCAACAGGCACGGGTAATTTAGTCCTTGACAGGGTAAGATTTGGCATACGAACCTGGGTTGGCAATGGACCTTTAGCACGAGGATCACATGGAGTATGTTGTTATTCATCGGGAACCCAGATAGGCTTCGGTGCGGGCCGACCCATAGCACGATAAAAGAGGACCTTGGGCTCTTCGGGAATAGTAATGTGCTTTTGTTACATCTCATGAACCCCGGTTTGAAGGTTGTCAATATTGGCAGTGAGTTGAGACATGATTGTTATCAAAACCCGCTTCATATTTGGTACTTAGTATGTGTTCTCTATAGAGATCATATGAATTCCGGACTAAAAGGAAGTAAGGGGAATTACGGAGCTTCAGGGCATTTCGATTAAAGACCAAGGCCAATAGGGAGCCAGGTCAAGGGTATACAAGTGACCTAAGAATGAGAAAAAATGGGATTTGTTTTTGGAAAAGAGGAAAAAAGGAAAATTGTTTTTTACATTTTTTGAAAAGATGAGAACAAAATGTTGTTTTTGGGTAAAAAGGAGGAAAATATTTTTGGTATAAGGAAGGGAAAGTGTTTTTGGTATTTTTGATAGAAGTGGAAAAATGTTTTTGGACACTTTTTGGAAAAAGAAAGAAGAAAAAGATGAGAGACAAGTCTCAGCATGATTATTATTATGTTTATTAGGTCTCACTTATTAGGTTTACCTAAATACAAAAAAAGAAATGTCGAATGGGACCCGAACTTGGAACAATTGGGTTTAAAATCATGTAAAAATTATGGTTGGACATGTTACTAGGCTCATGCGTAGAGTCCCGTTTTAAAAATTGGGCGAAAATTTGGGCGACATTCCAACCTATCATTTTGGAAGAGTTTTGGGTAGAAACCGGCAAACTAAATATGAGTGTCCTAGGCTTGACACCTATATGAGGGTATGAAGTTTTTGGGTTAATTAGAAGGGGTTCCCCCTTTGGCATGGCTTGCACGATATACGTCTTACTTTTGATGGCAATTGGTACATGTGGACAAGCCATTTGATATACCTGGGTGTATGTGAATTGCCTTACTATATACCTAGTGGGGATATTATGTGTGAAAACGAATCCGATGTACTCGACATACGTGAACGAGTTCCCTGCGATATACCTCCCATCATAACTTCGGTCAAGCGGTATGATGCGAGGGGAACCGTTCGATATACGTCAAAGTAACTTGGCCAACGGAAGGTTAGGGTTATATAGGTTAGGCTAACTATGCCCTGCCGGACCAGCGCACATCACAAAGTGACCCCCCAGTTACGGGAAAAATTTTGGTAGATAAAGATGCTCTTTGGTGATGTAGTGTGCAATATGCATGATTCTTGATTAATATCTTATGGATAGAGTATCTTTATTAATGAGAATCACGCCAAGCAGGGGATCATTCACAAGTATAAAAAGTAAATCTATACAAAGCATTGATTATGTGAAAGTCAGTGATGTGTGAATATCTACAAGTGAGTGTATGGTTGTGAACCTAAACATGGATCAACTACAAGTCGTGTGTAATAAGTGTTAGTGAGAACAGATATATACAAGTTTCATATGTGGAGGTGTGTGTTAGTGACACCTAAGCATGGATTTATAAGTGGTGTGTGCAACATGTGGATATAAGTGATCCTAGGTGCACGTGGTGTGAAGTGTACATGGATAATTTTTAAAGTGTGTGAGTGAATAATGATACAATCATAAGGTATATACGTGCAAGAAATAGTAGTGGAGATAAAAGGGAACACACTGATGGGTGAATATGCACATAAGAAAACAAAACACCCATGCAAACAAAGTCTATCCCTCTTATGAAAATGTCCCCAGCGGAGTCGCCACTATGGCCATCCCGATCAAGAACGTGAATCGCTTCCTCTCCTCTCTGCCTCCCGAATGGGAAGGGGGATAGGGAAGTTAGGTGTGATCGAAAGGTCTCACACCCTTATTGGAAACACTTCGGCCATCGTCGGTGTGAGTTAAATGTAAAAAAGATGGATTTGCCAGCCTATTTTGCACAAAATTGACAAAAGAATATGTTGTAGCCTCGAAAGATAGGCATCAAATACAAACTGATGCATACGAAACCAATAGTTCAAAGGGTTCGGGGGATATCTTACAGAATGGAAAGGTGTTAGGAACCCATCCCGCCCTTTCAATCTCTTATGGGATTATGTTATTGTTTTCTTTTATTTCTCCGTGAAGTGTGTGTGTGTGTATGTAATGGAGATCAGAACCATTCAACTCATACCATGGGAGAAATTGAGTGAAGTAATCCATAGGAATGTTCCAAAAATAATATATATATAGAAATACGATTTGTACGTTTATCACGATGTTGATCATTATTATGAAAGAACAATATGTGTTGGATGAAATGCTAATAAGGATAATATGTATATTAATGCACGAATATGATAAATATGAAAATGAAGAATTTAGGAAAATTGGAGGATTTAGAGAAATTGATAAATTACGAAATTGGAAAATTGGACTCGAGTCTTGTTTCTTAATATGAAAAGTATACGTAGCTATAAAGGCAATGATGTCCACATAGTTCGAATGTAGCGTGGGTATGGGGTTTATCCCATAGATTCGAACGATATTTTATTATGGGTGTGTGTAGGAAAAATGTGTTTCAGTTTTGAAAAAGTATGATGGATAATCCCGTTCAGAATTTATGGGTGAAACCCTCTTTTTTATATAGAAAATAAAGTATGTGCCACATACTAATAAAAATGTATATATTAATGTGGATGAAATAATGTAAGAACTAGATTATTAATCTAATGAAGTTTATGCATAACCTCTAATTTAAAGAGAGAGGCAAGGAATTGGACCTTCTTTCAAGCTTCATCTTTGATCTTGGATGAACGCCCTTTAGTATGAGATGAATGTTGGATGAGAAAGAATGCGGTTTTGACAAATTAGGTATGAAAAGTATGGGAATATAAACTTGAATCAAACTTCACATGGAGGAAGTTTGCTGATTTCGAGAGAATGTTGTTGAGATCATTGATGTTGATGGATCTGAGGTCTTGGTGTGCTTGGTAGTGAGGTTATTACCTCCTTTCATAGGGTTAGGTGGTTATCGATCGGTGTTTACCTAGTCCTTCCCGTCGATAGGTGATCGAAGACACTAGCGAAAGGCAGGGAATTGGACCTGCCAATTGGCAGTCTCGTGCAGATTTTTTTGAAAAAATAGTCATAGGACGTAATTCATTTATCTGAATTGTGCATGGGGCATGTCGTTAGAAATGTACTTCAGATACCTTTAAGAGTCCTTTGGACTTATCCTGGGTCTGGCAGTTGACTTTGGGTCAAATGTGGCTCCAAAGTGCACATTGGTCCTTTGGAAGAGAGATCGTCCAACGAAAACAGATCGTTCGTCCGCATGGTAAGTTAGGATCACGCATGGGGAAGATTGTTGGAAAGGTTAGGAGACTTATTTTGACATTCCATGGATTTTTTCTTGGTTTATAAAGTTAACCTTGGTCAAATGGATCCCGAAAGTACTCGGTGACCTCTAAGAGTAAAACGGATCATTTGTCCACACCGTAAGTTAGAATCCCACATGGGCGGACCACTAGAAAGGGTATTTAGTACCCTTTGGAGATTCATACAGTCTCATGTGAGATAAGGAGTTGCCTTTGGTCAAATGAAACCTAGGAGCTCCCGATGGGCTCCGAATCGATTTTCGAAGGAAAACTTACTGTTCGTCTGGACGGTTTTGTCGTTTCGCGCACGGAGTGGAAAATTAAAAAGGGGTCTCAGTTACCTTCGAAGATTCAAAGAGATTTATCTCTGACAATGAAGGTTTTTAGGGTTAAATCGAGGCCTGGGACCGCCCGATGGCCTCTAGATCGGTACTCAGAGTGCGACCTAGAGTTTATAGTGAAATGGGTAAGTGCTAGGTATCTAGGGAGAGACTTAGGGGGACTAGAATGTGGTGTATACAAATATTTCTCACAAAACCACTGCAACAGCATCTCCCTCACATGTGAGGAATATTTCTCCATTATGACTTATATGAATTAGCGATAGGTTTCTACAATACATTGGCCGCTCCATATTTTATATGCCTATTATATGTTTGGGGTGAACATTGCACCACCCCAACACAATTTATACTTGTCTCCTTCTACCTTAATAACGATCCTTAGTTCAAAACCCTAGCAAAACTTGTTGAAATGGAAGTGTAGAGAGGGAATTTAGTGCATTTTAATCTAAGGCCATTAGATCCTAGATTGATAGTAGACATTGACTGACCTACACAGTGGAGTAGGACTTAATAAGACGAACCACTTATATTGTTGTCTTTCTTCTATTTGCCTCACCTCCTACTTCATTAATATTATTTTGTTTTCTTCATTGTTACACACTTGAGGTTCTTCTGGATGAGATCTTACTCATTTAATTGGTGTTACCATATTTGGCACCATCATTTTGGCATCGTTTATGGGAAGCAAAATCATTATCTCCTTCCTTTCATTTGCATCTTACTCTTCACTAGATTCTCTACTGGTGGTCCAATCTCACACTTGGCTGGTCTTGAACAATCATTGAAAGATCTCGGGTTAGAGTTCAAGATTTCTTACAAATCACTCACCTCTTCGAGTATACCTCTTATTCTTTTCGTTCATCGAATTCCATTGCATCATATCTTCCACCAAGTGGTGGCCCTACTTCCAGTTAGTACCGCCACAATATGAGATGGCAGATGTCACAGTAGCCATGCACTCATTCGCAGCCAATTAAGTTAAGATGTAGGAGTATCTAGTTTCCTTCAGCCATAATTTCTTAGCCAAACCCACTGGCGCGACGGTGGAGATAATAACTACGGTCGCCAAGGGGGCATACATCAGGCGATAAGGGAACTACCCTCGGCCCCACAAAAGGAAGTGAAGTCTCAATAGAGCCTGATGATGCAAAAAACTAAAGTAGTACTAATTAATTGATCACATATAAATAAGTAAAAAGAAATAAGACCAAGAGTTTTTAAATTGGTTAAGCTAAATGGAAAAGCCTTCGTCCACTGTTATGTATTGCTTGACTGACTTGATTTTTTTTTTGGTCACCCCTGCAATGAGAGTGTTATAATGCATTTATATCCCACGAGGGGTGTTGAGAGTTGTCATGTGAAAGGATGGAATGCCTTTATTTGTTATGAATTTACATCAATACATAATGAGAATTAAACATAAGATTGATGTTGCTTCATTGGACATACTGGTTGGACTTCTAGCTATTGGTTAGTCTTCCCAATTGGTTAGTATCCCTTATTTGTCGGATTCCCATGTTGGTCTATCTTCTTTATTGGTCGGGCATCCTTATTGGTCGAGGATTTTTATTAGGCTTACTTGGACTTATGCCACATTTGATAACACATGTTGGCTTGTAATTTTTCCACGTAAGGTGGTGAATTTTGCTATCAATAGACCTACACTTAAGCTTCGATATTTCTTCGCGTAGCTTTGGTGCAACATAGCAGTTGATTCTTAAAGATGTGAAGTATCTGGACTGGTTGAGCAACATAGTTATGGTCAAGAAGAAAAACATTAAGTGAAGGATGTGTGTAGATTTTACTGACTTGAATAAAGAGTGCCCAAAGGATTATTTTCCTTTGCCATGAATTTATCAATTGGTTGATGCTTCTTCGAGGAATGAGCTGCTGAGTTTTATGGATACATATTCTAGTTATAACTAGATCAAAATGAAGCCAGGAGATAAAGAAAGTACTTCCTTTATTACTCCTCGGGGGAACTTATTGCTATAATGTTATGTCGTTTGGTCTAAAAAATGTAGGTGCCATTTATCAGAGACTGGTGAACAAAGTATTTGAGGAGAAAATAGGCAAGAACATGGAGGTATATGTTGACTATATGCTTACCAAGAGAAAACAAGTTGCTGATCATATTACCGGCCTCAGCCAGACGTTTAATCAGTTGGACAAGTATTAGATAAAGTTATACCTGACCAAATATGTCTTCGAAGTTTAAGAGGGAATGTTACTCAGGTATGTAGTAAATCAAAGGGGAACCTAAGATAATCTATATAAGATCAAAGACATGATAGAAATGCAATCTCCGACCATCAAAAAGGATGTTCAAAGGCTAACAGGGCATGTAGCAGCACTCAACAGATTTGTGTCTCGAGCATTAAATAGATGCTTATCATTATTTAAGGTTCTCAAAAAAACCTTTGAATGGAAGGATGAAAGTGAAAAAGCCTTCCTGGAATTGAATAACTACCTGGGAGCACCCCCACTACTCTCCCGACTAGTGTTGGGAGAAAATTTGTATTTATATCTAGCTAGTTCCGAATCAGCTGTTAAGTCTTTGTTGATCAGGGAGGAGAATGGAGTTAAGAAATCGGTTTATTACACTAACAAAGCTTTTCGAGGAGCAGAGGTCAGATATCCCATGTTGGAGAAATTAGCACTTGCCTTAATCAAGGCTAGCAGACAGATGAATCCATATTTTCAATCTCATTCCATAGTGGTATACACTAACATGCCACTGAGGCAAGCTTTACATAAGTTAGAGAAATTTGAAAGATTGATGTATTGGGTTGTGGAGTTGTGGGTATATGATATTGTATATAAACCAATATCTTATTTAAAGGTCCAAGCTATGGAAGATTTTATTACAGAATTTACTTACCTAGAGGTTCCCGAGCAACAAGCACTCTTGCCGAGCAACACCTAAAAATTAGCACCCCTACCAGAGATACCCCCAACTAACTCCATGCAAAAGAAAATGCAGAAGAAGTTACCACGGACCAAACATAACCCTCCAACGGAGTGAAGGAGATGAAAAACAAATATGAGGAGGTAAAGGATAAAATCTTCCATTAAGGGATTCTGACAAATTAAGTGTTTGACAACAATATTCCCATATGGAATCTGTATATTGATGGGTCATCATGTGCAACAGGATGTTGAATAGGAATCATCCTCAATACTCCAAATGAAATAGATATAGAGTACGCTATGCGATTCCAATTTCAAGCCTCTAATAATGAGGCATAATATCATGCTTTGATTATTAGTTTAAATCTAGCTAAATCATTGAATGTCGAGCAAGTTATAGTATACAATGATTCAAAGTTGGTGGTAAATTAGTTGTTGGACTTATATGAAACTAAAGGAGAATTGATGTCCAGATATTTAGCTAAAATTTTAAGGTAATCGCTACCTTGACAGTTGTTTAGATGATTAGCAATCCAAGACTTGAAAATCCCCAAGGAGATGCACTTGCTCGGCTCGCTTCAATCACCAGAACTGAGCTGCAAAGAACTGTTCCTATTGAGCTAATTGCTAATAGGAGAATTTATGAAGATCTGATTATTAATTTTATTGCGGTTGATATGGAGCCATCTTGTATGGATCATATAAGAGCCTATATTAAAGAGGGAATTTTTGCCAATTGACCTACTTGTAGCTAAGAAGTTAAAATACAAAACTACTAGATATGTCCTAGACAAAGGTGTGTTGTACTGAAGAGGATTGACTGGTGGTCTTCAACTTTATGTGCTTCCATATGAAGTAAAAAATTTGATTGAGGAAGTCCATGAAGGGTCCTGTGGATCCCACGTAGCCAGGAGAACTTTATTACGAAGAATCAGTACACGAGGGTACTACTGGCCAACTATTTGAGCAGATTGTGCAGATTTTGCCAAGAACTGTGATAAGTGCCAGAGGTTTTCCAGCATACCCAAGACTCCAAATGATCTTCTACACCAATCACTTCACCTTGTCCCTTTGCAATGTAGGGAATTGACTTGCTTGGGCCTTTTCCAACCACCCGAGGAAGGTTCAAATACCTGGTTGTAGATCTTGATTACTTCACTAAATGGGTGGAAGATGAACTCTTGACATGTACTATGAAAATGTTTATCATCTTATTTGGAAGAATATCATATTCAAGTATGGTTTTCCCTACGCTTTTACCACTGATCATGACACACAATTTGACAACGACGAATTTGCTTCTTATTGTGCCCAATCCAATGTACAAAAAATCCACTCTGCTCCTGGCCATCCTCAAAGCAAGGGCCAACCAAAGGTAATCAATAGAACTTTATTGAATGGGATGAATAAAAGGATGGAAAACTCTAAATGTAATTAGATTAATGAAGTGCATTATATCCTATGGACTTACTACACAACCACTAGAACAGTTATTAGAGAAACTCCCTACATGTTAGCATTTAGTATTGAAGTTGTAAATCTTACTGAGCTAGGTTTACCTACACACAAAGTTCTTAATTTTATTACCCTATTGAGTTATTTAATGTGAAGGATGGACTTAGACATCCTGGAAGAGGTACGTGAACATGCAGCTCTAAGGAATGCAACCTATCAACAACATGATGTATGTTTTTACAAAAAAAAGGGTGAAGCCAAGAAACTTAAAAGAATGTGATAATATTTTGAAGTAGGTGATTCGGAAGAACAACAAAATTGTAGCCAATTGGCACGGGCCTTATCTCAATACAATAGTTATCCGACCAGGCACCGAGTTGAGACTTTGGAGGATGATGAATTCAAGAATCCCCGAAATGCACAACACCTAAGGAAATATTATCACTAATGTAGTTATGTTGTACTCAGTTCTTTTTAATATTAATGAGAATATGATTTCCCCAAAATTGATTTTTTTTTCTTTTTGGAGTACTAGTGTTATGCACTACAATGCAGATGTGTCAACAAAAAGCACCAACAATGTTTGTCAACAGCAAAAAAGGCACCAACAATGTTGGTTGTCAACACAAACCACCAACAAAATGTTTGTTGGCATCAACAAATGCACCAACAATGTTGGTTATCAATACAAACCACCAACAAAATGTTGGTCGGCATTAACAAAGACACCAACAATGTTGGTGGTCAACACAAACTACCAACAAAATGTTGGCCGACATCAACAAAAGCATCAACCATGCTGGTTATCAATACATAAAAAACATGCAAGGAAAATTGTAAGTTTTAATTACTTGGTTAATGAAGACCCAGATGAATAATTATTATCTAAATTGGGCTAAAAGATGGAAAAATGTTCCACGCACGCCTGGGAACCAATGTAACTAATGCAATTACCTAAACATATAGGTACATTAGTAGAACCATGGTAATGCATTGGTAATTAGTACGATACTTATGATAATCCTAAGGGCATCAATAGAACTGGTGAAAAAATAGAGATTGACTCAAAGTTAACCCATTCACAGTCAAAGACTAAGAAGACATTCATACACAGGTATTGAATAAAAGTTGATCCATTCATAGTCAAAGATTGGCAAAATAAGTTGATCAAAACTTTTCATTAATTCAATTAAATGATTACATATTGTTGCTTGATAATAAACATGTATACACAAAATATAAAGCCTTATTCTACAGGGCGTTTCCCTTCAGCCTTAGAGACAGGATCCATGCCAGTTGGAGGATCATCCAAAGTGTAAAGAAAGTTAATGAAGTTAAAATCATGAAGCATCCTTATATAGATGCTATTATGATGATCAAGTAGATGAGGTGGTCGGATGATCTCTAGTTCAACATGTAGCTCATAATCTCCTAAGTACATTGAAATCAAGCATTGAGGAATGCGATGAACAGGAATCCAGCTGACATCTAACTTGAAATGGGGATTATTAATCTCGGGCAAGCCTGAGTCATACCAATCCCATAATGAAATGTTACGGTCTAACTTCAAACCCGTCAAAGAATTTGTCCAACCCTTTTATAAGCCTCATTTTTAACCTCTTTAAGACTATAATCAAGATCCCCCATACCTTCATTATACATATCCATCAAAACCTCCCTTGGGTTCTTATGGAATTGAAAGGTTAATTTATCAACATGTGACTGCAACTTCTTCCTGTAATTGGGAAGATTGCATGGATAGTTGTTCAGACAAAGTTTGTAGCTTTTGGTACATCACAATAATAACTCGGTCTTTAGCTTTTAACTTCGTAGCTTGATTGGCAAAGGCCTATTAGGTCCTAAGTTCCTCTATGGTACCTCACCAAGTTTACTTATTACTCGGGAGGAGGATACAGGTTTGATCTTTTTTAAGTCCTCCAACTCATCCCTTAATGTTGCATTTTCATCTTCTAAATAGGAGTACACTCATTGTTAGTAGCGACAGGAGTTTCAGGCGAAGACTTCAAAAGCTTCAATTCATCCCTTCAATTATTATTCTCCTCTTCCCGGAGTTTGGCAATAGTTCTAGTTTATTTAACTTGAATCTTAAGTAAATCTTCCTTTTTATTATAAATAGAAACAAACTTATCAAAACCCCGACCTACACGTAAGCTTCGATATTTCTGCTCGTAGCCTTGGTGCAATAGAATAGTGGATTTTCTATGTTATTCTTGGAGTTATTCTATCATCTCATAGTAGGCGACATTATTTTCTACTGCCATATCAAGTAAGTACTTTAAATATTTGTAGGATTCTTTAGCCTTCTCTGATGTATCATTATCGAGAAACTTGATAATTTCTTCTTCGGATAAGTCTGTATGACCAGCTTCGAAAAATGCTTTGAACTTCCTCAGTAAATCGGTATCATTGGAACAATGTTGTTCCATCTTCGCTATAAGCTAGCACAAAGAAATGACCACGAATCAATAATAACAATGAAAAATATGCATAATTAACAAGAGATAAGAAGGAGTAAATGATTTCTTTTATTGATAATGAAAAGTTGAGGTACAATAAAAGTAAAGAAGAAAACAAAAAAACAAAAGGGCAAATGTCGAACAACTTTACACCTTATTACTATCATTATCAACCTTCTTCTCCTGCTCGAAAGAAGGGTCTATAGACTGGAGGTTCTTAATTGGGCGAAGAGAAGACTTAGTGGCTTTAAACTAGTTAGCAGCAGATTCAACTACCAAAGAAGACTCTCCAAAATCAACTTCATCTTCAATCCCATCTTCTATGATAGGAGGAGAACCATGAGTATATTTTTGAAAAAGTTCAGAGTCTTTAATGGTTTTTAATTCCGAGAGAGAGACAACCCAACCATCAATGAAATATTTTTGCTTTGCATACTCAATCTGAGCAGAGGTAGAAGAAATGGCTTTGTTCCAACCCTTGTCCTACCCAGCACTAAATGATGTCTTTATAGCAGACTTTCTCTTAGACCTTTAAGAGCTCACAAGCTCCTCGGGAGTCTTTGCCCTGCGCTCGGCATCTAAAACCCTACGCTCAGCTTTAAGGCCATTTCTTTCAGACGTCTATCGAGCATCTTCAAAAGTCTTTAATTTATCCTCCCAAATAATTTTCTCAGTCTCAAAGGTTTGTTGAGAATCGAGCAAAGACTTTTTCAAGACAAACAAAGTTTCATCCACATCATTTAAAGAAGAAGCCCAAATTGCATCATCCTTCTCCAGTAAATTATTGAAATGCACCAAGAACTGCAAGATAAGAAGATCAAGTTAGTATATGAGAGATATAAAAGATAGTAAAATCAAGAAGATGGAAATCACTTACTGATGCAAGTCCCTGAGCAGCCAATTCATAAACCTTTACTCGGGGCAGTAGGGCATCCACTCCCCTATGGTCTGGAAGATTTCCAAACTTGATCAACTTCCTAGTCAAACCAGGAGTAATAACTGTAGGAGGACGAGCATTAAAACAAGGTAATTTGACCAAGGTCTGTTAATCGGTCACCTGTTCGACTAGCTTCCCTGTAAGCCCTCTCCTAAGTCTTCTCAAAGGAAGCTCATCATCTTTGGAGGATGGGTCTTTGGGGGATGGGGGATCTTTTATGACATCCCTGTTTTCTTTTTATGCCATTCAGCAGGATTTCGGGAGCCAGAAGTGCTACCACTAATAAGATCAGGAAACTTTCTTTTCTTCATGATATCAGAAAGAGAAGTGTATGAATCAATAGTAGTTTCTTGATCAAAACCAATCAACAGAGTAGGAGAAGCTGCAGGTCGGGCAGTGAAGGAAGAAATTTTGTTTTTGTATTAAAGAAAATAAGAAGCAGACCTAACGTAAACCTCGACAACCTTTTTATAAAGTCCCCAAATGAAGTTCAATCCTTTTAAGTTTACTTATTTCTCTTTGGGGGACTTTTTCTTCTGGTCAACAGTAATCAAATTTACAAAGCTACAATCAGAATGACAGTTTATCAAATATAAACAGATAAAATTTATTAAAACACGGAATAACCTATCCCATTGGCAAATAGAGGACATCTAGGTCCTTGATATTTATCACCTCCATCTAAAGGAGCACATTTCCATTTTTTTATAACTACCCCATGATGAAAATAATCCCTATTGGAATCAGGGAGGTTAACTACTAAAGCTTTACTAACTGCCCTAGTTTTCAAATAATATGTTGTGTCACTAGTTACCCATTTATAACAAAACATTATTTATGGAATCCCTGGATGGGTTCCATGGATTTGATTTAACCTATATATTCCATTAAATACCCTTCATGTGTTAGGATCTACTCTTAAAGGTACAATGTCATAAAATTGATAAAACTCCAAACACAAGGGATTGAGAGGAAATGTGAGCCCACACTCAGTAATAAAGAAAGAAGAGAACCAATGGCCCTCAATAACAGAGAAAAAATCATAAGGAAAAGTGGGATGTTCTGGTACAACCCAAGACAGAATGTTAAAGTCATTCTTGAATTTATCAAGCAACTCAATAGAATAAATCATGATGAAGGAGCAAAGAAGAAGAGAGAAAAGTTATTACAAGGGTTTAAGGATTCAACCAGAATTGAAGATAAAAAAGAAAATGATCACACGAAAGTTCAAAGAACACAGCAGCAGAATCATAAATGGAAGATAGAAAATGATCAAAGTTTTACTGCCCTTTTTATAAGTCGCCTAAAAAATTGTTAAAAGTAATGATTAAACGAATGAAGATTGAGTTTACGGAGGCTAACAAGAGAAAAGACGAAGATACCCCCGAAATGCTTGTTAAAATTTGAAATATTTACAAAACTACCATTTGCGCTCAAAATTATCAATTAACTTGATAAATTTCACAACTCTGGAAGGTCTGCAGCCGACCAAGAAGCCTGAACTACTGTTAAAGCATAATGTTCCAAGTATGAAACATTGGAAGCTTCTTTTGATACCAAAATGCACCACTTTACGTAGACCAATTACAAGCATGCATGTGTCATCCAATGTAGCATAAGTCTAAGTCAGCCTGATATAAATCCCCGACCAAAAAGGCATCCCGACCAACAAAGAAGACAGACCAACATGGGAGTCCAACCAATAGGGGATACCAACCAACTGGGAAGATCGACCAATAGCTAGAAGTCCAACCAGAATGTCCAGTAAAGATCTAGCAATCTTATGTTTAACTCTCATTATGTATTGATATAAATGCCTAATAAATAAAGGCATTCCATCCTTTCACATAACAATTGTCGACACCCCCTGGTGTATAAATACATTGTAACACCCTCATTGTAGGGGGAAATAAACAAATCAAGGAAGTCAAGCAATACATGACAATGGGCGAAGGCTTTTCCATTGAGCCGAACCACTTTAAAAATCTCTCTGTCTTATTTGTTTATCAGTGAGGAATTAATTTGTCCTAGTTGCATTAGTTACCTTAGTTCTAAGTCATGGGTAGAACATTTGTCCATCTTTTAGCCCAAATCAAATGATAATTATTCATCCGGGTCTTCATTAACCAAGAATTTGGGACTTAAAATTTTCCTTGCATGGTTTTTATAGATTGAAAATAAACATTGTTGGTATTTTTGTTGATGCCGACCAACATTTTGTTGGTAGTTTATGTTGACAACCAACAATGTTGGTGCCTTTATTGATGCCGACCAACATTTTTTTGGTGGTTTGTGTTGAGAACCAACATTATTGGTGCCTTTGTTGATGCCGACCAACATTTTACTGGTGGTTTGTGTTGATAACCAATATTGTTAGTGCCTTTGTTGATGTTGACCAACATTGTTGATGTTTTTCGTTGACACATCTACAGTGATGTGCATAGAACTAGTACTCCATAAAGAAAAATAACTATTTCGGGGAAATCATATTCTCATTAATATTGAAATGAACTGATTACAATATGACTACATCATCGATAATATTTCCTCAGGTGTTCTACGTTCCAGTGATTCTTGAATTCTTCACCCTCAGATGTCTCAATTCGATATATGCCTGGTTGGATAACTAATGTAATGCGATAAGGTCCATGCCAGTTGGATTTAAGTTTGTTGTTCTTCTGAATCACCTTCCTCAAAACATAATCACCTTCTTTTAAGTTTCTCGGATTCACCCTTTTGTTGTAGAAACATGTAGTCCATTATTGATAGGTTGCATTCCACAGAGTTACATCTTCACGTACCTCTTCCAGCATATCTCAGTCCAGCCTTCTCATTAAATCACTGACTGGGGTATTAAAATTAAGAACTCTGTGAGTAGGTAACCCTAGTTTCGCAGGAATTACAGCTTCAGTACCAAATGCTAACACGTAGGGAGTTTCTCCAATAGCTATTTTAGGGGTTGTTCCGTAAGCCCATAGCATAGAATGCAGTTCATTGATCAAATTAGCTTTAGCATTTTCCATACTTTTACTCATCCCATTTAATAAAGTTCTATTGTTTACCTCTGTTTAGCCACTGCTTTAAGGATGTCCAGGAGGAGAGTGGATTTTTTGGACATTGGATTGGGTAAAATAAGCAGCAAATTCATCGTTGTAAAATTATGAGCCATGATCAGTGATAAAAGCGTAGTGAAAACCATACCTACAAATGATATTCTTCCAAACAAACTGATAAACCTTTTCATAGGACATATCGATCAAGGATTCAGCTTCCACCCATCTAGTGAAGTAATCAACAGTTATAACCAGGTACTTAAACCTTCCTTGGGTGGTCGGCAGAGGCCCGACTAAGCCAGTTCCCCACATAGAAAAGGGCCAGGGTGAAAGTATTGGTGTTAGTAGAGCTTATGGAGTCTTACGTGTGCTGGAAAACCTCTGGCACTCATCACACTTCTTGTCAACATCTGCACAATCTGCTCGCATAGTTTGTCAGTAGTGCCCATGTGTGATGATTCTTCACAATAAAGTTCTCCCGGATAAGTGGGATCCACAGGACCCTTCATGAAATTCCTTAATCAAATATTTTACTTAAGTTGGATGCACACAATATTGCAGATCGGCAGTCAATCCTCTTTTGTATAATACACAATTTTCTAACACATATCTAACAACATTGTATTTCAATTTCTTAGATGCAAGTAGGTCGGTTGGAAGAATTCCCTCTTCAATATAGGCTCTTATGGAATCCATCCAAGATGGCCCCATATTAACCATAATAAAATTAACCATCTGATCTTCATCAATGCTCCAATTAGCAAGTAGCTCAATAGGAATAGTTCTTCGCAAATTAATTTTGGTTGTTGAAGCTCGCCGAGCAAGTGCATTCACTCGGGTATTTTCTAGTCTTGGAATTCTGATCATCTGAACAACTGGAAAGGTTATGATTACCTTCAAAGATTTAGTTAAATATCTGGACATCAATTCTCCTTTAGCTGCATATAAGTCCAACACCTGATTTACCACCAACTATGAATTACTGTATATCACAACTTGCTCGGCATTAAATGATTTGGCTAGATTTAAACCAATAATCATAGCATTATATTCTGCCTCATTATTGGAGGCTTGAAATTAGAATCACAGAGCATACTTTATATCTATTTCATCTGGAGTATTGAGTCTGATTGATGCTCCACATCCAGTTGCACAATATGACCCATCAATATATACAGACTTCCTATGGGAATATTGTTATCAAACACGTGGTTTATCAAAATCCCTTGATGGAAGATTTTATCCATTACCTCCTCATATTTTTTTCATCTCCTTCACTCCGCTGGAGGATTCTGGTTGGTCGATGGTAATTTTTCTACATTTTCTTTTGCTTGGACTTGGTCAGGGGTATCTTCGATAGGTCTACTAACTTTTGCATGTTGCTCGATAAGAGTATCTTGTTACTCAGGAACCTGTGGGTAAGTGAATTATGTAATAAAATCTACCATAACTTGGCCCTTTAAATAAGACCTTAGTTCATAGACAAGATCATATTCCCCTAACTCCACAGCCTAATACATTAATATTTTGAATTTCTCTAGCTGATGTAAATCTTGCCTCAATGGCATGTCAGTGTATACCACTATCATATGTGCTTGAAAATATGGCTTGATCCATCCACTAGCCTCATTTAAGGCCATGACTAATTTCTCCAGCCTGGAATATCTGACCTCTGCTCCTCGAAAATCTTTGTTGGTGTAATGAACTGATTTTTGAACTCCATTCTCCTCTCTGATCAAGGCAGAGCTAACAGCTGATTTCAACACTAGTCGGGAGAATAGTGGGGGTGCTCCCAGGTACTTCTTCAATTCCAGGAAGTCTTTTTCACATTCATCGTTCCATTCAATGGTTTTTTCTGAGCACCTTAAAGAATGGTAAGCATTTGTATGTTGCTCGGGACACAAATCTGTTGAGTGCTGCTACATGCCCGATTAGCCTTTGAACATCATTTTTACTGATTGGGGAATGCATTTCTATCAAGTCCTTGATCTTATCTAGTTTATCTTCAATGCCCCTTTGATTTACTATATACCCGAGGAGCATTCCCTCCTGAACTTCGAAGACACATTTGGTCAAGTTTAACTTCATCTGATGCTTCCCCAACTGATCAAACATCTGGCTAAGGTCGGTAATATGATCAGCAACTTTATTTATCTTTGTCATCATATCGTCAACATATAACTCCATGTTATTAGATATCTTCTCCTCAAATACTTTGTTCACCAGTCTTTGATAAGTGGCACCTGTATTTTTTAAACCAAACTTCATAACATTATAGTAATAAGTTCCTCAGGGAGTAATAAAGGAAGTAATTTCTCTGTCTTCTGGCTTCATTTTGATCTTATTATAACAAGAATATGCATCCATCGGCTCGTACCCCAAAGTAGCATCCATTAGTTAATCAATTCGTGACAAAGGAAAATGATCCTTTGGGCATGCTTTGATCAAGTCTATAAAATCTACACACATCCTCCACTTATTGTTTTTCTTCTTGACCATAACTACGTTGGCCAACCAGTCTAAATACTTCACATCTTCAATAAAGGAATATTTTTCAAGCTTCACCACTTATTTCGGTATAGCCTGGTTCTTGTCAAGGATGAAAACTCGTCTTCATTGCTTTACAGGTTTAACCTCCTTATTAACATTATGCTCTTGGCATAGGAAATTTGGGTCTATGCTAGGCATATCTTCGTGGCTCTATATGAACACCTGCTTTTTTGGTCTTAAGAAGGCCTCTAACGACTATTTAAGAATTAGGTCCAATGACGCTCCTATTTTAGTCGTTCACTCTTGTTTATCATCATCCAAAATGATGTTTTTTATCGCCTCCAACACATGGCCTTTGACAAGCTCTGATTCGTATCTTTGATATAAGGTTTCAACCTCAGATTCGTTGTTCGGCTCAGATATATCCACTTGATAAGTGGTCATTTTCCTTTTTAGTTCTACCATACCTTCTTCCTCCGGAGAAGACTAGTATCATTCCCGAGCTACTTTTTGATATCCTTTTACTATTATAACTCTAAAGTTGGTTAGGAAGTTCAGGCATTGATGAATAGTAGAAGGTACAACTTCAAATTTCTTCAGACCTACTATTCCCATGATCATATTGTAAGCAGAATGAATATTTTTGTCCATTACAAAAAATCTCACTTTCTCTGTCTTGCTCACCGTCCATGTCCCGATCAATACATCTAGCTTGATTATTCCCAATGGAAACACCTTATCACTTGAGTATCCAATAAGGGGCCTATGGTAAGGCTCCAGATGGCTAAGTTTTAAATCCAAACTATCAAAACAGGGGTAGAACATAATGTTCATCGAACTGTTGTTATCCACTTATGTTCTTGCTTCTAGTACATCTTTCATCCTAACTATAATCACTAAAGGATCATCATGAAGATACAATAATTCAAATATGTTATTCTTGGAAAAACTATCTATGAGCTTATCGTTGTTAACTTTCCTTGGTCAGTCTTCCTCAGCAAGGTTGATTCACTGGATATAGGAATAAGCTTGAGCCTCACTGAGGTAATCCTTCCTTTGAACGGTATGGTCTCCTCCTCCTACATCCCCACCTGTAATCATATAGCAATCAAAAGATCAAAAATTGAGTGTGAATACCTCACGTTCTGGTTGCCTAGGATTCTTGGAGAGATCAATATCATCTTTTGGATCATCATCATGGTTCCTCTTCTTATCTTCTCTAGGCTTAACAGGTGATTTAGATCTCTGTCGACCTCTACGCCAGATCTTTCACCAACCTTTTAATCAACAAAAATGTCCAATTTTCCTCTTCGATTGAGTGTTTGTATCTCATTCTGGAGAGAAATACACCAGTTGTTCCTATGATGATGGGGTGTGTGTGAAATTCGCAATACTTGGACTTATCCCTCTTATCAGCAGGTTAACTTAACTTTTCAGGCCAATTCAAATAATTATTGTTCTTGATTTCTTCAAAAGCATGATGTATATCCACCGTTAAGGGAGTGAAATTTGTAAATTTTCTGAGACGATCTAATATTTCTTTTACTTTCTAATTCTTGCTCTCGTTATGATTCTTGTTCTCCTTCTTATCCGACTTTCCTTTAGACTTATCTTTCGTCTTTGCATCTAAATTCTTTTTAGTATCCATAGTTTCCTCCATGTTCATAATCTTTGCTTCGTTCGCCATCAATTCTATTATTTTCTTTGGGGGATATTTTGCTAAAGTATAATATAGTTTGTCGAGGATCAAACCACTTATGAGGGTAGTGATTGCAATCTTCTCTTCATAATCAATAACTTCTAATTTCTCGCTATTGAAATGAGTGATGTAATCCGTAATACTTTCTCCCACCTTTTATCTCGCACTAAGGAAATGAGCTAGTCTCTTCACTAGTTTGGATCCATAGAAGAAACTACCAATGAATAGCTTGGCGAGTTATTGGAAGCTAAAAATCTTCCCCTGAGGAAGACTGTTATACCAAATTTGGGCAGATTCAATAACTGTTCCTGAGAATGCCCTACACCTAATCTCATCAGGGACATCATAGATACCGGTTGCTACTTGGTATTTTTCTATATGAAGGACTGGATTAGTCTTCCCATCAAACTTAGGAGTAACCACTGAAGCTTTAAACTTGGTTAGTGTAGGGAAATCTACAATTATTTACACAAATGGAGATACTTTAACAAAACTTCTCTGGAGAGGATTATTGGCCTTGGTCATTTCTCCCAATCTATCTTCCAAATGCTGAATGGACCCCTTCCAAGCATCATTGCCAAAAAGTGTGATAAGTGATAGAGGTTTTCCAACATACTCAGGACTCCAAAAGCTCTCTTAACACCAATCACTTCACCCTGACCCTTCGTTATGTGGGGAATTGACTTGGTCGGGCCTCTGTCGACCACCCGAGGAAGGTTTAAGTACCTGGTTGTTGTTAATTACTTCACTAAATGGGTGCAAGCTGAACTGGTGATCGATATGTCTTATGAAAAGGTTTATTAGTTTATTTTTAAGAATATCATGTGCAGGCTTGGTTTGTCATACTCTTTTATCACTGATCATAACACATAGTTTGACAATGCCGAATTTGTTGCTTATTATGCCTAATCCAATGTCCAAAAATCCACTCTGCTCCTGGAAATCCTCAAAGCAATGGAAAAA
Source organism: Sambucus nigra (assembly GCA_949130495.1). Lineage (NCBI taxonomy): Eukaryota > Viridiplantae > Streptophyta > Magnoliopsida > Dipsacales > Adoxaceae > Sambucus > Sambucus nigra. The sequence continues at coordinate 151,887,053 of OX422216.1, read as the reverse complement.
CATAGGTAACTAATAGAACTTTGTTGAATGGGATGAAGAAAAGGCTTGAAAACTCTAAAGGTAATTTGATCAACGAACTGCATTATGTCCTATGAGCTTACCAGACAATCCCTAGAACAACTACTGGAGAAGCTCCCTTCATGTTAGTATTTGCTACTGAAGCTTTATTTCCTACCGAGATAGGTTTACCTTCTCACAGAGTTATTAATTTTAATACTTCAGTGAGTGATTTAATGAGAATGCTGGACTTAGACATGCTGGAAGAGGTACATGAAGATGCAGCTCTAAGGAATACAACCTATCAATAATGGACTGCACGTTTCTACAAGAAAAGGGTGAAGTCGAGAAACTTAAAAGAAAGTGATTCATAAGAACAATAAACTTGAAGACAAATGGCATGGGCCTTGTCGTATTACAACAGATATCCGACCAGGCACATATCGAATTAAGATTTTAGAGGGTGAAGAATTCAAGAATCCCTCGAATGCTGAACACCTGAAGAAATATTATCAGTGAAGTAGTCATTTTGTACTCAGTTCATTTCAATATTAACGAGAATATGATTTCCCCAAAATTATTTTTTTACTTTTTAAAGTACTAGTGTTATGCACTGCACTACATATTTGCCAACAAAAAACACCAACAATGTTGATCGTCATCAACAAAGGCACCAACAATGTTGGTTGTCAACACAAACCAATGTTGGTTATCAACACAAACCACCAACAAAATGTTGGTCAGCATCAACAAAGGCACCAAAAATGTTTGTTCTCAATACAAACTACCAACAAAACGTTGGTCAGCATCAACAAAAACACCACCAATATTGGTTGTCAATACATAAAAACCATGCAAGGCAAATTATAAGTCCCACATGCTTGGTTAATGAAGACCCGAATGAATAATTTTCATCTAAACTGGGCTAAAAGTTGGACAAATGTTCCACTCAGACCTAGAAACTAAGGTAACTAATGCAATTACCTAAAAATTTAGGTAGTAGAACCATGGTGATTCATTAGTAATTGGTACGATGCTTAGTATTATCCTAAGGGTATCAATAGAACCGGTGAAAAACTAGAGATTGACTGAAAGTTTATCCATTCACAGTCAAAGACTAAGAAGATATTCTTATATAGAGATTGAATAAAAGTTTATCCATTCACAGTCAAAGATTGACAAAATAAGTTGATCAAAAATTTTCATCAATTGAATTAAATGATTGCATATTGTTTCTTGATAGTAAACATGTAAAAACAAAATATAAAGCCTTATTCTATAGGGTGTTTCCCTTCTGCATTAGTGATATGATCCATGCCAGCTGGAGGATCATCCAAAGTGTAAGGAGAGTTGATGAAGTTAAAATCCTGAAGCATCCTGGTATTGCGGATACTAGGATAATCAAGTAGATGAGGAGGTCGGATGATCTCTAGTTCATCAAATAGTTCATAATCTCTTAAGTACTTTAAAATCAAGCATTGAGGAATACGATGAATAGGAATCTAACTGTCAGCTAACTTGAAAGGAGTATTATCAAGCTCGAGCAAGCCTGGGTCATACCAATCCCACAATAAATTATTTCGATCTACCTTCATCATTGTCAAAGCGTATGTCCAACCCCATTTATAAGCCTCATTCTTAACCTATTAAAGCCTATCATCAAGATGCCCAATAGCTTCATTATACCATCCATCCAAACCTCTATTGGTTGCTTATGGAATTGAAAGGTTATTTTATCAACCTGTGACTATAGCTTCTTTAGCACTCCATCCTTAGAATTTGATTGGGAAGATTGAATGGATAGTTGTTCAGACATAGTCTGCAACTTCTGGGACATCTCACTAATAGCTCAGTCTTTAGCTTTTAACTGTGCAACTAGATTGACAAGGGCATGTTGGGTCCGAAGCTCCTTTGTGGTACCTCGACCAGGTTTAATTCTTCTTGGGAAGAGGATGCGTGCTTAATATTTTTTAAGGCTTCCAACTCATCCATTAATTTTGCATTTTCAGCTTCTAAAAAGGAGTACCCCCCATTGGTAGTAGCGACAGTAGTTTCAGTAGCAGACTTCAAAAGCCTTAATTCATCCCTTAAATTATTATTCTCCTCTTCCAGGAGTTTGGCAATAGTTCTAGTTTCTTCAACTTCAAGCCTAAGTAAAGCTTCCTTTTTATTATAAACATAAATAAAGTTATCAAAACCCCGACACACACTTAAGCTTCGATATTTCTGCTCGTAGCTTTGGTGCAACAGAGCAGTGGATTCTTTATGTTGTTCTTCGAGTTCTTCTATCATCTTATAGTAGGTGACATTATTTTCTATTGCCCTATCAAGTAAGTAATTTAAATATTTATAGGCTTCTTTAGCTTGCTCTGATGTATCATCACCGAGAAACTTGATAATTTCTTCTTCGAATAAATCTGTATGATTAGCTTTGGAAAAAGCATTGCACTTCCTCAGTAGCTCGGTATCATTGGAAAACAGTTGTTCCATCTTCGCTATAAACTAGCAAAAAGAAATGACCTTGAATCAACTACAAGAAAGAAAAACATGCATAATCACTAAGAGATTAAAAGAAACAAAAGGTTTCTTCTATTGATGATGAAAAGTTCAGGTACAATAAAAGTAAAGAAAAAGAAAAAATAAACAAAAGGGTAAATGTCAAATAACTTTACACCTTCTCCTTATCATTCTCAACCTTTTTATCCTACACGAAAGAAGGGGATACAAAATCGAGTTTCTCAGTTGGGGGAAGAGATGACTCGATGACTTTAGGTTGGTCAATAGCATATTCAACCACCAGATAAGACTCTCCATAACTAACTTCGTCTTCAATATCATCCTCTTTGATAGGAGGATCACCATGAGTATATCTCTGAAAAAGTTTAGAGTCTTCAATGGTGTTTAACTTTTGGAGAGCAATAACCCAACCATCTCTAAAATATTTTTATTTTGCATACTCAATCTGAGTAGAGGCAGAAAAAATGGTTTTAGTCCAGCCCTTATCCCAACCAACACTGAAGGATGCCTTTATAGTAATCTTTCTCTCAGACTTTTCAGAAGTCACAAGCTCCTAAGTAGTCTTTGCCCTGTGGTCACCTTCCTCTGCCCTGTGCTCAGCTTTAAGGGAATTTTCTTCAAATGTCTATCAAGCAGCTTCAATAATCTTTAATTTATCTACCCAAGTATTTCTCTCAGTACCCAAGGCTTGTTGAGAATAGAGCAAAGACTTCTTCAATCTAGAAAAATCTTCCTCCACGTCATTTGAAGAAGAAGCCTAAATTGCATCATCCTTCTCCAGAATATTATTAAAATGCGTTAAGAACTGTAAGAGAAGAAGATCAAGTTAGTATATGAGAGATATAAAAGACAACGAAATCAAGAAGATGGAAGTCACTTACTGACACAAGGCTATGAGAATCCAATTCATAAACCCTTACTTGGGGTAGCATGGCATCCAATCCCTTGTGGTCTGAAAGAATTCCAGACTTGATCAATTTCTAGGACAAACCAAGAGTACTAATTGTTGGAGGACCAACATCAGAAGAAGGTAATTCGATGAAGGTCTATTGGTCGGTTACCTATTCGACTTTCCTCCCTGTAAGCCCTTTTAAAAGTATTCTCAAAGTAAGCTCAACATCTTTAGGTGATGGGTCTTTGGGGGCTGGGGGATCTTTCATGAAATCCTTATTTTCTTCGTAGCCCCTTCAGTAGGTTTCTGGGAGCTAGAAGTGCTACCACTAAGAAGATCAAGAAACTTTCTTTTCTTCATGATATCAAAAAGAGGATTGTCTTAATCAATAATAGTATCCTGATCAAGATCAATCACCAGAGCAGAAGAATTTGTAGTCGGATAATGAAGGAAGAAATGGTGCTTTTCTATTGAAGCAAATAAGAAGCAGACCTAACGTGCTCCTCGACAAGCTTTTTATGCAGTCCCCAAATGAATTTCAATTCTTTTAAGTTTCATTCGCTCTTTTGGGGGAACTTTATATTCCGGTCAACTACAATCAAATTTACAAAGCAACAGTCAGTATGTTAGTTTATCAAATATAAGCAGAGAAAAATTATTAAACACAGAATAACCTATCCTTTTGCTAAAGAGTTGACATCTAGGTCTTTGATATTTAGCACATCAATCTAAGGGAGCATGTTGCCAATTTTTTATAACTATCCCAAGGTCAAAATAATCCCTAGTGGAATTGAGAAGGTTAACTACTAAATCTTTACTAACTGCCCTAGTTTTAAAATAATAAGTGGTGCCACTAGTTACCCATTTATAACAAAACATTTTTTCTGGAATCCCTATATGGGTTCCATGGATTTTATTTAACCTATATACTCCATTCACCACCCTCCATGTGTTAGGACATACTCTTTTAGGTACAACGTCAAAATAATGAAAATATTCAAGACACATGAGATTGGGAGGAACTCTGAACCCACACTCAGTAATAAAGATAGAAGGGAACCAATGGCCCTCGACAAGAGAGAAAAAATAGGAAGGAATAGTGGGATGTTCCAGTACAATCCTAGCAGAAATGGTAAATTCATTCCTGAACTTATCAAGAGACTTAATAGAATAAATCATGATTAAGAAGAAAAGAAGAAGAGAGAAAAGTTCTTACAAGGGTTTAAGGATTCAGCAAGAACTAAAGACAGAAAAGAAAACGATCGCACCAAAGTTCAAAGAACATAGCAACAAAATCAGAAAGATATTTCTAAAATTATTTGGCTCAATAAAAAAATCTACGTTCACTGTTGTGCATTGTTTGACTTCCTTGATTTGTTTTTTTGGTCCCCCTGTAATGAGGGTGTTATAATTTATTTATATCCCACAAGGGGTGTCGAGAGTTGTCATGTGAAAGGATGGATTCATCGAGCGTTTGATCTGGATTGGGCTAAACCTTCCCTCAAGTTGCTTGGTCATCGAGTATTTCCTGACGCGACCGGAAGGGCATTTCCCCTGGGTCCCAAATGATTGAAAGGAGAGTACCTACTTAGACTATCTATGGCTTTCAATATTTCTGGAATGAGGGGTTATCCATTATAGGAATTAGGAATCCTAATAGAAAAAGTCGCTCTAGGAAGTTAGGAAAGATCCCTTAAAGTTCTGGAATGGCTATACCCAACACTCCTCATCGGCGGTGGTGGCATACTTCTTTGATTAGACTATAGAGGAACTCCAGCTTGCAGAGTTTTGGCTAGTAGCCTTATTGTATCCGGCATAGACTCTTGACCTTTGACCGGGATAGCCAAAATTCTAGTTAACTCGTTGTTATTTGGAGGGTTAAAGGGATTAGGAAGAATTCCGTCATTTATGTTACTTGTTTCAGGGATATCAGCCATGTGTGATGAATTAGTGAAAACATTTAGCAATACATTCCCACAGAAGGCACCAATCCGTTGATGCAAAAAACTAGACTAGGCCTAATTAATTGATCACAGATAAATAAGTAAAATCAAATAAGACAAAAAGATTTTTAAATTGGTTTATCTCAATGGAAAAGCCTATGTCCACTGTTATGAATTTATTGACTCCCTTGATTTGCTTTTTTGGTCCCCCCTGCAATGAGGGTGTTACAATGTATTTATAGCCCACGAGGGGTGTCGAGCGTTGTCATATGAGATGATAGAATGCCTTTTTTTGTTAGCCATTTACATCAATACATAATGAGAATTAAATATAATATTGTTGGCGCTTAATTGGCCATACTAGTTAGACTTTTGACTATTATTCGGTCTTCCCAGTTGGTTGGCATCCCTTATTGGTCAAATTCCCATGTTGGTTTGTCTTCTTTGTTATTCGGGGATTTATATCAGGATGACTTGGACTTATGCCAAATTGGAGGACACATGCTAGCTTGTAATTGGTCGACGTTAGGTGGTGAATTTTGATATTAATAGAGGCGAAGAGACGTTGCTGGACCCAGGAGTCTACACCTAGGGAGGTAAGGTCAGTAATATGAATACAATGAGTATGACGACGATAAAGAGTGATGGGAACCATATGAAATTTTGGGAAATACTGTGCGCCCAATTCAGATAAGTAGGGGAAATAGTGCAAGGCTGGGCCAAGAGTGTAGGCCTCATGCTTCAGATTAAGACAGACTCAACAGAGGATCTGTATTTGATAAAATCGATCTGGTTGGCGATTTGAGAGACTGACTGTCCAGGTCTAGGTGTATAGATAGTTCCAGGAGAAATGGAGGGTGTGGTAGTCATCAACCCCCATGTGGCCGGGACAAGGAGCAATATGAAGTCAATAGCCATCAAAGAACGGTCGATCGGGAACCCGTCCATCATCAGGTCGAGAAGGAAGGGTCTAGTGATAATGGTTCTCTGGACAAGGGGGACAATGCCATACTTCTTATTGCTGACAAAGCCTGGGATAGCTCTATACAAAGGCTAGATAACAATATTGCTGATTTAATGAAAAGTTGTGACCCTTTACAGAGAGGTGAAAATGAAGGGTCTCCATTAATTTCTAAAATTATGAGCTACCCTACCCCGACTAAGTTTAAGACACTAATGGTAACATAAAGGTACAATAGGAGTACCAATCTAGTTTACTATGTTGAGATGTATCAATACACTGTGGACATCTTCTCGATCTCATAAGAGAAGAGACGAAGAGAATTCTTAAGCACCCTGACTGGTGCGATGCGTGCTTAGTATACTTCTCTCCCAAGAAATTCGATTGAGAACTTCAAGGAATTGACAGAAAGATTAATTCATAACTTTTATTTTGGGGTTAATTCGAAGAAGAAAACTACTCACGTGTTGTACATAAAGTAGGGAAATAATGAATCTTTGTGAGACTATATGGCTCGCTTCAACAAATAGAAATTGGAGGTGGAAGACTATGACGAGAGTATACATATGATTTCATTACTGGGAGGTCTAAGATCCTAAGAAACCAGGTCGAGGATCCTCAAAAGTCCATGGGTGAACTCCTAGATACGGACAGGAGGGTCATGAACAAAGAGGAGGCAATGGCAGCTAAAGGTGAAGATGAAAAGTGAGAATTTAGGATAAGTACCAAAAGTTCAAAGGCAACGAAAACAAAAAGAGGTTGGCGTACGATAAGTTCATTGACTACACCCTTTGATTGCCATATGAGAATTGATTATAAATGATATCAATAATGATAGGTGCTTGATATGGCCAGAGAAGATCAAAACCCCTCCTCACAACAGTAGTAAAGGCAAAAGGTGTGAATTTTAGAAAGACCATTTCCATACCACTGGGAGATGCTTCGCAATGAAAGATGAAATATAAAAGATGCTGAAGCAAGTGAAACTAAAAAAGTACATGGATAAGAGGGGTGGAAGAGGCGACACCCGAAAGATAAGAGATGCATTTGTAAACCTGATGATCCAGTGAATAAGGAAGATAATAAATCAAATGATAATGAGGAGGCCAACCCTGACCTCCCACTGAAGAAAACTAATCCCATGGGTTGGCTACATTGTATCTGTCATGATGTGAAAATGATATGTTGTGATTTGGTTGCTGGTTGTAAACAAATAGCTAATCGTAAATCCCATGTTGTAGAAGCCAAATATCTTCCTAAGCCTGACGTAGTGAACTCGGCCACTGTTGGTTCAAAGCCGAGTAGGAGGAAGAAGGTTGGCATGAACACCTTATTTTTAGATTCTCACGATTGGACTTTAAGGGGATTTTATCCCGACATGATAACCTGTCGGTAATCACTATGAGATTACATGGGTATGAGCTCCCTGGGATACTAGTTGATGGTGGAAGTTCTTTCGATGTAATGTTTTGGGATTGTTTCACAGGCCTAGGATTAAGCAAGAAAAATTCCTTTTCATATCATCAACCACTAATCGGATTTAGTGGAGAAAAAGCCCACCCCCTTGGTATTTTAGACATGAATGTCAATATGGGGGAGACGTGACCAAGATGTTTAACAAAAAAGATCAGTTTCTTTGTGATGGATGGGAATGTTTATTCAGCCTATAACATAATTATGGGATGAGTAGCCCTCAAAGTGTTTGAGGTCGTGGCCTCAATTATTCACTAGATGGTAAAATTCTCAACTCCTTATGGGGTAGGGGAAGTTCGGGGTGACCAAGTTAGGGAATGTGAATGCTTCTTTAATTAGTTGTAGGAGAGAGAGGCATATAAGAGGGCCACCACCACTCACAACATAGATATTCTTGACCCTGGGGATGAGATGAAGCTGGAAAATGGTGAAGGAGTTGAGGAAGTAGAATCCATCATCCTTAGCAAGGACGATCCAAAAAAAATAGTCCAAGTCAGCAAGGACTTAAAGAAATAGATTAAAGAAGAGGTGATCAAACTCTTACAGGAGAGATAGAGCATTTTTGCTTAGAGCCATGAAGATATGTCCCAAATGGAATGTAAACAAGGGAGCTAAAGAAGTTAGATAAAGGCAAAGTATCTACTCCGGGGAGAAATACAAAGTGATAAGAGATGATGAATAGAAGTTAGAGAAAGATGACTTTATCAGAGAGATTATCTACCCAGAGTGGTTAGCCAATGCTGTCATTATGCCAAAAATAATGGCAAATGGAAAATGTGTGTTGACTTCATAGATCTGAATAAGGCAGGCCCCAAAGATAACTTCCCTCTACTGAGAATAGATCAAATGGTTGATGCCATGGTTGGTCGTGAACTAATGATCGTTATGGATGCCTATTCAAGTTACAATCAAATATCCATGGACCCATCTCACGTCCAAAAGACCTCTTTCATCATAGAAAAAGGTAAATACTACTACGAGGTAATGCCTTTAGGCCTTAAGAACACCGGGGAAACATATAAGAGGCAAGTCAATAAGATGTTCAAAGATTATATAGGTGAGACCATGGACGTATACGTTGATGACATGCTCACAACGTGTCTAAAGGCTGATACGCATGTGGCTGACCTACGGCGCACTTTCAACATGAAAGACAAGTATCGGATGATGTTGAATCCCTCAAAGTGTGTCTTTAGAGTTAAAGGATGGAAATTTTTTGGGTTTTATTATCAATCAATGGGGGATAGAAGCTAACCCGTAAATACTAAAGCTCTGATGTAGATGAAGACTCCTAAGACCATAAAAGAAGTCCATAGGCCAATCGGACAAGTGGTAGCACTGAATAGGTTCATATCCAGTGTTATAGACAAGTGTTCGCCCTTATTCAAGGTGTTGAGGAAAGCCTTTGAGTGGAATAAAGAGTGTGAGAGGGACTTTCGGGAGTTAAAGGTTTATCTTGGCTCCCCACTCTTATTGCCAAGTCCAGTTCAAGGAAAAAAGATGTATTTGTACATGGTCGTGCCTGAGTCGGCCATCAGTGCAATAATTATGAGAGATGACAAGGTTATACAGAAGTCAGTCTATTTTAATAGCAATGCCCTTTAAGTGGACGAGCAGAGATATACAAAAATGGAGAAATTATCTTATTCTCTCATTCATGCGTCCATAAAGATGAAAACCTACTTCCAGGATCATATAATGGTCATCTTAGCAGACTGTTCTCTTAGGCGGGTCATCCATAAGCTCGAGAAATCAAGTAGGTTGATGGCCTCGTCTATAGAGTTAGGGGAATTCGACATCGTCTATTAGCTAACAACAGTCATCAGTGGGCAGGACGTAGCTATTTATGTAGATGAGTTCACATGGGCAAGGTCGATGTAGAGGAGATTATGAATCCATTAAATGAGCTTGAAAGAGCCAGTTCTAATCTGGTTGAAGCCGAGATGAGTACGACCAAGATAGTGGTGGCTGAAAATGAAGAAAAAATTTTTTTGTTCGAGAGTGGAGCCTTGGAAAAAGGCAATTTCTCTAAAAAAAAAGGTACTGCATAGAGCCTCTTTATTGACGGTTGTTATTTAAGGAATGGAGTGGGGCCGACTTGATTCATTTAGCTCCGGACAGGACTGATATAGAGTAGGATTTGAGATTAAAATTCAAGGCATCTAATAATGAATCCAAGTACGAGGCCCTCCTGGAAAGTCTCTCCCTCACTAAGGAAATAAATTTCATCTAGTTGTTGGTTCATAGTGACTCCAGGCTAGTGGTGAATCAAATCTTAGGAGTATATGAATCAAAGAATCGAAGGATGTCTAGATACCTGGTTAGGGTAAAATAATCATTAAAAAACTTTAGGGAGGTGAAACTGTAAAGGATACCTTGGCTAGAAAATTGTCAAACTGATGCACTAGTAAGACTAGCATCAATAACCAGGACAGGAATCAAAAGGTCAGTACCAGTGGAGATCTTACACCGATCGAGCATTGAAGAGGAAGACAAAACGGATGATTTTTTCTTAAACCTTGAGATAAGAGAGTCTTGGGAACTTATTTTCCTTTCTCATCTGATATATAAGGGATGGTGAAATACTTGACCCAAAGTTGGAAAGGAAGAAGCAGAGGTGTAAGGAAAATAAGTTCTCAATTATTGGGAATGTTTTATACAAGAAAGGTTTCCTTCTCCTTCTACTCCACTCTGTCCATGCGATAGAGGTGGGATACATCTTGAAAGATATATATGAAGGTTCTTGATCCAGATATATAAGAAGGAGATCGTTAGCAAAGAGGGTCGTCGTCACACAAGGGTATTAGTGGCTGGCCTTGGCCAGTGATATGACCAGTTATGTCAAGAGGTGTGATAAATTCTAGAGATATGTCAGCATCCCTCATCAGCCTCATTAACCTTTATCTTTTATTACTTCTCCTGGGCCATTTACTATTTAGAAAATTGATTTGGTAGGACCCTTACCCATGGCAACTAGCAATAAGAGGTATCTCATCATTGTGATCGACTATTTCTCTAAATGGGTTAAGGCAGAGGCCATGATAACCATTATCAAGATGAAGAACTTCAATTTTATTTTGAGGAACATCATTTATACATATGGTCTAACTAATACCCCCATCTCAGATAATGGAAAATAGTTCAAAAACTTATCTTTCGAGGATTATTGTAAGAGGGTCGGCATCAAATAATTATACTCAGTGTCGGGACAACCTCAATCAAACGGCCAAACAGAGGTGGAAAACATAACTATATTGAATGGGATAAAGAAAAAATTAAAAGATGCCAAAGGTCTTTAGAATGAAGAAGTGCACGGCGTCCTATGGGCTTACAGGACGACAAAGAGAACTCCAACAGGAGAGACCCCTTTTATGTTTGCATACGGCTCAGATCCAATGACCCTACATTGGTTGTCCTACCAACCCATAGAGTTCGGACGTACGACCCAGAAGCGAACACTTGAGAACAAAGGTTAAATTGAGACCTCATTGAATAAAGCAAAGAGGACGCAGAGGTAAGGTAGGTTGCCTACAAGTAAAAAATTTCCAAATTATACAATAAGGGTGAAGGGTAGGCCATTAGCCATAGGGGACTTGGTATAGAAGAAGGCTTGGCAAAAGACAAATAAACTTCATGCAACTTGGAATGATCCTTATAGGGTTACATAAGAAGTACTTCCTAGCACGTATCGACTCGAGAATTTGGAGGGAGAGTCGTTCTCTAGTCCTTAGAATATTTATAATCAATAGAAATATTATCAATAGGAGAAGTTTTCTTTTATCACTTTATCATTGTACGAGACATATATTGGAAAGAGTAGTGAATGAGAAATTACAAGTGTTCTCTTTATTCTCATGGTATGAGTGATTTTAAATTGTATGTTTCATTTCATCCTAAGATATGGAACATCACTCGTGGGGAAGTATTGTCAACTCATTCTCAGTGACATGACAATTCAGATGGGGCTAACCTCGTCCATGGATTCTCAATAACAGTGAGAGAGGGGGCAATGTGATAACATCATTAATTTGGTGAAAAACTCTCTCGGCCGAGATAACAGTGTAGGACGAGATATCTCGTCCATACACTCTCAAAATGATGGGAGGGGGGACTTATAATTAAGCACCATAATTTGATGAATTGAAAAACCATTTCATTATGGTTTGCCTTAGCATCATTAATTTGGTGAAAAACTCTCTCAGTCGAGACGACAGTGTAGGACAATATGTCTCGTCCGTACACTCTCAAAATGATAAGAGGGCACATGATTAAACACCATAATTTAGTGACTCGAATTTTAAAAATCATTTACTTGGTTATACGTATCCCATCTGAGGACGAGATGAGATGCAACAAGAATAATATTAACTGTTGATCTCAGATTGAAAACCATTTCATTATAGTTACTAATTAAACATCAGTAGCTTTCGTCAAAAAAACTAATAGTGAAAAGATAAGATAAGAAAATATGACATAGTAAGAGAAGATGACAGAAACAAACAACAAAAGCATTTGTCATTCAGAGATCTATCCAAAATCTTCCAAAAAAGAGGTGTTTAAGGAGTATGCAAACATAAAAGTAAATCATTAGAATCCAAAAATTGTTCAAGTGTTATATTAGTTAAGGGGCATACATGTAACACCCCGTATTTTTCATGATTTAAATAATTATGTGATTAATTATTATTGTTGGATTAATTAAATTAAAATGCGAGAAATTAATTGTTTATTACTTCGGATTAAAATAATTATTAACTAGCGTACCAAGGGTTAATACTTATTGTTGAGAATTATTGAATATTACTGTGTGATATGTAATATGAAATTATGAAATTTGATAAATTGTCGAAAGTGAGAAAATACGACAGTTTGGTAATTTAAATCTGACATGCGTGTGAGTCGTGTGGGGACTAATTGATTGGAATAAAAAGAGAATTTATTTTTATTAACTCATATGGTCACTTTGAGTGCGTCGTTGAGTCTGGGAGGGTTGAGGTAGTCAGAAAACACTAACCGGGTATATTATTTGGATTCCGAAATATTTTAGGCCAAACCGACACCCCGTAGGGGTAATTTTGTAATTTGGATTTTTGGGGGTTTAATTAATGACAAAAATCAGTAATTAAATAAGAAAGGTAGGTGGGTAAGACATTACCCATCAGATTATAAACCTAAGTGAGAAAGAGGGAAAACCTAAGAGGGAGAAGAAGGACTCCATAGGTGTTCTTGGAGAAAGGCTCAAGATTTTACACCGAAAATTCCACCAACCCGTTGATCACGAAGAGAGGAATGCGTCTACACCGACATCACCAAAGGATCAGAACTTCGATTTAAGGCAAGTGTTTATTGCATGCGTGCTTTAGTAATAATTATGCCCATGTTAGAGTAGGTGAAACCCATTAATTATGAAAGTTAATTTTGATGAAAATTGATGTTATGATTCGTATATTGGGACTGAGATTTCAAGGTATTAAATCCCTTCATGTCGATAGGATTACATTCAAAAATTGATGATAATTTTCCATGAACAAATCTGGGTTTAATTTGGAGTTATGCTCTTAATTTTAGAACTAGGGTTCTTGTTAAATAAATTTGGGGATTTCGTATTTAATTGATGTATGGTGAGGATTTAATGATTCTTGGTTGTTAGAAATCATCTAGATATGTTAGGACATCAATTGGATTTGTTGTTTGGGTGTTTGGGATTGAACGGTAGAGGTTTTAGAGGTGTTAATGGTGGAAAAACGTTGAAATCTGGGCAAGAAGACGAAACAGTGCATCTCGAACGATATCGCGCGTAGTTGTTCGAGCGAGATAGAGATGTCGCGCAAAGTTAATTCAAGCGACATGTGTAATTCGTTCAAACGACTTGACCTTATGGTTCGAGCGATAGGTCTAAAATTCTAAAAATTTCGATTTTTACCCCAAATTAAGTTACGCAATTAATTTGAGTGAGAAAAATGTTATTTGATGGACTTAGCCTAGTGCAGAATTTTTAGGACGTAATTGGGAAATAATACTTTAAATAATTGGAACGGTATGTTAACCTTGGAGCTTACATCAGTGATAGTAATCGAATTAAATATATTATACGTACGAATGAGAGAATAATACATATGGAATATATCTATATGAATTGGTTTGGTGAATACCTATGAATTTCAATAGGATGTGGGTATGCCTATTATATGATATTATTGTTAAGTGTACTAATGGGTGATAACCCGGGGGTACAAGAATAATATCGTTAAGTGTACAAATGGGTGATAACCCGGGAGTAAAGAATAATATCGTTAAGTGTACTAATGGGTGATAACCCGGGGGTACAATAATATTGTTGTTATGTGTACTAATGGTTGATAACCCGGGGGTACAATAATATTGTTGTTAAGTGCACTAATGGGTGTTAACCCGAGGGTGAAGGATTATTATGGTTAGGGGAACTAATGGGTCTTAGCCTGGGGGTGTAGAAATAGTATATATATGTATAGGGATGATGTGACTATATGTGTATATATCTATGAACTTCTGAATATTTCTACTGTGTGAAACTGGTAGATATGGTGACAATAATAAAATGCTTTGCGCCAAGTGGTCTTAACCTAAGGGTGCAGGATTAGTGTGTGTGTGTGTGTGTGTGTATATATATATATATATATATATATATATATACGGATGATGTGATTTTATATATATGAACATACTTGGGAACATTCTACTTTGTGAAATTAGTAGATATAGTATAAATGAGAAATAAATTAATCTTAGTGGGTAAAAGATAAACCATTCGAACGGTGAATAATGGAACTTAGTTATGTGAGATAAACTATTTCTTTAACGTATTTTATGGGCGATACAGGTATACTACTGGAGAATTTAGATGGTGATATTATGATTTTGAACTAGTTAGGCTGGGTAGCATAGCTAGTGTGGGTTAGATGTACGTTAGGATTGCGTAATAGATAAGAGGTGAGAATCTCATGTGAGAGTGCGATATCTAACATGCACACAATACTTGCTTCGTTGCAATTTTAAATACTTGCTAAATATTTTTAAATCATCGGGCTCTGACCCGTTTCTTTCTATTGTTCTCTCTTTTGCTATATAGATGTATTATATCAGTTGCTCAGCCACAGGGATACCAGAACTAGAGATTTGGATTTCTTTACGTGTTGCACCTATCGTGGAAGCTATAGGTGCTTGCATTAGACGCATCCATCATTTCCATTCGGTTTTATCTAGACATCTCAGTTGGGGCATGTGTCACCCATTCCTAGTTTTTATCAGAGTTATTATTCAGTTTACTTTAGAGTTCTTTTAGTTGGATGGAATTTTACTATGAGTATGTGAATTGGAGTTTTGAACTGGGAGGTTTGACCGAGTCTTATTTATTTCAGTGTTTGACTCGTGTTTAGTATTTAGTATATTCATGTGTATGATGTATTGTTTATATTTAAATTTTAAATTGAGAAATGATTTATTTGGTTATATGTAAAAAAGGAAAATATTTTGATGCCTAGATTAATTCTATATTAGGTTATTAATATGTTTATAAGTTTTTCGACAGTGATGCTAAGAATGAACCAACTGTATATTCTGTTTTAAATTGGTAAAGGGCTGATCACCCTATATTAAATTGGGCGGGTGTCACAATACGAGGCTACAAGAGGTCGCCCAAACAAATTAAGGCTCTTATAGTGTCTCATAAGCAGTGGTCATTGTAGACACCCCATTTTGTAACCCCTAACTCTCCTTTCATCACTACAAACCCAGGTCATACCCCGAGTACTGACCTAGAATCCATCGGGCAATCCCAGGCTTCGTTTGACCAAAAAGTCAAACTCTTTAGCTTGACCAAAGATGAATGAATCTTCGAAGGGAACTAAAATCCCTTTCCAACGGTCTGTCCTGTGCGCGATTTCGACTTACCATGTGGACGAACAATCCATTTGCGTCTGAAACTTGATCTAGAGGCCATTGGGCGCTCCCGAGCTCTGTTTGACCTAAGTCAACTCTTCAGATCAACCGAGGCTAAATGAATCTTCGAAGGGCACTGAAACCCCTTTCCAATGGTCCACTCCATGCGCGATTCCGAATTACCATGCGGACGAACGATCCGTTAAACTCCAAAAGCTCACTGAATGCTTCCAGGGCCCGATTGACCAAAGTCAGCTCCCCAAACCGGAGGGTCAAACTCTTTTGAATTTCTATGTACATCTCCTAACCTTTCCAACAATCTTCCCCATGCGCGATTCGAACTTATCATGCGGACGAACGATCCGTTTGTGTCTGAACGATTCCCCGTCCAATGGATCGATAAATGCTTCCGAGCCATATTTGACCCAAAGTCACCTCCCGAACCCGAGAGCGGTCCAAAGGACTTTCAAAGGTCTTTGAATTACCTTTCCAACGGTCCACCCCGTGCGCAATTCTGACAAACGGTTACCCTCGGCAGGTGACATCAAATCCCTTTCTAACTTCCACTTTTCATCAACCTTTTCATCAAAATTGGTGAATTATCCACTCTCAATCATCATCCAAGTGCAAGGGCTGCTCTCCAGCATTCAAGATCAAGTTCAAGATCTTCAAGAAGCTACAACTTTCTCAACTTTCTCTCCAAATTCTCTTAAATTCGCAATAACTTATTTTATTATTTAGCAACTTTATTGTCTCATCTCACACATCCTAATATACTTTTGATTTAGTATTATTGCATATCTCTTATTTTCATATAAATAAAATTAAAAAAACAAGAAAAAGAGGGTTTGTTCATAAATTCCAAATAGGGATTCTCATACTTTTTTCACATTTTTCTCACAACTAAAACACTTTTTCTACACACACACACACTCACAAATAAGATATCTTCCATTTGGATTATGGGATAAATTCCACCCCTCATTTTGTATACGAACTGCATGGAGTTTGATGCTTTTATAGGATACGTAGGCATCTCGGGGTAAAACGCGAGATTCGAGTCCTATTCTGACATTCTCTCTCATTCTCTATTTTCTCTAAATCCCATTTTTTTGTATTCTATATACTTGTTCTTAGTGACGTATTACCCCATATGCATTATCATTTCGTTATAACGATCAACGTAAGGGTAATCGCATAAATCTTATTTTTTAATATTATTTTTATACCTTCGTACGAATGACTCGCTTTATCTCTTCCATGATATAAGTCGAGTATTCCTATCTCCATTATATATATACACATGCATATATATCACGGGAAAAATAAAAAGGAAAATAGTAAACATCCATGAGAGACCGAAAGGGCGGAATGGGTTCCTAACACCTTCCTATTTTGTAACTTAGCCTCCAAACCCTTCTCGAATCATTTTGGTTTTGTATGCACCAATATGTCTTTGGATGCCTTTCTTCGGGATGGCTTCCCCTTTTTCTTTTGTCTGTTTTGAGTAAAATAGACTGGAAACTCTAAATCCCTCCACATTTTTTACACCTCATCTTAAACAACTTCGGCCGAAGCGCTCTCGAGACGGACGCGTGGGACCCGAGTATCCTTCCTTCATGCGCCCGCCCGCAGCGAGGATCGGGGATGGCCACAGTGGCGACTCTGCTGGGGACTTTATGATATGTTTTGAGGGCTTGACTCTATTTACATGGATGTTATATTTACTTATACTTCCCCCATATCTGCATGTTCCCCCTTTTCATGTGTATCCCATACTTATGCTTCTATTCACACACTTGTAGAAAATCCTCCATATACACTTCACACCATGCGCACCTAGGATCACATATATCAGCATGTTGCACGCATCACCCATCCATACTTGGTGTACCTTTGGTTTTGTACTTTGCTCCCTGTTTAGCATAATCAAGAAAAGCATTCTCATCATAAGATACTAATAAGAGAATCATGAATGATTCACACGACATCACCAAAGAGCATTGTTATTGACCAAATTTTACCCAGTAACTGGAGGATCACTTTGTGATGGGCGCTGGTCGGGCAGGGTGCAGTTAGCCTAAGATATATGACTCTCACCTTCTATTGGCCAAGAACCTTCGACGTATATCGAACAATTCCCCCGCATCATACTGCTTGACCGAAGTCATGACGGGAGGTATATCGCACGGAATTCATTCACGTATGACGAGTATATCGAATTCGCTCTCACACGTATCGTCCCCATGAGGTATATAGTGAGGCTATTCACATACACTCAGGTATATTAAATGGCTTGTCCACACATAACGATTGCCCGCAAGAGCAAGACATATATCGTGGAAGTCATGCCAAAGGGGGGAACCCATTCTGATTCACCTAACCAACTGCATAACCGCATATAGGTGTCAAACCTAGGACACGCACTTTAGATTTCTGGATTCAACCCGAAACGCTGTCGAAATTCTGGGTCGACCTGCCGCCCAATTTTCGAGCATTTTTAAAACTGGACCCTATCCGTGAGCCTTATGACAAGTCCATCCGTAGCTTTACATATATTAAAAACCCCACTTTTCCAGGATCGGGTCCCGTCTAGCATTGCATTTAGGAGAAGTAAATACAAGTGAAAACATAATAATTGTAGTAATCATGCTGAGTTCCATCTCCAAAAACATTTCTCCCTTCTTTATCAACAATCCAAAAAAATAGCTTCTTCTCTTTTTCTAAAAAACAAATCCCATTCTACCTCTTCTCAGGTCAATCGCAAAACCTTGGCCTGGCTCCTTATTGGCTTCGGTCTTCAGTTAAATCACCCCGGAGTTTCATCTGTTCCTCTACTACTTCTTCCAAATCCGAAATCCATCCACTTTCCATGGAGAATATAGATCAAGTACCAGTCATACAGCCGGATCTTATGGCAGTCCTAGCTTGTCTCGTATCCAAGATTGACAACCTCCAAACTGAGGTCTGAGAGATGCAATAAAACTAGGTTCATGTTCCTTAAGAACCTGAGGCCTTATTCCCTCGTGCTATGGGTCCACCCGGGCCTATCTGGGTTCCCGAAAAATATTAGCACACTCCACGTGCCCCTCCTATCAATGGGCCACCTCTGCCTGTCGAGCTTCCGATGCCAAACATTGCCCCGCCTATTGCTAAACTGCCTATGGTCGTTGATCCAAAAGAGGAGGAGTTGAATAAATTCAAAGAGTATCTCAAGTTGCTCACCAAGAAGTTCGACCAAGACAGAATCTCTGGGAATTACATAGACTACACCCACATGTCTCCTTATCCTAAAGTGAGGTTACCCAATAAGTTTAAGATGCTAAATATCGAGAAGTTCGGAGGGAGTGGACCCCCGATTGTTTATCTTCGCATTTATCATCGTTCCATGACCCTACTAGGGGCTTCTAAAGAAGTGATGGCCCAATTATTTCAGAAAACTTTAAAGGATAGTGCCCTCCAATGGTTTTTGTCTCTCAAAGAATCTAGAAACCGTAGCTGGGAGGATGTAGCCCGAGAATTCATATTACAGTACAAATAAAATTAAATGCTTGAGGTCACCCATCGTGATTTAGATCTGCTCAAATAGAACCCTAAGGAATCAGTCAGTAACTTCATAACCCGGTGGAGAGAGCGAGCAGCTACCATGACCAATCGGCCATCTGATGAAGAACAGGTCAACATAGTGAAGAAGAACTTCTTGCCCCATATCCGAGAGACGATGGGAGGATAATACTATCCCAACTTCCGAGCTCTCAGAGAAGCAGGAGTATAAATCAAGGAAAACCTTCTTAAAACAAAGATTGAACCGAAGAAGTTGTCCGAACAATTCACCCCTAGAAAGTATGACAAGCCTACCAGTGCTACAGTCTCAACCATCAATAACATCTCTCAACCAACCACATCATGGGCACCAGAAAGTCGCCTTGTCCCCATCTGAAGGGAATACACTGAGCTTCGTGCTCCCCTCTCCAAAGTTTATAGTGCCCTGTTAAGCAGAAACCTCATCAAACCCTTGGATCCCAGTCCATTGCCAAATCCACTCCTAAGAAACTTCAAGGTCGATGCTCATTGCGCCTTTCACCAAACTGTTGGCCATACCACCAACCAATTCTTTCACCTACGAAGCATAATCCAAGATCTCATTGACCGGGATACCATTGCCCCACCAGCCAATCCTAGTCCAAACACTACTCATAATCCACTCCCAAATAATATTAATGCCATCTTCTTTGAAGAAAACCCAAATTTTGATCCCTCAACTTAAATCACACCCATGTACTCTCCTAAACCTCTTCAAATTTGCCTATATTTCCTCCTAGACCCTACTAGCCTCGTTGATCAGGCACTGTCACTCCTTACCAGAGCATGCATCTTTGTCTGTACCCGTTTTAAAAATAGAAATATGGAATTATCAGAGGTGTTAAACTAACTCCTAGAGTTCGGGTTGAAATTACCTTCACAGATGGTCATCGATTGCCAAAGGTTCAGTACACTGTTCTTAGAAGTACGAAAGTGTGCCTGAGATTCAGAAAAGTGGGTGGTACGAACCGATGAAGTCAACCTAGATGATGTTGTCTAGATTATGGTAGAATTATTCGAGCAAACCAACAGTATTTGAAGTACCACTGGGTTACTTGACATTTTGAAGCTACCAGGGCACTTGGTCCCTTCAACCATACATATCCCCACAGAATGGGAAGACCTATATAAAGAAGCCATTGAAGTTGTGGAATGCATCAAAATTACATGGAAAGACAGAATTATTGCCACCGGATGGGAGGAAGAATTCGAAGATTCGAGTGAAGAACAAGCTTCAGGAAGAACTGGCCCAGTAGCCGACATATGTGGGATGATATCATTTAAATAACTCCTCGGAGAAATAAATAGGGTGATATAACAACCTGAGATTGATGAGGAAATAGGATTCATATTCTTCCCTTCATTAGTAAATCACATGACCAGCTCAGGGAGACATTACGAGGTTCCAAGCTCACTACCAGCAAATGACAAAGGGAATGGAGTTGAAAACCTTCCTATGCCAGAGATGACCATCGATCAGAGCACGATCCTCGATCAATTGAAGAAAACTCAAGCTAACATCACTCTATGGGGGATTTTCATGTCTTCCCCGCTGCACAGAAATGCTTTAATCAAGCTGCTCACTGGACCCACTATTCTTCCTTCTACCAAACTAGAAGAAACGGTAAATCTGGTCGGATCCTTGACCTCCACCCGAATGATATCATTTTTTGAAGAAGAAATCCCCATAATTGGACCAAATCACAATCATGCACTCAATATCTCTCGTCGATAATGGATCCTCCTTGAATGTCTGCCCATTGAGAACCTTTAAGTGTTTAGGCCTGAAAGAAAGCAACCTCGCTCCAACCTCCGCCGATGTACGTGCCTATGATAATACTCGTCGGGAGGTAATGGGATCCATAAAACTTGTAATAGGGGCTGGCCCTATAAACCCTATCATTGAATTCCAAGTCATAGACATCACAGCTTGTTTCAACTTGTTGCTCGGACGACCCTGGCTCCATAGTATCAAGGGTGTGTCTTCCTTACTCCATCAGAAATTGAAGTTCTCCGTCGATGGGCGAGTTATCACCATTTTGGGTGATGACGAAAATGTCGAGAGTGCAAGCACCAGCAGTCCAATCCTTGAGATATAGCACGGGTCAAATGATATGCTCCTATCAGGATTTCGAGTTGAGCCACTCCTACTCCCGGCTGGGGATGGTTTCAAAGAAAGGGTATGTCCAGAATATGACCCTCATGGTAATGTCAATGTGATTCAGATGTTCATAAACATGCACTTCATGGTCGGATAGGGGCTAGGTAAAAGGCAGCAAGGGATACTTGAGCCCCACGAACTGAAGAAAGAATTACCTCCTTGGGGCTTGAGGTATCAACCATCAGAACAAGAGTTCAGAATGAGCCACCAGTCTTGACCAAAGAGAAGATTAGCCTACATCCAAACTATCCAAGAGACTCCTTGAATGGATGATTCATCAAAGAAGACGAAGGCTTACCCTTTTGCAGTTTTCGATAACCATGGTATGACCACACAGACAATAAAATGAATCCTGGAATGGAGATCTTTTTCCAAGATAGCTACCCATGGGATAAGAGTTTCCAACACCGAGTACAACCGCTCATCAAAGATACTGAAGAGACAGAGGAAAGTGATTCTGAAGATTCCTTCAACGTATAGACACTAGGGCTGGCACTCTGCATGGTTCATTCAGGCACTACATTAATGGATCGATCCCATCTGATTAAAGTTGTTGATACACCCCTCATCAACTGGCATGCTGCTCTAGTTCCACCTCTTGAAATCTCCCATAACTTCAATGTTTACCCTATTTCTTCTTATGTTGTCTATCCTTGTTCAAATGTAATCGAGACCTCTTTTGATAACGTTCTCAATGTTATTTTTCCTATCAATGAAAGAAACGAATAATTTGAGTATCTTATTGTGTCGTACATTAATTATGCTAATTCTAATCAAACTTTTCATGATAATGATTTTTCAAATGAATAATTCTTAACTGGTCTAAATAAGGTTAATAATAAACAAGATAACCGTGTTCAAGTTAATGAAGAAGAGACTGTTGTTATTAATCTCAGTTCTAGTAGCCAACTACACGATATTAGGATAAGGGCCACCCTTGACGAGCATGAGCGCGCACAACTCGAAGAATTGCTAAAGGAATTCATGGATGTCTTCGCATGGTCCTATGATGATATGCCCGGCATTGATCCTGAAATAGCTCAGCACGAGATCCCCACTCTCCCAGATTACAAGTCGGTTAAACAAAAATTGAGAAAGCTTCACACAGAATGGTTGCTCAAGGTCAAAGAAAAGGTGGTCAAACAGTTGAACGTGGGCTTCATTCGTGTGATCGAATCTCTAACATGGCTAGCCAACATAGCACCTGTGCTGAAATCAGGAGGGAAGGTTCGAATGTGTGTGGACTACCAAGATTTAAACAAAGCCTCTCCAAAGGATGATTATCCGCTATCCAATATCGACATGATCATGGACAACACAGCCAGTCATGCTCTCAAGTCATTCATCGATGGGTTTGTCGAATACAACCAAATCAAGATGCACCCAGACCACCAAGAAAAAACCGCATTCATCACCCCATGGGGAACCTTTTGCTACACCATTATGCCATTTGGTCTCAAGAATGTTGGGGCCACCTACCAAAGGGATACCACATCCATCCTGTATGATCTGATTCACAAAGAAGTCAAGGTTTATGTGGACGACATGATTATCAAGTCCAAAACTAGAGAATGTCATATTCCCGCTCTCTAGAAGTACTTCGAACGACTGCGACGGTATGAGATGAAACTCAATCCATAGAAGTGTGTCTTCGGAGTTACAAAGGGAAAACTATTGGGATTCATGGTCAGTGAGAAGGGGATAGAAGCAGATCCTGCAAAGATGAAGGCCATACTTGAGATGCCACTGCCCCGAACAGAGAAAGAAGTCTAAGGTTTTCTTAGGAAATTACAATATATCATCCGGTTCATCAGTCAGCTAACCTCCATCTGTGAATCGATGTTCAATCTCCTCCGAAAGGATTCAACCAAGGTTTGGAACGAAACCTGCCAAGAAGCTTTTGACTGAATCAAAAAATATCGAACTCAACCTACAATGCTCATGCCACCACAGCCTGGTCTCCCTTTGCTCCTATACCTAACCATAACCAACACTGTAATTGGGGCTTTGCTAGCCCAATACCTTAAAGACTCCGGTAAAAAAATATCCATCTATTACGCCAGTCACAAATTGGTCGGGTACGAGGTCAACTACACTGCTTTAGAAAAGGCGTGTGCCGCACTTGTCTGGGTCACCCAAAAGTTGCGACACTACATGCTCGCTTTCCCCATCAAACTTGTATCCCGAATGGATCCCATTAAATACCTTCTTGAGAAACTCACCTTATCCAGTCTAATGGCCCGATGGTTGATGCTCCTAACCGAGTTTGATATCATGTATGTCACGTAAAAAGCCATTAAAGGAAGAGCCATCTCTGACTACCTCGCTGATTACCCCATAGAAGAAGACGATGTCTGGATCTCTGAATTCCCAGATGAAAATATCCTCAGCATCGCCCAAGACAACCTTCGATGTAAAATATTCTTTGACGGAACTTCCAACAAAAAGGGATATGGCATTGGGATACTTCTGATCGCCCCTGATGACTCCCATATTCCCATCGCCATTAAATTCGATTTCCCTTGCACCAACAACATGATGGAATACGAGGCCTACACAGTAGGCCTCAAAGTTTCTCTCAAGAAAGGGATTCAATACCTTGATGTCTATGGGGATTCTGCCTTCATCATCGGTCAAGTGCTCCGAAAGTGGAAAGTGAAGGACGAAAAGCTCCAACCCTTCCATGCCCACTTAGAAGCGTTTGCCTCCTGATTCTGAAATATCACCTTCTATTACCTACCTCGAGCAAAGAATAACCTAGACGATGCTCTCGCTACCTTGGCCTCCATGGTCGACATGCCCGAAGGAATAACAATGACCCCCTTCCTAGTTCAAAAACAAGACAAACCAACCCACTGCTACCATATTGAGCTTGTCTCCACTGAAGATCCCGAACTAGTCGACTGCTGGTACTATGATATCTGGTGCCTCCTCAAACATGGTAGGTATCTCGAGGGTTCCAATAAGAAAGACCGAATGACCCTCCAAAAATTGGCCGCCAACAAGAACCTCAAATCCATCATCAACAAGATGATCGGAAGCTATAGGGATTGGGCCGATCGGATCCTATATGCCCTCTAGGGCTATCGAACCTCAATTCGAACCTCTACTGGGGCTACACCTTAGTCTCTGGTCTACGGCATGGAAGCAATCCTACCTGTGGAGTTAGAAATACCATCGCTACATGTCATACTCGAAAGCAAAGTTAGCAAAGAAGACTGGTTCCAAAGCCGTCTCGATAAACTGACCCTCCTAGATGAAAGGAGATTGAAAGCTCTTTACCACATATAGGGGTACCATCGTCGAATAGCGCGATCATTCAACAAGAGAGTCAAGGACGGTGGTGTCCGGGAATTGGATTTAGCCCTCAAGGAGATAATAGAACCCATCTGGGATCCCAAAGGGAAATTCAAGCCCAATTGGAGCGCCCCCTACATTGTGAAGAAAATCTTATTCGACAGTGCTGCCATGCTCACTGACCTAGATGGGGAGGAGATGGCTCATCCAGTCAACCTAGACCATCTCAAGAAATTCTACCCCTAGTCTGGAATCTCGGTGCGCTACGACTCTTCTCATCTCCCTTTTATTCTAAAAAAATCTCTTCATTTCCCTCTACCCAGAACTATGTGGGCCTGATCCTATGCAAAAAAAAACATTTTTCAAGAAAAATAAAAAAATTTCAAAGTCCCCAAAGGTACGTAGGCAGCTTATACATCTTACAGGAGCACAACCCTTTCTTTTTCACAAAATACTATTATTTTCTTATCTCCGAGAACGGCAGTTCATTCTAACAAATACTTGAACAAAAGGATTATGTATGACTTTGCAATCGGTATAGATAATTCAAAATTACTAAATTCATCGAAAGGCACAGCTGGATGATCAGAAACTTGCTTATTTCATTAATAAGAAATTACAACATAGATTATATAAGAAAAGGAACGGATAACTCCCTTCCCCCTACTGCCATAAAAAGCCAAAAAAAATCCCCACATATATTCCCTATTATACAAATAAATTCTCCAAGAGTCCTACCCATAACTACCAGAGGAACCTGCACCCTCATCATCTACATCATGGGGTCCCCAAATTTCCCCTACCTGAATAGAGTGCCGTAAATACTCCAAGGACCGATAAGCCTGAACCAGCTTCAAAAAAACCACAACACCCCCTTCCATGGTGTTAAATAAAACAAACCACCTTTGTCCAGTGTCCGCTGCCAACATATTTCTTACTACTCTCCTCCACAACCACTTCATATAATCCCTAGGGACATGCCAAACTCTCCCGATAAACTGAGAGGGACGGGTCGACGGAAGCCGATTCTCCCACAGAGATCTAAGCAACAGATGCAAGAGATCAATCAAAACATCTACCGAAAAGAAATTTAGTGTCCGAGGTGGCATGACTTGTGCCCAACCAAATTGGCGCAGAAGGCGCTAAGGGAAATAAAAAGAGGTCTGTCTGAGACCAACCAGCCTCACATATGAGTATTCTCCTAGATCTAGGATAGGCAGCAACTGCCCCCACCAAGGCACTGACCAGTACAAATTTCGAGACCCGTGATCCACAAACCAATTCTCCCAGCTCGCAATATCCAGGCCAACATAGAAGAAGTGACGCGAAAAGAAGTTAGGTACAACCGATAAAGGATATTCTGGAGGAGTCATCAGGCGAAGTCTTTCAGATAACCATATGAATAGCATCACGGGGCTAACCCTCTGAAAGTCTGAACGACCTTCTCTCCAAGCATCCAGGCGATTCAGGATCTCTTCCAGTATCATCGCCGCAGGATTGCGATGGTATGACATCCACGAAGTAATGGCTGCAAGTTGCGGGTCCACTAGCAGTTCCCCAATCACCAGCAGTAATTTTGAAACGAGGCCCAGAGCAACGGCTCCAGCATAGCCAGCATCACCTACTTCCCGCAAATGCACAGACTACAGCACCGTCGAGAGGGAGATCATTCCTCCAGTAACCAGTGATCTGGTCGCCGAAGGAGAAATATGAAGAAGCCCGACTAATAAATCCATGGGAGAACAGGAAAATTCAAGTAAAGCCGCAGCAACACTGAGATTTATACCCAACATGGTAGAAAATTCCTCGTAGGTAGGACAAACTTCATCCAACCCAAAGCGAAATAGATGGCCTTTGAGGTACCAGAATTGTACCGCCGCCATCAGTATATTCCACTCAATAGGTCGATTGCGCCACAAGGAGACTCGACGCATGTTGATAGCATCATAGTCAACATTATAAGAGCACATTGCTTCCAAGTTTTTGAGGTAGTTAGAAAACTCAATGCTACCAGGGAGAGCCATCTTGCAAGGCTAAGAGATAGTGAGCAAGTAAGTAAGAATACGAAGGTGTGATGAACACACTCCACCCTTACCCCTTTTTATACTTGAGAATCCTCACAAGAGACATAATCCCTGTAGAAATCGAAGGGAATCCTACCCCACAAAACACAAAAGGCTGAAGAGGGTGACAATCAAAGCTTTGAATTGATGGGACTGGACTGAACTGCCGATAGGCAGGACTAGGTGCTTGCCGATCGGCAACACCCCATTTTTAGAAATTTTCCTTTTTTCCTCTTTTGTCAAAATAGAAAACTCAATAAAAATAAATTGATATTCTCAACAGAATTTCAAAAATCCATGTTTCTCCTTATATAATTTCCCCTTTTAATTAAAAACTTTCCTTCAAAAATACTCCATTTTACGGCCTCAGCAGCAAAGTAAAAAGCGCATTTGTATGCATTCATTCATCAGTAATAAAATATAATAAAAAAAACTTCATTGCATTGCATCTATTTGTTTCTGTATTACATCAATTTTACAGGAAATAAAAAGAGAATAAAAAATAACGGGACTCAGCCCGAACCCACATTCTCTCTCTCTCACCCACCTTTCTCTCTAAGAGCTTCCACCCCTGCGACGCGCTCTATTTGCACTACGGCGAGATGATGCACCACCACTACCCGAGCCAGAGTCCTCTACGGATGAAGCAGATGGCACCAAGAAAGAAGGAACAGGAACCACATCCCGAATATGGGCAGTCACCGAAGATATCTAGTCTCTGATGTCTCTTAGCCAAGTGGTCGACACTCGGACTTGCTACAAGTAAAGAAAAAATCAGTATCAAAGCAGAGGTGACCAAAATAGAAAAGAATGAAAGAGAAGAACAGAAAGGTATGCCGCAGGTCGGAGGACCTCCTCTGTCAAACCCAACTCCTCTGAATCCATCGCATGTGGACGATGCAGCATAGGTACCATCCCTCCATCATCCCGCTGAATGTTGTACGTAGGAGTGTGCAATTGTACAAAAGGAACCTCTGAGGTCGCCACCGTCGTCGATGCCGTCGGACCGTCGCCACTGTGGGAAGATCCCACCACCCGACTCGAACCCGCAGAAGGGTAAGGCAGGGCATCATATATGTTGGGCACCATCAACCAGATCGTCACAAAGTACATATAGTTATACGGCGCATCCGTATTAGTGTACAACAAGTAGGACTCGCCGATCATCACCGCGATCCTCGCATCCTCATACAGTAGTCTCTCCCGCCTCATAGACGTAGGAGGCTGCGCAGGTGGCACCACCACCTCCTCCTCAGCAATCTGTCTAACCACCCTCTCCTCGAGATACCGGGAATGGCTGAAGTCATGCGCCAGCAAACGCCACGTCTACGCATTCACCCCGATCGTCCCTGCATCCTGAATGGTTGTCCCCCAGGGATAAAAGGTCACCTGAAAAACTCCAAGTAGGCATAAATCAATACAAGATCAGAATGCGCAAAAACCAAGACTAAAAATGGAAACAGTCTTACCCTATCACTGGTCAGGTCATTCAAGACATAACGCACCGCCTCCAGAGAAAGAGATCCCTTCGACTGCCGATTGGCCTTGCTCCATCGATACAATCGGTAGGAGTCCCCAACAGTATCATCCTTCAGAGCGATAAGCGTGTTATTCCATCCAATCACCTCATAAAACCACGTTTGTGGAAGATAAGAATTCACAAACAAAAAGAGACGCATAAGTAAAATGTGAATGCGTGAAAGGAAAATGTGAATGCATGAAAAGAAATGCACAAATTGAAGAATACATCAAGAACGTACGTGGCTCAAGTAAAGGTCTGCCGACAGCACCAACTGAATGCATCCAGAGAAGAGTAAAGGGTCACCAAAGTCGGACTCCCCCATTCATAGAAGAGGATGTTCGAAAACATCCTCGGGTATGGCAAAAACCTCAAATGGGCGACGTCGCCGCTCGATGCCACCAAGAAACCTCCTAACACCAGCAAAATAAATAATTGGGACATCTGTCTCACTTGCATCCCGTCCTCCACATCAATCACCCTGCCCAACAGAACATCCTTCAGCAGGGACAGTCAGATAGAATCCCTAGAAACTACCCTCCCTGAATCACCAAGTGTCGCACTCACTGCCTCCGGTCTCACCCGTAAAGAGCGATTCACCTCTATCTACTCTCCATCACAATCCAACCCCAATAGCTTCTGCACATCTATGGGAGTCACAGTCATCTCACCAAAGCCAAAATGGAAGGTGTGGGTAGTATCCCACCACCTCTCCCCCGAAGCGCACAGGACCGCTGTCGAACGAGGCATCTCATCCAGCGCAGATGCCAACCTCCCAAAACTCGTTAATGATATCACCCAATGCACCACAGGTGGGAGATGCTCCCAGACATCCCTGAGCCCCGTCGTCCCGCGGGCGCAAATATTCTTTAAAGAAATATCAGACTAGCAAAAAGAAAAAAATATCATCAGAAGTTAAGATAGAAATAAAAATCACAAAAAAGAAAGGAATGCCAAAGGTCAGGTCACTTACATAACTTCCAGGATTCACTTTCGAAGAGCGATGATGTGACGGCTCTCGCAGTAAAGTCTGCTCATCCGCAACAGGCTCAAACGCATCAAAGGAGTTCTCACTCCCTAAAGCAAGAGGCGCCCTGGACCTCCACTCCACATTCGTCCAGTCATCAATGGTCAACCACTCCCAATGGACTGTAGTGCTCACAAAAGCGGCCATTTCTTGAAGATACGAATGCTAGAACGATTTTTAGAGAAATTGCAAAAAGAGAGAAAGCAAAGAAGATGTGAAAAAAATGAAGGGATTCGCCCCCTTTTTATAGGATGCCAAACGCCATGCCGATCGGCACTGACCAACACTATACCGATCGTCACTGACTCATTACCTTCCCGAGGCAGTCCAAAAGTATGTGCCACTGCCGAATGGCACCCGTTATACCATGCTGACCGGCAACCCCCTTAAATTTTATATAGAAATTGCCAGAAAATAACAAAAAGTCCCGAAAAAATCCTCAAAAAATTCCTAAAAATCCCAGGAAGGATTTAGAACATTTTCACTAGGAAAATTTTGCATTCTCTCAAGAGGAACCCCTCTTTCTCAGTGAAATACTCAAAAACCAAGTGAATCTCCTCCCGGCAATGCCCCGGAGGATCTCTAAGGATCGCCTGATCACTTCCCCAACGGAGTTTTTATAGAACCAAAATTGGTTGTTCCGCCACTCCGAGGCCTCCTAAAGAAACAAAAGCTTCCCCAGCTATCAGCTCCCCAGCTCAGATCAAAGTCACAAGGCACTTTCTTTCGCAGAATCAAAATCCAATCTGTATCCACTCTTAGGTCAAAATTGACATCGGTCTTGAATCGTCACCTGAGTTAGGTCAGTATTGACCTCGGTCCTCGGTCGTCACCACTCTTAGGTTAGAATTGACCTCGGTCTTAGATTGTCACTTGAATTAGGTTAAAATTAACCTCGGTCCTCGGTCGTCACCAGTCTTAGGTCAGAATTGACCTCGGTCTTAGATCGTAACCTGAGTTAGGTCAGAATTGACCTCGATCCTCGGTCGTCACCACTCTTAGGTCAGAATTGACCTCAGTCCTTGATCATCACCTGAGTTAGGTCAGAATTGACCTTGGTCCTCTTTCATCACCTCTCTTAGGTCAGAATTGACCTCGATCTTGGATCATCACCTGAATTAGGTCAAAATTGACCTCAGTCCTCGGTCGTCACCACTCTTAGGTCAGAATTGACCTCGATCTTAGAATTTACCTCGATCCTTGATCGTCACCACTCTTAGGTTAGAATTAACCTCGGCCTTAGATCTTCAACTGAGTTAGGTCAGAATTGACCTCAGTCCTCGGTCGTCACCACTCTTAGGTCAGAATTGACCTCGGTCTTCGATCGTCACCTGAGTTAGGTCAGAATTGACCTCGGTCCTCGATCGTCACCACTCTTAGGTCATAATTGACCTTGGTCTTGGATCGTCACCTAAGTTAGGTCAAAATTGACCTCGGTCCTCGATTGTCACCACTCTTAAGTCAGAATTAACCTCGATAATTAGATCTTCATCCTAAGATCGCAAAATGGGCTTTGACCCGCAGAATCGTTCATGCTCATCACTTAAGACCACGGATTTGGCTTTGACCCACAAAATTGGTCATCCCCAGCACACCCCTCAGGTCCTCAGAATCGGCCTCAATCCTCTAAATCGGTCATACCCCATCAAAAGCATCATGTGGTGTCTATTAGACGGTTATCATTTGTTCCAAACTCACCCACCGAGGGGCTCTATAGACACCCCATTCTGTTACCCCCTAACTCTCCTTTCATCATTACAAACCCAGGTCATACCTTGAGTACTGACCTAGAAGCCATCGAGCACTCCCAGGCTCTGTTTGACTAAAAAGTCAAACTCTTCAGCTCGACCAAAGCTAAAAGAATCTTCGAAGGGAACTAAAATCCCTTTCCAATAGTCCGTCTCATGTGCAATTCCGACTTACCATGCGGACGAATGATCCGTTTGCGTCCGAAACTTGTTCCAGAGGCCATCGGGCGCTCCCGGGCTCTGTTCGACCTAAGTCAACTCTTCAGCTTGATCGAGTCAGAATGAATCTTCGAAGGTAACAGAAACACCTTTCTAATGGTCTGATCCATGTCCGATTATGGCTTACCATATGGACGAATGATTCGTTTGACTCCAAGAGGTCATTGAATGCTTCCAGGGCCTGATTGACCAAAGTTAACGTCCCAAAATGGGTCAAACTCTTTGGAATGTTGGAGTACATCTCCTAAACTTTCCAATGGTCCGCCCTGTGTGCAATTAAGATTTACCATGTGTATGAACGATTCATTTGCGTCCGAACGATTCCTCGTCCAATGGATCGACAAACGCTTCCAATCCATATTTGACCCAAAGTCAACTACAGAACCCGGGAGCGGTCCAAAGGACTTTCAAATTTCTCTAAATTACCTTTCCAACGGTTCACCCCGTGTGAGATTCAGACCAATGGTTTGCCCTCAGCAACTAATTTTCCGAAAAGGCCTGAAACACACTACCAAATGGCAGATTCCAGACCCTTCCTATCGGCAGGTGCCGATAGGTAGGACCAGGTCTATGCCGATCGACAATGACCTGGGCCTATAGAAGGAGGCCTTCACCTCATTTGCAAAGGTGACCACAGATCTGATAAAAATCGCTCTCAGCGAACCCCAAAAACCTCTCTCGAAGACACCATGATTTCAACATCCAAATCCCTTTCTAACTTCCACTTTTCATCATCCTTTTCATCAAACTTGGTGAATTAGCCACTCTCCATCATCATCCAAGTGCAAGGGCTGCTCTCCAACATTCAAGATCAAGCTCAAGATCTTCAAGAAGGTCCAACTTTCTCAAATTTCTCTCCAAATTCTCTTAAATTCGCAATAACTCGTTCTATTATTTAGCACCTTTATTATCTCATCTCGCACATCCTAATATACTTTTTATTTAGTATTATTGCACATCTCTTATTTTCATATAAATAAAACCCAAAAAATAAGAAAAAGAGGGTTTGCTCATAAATTCCAAATGGGATTCTCATACTTTTCTCACATTTATCACACAACTAAAACACTTTTTCTACACACACACACACTCACAAATAAGAGATCTCCCATTTGGATTTATGGGATAAACCCCACCCCTCATTTTGTATGCGAACTACGTGGACTTTGATGCTTTTATAGGCTACGTAGGCATCTCGAGGTAAAACCCTAGATTTGAGTCCTATTCTCACTTTCTCTCTCATTCTCTATTTTCTCTAAATCCAATTTTTTTATATACTATATACTTGTTTTTAGTGACGTATTACCCCATATGTGTTATCGTTCTGTTATAACGATCAACGTAAGGGTAATCGCGTAAATCTTATTTTCTAATATTATTTTTATACCTTCCTACGGATGACTCACTTTATCTCTTCCATGATATAAGTCGAGGATTCCTATCTCCACTATATATATATACATGCACACATATCACGGGGAAAATAAAAAGGGAAATAGTAAACATCCATGAGAGACCGAAAGGGCGAAATGGGTTCCTAACACCTTCCCATTTCATAACTTAGCCTCCGAACCCTTCTCGAATCACATTGGTTTCGTATGCACCAGTATGTCTTTGGAAGCCATCCTGCGGGATGTCTTCCCCTTTTTCTTTTGTCTGTTTTGAGTAAAATATACTGGCGACTCTAAATCTCTCTACATTTTTTACACCTCATCTCAAACGATGCCGACCGAAGTGCTCCCGAGAGGAACGCGCGGGACCCGAGGATCCTTCCTTCACGCGCTCGCCCATGGCGAGGATCGGGTATGGCCACAGTCATATCTGAAAGGAGATAGTGTTAGCCTATATTTGGGTATCGATCTCGTTCTTGTTATCAACTCCACCGACCACATTAAATTCCACTTGCTTATATGTCTCAGCCACAGTCTGTTCGGTGACCTCACCAAGAGCTTTCTCAATATTTTCTACATCATCTAATGTCATACCCAGAATGTCATCATAGATGTTCAGACCCTTAAATAGCGGGGAATTTAAGGTCCAAACCACAGCCTATTTTAGATCGACCCAATGACAGTCCATCTTCACTCACCTCTCAAGATATTCAAAGGCGTAGAGTCTATGTTCCTCAGAGACCTTGAAATCAGTCATGCCCTGGACCTTAGCAACATCTAAATTAGCTTGAACTAGTGCATCAATATTGTCCTACCTCTTCACAGTCAACTCTTTTAAGACATTGGCATGATCATTTTTCAATTTGTTGATCTCATTTCAGTGCTCTCAGACGACTTTCTCACGATCACGATCTTTTTGGCTAAATCCTCACTTAGGACCTTCTACCTGGTCTCAACATCTTTTCCCTTCTGAATTAAGGGAAGCTTCCTCTCAACCCAGACCCTTAGACAATTTAAGGAAAGAAACTACTATAAAAATTCCAAGAATCAAGTTAGAACGGGATATGACTTGAAAACTAAAATAACCAACGTTCAAATAATTACATGAATGGCCTTTTAAAGACCAAATTCAGTGAGAAGGGATGAGTTCATATATTGAAGAAAACTCTTATCAGCATTGGATATCAATGAGCCGATGGATTCAATTGACTTCTTAGCACTCCCAATCACTTTCTCTTTATTGACCTTCAATTGGGCGAGTTGAGCGGTGAGGGCATCATCAATAAAGATGGGTATCTCCCTGTCAGTGCCTCTATTTGTCTGACTTTGTTCTTATTGCCAATGTGGAACAGTGTCCTCCACCTGCTCTTTCCTTTTCCTTGTAGCATCGGCTCGATTGGGGTCGCTAACAGTTTTCTTCTTCGTCTGGACACTTGGGGATATTTATTTCTTCCTAAATTTGTTGACCATGCTAGCAAGGTTGGGGAACGCCATCTTCCAAATTGCCTCAAGTATACCTCTTGGATGCTCTGTAAAAGTTCAAAGTTTCATATCAGGAGTGTCACTGACACTACAATTAAAGACGAGGTTATAATTCAAAATAAAAAATAAACTTACGGATCTTGGTAAGAGGACCAATGTCCAGTCCTGTCCGAGCAAGGATGTCAGGGGTCATGAGGTCCTAATATTGAACGAGACCACCACCCTCACCTTGGACGCTAATCGTCTTGATCTTCTCTTATCCATCTAGGATCAAGACTAGGTCAAACATCACAGCCATGGAAACTTTACCCCATTTATGAGTGACCATTGCCTCAGAGGAATAACAGATGTGGTTGCAGGAAACTCCATGCACCTGATATAATCATCTTCCAATCATGATTGGATGTTTGGTTGATGATAATAACTTTTTTGTCAGCTTTTTTGCCACAAAGTAGTAGTAGACAGGTTGAGACCTTATGCAAGAGACATTAAGGCACGCATTGAACACACTAACTGGAGGCACGGTGCATGACATAACTTCCAGAGCATAATAAATCCCAGAAAATTTCTTCAAGCATTCGAAGAAAGTTGATCAAGAGCTATGTCCAAATTTTTAAGGATAGCATGTATGACATGATGTACGAGAAGACGAAAGACTAGTTTGAACATATTCTCATACACAGCAACCTCACCTAGTCGGCCACTAAAATCTCTCTCAAACTCATATGGAACTCTCATTGTGATACCAAAGTTTATTTTGTGTATGTGCCTCCAATATAAGAGGTCAACATCACCAAAAGTTCTCTGAAATGTTTGACCAAAAGCGGTATCAAGTGGTTCCTCAACCTCGCATACTGAGTTAACAATATTACCAGATGATACTCCACTAGGAAACCTGTGCTGAAATTTCCCCTCAATCATAACTGAGATGGGGATAGCTATTTGGATAGGGGTTCGATAAGAGAAAATCTTGGCCCCTCAGAGACCGAATCATTGGCAAATAGATCTGCTAATGATACAGACATGGTGCTCCAAACATCAATTATACGAGAGTCATTAGAAGACAAGACTACCTCATCAGTCCAAGTAGCCCTAATTTTTCTAGTACTAGAGGCATGTATCACTCTTGGCATGGTCATAGGAGTCGACACTAGCCGAGACCCTAGATAGAGAAGGACTATAACCCTCTTAGGATGAGATGTTGATGGCACCATCACGAAGAGATGAGACCGCACTCATCGAATTTTCACTTATAATGATCATTGGGAGCTGAGTTCTGGAAGCATCCCCTCATCTCTTAACTGCAGATGGATGAGATCTTGGACAATCCTCTTGTATCTCAACTATGGGAGGATGGATAACAGCAAGGGGAATTGGGAATATTGGACGCAAAGGAAATGTCTCAAGCTTGTGTATAACCTCGGCTTCGTCCTCGTACTGACAGATCTCACTAAAGAGCTTCTCTCTAAGGTCTACGAATTGGAGGATAAACTCATAAAATTTCCTTAACATCCACAAGATGAGTTTCAACTTAAAGATTAACAAGGATTAAAACATGCAAACAACTATCAAGTTTGTACGAATTGACCAAAAGATCAAACTTAGGAAACGAAGGGTTTACACTAAGAACAATAAGGGGTTTAACCAGAGAAGATGACCTAAAAAAACTCTCACAACCTTTTTTGGGAAAAAGTGGTGACATAAAAGGGAGCTAAAAGACTTAGAGACATCTCTACTAATAGGACCACCACGAACTTCCCTAAAAACTGACTAAAAGTCACTGGGGGACTCTATCGAAAAACATAAGAGTTACTGGAGAAGTAAAAATGAAAAAAAAACACCTACAATCAACGGAAAAACTTACAAAATGAGAGAGGATGGAATACTTGGGAAGTTCCTGAGAACCAAGAAGAACCCTAGATGCTTGTCAAAAAATGCTTGAGCAAGGAGAGAGAATAACTAATTCTAGAGAGAGAAAGAAAAGGAGCGAATGAGGAAAGAGAAAAGTAAATGTTTGGGTTTTTAAACCGTCAAAATACTTTGGCACAAATTCCCAAAGGGTCATCATTTGGGCACTAAACCCAAAGTGATCCAGTCATCGCTTATGCTTGGGAGAGATGCTACCCAATGGGAACTGAGACATGTGACTCCTCGAACTTGAAAAGCTATAAATCGAGTGCCATGTTATTTCCTCACTTCCATAAATCAATTTGTGCCCAATAAGTCAGAGATGTATTATCATTGACCGAAATGCAACATTTTTACCCCTTAGTCTCTTATCTACACATAACACTATGGAATAAGGGTGATTGATGTGTGAAAATATGACCTCGTCCCCACAAGAGAACTCCTCGGCTAGGGACGAGCCATGCATACAAGCGTTATGCATGGATCAACTTCAGAGAACTTTATCTCGCCTCGAATAATAGGTATAGACCTCTCCATAACCCAGGCTACGCAACTCATCTCGTACTCTTATAGGCCGAGAATTATCAAGGGCACAGGCACACGTCAGACTCATTTCGTCTAGACACCACAATTAGACAAGACCTATATATCTCTTATTGTCTCATACAAGTGTACCATTAAGGGTGTCGTACTGGTCCAAGTCGACACCCCCACAACTGGATACATTTGACACTTGGTCGAGCACGTGGAATGGAGCATGCATGGGAGAGTGTACGTGGGATATGAGACCTATGTGGATAAAACCATTGCGACAACCTCTCCCTTACGTGTGATGAATATTTCTCCATCATGACTTGCATGCATTGGTGATAGGTGGAAACAATATGTTGACTACTCCATATTTTACATGCCTATTACATGATTGAGGTGCACACCTCCAACACAATATATAATTATCTCCTTCTACCTTGAGAAGGATCCTTAATTAAAGACCGTAGCAAAACTTTATTGAAATGGCAGTGTAGAGAGAATTGAGTGCATTATAATACAAGGCCATTAGAGCTTATTTTGATAGCAAACATTGACTCACCTGCACAATGTAGTAGACCTAAATAGGCTGAACCACTTATATTATTGTCTTTCTCCTTTTTGCCTCGCCTCCTACTTCATTTATATTACTGTGTTTTCATCATTGTTACACACTTGATGTTGTTCTGGTCGAGCTCTTACTCATTTACTTGGTGGTACCATATTTGGCACGAGCATTATATATATCCCCAAGATGCAGATAAGAAAAGACTATGTGGCCCTCTACAAATGAGCATCCCAGTACATCATTTGTGACAAGGACCTATTCAAGAGAAACTTTTATAGAACCTATTTTCACTGCATAGTAGGGGATGATATTCAAACATCTTCCAATCATGATTGGATGTTTGGTTGATGATGATAACTTTATTTGTCGGCTTTTTGGCCACAAAGTGGTTGTAGATAGGTTGATACCTTATGCAAGAGACATTATGGCATGCATTGAAAACACTAACTGGAGGCTCAGTGCATGACATAACTTCCAGAGCAGAATAAAGCCCCGAAAATTTCTCCAAGCATTCGGAGAAAGTTGATCAAGAGCTATGTCCAAATTTTTAAGGATGGAATGTATGACATGACGTACGGGAAGACGAAAGACCAGTTTGAACATATTCTCATACACCACAACCTCACCTAGTCGGCCACTAAAATCTCTCTCAAACTCATCAGGAACCCTCATTGTGATACCAAAGTTTATTTCATATATGTGCCTCCAATATAAGACGTCAACATCACCAAAATTTCTCTGAAATGTTGAACCAAAAGAGGTATCAAGTGGTTCCTCAACCTCGCATACTGAGTTAACAATATTACCAGATGATACTCCACTAGGAAACATGTACTGAAATTTCCCTCGATCATAACTAAGATGGGGATAGCTATTTGGATAGGGGTTCGACAATAGTAAAAATTGGCCCCTCAGAGACCGAATCATTGGCTGATAGATCTTCTAATGATACAGACATGGTGCTCCAAACATCGATTATACGAGAGTCATTAGAAGACAAGACTACCTCATTAGTCTAAGTAGCCCAAATTTTTCTAGTACTAGAGGTAGGTATCCCTCTTGGCATGGTCATAAGAGTCGACACTAGCCGAGACCCTAGATGGAGAAGGACTATAACCCTATAAGGATGAGATTCTGATGGAACCATCATGGAGAGATGAGACCGCACTCATCGAATTTTCACTTATAATGATCATTGGAACTGAGTTCTGGAAGCATCCTCTCATCTCTCAACTGTAGAAGGATGAGATCTTGGACGATCCACTTGTCTCTTAACTACGGGAGGATGTATAACAGCAAGGGGAATTGGGAATATTGGACGCAAAGGAAATGTCTCGACCTTGTGTTTAACCTCGGCTTCGTCCTCATGCTGACGGATCTCACTAAAGAGCTTCTCTCTAAGGTCCAGGAATTGGTTGATAAACTCATAAAATTTCCTTAACATCCATAGTACGAGTTTTAACTTAAAGATTAACAACGATTAAAACATGCAAACAAATATCAAGTTTGTACGTATTGACCAAAAGATCAAACTTGGGAAACGAAGAGTTTACACCAAGAACAAGAAGGGGTTTAACCAGCGAATATGACCTAAAAAAACTCTCGCAGCCTTTTTTAGGCAAAAGTGGAGACATAAAAAGGAGCTAAAAGACGCAGAAATATCTCTACTAATAGGACTACCACGAAATTCCCTAAAAACTGACTAAAATTCACTAGAGGACGCTATCGAAAAACATAAGAGTTACTGGAGAAACACAAATGAAAAAAACCACCTACATTCAATGGAAAAACTTATAAAATGAGAGAGGATGGAATACTTGGGAAGATTGGTTCCTGAGAACCAAGAAGAACCCTAGATGCTTGTCAAAAAATGCTTGAGCAAGGAGAGAGAATGACTAATTCTAGAGAGAGAAAGAAAAGGAGCGAATGAGGAAAGAGAAAAGTAAATGTTTGGGCTTTTAAACTGTCAAAATCATTTGGTCCAAATTCCCAAAGGTTCATCATTTGGGCACTAAACCCAAAGTGCTCCAGTCATCGCTTATGTTTGGGAGAGATGCTACCCAATGGGAACTGAGACATGTGTCTCTTCGAGCTTGAAAAGCTATAAATCGAGTGCCATGTTATTTCCTCACTTCCATAAATCAATTTGTGCCCAATAAGTCAGAGATGTCTTATCATTGACCGAAATGCAACATTTTTACCCCTTAGTCTCTTATCTACACATAACACTATGGAATAAGGGTGATTGATGTGTGAAAATATGACCTCGTCCCCACAAGAGAACTCCTCGGCTAGGGACGAGCCATGCATACAAGCGTTATGCATTTATCAACTTCAGAGAACTTTATCTCGCCTCGAATAATAGGTATAGACCTCTCCATAACCCAGGCTACGCAACTCATCTCGTACTCTTATAGGCCGAGAATTATCAAGGGCACAGGCACACGTCAGACTCATTTCGTCTAGACACCACCATTAGACGAGACCTATATATCTCTTATTATCTCATACAACTGTACCATTAAGGGTGTCGTACTGGTCTAAGTCGACACCCCCACAACTGGATACATTTGACACTTGGTCGAGCACGTGGAATGGAGCATGCATGGTAGAGTGTGCGTGGGATATGAGACCTATGTGGATAAACCCATTGCGACAACCTCTCCCTTACGTGTGATGAATATTTCTCCATCATGACTTGCATGCATTGGTGATAGGTGGAAACAATATGTTGACTACTCCATATTTTACATGCCTATTACATGATTGAGGTGCACACCTCCAACACAATATATAATTATCTCCTTCTACCTTGAGAAGGATCCTTAATTAAAGACCGTAGCAAAACTTTATTGAAATGGCAGTGTAGAGAGGGTTGAGTGCATTATAATACAAGGCCATTAGAGCTTATTTTGATAGCAAACATTGACTCACCTGCACAATGTAGTAGACCTAAATAGGTGAACCACTTATATTATTGTCTTTCTCCTTTTTTGCCTCGCCTCCTACTTCATTTATATTACTGTGTTTTCATCATTGCTACACACTTGATGTTGTTCTGGTCGAGCTCTTACTCATTTACTTGGTGGTACCATATTTGGCAAGAGCATTATATATATCCCCAAGATGCAGATAAAAAAAAACTATGTGGCCCTCTACAAATGAGCAACCCAGTACATCATTTGTGACAAGGACCTATTCAAGAGAAACTTTTATAGAACCTATTTTCACTGCATAGTAGGGGATGATATTGAATCATCTTCCAATCATGATTGGATGTTTGGTTGATGATGATAACTTTATTTGTCGGCTTTTTGGCCATAAAGTGGTTGTAGACAGGTTGAGACCTTATGCAAGAGACATTAT
Source organism: Sambucus nigra (assembly GCA_949130495.1). Classification (NCBI taxonomy): domain Eukaryota; kingdom Viridiplantae; phylum Streptophyta; class Magnoliopsida; order Dipsacales; family Adoxaceae; genus Sambucus; species Sambucus nigra. The sequence continues at coordinate 151,846,494 of OX422216.1, read as the reverse complement.
GGCATGCATTGAAAACACTAACTGGAGGCTCAGTGCATGACATAACTTCCAGAGCAGAATAAAGCCCCGAAAATTTCTCCAAGCATTCGTAGAAAGTTGATCAAGAGCTATGTCCAAATTTTTAAGGATGGAATGTATGACATGACGTACGGGAAGACGAAAGACCAGTTTGAACATATTCTCATACACCGCAACCTCACCTAGTCGGCCACTAAAATCTCTCTCAAACTCATCAGGAACCCTCATTGTGATACCAAAGTTTATTTCATATATGTGCCTCCAATATAAGACGTCAACATCACCAAAATTTCTCTGAAATGTTGAACCAAAAGAGGTATCAAGTGGTTCCTCAACCTCGCATACTGAGTTAACAATATTACCAGATGATACTCCACTAGGAAACCTGTCTTGAAATTTCCCCTCGATCATAACTAAGATGGGGATAGCTATTTGGATAGGGGTTCGACAATAGTAAAAATTGGCCCCTCAGAGACCGAATCATTGGCTGATAGATCTTCTAATGATACAGACATGGTGCTCCAAACATCGATTATACGAGAGTCATTAGAAGACAAGACTACCTCATTAGTCCAAGTAGCCCAAATTTTTCAAGTACTAGAGGCAGGTATCCCTCTTGGCATAGTCATAAGAGTCGACACTAGCCGAGAACCTAGATGGAGAAGGACTATAACCCTATAAGGATGAGATTCTGATGGAACCATCATGGAGAGATGAGACCGCACTCATCGAATTTTCACTTATAATGATCATTGCAACTGAGTTCTGGAAGAATCCTCTCATCTCTCAACTGTAGAAGGATGAGATCTTGGACGATCCACTTGTCTCTTAACTACGGGAGGATGGATAACAGCAAGGGGAATTGGGAATATTGGACGCAAAGGAAATGTCTCGACCTTGTGTATAACCTCGGCTTCGTCCTCATGCTGACGGATCTCACTAAAGATCTTCTCTCTATGGTCTAGGAATTGGTCGATAAACTCATAAAATTTCCTTAACATCCATAGGACGAGTTTCAACTTAAATATTAGCAAGGATTAAAACATGCAAACAACTATCAAGTTTGTACGTATTGACCAAAAGATCTAACTTGGGAAACGAATGGTTTACACCAAGAACAAGAAGGGGTTTAACCAGAGAAGATGACCTAAAAAAAGTCTCGCAACCTTTTTTGGGAAAAAGTGGAGACATAAAAAGGAGCTAAAAGACCCAGAAACATCTATACTAATAGGACCACTGCGAACTTCCCTAAACACTAACTAAAAGTCACTGGGGGACACTATCGAAAAACATAAGAGTTACTGGAGAAATAAAAATGAAAAAAACCACCTACAATCAATGGAAAAACTTACAAAATGAGAGAGGATGGAATACTTGGGAAGATTGGTTCCTGAGAAACAAGAAGAACCATAGATGCTTGCCAAAAAATGCTTGAGCAAAGAGAGAGAGAATGACTAATTCTAGAGAGATAAAGAAAAGGTGCGAATGAGGAAAGAGAAAATGAATGTTTGGGTTTTTAATCCGTCAAAATACTTTGGCACAAATTCCCAAAGGGTCATCATTTGGGCACTAAACCCAAAGTGCTCCAGTCGTCGCTTATGCTTGGGAGAGATGCTACCCAAGTGGAACTGAGATATGTGTCTCTTCGAGCTTGAAAAGCTATAAATCGAGTGCCGTGTTATTTCCTCACTTCCATAAATCAATCTGTTCCCAATAAGTCAGAGATGTCTTATCATTGACTAAAATGCAACATTTTTACCCCTTAGTCTCTTATCTACACATAACACTAAGGGATAAGGGTGATTGATGTGTGAAAATATGACCTCATCCCCATAAGAGAACTCCTCGGCTAGGGACGAGACATGCATACAAGCATTATGCATGGATCAACTTCAGAGAAATTTATCTCGCCTCGACTAATAGGTTTATACCTCTCCATAAACCAGGCTACGCAACTTTTCTCGTACTCTTATAGGCCAAGAATTATCAAGGGTACAGGCACACGTCAGACTCATTTCGGCCAGACACCACCATTAGACAAGACCTATATATCATTTATTGTATCATACAACTGTACCATTAAGGGTGTCGTACTAGTCTAAGTCAACACCCCCACAACTGGATACATTTGACACTTGGTCGAGCACGTGGAATGGAGCATGCATGGGAGAGTGCGCGTGGGATAAGAGACCTATGTGGATAAAACCATTACGACAACCTCTCCCTTACGTGTGATGAATATTTCTCCATCAAGACTTGCACGCATTGGTGATAGGTGGCAACAATATGTTGACTACTCCATATTTTACATGCCTATTACATGATTGAGGTGCACACCCACAACCCAATATATACTTATCTCCTTCTATCTTGAGAAGGATCCTTAATTAAAGACCCTAGCAAAACTCTATTAAAATGGAAGTGTAGAGAGAGTTGAGTGCATTATAATACAAGGCCATTAGAGCCTAGTTTGATAGCAAACATTGACTCACCTGCACAATGTAGTAGGCCTAAATAGGCTGAACCACTTATATTGTTGTCTTTCTCCTTTTTGCCTCGCCTCCTACTTTATTCATATTACTGTGTTTTCACCATTGTTACACACTTGAGGTTGTTCTGGTTGAGATCTTACTCATTTAATTGGTGGTACTATATTTGGCACGACCATTGTCTATATCCCCAAGATGCAGATAAAAAAATACCGTGTGGCCCTCTACAAATGAGCAGCCCAGTACATCATTTGTGACAAGGACCTATTCAAGAGAAACTTTTATAGAACCTATTTTCACTACATATTAGGGGATGATATTGAAGAAATGATGCAGAAGATCCACAGTGGGGAATGAGGGCCCCACATCAACGGTCACATGCTTGCTAAAATGATCATCCGTCAATAATACTATTGGACCACCATGTTTTAAGACTGCACATCTTAGGTTCAAAGTTGTATCACATGCCAATAGTTAATTCCCATCACCTGCCTCCTCGAGAGCTATAGAGCATGACCTCTCATGGCCCTTCTCCACCAGGGGCATTTACATTATAGGGAAAGTTACTCCCAAAGATTCAAATAGTCACGAATTTATCTTGTTCTCCATTGATTACTTCATCAAATGTGTCGAAGATGCATCATACACGGTACTGAATCCCTGGAAAGTGGCCCAGTTTATTGGGAAGAACATCATCTGCTGATATAGATTTCCTCATGAGTTATTATCAAATAGTGGGCAACATTTTGAAGTTGAGGTCACAGAACTAGTAAATGATTATGTGATTTAAAGACACAAATCTTCTCCCTAGCGACCCCAAAGTAATGGTGTTGTCAAAGCCATCAATAAAATTATCAAAACCATAATCAACAAGATAACTGAGAGTTAGAGAGATTGGGTAGACCTTATCTCGTGCATTCTGGGGATATTGTACTTCCATAAGAATGCCTACTAGGGCTACCCCTTATTCTCTTGTGTATAATATGGAAGGAGTCCTACCAGTTGAGCTGAAAATACCTTCCTTCCGCATCATATTTGAATGCAATGTTGGCAAAGAATGGAATCTGAGTCGCTTTGTTGAATTATAACTCTTATAGGAAAAGATATTGAAGGCTCTATCTCATATACATGGTACCATCATCGGATAGAGCGATCATTCAACCAAATAGTCAAGAACCGCGGTGTCTAGGAAGGAGACCTCGCACTCAAAGAAATCATGGAACCCGTCTGGACCCAAGAGGGAAATTAAAATCGAATTGGAGTGGACCATAAATCTTGAATAAAATTATATCAGGAGGCGTCGCTATGCTCACAGACCTTGATGGATAAGAGATGGTCCGTATAGTCAACCTGGATTGTCTAAAGAAATTTTACCCTTAGCTCAAAATCTCGACGCACTATTACTCGTCTAATCCCCCTTTTATTCTAAAACAAATTCTTCATTTCCCATACACAGAAATACGTAGGACCTGATCCTTTCAAAATCCTTTTCTTTTCAAAATAAAACTCGTGAGAATTTTCAAAAAACCCAGAGGTACGTATGCATCCTATATGCCATACATGGGTCCGATCCCCTTCTTTTTTATAAAATGCTATTTTTTTCTACCTCCAAGAATGGTGGACCATTTTTTCATTTACATAACCAAAAGGATTATGTATTATTTCACGATTGGTATAGATAATTCAAATGCAAAACTCATCTAGGAGAAAAACAAAATATGATCAGAATCAATTTTATTTCTAAATAAGGAATACAACGTCATTACATGAAGTATCAACAAAGGGTGCTAAACCAACCACCATCACTTCCACTGACCAAACCATTCATAAAGAAACCTAACTCTAAACTTAGTTACAATAAAAATTATTCCAAAAACCCGCCAAACACAAAACATCAAAATTACTATAGCTTCACTAAAAATCAACCAAGCTTCATAAAACATTGTCTTCAACTACCAGATGACCTTGCTTCATCATCGTTACCAATCCGTGAACATCCCTCTCAGCCATTCAGAAAACATTCTCTCAAATTTAGAGTTGTTCCCTTCTTATAAAGCCCATTTTGCTACATTCCTTCCATCCTTTCCATACTCCTTTTAGTAAATTCTCATCCATCACCTCATACCACCATCATCTCATCGTGAGATTAACACATTCGCAACCAAGATCCATTCCAAGTCTTCGTATGGATGTCCAATTCTCTCCCTTTGTCTTTAAGTTATCTTATTTTTGCATTAATTACTTCATTTTCACTTTAGTGCTTTACTTCATAACTTCACATATATTAATTTCAAGATTTTTATCATTGGTATTTTCTCATACTTTATTTTCATAGAATAATATAAAAACAAGAAGAAGAGGGTTTACTTGTAAATTCCAAATGGAAAATTATCATCACATTTTCTCACACTAAAGCAACTTTTTCTACACACACAAAAATCATGCAATCCCCTGCGCAGGTCGGAAGGGTAAGGATGGAGGGATCCATTTTGGGAGAACCCCTTGACCTGGACCTCGAGATGTCCACGCTAGGTCCATTAAATAATTTATCTACATTAACTTAGTGTGCAGTAAAATTCACAAGAATATTCCACTACTAATACTACTTCCTTATTCTAATTTCCTATAAGTAGGAACATCCCTCTTTCAAGTAATTTACTGATTACATGGAACACATGAGATAATTTATAGTTGTGATTTGTGGTTCCCTAGTGTACATATCATGTTACCTTAGGTTGGACCATAAATCATGCATTTACTTTTAAGAGATAAACAATTACTATATATGATTCCTTATAATGTAGGGAAAATATAACGCATTGCTACAAAGGTTCTAACTACTTGTGCTGAGAATACTTACCCTTTGACTATTCCACTACTAATGAGGAATATTAACTTTTCTTAAATGAAACCAATATACGTAAGACTTAGCTTTATCTAACTACCTCATTTTAGTGAAAGAAGTAAAGATCTTCTTAAACAACCTATAACAACCTTTGGTAATCAATGATCCTCACTCTTGAATAACACAGTAGTACCAGATTTTCCCAACATGTCTAATCCAAAGAATCCTTTGTTTAACCAATGAATGCATAAATCTAAGAATATTATTCTTTCTTAAGTGTCATCAACAAATCATAGGTGTTTAAGAAATTATCATCAGTCAATTCTTTCAAATAAAAATGTTCCTATAGAACTTCCCCCTTCCCCCCCCCCCCCGGGAGGGGGTGGGGGGAACTGAGAACAGTGCGCTTGCGTTCAAATACGGAAGTTAATTAATTAAATTCAGTTTTTATCAATTAAGTCCTACACATGTATCTAGGTGTGATTGATGATGATAAAATCAAGCAAGCACATTCAAACACACACAAATGAGGAAAAATACCCTAAAGGGGCAAAACCTTTTATTTCACTATAATTTTGTAAGAAACCGGCTTACACTGATTACAATGAAATATGTGACACAAAAATACCCTCGGGTGTCGGTTCTGTAGTCGGCGACTGGAACTATACATTTCCAGTAGGCAGCAATGAACGCGAACGACATTGAAAGTTGTTTGAGTGAGCTCGTCGTTCAAGGAACTTCGCTTCTACACTTAGAAAAAATTCTGCTTTTGATAAAAAAATTAATCCAGACTTCAAAAATAATTTTCAAAAAATTTCCCAAATATTTATGCAAATATTTAAAGATCCAATAACACATTTTACCGATAAAGCGTAGTGGAGTAGTGGGAATGAGCTGAGCAACACGTCGCATGTAGCATGATGCACGTGAAGATACTGGACGCATTGAAATCGGATAAAGGCCGTCGAGGTTGATCATGTTGACGTGCCGAATGTCGCGGTATCAGACATACAAATTGTGATCTAGGAGTAAATAGAAAATTCCTAGATTCTACCCCGGACATTTATAAAATTATGTCCTTACAAACCTCCCCCTATATCTATGCCGATGCATACATAAAAAATCCGAATTATGCAATCAAATGACATATAAGATAATATCCCCATTAAATCGTCAAACTGAGAATACTAAATGACATGTCTTTCAAATCTTCAGCTCTTCAGAAACTTCCAAAGCTTTTCTCATCAGGGTGTGCAATCCAATAATGAGCAATGTTGTACCTACCTACACACATGAGATAAAGAAAATACCCGTGACAAGCAATAGTTTGAAATATAATGATATGCAAAAATTAATGATCAATTAAGCTTAAGCAAATCATTCATAAATCAACCAGATACCAAAACGATTCTCCCCCATAATTCTTCTCCCCCTTTTTATGATGTCTCCAAATAGACAGATATGAGAAGCATGAGTGAATGCACGTGGAGAATAACACACGGGAATAAACTGCTGTTTTTGTATTTTTCAAAATTTTTCACATATAATATACAACAAATAATCACACCATGAAAGAACACAAAAACCACCAAGTCGATGATAGCGTAAATGAAGGGGTGTGATCAAATTCGATAGGAAAATCAATGCATACAAACATGACATATGTGCGCGATGAATATCGGATACTCCTAACGAATGAACGCAAAATCTTCCTTTGGTGTAAAAAGGTGGTAATATGAGACATTGACTCAATCAAATTAACAAATCAAAGCTCAGAATGATTTCCACACCAATAACGTCCAAAACTATTTCACGCTTTTTCAGGACTTTCAAGGAAGTGCAAACCCGTTTATATTCTCCAACCAAACACCCTCAGATTTATATTTTAAATAGAGGCGTTCTAAATTCTCAAACTTTGGAGAATTGATGGTGAAACCTAATGGCCCATATTTGGCATATATTGCTTTTTATTGACTTTAATTTTTTTCGGGCTCTTTTAACCTCTTTGGACCTCGAAGAATAAAATTCCTCAATTTTTTAAGTCCTTTTTAACGGTGGCTTAAAATCGCAAAGTCTAAATGAACCTTTCGCAACCCTTCCCCGTTTTCAAAATAAACACACAGTCTCACCAAAACGGTTTTTACATACATTCCAATCTTGTCAAGTTTTATCGCATATTGTTTGTTGTATAGACAGAATTGAGATGGAAACACTCAAGCCAATATGTGATAAACAAGTACAATAATCAAATATAGTCGTGCATGTGTGCAAAAAAAGGATATAGGAGTCAAACATGTAGAAAGATATCACTAATCACATCTCAAATACTCCAAACAATGTAAAGCACATGGATGAAATGATGTAGCATCTCAAATCTCTATCAAACAGTCACATGGATAAATGGAATGAAGTTGTGACTCGGCTATCTTAAATGCTCATCCATAAAAGGTGCAAATAAAATACAAAAATCTTTTTGAGTTTTTCTAAAAAATTTATAAAAGAAAATCTTTTTGAATTTTTTAAAACAATAAATAAATAGTTGTACAACAAAGCAATAATATATATAAAACAAGCTAGCAATAGGAAGCATATAATATGAACATGAAAAAGCATCATATCCTAGACATAGAACAACCCCTCATTCAATTGTTCAAATCCCCAAAGACTTCCTAAGACTCTCAAATATAAGGTCATCTAAAGGTTTCGTGAAAATATCGGCTAACTGACGGTCGGTGGGTACGAAACTCAGGGATACGACTTTCTCCTCAACTAACTCACGTATAAAGTGCTTATGTATCCTGATGTTATTTGTGTGTGAATGTTGGATTGGATTGAGGGATATGTGTATCGCACTCGTGTTATCATAGGAAATATTCATGGTGTCCTATGAAATCCCATAATCCTCCGATATTTTCTTCATCCACAAGAGTTGCGTGCAATAACTCTCGACGGTGATGTACTCATCCTCTGCGGTTAGACAAAGAAATTGAGTTTTGCTTCTTGCTCAGCCAGGAGACAAGAGTAGAACCAAAATAGAAACACCCACCAGAAGTGCTCCTACAACCATCTACATCCCCGTCCCAATCAACATCCGAATAGGCGGACAAACGGTAATCGTTATCACAGGAATACCAAATACCGTATGAGAGAGTCCCACTTACGTATTTAATAATACATTTTAAAGAAAGTAAATGTGACTCTTTCGGGGATGCCTGATATCGCGCACAGACTCCAACACTAAAGGCTATGTCGGGACAATTGGCAGTCAAGTAGAGGAGACTACCTATCACACTCTGATACAAGGTTTGCTCTACGTCCTTTCCTGAAGTGTCCTTACTAAGCTTGGTAGTGGTACTCATAGGTGTATGTGCATGCTTAGTGGAATCTAACCCAAATTTCTTCACTAGATCTCTAGCATACTTAGATTGGGAGATGAACATCCCATCCTCTAGCTGGCGAACCTGAAGACCAAGGAAGAAAGTAAGATCACCAACCATGCTCATTTCAAACTCACTTTTCATCTCCTCTTCAAAGTGATGAGCATGTTGGGAGCATGTGGATCCAAAGACTATGTCGTCCACATAGACTTGGGTAACCAAAATAGCATCGTCATCTCTCCTGACGAACAACATCATATCAACTCCCCCTCTCTTGAAGCCACGGTCTAAGAGATAGGAAGTAATCCTCACGTACCAAGCATGGGGTGCTTGCTTCAAACTAGACAAGTCTTTCCTCAGATAGTAGACGTGCTCCAGGTGCTTAGGGTCTTCAAACCCTTTCGGTTTTTCCACATAAACCTCCTCCTGTAGAATGCCATTTAGAAAGGCACACTTGACATCCATCTGATATAACTTGAAGCGCAGATGACATGCGATGGCGAGTAGTAAGCGAACGGACTCAAGCCTCGCAACAGGAGCAAATGTCTCCCCAAAGTCTAAACCTTATATCTGTGTGTAGCCTTGAGTGACCAACCTAGCCTTATTTCTGATAGTTGTACCATTTTCATCCATTTTATTCTTGAAAATCCATCTGGTACCTATCACATTAGTCTCACTAGGTCGGGGGAAAATCTCCCAGACATTATTCTTTTTAAACTGAAGCAACTCATCCTGCATAGCAGATATCTTGTGTTCATACTTGAGTGCTTCTTTGTGATTCTTGGGCTCGACTTTGGACGTGTAGCAAAAATGGCTAACAACGTTCTCTAGCTGAGCACGAGTCTTAACCCCTAGAGTGGGATCACCAACAATGGCAGAAGGGTCATGGCTCTTGTGAACCTAAGAAGTTGTGTCCCCTAACGCAGGAGTAGGGTCCACAGAGTGTGGGTAAGGTACAAGTAAATTGTTGTCAGACACATCCTCATCCTCACACTGGAGGCTAGAATCAATAAACACCGAAGTTTTGTCATCTTGCACGGTGATGTTTATTGACTCCATAACCTTAGAGCTCTTCAGGTTAAAAGCCCGGTATGCTCTACTATTCGATGAATATCCTAACAGTATTCCCTCATCGCTTTGGGAGTCAAACTTTCCTAATTGCTCTTTATCCCATAGGATGTAGCATTTACTCCCAAAAATACGAAAATATGCAAGGTTGGGTTTCTTATCAGTCCATAATTCATATGGCGTCTTAAGTGTGTGTGGACGCAGATAAAACCTATTCACCGTGGGCATGCAGTAGACACTGCCTCTGCCCAAAATCTCCTAGAAACCTTATGACCTAGAAGCATAGATCTAGCCATTTCCTCGATCGTCCTATTCTTTCTCTTAACAATCCCATTTTGCTGAGGAGTCTTCACAACAGAAAACTCATGTTTTATCCCAAGACTATCACAGTAAAGATCTACCTTTGCTTCCTTAAATTATGTGTCGTTGTCACTACGGATCCTATTAATAGTGACTCCGTGTTGATTTTGTAGGACACGGCACTTGGTTGTTAAAAACTCCACAGCATCAGATTTCTCCCTCAAAAAGCCTACAATCGAGTATTTGGAGAAATCATCCACCATCATGAGGATATACCTCTTACCACCCAGACTCTCAGTACAGGTTGTTCCCATAAGATCCATGTGAATAAGCTCAAGTACACGAGAGGTGGTAATGGAATGAAACTTCCTATGGGGGGCTACGAATTTGTTTTCCCAACTGACAGGGTCCACAAACCGTCAAAGTTGGCCTTTTAAGTGATGGTAACCCACGTACTAGGTCCTTTTTAGCTAAAAGAGTTAGATCTTTAACATTTACGTGACCTAGACGTTATTTCCACAGATCCATAGGAGTGATCGTGGCGCTGTTGCAGACAAGTGAGGATGTGGGATCAATCCCATAACAATTATCCTTTATCCTCACCCTCGCACTAAAATTTTACCGACTTGATTATAGACCTTGCAAGCATCCCGATCAAACTTTATAGCAAAGTCAGCGTCGCACAGCTGGCTAATGCTGAGAAGGTTTTATTTCAAACCTTTGACGTACAAAACATTCTCTAGCTTAGTAAATCCTAGTAACTCTACAGTACCACATCCTATAATGCTAGACTTGCTCCCATCTCCAAAGGAGACTCTGCCATCCTGATAATCCTCAAGAGATGTAAAAAATGAGGCATCACCTGTCATATGTCTGGAGCACCCACTATCAAAATACCACTGTGAGGTATTATGTACTTTGAGAGCGACATGAACAACAAAGGCCTTTTTATCTTTCTTAGGTACCCAAGTAGTGGTAACCTTTTGTTTACCTTTGTTGTTGTTGGTTTTAGTCGGAATGTGAGAAGCATTCACTGACGGTAAAGACATCCGTCATAATTCCTCCATCAAACTCTATGATGTGGCACCTAAAAACTCAACTTGCTCTCTCAGACTGGTAAAATCATTAGTACGGTGTGGTGGAGCTGTAGTATGTCGTGTCCGACCCATACTATAGCAAAACTCCCTGAGGTGGCCTTTTCTTTTGTAATATGTACAAAAGTATACAGTCAAAGGCGGACCTTGGTTTGCTTTTCTTGGGCGAACTCTCCTTTGATATTTTTTACGATGGCCATAAGGAGTCATTGTAAACTTAGGAACTGGTCCAGGTGCAATTTAGGACGTGGAGGCACCATCATAACCTATTCCCTGCCTATCACCAAAACCTAAAGCGGGACCGAGGAGCATCTTTCTAGATCTGTCCTCGATTTGAACCTTGACTTCCCGTGCTCTCTCAAGATCATGAGTAAGTTGGGCTACAAGGGCTTCAAGTTTCTTTCGAGTTTCCATGGAGGAATCGAGCTCACTCGTAAGACTAACCACTTGTTTAGTCAAGTCCCCTCTCTCTTTATCAAAACAACTCTCTCTCTAAACAAACTCTCTCTCTCTCTAAACAGACTCTCTTTCTCAACATATACAGACTCTCTCTCTCTTAAGGTAGTGCAGGTGGAGGACTCTCTCTCTCTCGCTTTTCTTAAGTCTTCCTCTAAAGCAGTGATCCTAAGAACTAATGCTTTGTTACGCTTTTTAGTTTTAAAAGACTCAGAATAAAGCTCGGCATAGGCGTGTTGAAGATCACTCTCGCTCTCACTTGTGTCATCCTCCCCCTTACTCACATCGATCTCACTATCGAGGTGTCCCTGTGAACCAGCATCCTCATCATCGTGAGGAATACTAGAAGTACTCACATGACTAGATATGAATGCGGTGAAGTTACACTCATGCGGTGATTCATCTCCAGAATCCAACGACTCGACCTCACTGTCGTCACTAAGGGTAGCATTAAGGACAGCTTTGCCTTTTTCTCTGTTCAGCCTAGTAGCACACTCAAAATCTCTATGACCCCTACCGTTTCACTCAAAGCATCTCTCACTTTCCTTCTTAGGAGGATCTTTAAAATCTTTTTCATTTTTCTTTTCAAACTTATTTTTCTCAAATTTCTTTTTATCTTTAAAATTACCATTTTTCTTGAATTTGAGAATTCTCTTGAAATTTTTAGCAAAAATGGCCAAATCATCTGAGTCAAAATCACACTCAGAATCTGACGTATCTATCTCTCTTTTTCTAGATGACTCTCCCCTCTTTCTTGCCGACCCCTCACTCTTTCACTCATGGGCATTAAGTGCAATTCCCTTATCTTTAGACTTGACAGATTTAGGAAACATATCAATTTCATAAGTTTGCAGGTCTCTTACAAGTTCTTCCAATTTAAGCGTATTTAAATTACCCATAGAATTTAACACAGTGACTTTAGGGATAAAATGCTTAGGCAGTGATCTAAGAATCTTTTCAACAACTCCAGCATTAGGAATGTGTTGACCAAGATTAAAGCTAGTGTTAACTATATCAGACAGTCTAGCATAAAATTCATCAAAGAATTTAGATTAAAGCATGGTGATTATTTCAAATTGAGTTGTTGAGTTTTGCAGTATAGACTCTTTCACATCATTGGTTCCTTCATAGGTAAGTTTCAAAACATCACATGCCTCTTTTGACATGGTGCACGTCATTATGCGTTTGAACTCATTAGGTGTGACAGACCCAGAAATGGCACTTAAACCCTTAGAATTAAAAGATGACCATTTAAACTCTTCTTCAGTCCATGTAGTGACAGGTTTTAAATTGGTCACGTTTTCAAGAGTGACGGAGGGAGGTGTCCACCCTCTTTCAACAAAAATCCAAACACGTTCATTAATGGCTTTTAATGCAGATCTCATGAGGGCTTTCCAATATGCATAGTTTGTCCCGTCAAAAATTGACATTTTATTGTATAACTTCTCCATTATGAACACACTCGTTTTCAAAAATCTATTTTTCAGAAAAATTCATATCTTAGAAAATTTTGCGAAAAATTACACGGTATAGTTGTGTAATTGGCTCTGATACCAATTTGAGAAGAGTGCGCTTGCGTTCAAATATGGAAGTTATTTAATTAAATTCAGTTTTTATCAATAAAGTCCTACACATGCATCTAGGTGTGATTGATGATGATAAAATCAATCAAGAACAACCAAACACACACAAATGAGGAAAAATCCCTTAAAGGGGCAAAACCTCTTATTTCACTATAATTTTGTAAGAAAACGGCTTACACGGATTACAATGAAATATGTGACCCAGAAATACCCTCGGGTGTCGGTTCTATTGTTGGCGGCTAGAACTATCCCTTCTCAGTAGGGCGGCAATGAAGAAGAGAGCGGCTTCCTCACAAATGACTCCAGATGAGTAAATGATACTCTTGAACGTTTAAAGATTCACACTCATATATGGGAACGGTTTTGTTAATCAAAAAGGTTTAAAAAACCTTAAAAATATGAAGTTTTATTTTGGACAGTTTTCGCAGAATTTTGAGATTGCAGAAAGACTTGAAAAACGTGTAGAAGGAGAATGAATATTTATACAAAAATCGAGGTGGCGGCTCGTTCGAACGAGATAGCCATGTCGCTCGAACGAAGGATAGAAGTCGTTCGAACGAGATCGTGCGACATGCCTATCTCGTGCAAACGACATTCAAAGTCGTTTGAGCGAGCTCGTCGTTCAAGGAACTTCGCTTCTACACTTTGAAAAAATTCTGCTTTTGATAAAAAATTAATCCAGACTTCAAAATTAATTTTTAAAAAATTTCCCAAATATTTATGCAAATATTTAAAGCTCCAATAAAACATTTTACCGATAAAGTGTAGTGGAATAGTGGGAATGAGCTGAGAAGCACGTCGCATGTAGCATGATGCCCGTGAAGATACTGGACGCATTGAATTCGGATAAAGGCCGTCGAGGTTGATTGTGTTGACGTGCCGAATGTAGAGGTATCAAACATACAAACTGTGATCTAGGAGTAAACAGAAAACTCCTAGATTCTACCCCGGACATTTATAAAATTATGTCCTTACAGGAACACATGTAACATGTAGCATTTAATTTAAAATAATGATCATATATTTTAAAATACCATGATTCTGTGATCAAAACATCCATGGGGGCCAAATCGATTGAAGGGAGTAGTTAATGACGTCAAAATGTTAAAATATTTTATAGGAATTGTGTGTTAAAATAGTTTATTATTCCCTTGTGTTAGAACATTGTCCAATTACTTTCAGTCCTTGAAATGTATTCTAGTTAAAACTTTAAGATTAATAGACAATGAGAAAATTTTGAACCATACTTGAAATCTTAGAATCGCCAAATTGAAAAAAATAATTTTCAATTAAACAAGAGAATTAATTTGATTAAATTTTTAAGTGGCGTCCCTCAACTGCCAAAACATTTTGGACCCTTCTATCCAATAGAATGAATAGAAAATGATTTTTGTACCCAAATTAATGACAATGACTACATGAATGAGGATATCATTAATACCATCTTAGTGTATACCATCGGTTCATTCCTCTAAATTCAACACGGTTGTGAAGAAATTCCCTATGGGAGGGAGGATTGAACTCACTCACATTCTAATTCTTTGAATTATGAGTTCAGATTTTTAATGAATCCTTAAATCCCAGATTAATTCCATCCGAAGGGGTAGCCTAACTACCGTAAGGAATAAATCACATTTGATTCATATAATACCAATGGAGACTGTAGGCTTTTTGTTAAAACACCTTTACCACTTAGTATTTTAAAACTTGAGGGGTTTTAAAAATAACTAATTCAATTATAAAAGACTAAATTTAAATCATTGGTAATTTTCAATTTACTTATAAAAATTAAATTACTCAAACTCACTTTTTAAATTTTTTTAAAATAAAACTATTTTTAAATTAAAATAAAACTTTAAGATCAAAATTTAATTTATGTTGTTAAATCAATTACCCCGATTTAATTCAATTTATAAACGAATAAATAAAAAAGATTTTATGAAGAAATAATGACATGGGTCGGTCTCCAAACTACGATCCATGTTGTCCATAAAAATGGGTGTTCCTAATTATCTAATTAATTATCACACTAACTATGTAAGAAAATGAAATGAAGATACATAAATGCAAATATAAAATAAATTCAAACATAAAAAAAAAGATAAAATTGTCCTTTTCCATCATGCCCTAGAATTCTTCCTAAAGTAGTACTCTTCAACCCCAAGAATACTTGTTGTAAAAGACATCCCTTTGACATATAGTCCAACTTGAAGTAGAATTGATCACAAACAAGATTTCTTAAGGATCTTTTTTTTGGCAATTGATCCAACCTGGTGTGGAAGGGAGATGAGGAAGTACCATGCCGAAAGCCAGAAAAAACACCATAAAAAATCATCTTTTCTTGCCCACGCCCAATCAGATCAATTTGGCTTGGAAATTGGATCAAGCTAATTTTTTGATTGATCCTGCCTTGATTTCGGATCGATCTGAATCATTTATGTTGAAAATTTCTTCTCCACCTCTCAAATTCATGTAAAATGATCATAACTCTTCCAAATATTCATGAAACTCCATGAAACATTGCCCAAAACTCAAACCCATATAAATACATGATTATAACAATAAAAAAACATTGCATCCACTCAAAATCGCTTCCAAATATGTTGATAATGTAATATTTACAAAAAATAGTTATTACAACCGTATCGAATTTAAAGAAAAAAATAAGTATGAATAAACCTTTATAGGATCCAATCGCACAAAATAAACATATGTGACCATGATGGAAGGGATTTAAATAAACAATATATGCAAAAACATTTTATTACGATTCCAAACACAAGATTGTAAAATCATATAACATGCCAAACCTAGGCTTTCTTAGTAAACAACATGAACTTTTTCAGTACACGATCACTATCAATTGGGGCTCTAGTACCAACTGTTAGGAAAAATTACCTGGGATTGACATTTAAAATACGAAAAAATTCCAACCTTAAATATCATTGATTAATCATGCATTCAAACAAAATAAGAACTAAGTTTAAAAACTAAACCTAGGGTTCAAGAATAGAATACCATATTGTATCATGATGTGATTCATATGAGGGGACAATGGTTGAAGATGATGAAGTCATTTATGCCATTCAACTTCACCAAATACCTGATTTAAATTTCTATAAATCATATTTTAGTGTATGATCCTCCCAAATGCAAGGTAGGTGTGTGGTCACCTTTTATGATGAAAACCCTTCCTTACGAGTGAGATATGGTGATATTTTTCTAGACATCATCACAAAAAATGTGATTAATGTTTTCTCTCACCCCTCTGAACCCTAGATCATGAATTATTCCCTTTAAAAACCCTTCCCACACCTTTATATACAAGTATAAAACGTGTTCTTGGTCCAAAATGGGTTTCTTAAGAGTCTAGGCCTAACTAATTGGGTATCAGGACTAAACAAGGGACCCAGGACAAATAATTATATTAGCTCGAAATCAATACTCGTACATCTTAATTAAAATTACTGTAATTTTTTTCTTTCTCTATTTAATAATAATAATTAATTTCACTACATATTATGACTATAATCCAATTTAATGATATCAAAAATCACTCAGATATTATGAGATCTTATTTATAAAGTTAATTATGATACATAATATGTCTCCCCGCGTTAAGTATTTGATACTCAATTGGTGAAATAAATTTAATGCTAATTGACTTTTACGAACATCTAATCAATTTTCTTGAATCATAAACTAAACTTATTTGCTTCTCCACCGGGATTAAAAAATAATACATCGGTCGGATTTTACATGGTGAAACAAAACATATAAGTATATCAATGGGATATCACAATCCATGGTATCCCGTGGACGTAGATTCCTTTAAATTATGATCTTAACCCTATTTAAACAACTTCACCCAATACATGGGGATCATTTGACTTGACATAAAATCATATCTCATCCATAGCAATCAAATTGACATTTGTGCAAGCATTACAATTCTCACAAGTCTCGTGATTAAGAGTCTATGCACCCTTTGAAAATGATGGGAGATTGGGTGAGTCTAATTAATACAAAGCTTAGACTAAAATATCATGGGTTTCCATGTTCAATACATTCACGGGATCTACCATTCACCATCCTTTGTCAATTATTTAACAAGCTCTCAAACCATCAACCAGGTTCCTGTAGTCTGAGATAAATTACTAGGATTGCATTGCAAATGTTTCGATAATATTTAAAGCAATCGATTAAACATCCCAATAGACAAATCGATTGATCATGCATTTAACCAATTGATTAATAAGGGCACCAAGATTTTTCCTATAATAGAATACCCCACCGATTGGCAAAAGGACAATAAAACCCCAAAATTGATTAGAATTTTATAAAAAGGAAAGTTCCCAACTTTGTTTTTCAAAAAGCCTTCTCCCTAAATGTCATCTATTGCATCCTGAATGTAAAATTTATCTACCTGAAGCAAATTTGGGATCCCAATAAAATGTCGTTACCCTATGGGAATCCAATCACCCGAAGTTCCCCAACTGGACCTATGGCCAACAATATGACCCTACTTTTCGAACTTATAATTCACATTGAACCCATGTTATAATCTAATGATAAGCACTCTAAACATTCATATAAAATCCAAAAAATGTTAGGATTAAAATATATCGTAGAATTGTGTATCATTACACCACGATTCCACCAGGAAGCCATGAATACATTATACAAGGCTAAAACTCTTTTAAGCCTAGTCCTCATCCAATATTTATCCTAGTCCTTATCCAATAATGAGTATTTGAACTTGTGTAAATAAATAATAACTAATAAAATCACATGAAAAGAAACATCGTTTGAAAACATACTTTTCATGTCAAAAAATATTTTCATGATAGAGCCCCTAGACAGGATTACTCCAAACTCTTTAATGCGCTTAAAGTCAAAAGTTCCTTATCTACATAAACATTACATGTTATAAAAGTGGACATAATCAAAATTATATTTTCATGGAATATCGCTCAGAACTCCATTGATAATTCATTCTCAGAGACACACGAACATAATTCATATTTTCATAACAAAAATATGCCTAAAGGACCAAAACTATAAAATTCTCAAAACCTTGCATTTATGTCTGGTCCCATAAATGTATTGTAACACCTTTATTTTACACATGTCAAAGTGTGTGTCTGATACACTGAAGATAAAGAAGTGTCAATAAATTTATATTATTGTTATCATCTAGAGTTAGTTTACGAATTTTATGTCTTAGCTATGAATTTATTAGTAATAAACAATAATAAATAATTGTCAAGAGAAAAAAAAGGAAAGAATGACTGGAGTTGAGAGATAAGTAGAGAAGACAATATTTACGTAGTTTGGCGCAAAAGTGGTACCTACATCCACAAATGCGATGATGGTTGAATTATTAGTTTTTGAGAATGGATACAAGTTCTAGATTACTCTCTTTCTCTCTAAGATTTGTGAAGAGATGATAATTTCAGTCCCCCTATCCCCCTAGGATCGTGTGATATTTATAGCTAGTTATCAAAGAATATTTATGGATAGGTGGAGTGCCTTTATAGGTCATATAGTTACACCTTAGACAGATAAGAATGAGTTTGTTAGAGAACAAAAGGAGTGGGAAGGTGCTTAAATTCATCATGTAAAGAAGTGTAATAAGTTTGCCTAATGAGCTTCTCTTACATGTATAAGAAGGTCCAGTAATGGTACTTACTACGTTTTCAGGGGCAGTTAATTAACACCTTGAGACAATTATTAGGACAAGAGGTGGAGTAGTAGGCCGAACACTAGCATATCTAAGCCGAACACATTTCTTCTTGAACAAGCACAATTTAACACTGAGGATGACCTCCTTCTCTTCCCTTAAAGAGGTTGTGTGTCAAATCATGAAGGTTCCACGTGGTGTATTTCATTTATGGTGTAACAGAAGACCCTAAGACTTAATGCATAAGTGGAGTCTGTAAACTTCTATGGATTGGTGTTGTTCTTGAGTGGTTGTTACATGGAACGAATAGATGAATTGTTAATTCTAGTCAGTGGAGAGAGATTGGTCATCCTACTTTATGCTAGGACTGAGTCGATCAGTTGGACTTGATTGCTTTGGTTTGTATGGAGGATACGTGTTAGACAATGAGAAATGATGTCGAGGTAATAATTACACATGCGTGTTAGTGCAGAGGGTCTATACCGCTGGTTGGGTTTTTAGTACCTATGTCACTTAATGATGTGACTCTTTACCACCAAAGAAAAAGTACTTAAAGGGCTTTATACCTTCATTAATCTACATTAAAATTCCTCAAACATCCAATCTAAAGAGATAAATCATTTGTAGAAAGAAGCTTCAATACTCTATTTCTTGAGCACATATTGTCCTCTATGTTTCTAACTTTTTTATTAGCTTTCACTTTTAACTTCCCTTATACATTTAGCAGGAATGCGTCCCTTTGTTTTCCAAAGCTTTTTAAGGTTTCCTTCAATCATATTTTGGATTTCCATGCTTTGAGTCAATCAACTTTGTTGTTGGGTTCAGTTTGCTGAATATTTTATTGGATATTTGAAATTTTAGAAGGTCATTGAGTTAGTTAGCCTAGGGGTTAGAAATTTTTAGGTCTTTTTTTTGTTCATTACACTTTTCCTCCTTTCGTTTAACCCCCAAATCCACTTTTTCTTCCATAATGCTTGTTTGTTGTATCGATGATATATCCTTCTCACATCCAACATTTATTTGAAATATTAGCTGAGTTAGAACCCATCTGCCCAGGTATCACTTCTAAGAGGTTTCCACGACCTTTATAGGTGGTCCGATCAGAGGATGATTTAGGGCATCCCAAACACGCACCCTATTTAGCATATTCTTGTGATTCAACTTCATTTCTTGAGAACTTCCCTCTATTACCCCAAATTTTGATGATCATGGTATAGGCAGTTCAGTGCTACCCTAAGTAGGTGTGGATTTAGAAAACAGATAGTTAATGTCCGCTATAAGTATAGAGTCCTTCTTTAAGTAGTCTTGGTCTGACAAGGCTAATGATGTTAGGCTTAAACATGTGGGAATATTCCCCTCCATTTATCGTGTCGACGAGCCTCTTGATAAAAGGACATATGATAACGATCATGACACTGCGGATTATTCAGATTCCTATGACCCTTCCACTAATGATGTGATATCGTATACCAGTGACATTCTTCAAGACGTGCTAGATTAAATTAGGGATAAATTCATCATTCCCATTAGTAGTAAGATTAGGCTCCCAACCAATGAAGAGAGAGTATGTGATAATTTAAACTCAGACGAGATATGTCTTCCTCTTTGGTCCCTCTAAGTGGGACTTAGGTTGCTTCTTCACCCCATCATCAGGTATATCCTGAGTTGATATGCTATCACATTGACCCATATTCCTCCAAATGCCTATACGATTATTCTGGGAGAGATGATGTTCGGGAAAATCATAACTGGATTTGATCTCAGATAAGATATTTTAAGGTATGTCTACGGGCTAAAGGACAATGCTAAATCCCTGATTATTATTATTTTTCTCCCAAAAAGTCCCACCTGAGGATGGTGAAGGTTGTTCAACCCAGTAATCATAGCTAGAAGGGTCACTATGTGTTCGCCAAAGGTGAATGGGAGTTTAGGAATCATGAGCAAGATAGATCATGCAGGATTCCTTGAGAATGGAATGGGAAGAACATAATAGGTAAAATTTTAAGTTGCTACGCAATCTTATCTTATATATATATATATATTATGAGACTAGCCCCATTATTTATTTTAGTGAAGAAGGCCCCGCGATTACCTATTATTATGAGTGATTTGATAGAATCATGTTGTGCGAAGAAGCCCTCCAAATTCATCTTTGCTGGATACCACACTTCTCCAGGTGAAGTTCCCTCGGTGGAAGTAGTTATTCGCCTAAAAGAGTACGTATTATTTATTACCAACTTAGAAATTGCACCTGAGTTAGAGGCCGAGGTCGACTTCGATAAAGGTACAAATGCCTATTTTTTCTTGTATTTATCTTCGATTTCTAATCTTTTTGCTTGTCTAACTCTATCTCCATCCACTCTCGAGCATACTTTTGAGTCTACTTTAGGAATAGCGCCCATGCACATCGATTGGAAAACCATAGAGCTTGCCCGCCAAAAAAAAATATTGAGACTGAGAAAAATAGGTTACATTTTGATAATAAGAGGATTGATCTGAGAATGGGAAGGTCGAAGAAGAAAAGAACCAAGCAGAGAAAAATGCTCGAAAAAGAAATGATGAGGAAGTCGTTGCCGTAGCAAATTACAGGGGGAAAACCCCTATGTATTTTCATGTTCCTGTGGTGATAAACATCCTCTTGGGCCCTCTATTAGTCAAAATGTCCTGATGGTGCCAAGGAAAATAGAATTTAGACCTCTTCATAGACTGGTGTGAGGTTAGCCATTTTCTCCCCATTATGGAAAGGTCGAAGGATTCAAGTTTGACACAGTGTAGAGGATTTTTCCTGATGAGTTAAGAGCTGATTCTGAATGCATTTTTAACCATGCTAACAATGCCACCGATCTCTTAAGATATCATGGATATATTAACAACTTTGAGTTTTTGAGAGAATATAACCCTAACTCACTCTGGAAATTAATTCATCATATACTTTATGTGGTATGTTTTTCCCTACCGAACTTCCATTTTATATTGTTTAGTTATTCAATACTTGATCTATTTGTTTTTTCTAATAGGCTTCTTCTACATCCACCATACTAAGAGAAAAGTTCATGAGTAATAAGTACGCTTACGAGAAGCTAGCATATGAGCACAAGAAGATGAAGGTTGAATTAGAGAAGACTTCTAAGGACCCTAAGAAAGCAAGTGAGGAATTGTAGGAGTTCGACGACTAACTAATGGCCAAAATGGAGGCTCTTAGCTCAACTGAATAAGAGAATTCCAAACTTCATGATAAGTCAACCACTAATGATGTTAAGTTAAAAAGCATGGAAGAAGTTTTTGAATAAAGCTAAGGAAGACTTGTCTATATCGAATCGGGCTTTGGAGGTGGGTACTCGGACAAATGCTTAGGTCTCATAAAATCTTAAAAAAGATAAAGAGGCTCTAGATACCACTAAAAAAGTATGTACAGCTAAGTAAAAATCCTTGGTTGAATACAATGTACACTGTGTGGGCTTGTTGATGGATGGGTATGAAGTGCTAAAGAAAAGAGTGATGACTCATTAACATGACATCATTAAGGTGGTGAGCGCATGGCAGGGTGATGATGAAGAAGCTACTTCCCTAGTAGTCGAGCAGATGATCTCCATACATGAGCCTGCTGGTGATGTTGTGATTGCGCCTTCTGATTTGAACCCTCCTCCTGGTAGAAACAAAGAAAAGAATTATGTAGACAAATCCTTCTGCGAAGCTTTCTTTACTATTTGGTTGTTTTGACTTTTTATGTAACACTTTTCTTGGTTATTTTATATGTTCTTCTTTTTATAATGGCATAATCATTTATTTTCACCTTCTTACCTGTTGATTATAGATTTATTTCTCTATTTGCTTTCATAAAAAGAGCTTATTTGGGTACTATGACCATTTTCTTGTTAATGCTTAATAATATGAATGTGTTCTAACCTAGGCTGTCTAGACCTGGGTTCTATAAGTGTTTTGGTCAACTTGTTAAGAAAATTATCTATCAACACTAGTTACCTTGGTCGATTCCAAAGTTTTAAAGGTGGTCATCCTTGCATCAAATTATGGTCAGATCTCAGTCGCCCATAAAGTAGGGAATCCTTTTACTTTGGTAGGGGTACTTCTTGTTCTCAATCTGTCGCATGACAAGATCATACATGAAGTTTGTCTTATTATTCATGACTTATTTCTTCAATGAACTTATACAGGAAGTTGGATTCTTGTTTATGACTTATTTGTTAAACGAATTCATACAGGAAGTTCGACCTCTCGTTATTAACTTATTTATTCAATGAAGTCATACATGAGGTTAATGTTGTTTTCTCTTATTCATATACTTTCTTGCACTAAGATTGTACAGGAGTCTTAGTGTCACATGTTGATATTCACATATCCTATGCCCGCTAAAATAAAATGACAAGAACAATGGGAGAAATAAAAAATTTACTCATAGAAGGTGGGAAATATATGATAACGAGAAAAGGATGACTCTTATAATTACATTACTGATAATATTTTCTCTAATCTTCGGTGTTCCATGGATTATTGAATTAATCACCTTATAAAGTCGTAATGCAATAGGTTCCTAGTCTAACAACACTGGAAATACGATAAGGGTCGTTCCAGTGGGTTATAATTTGTTCCCCATTTGGTTAACCATTTTAAAACATAATCACCTTCCTTTAAGTTTCTCGGCCTCACCCTACAATTGTAGAACCTAGTTGTCATTTGTTGGTAAGCAACCACCCTTAATGATGCATTATCCCTTACTTTTTCCACGAGACCAAGGTCCAGCCTTCTCATTAAGTCACTCTGTAGTGAAGAATGATTGCGATTGGGACTACTACCTTTGTGACGAAAGCTGGAATGAAAAGTGTTTTTTCCTGTGGAAGTTCTGGGTGTTGTCTTGTAAGCCCATATGACACTCTGCAGTTTATTGATCCAGTTCCCCTTTCCATTATCCAACCTTTTATTCGTTCCATCCAATAAGGTTTTTATTAGTAACCTCAGTTTGTCCATTGCACCAGGGATGTCCTGGGGTGGAATGTAGTTACTGAATCTTTGAGCAGATGTATTATTCCTTAAACTTATGGTTATTGAACTATGTGCCATGGTTAGTAACGAAGTCATAGGGAATGCCATTATATAAAATGATGTTCTTTCGGATGAATTAGAACACTCTCTCATATGACATCTCTACTAGGGGATCTACCTCCACCCACTTGGTGAAATAATCCACACTAAGAACCAAATACTTGAACCTTACTCTCGTCTTAGGTAAAGGGACGACCAGATCAATTCCTCATATTGTAAACAGCTATGGGGATGTGATCGGCATGAGAGGGGCCCCTAGAGTGTGTGGTATCATGGCGTACATTTGACATTTGTCGCACTTTCTAGAATAGTCAGTGCAATTCGCCTTCATGGTAGTAGTAGCCTTGTGTAGCAACATAATTTATAAATAATCTTACCACCAAATGCACTCTGAAGAACCCTTAATGTACTTCCTTTATCATATTATTCACATCAGTTGGGTGAACACATCGCAATAGTGAAACAATGTACCATCTCATGTATAAGACTCCAGCTTCCAATGCATAACTGGATGATTTATAGCATAGTTTTTCTACTTCTTTTGGGTTAGATGGCATAGTACCAGTCTTAATTTAAGCCCTTATTAGGTCCATCCATGATGGGTTGAGGTCTACTTCCATGATGTTGGTCTCTTCTTCATCTGTATTGTGATGTGTTAGTATTTTCACCAGGTCTAGTATACGTAATGCTGTGTGAGTAGCTGATGCTAATCGTGCCAGCGCGTCTGCCCAATAATTTTTTATCCTAGGGATTCTCACCATCTTAACTCTTGGAAATTCATCCAGCCAACATTTTGTCTTGCCTAGTTATTTGATCATAGATTCTTCTCTGGCTTCGTATACTCCGAATAATTATTGACCACCAATTAAGAGTCTATGTGGGATAAAATTAGCTCATCCCCTAATGATGAGACTAATTTGAATCATGTTATTAGTACTTCGTATTCATCCTCGTTATTAAAGCCTTAAACTGAAATCGTATCGCATATTCCACGTATATCTCGTCTAGCATGGTGATGATAAGACATGTTCCGCTACTCGTGGTGCAACTTGAGTTATCCACAAATAGTTTTTTGATTTGTATTTCTCATTCAAAATCTCCAACGATCAATTCTCTATGTTTGAATAACTTTATTAACTGTTCATGGTCATACACAAAATCTTCTCGACTTGAGTTACCTCTCGGGGTGGTCTTCTCGTTCCTTTTGATAGGTGAGATCTCTTTCATTGAATTTTACTCATTTTTTTCATAGATGATCTATATTCCATAAAAGTTTGCTTTTTATAAGTGATAAGCTCTCTCTCGAAGGAGTCTTCTCGGAAGGTTTCTCCTTATATGTGAATTTGGTGGTAAATTTTACCAGGGCCTAGCCTTTGATAGTTGTTCTGGGATAATACTGGATGTCGTATTCTCCTAGTTCTATTGCCTAAGCCATCAATTCTCTTGACTTTTCAAGTTTACAAGTGATTTATCATTAAGACAAACCTTCATGGATGATAATAGTATTAGCCAAATTACATCTTCATCCTTCTTGAAGCTTCGAATAACACATAGGATAATTTCTCCAACCAAGGGTACAGGATTTCTACGCCTTGGTACCCTTTCTTATTATAATATATAGGCCTTTGTACCCCTTCTTCTGGTCTGACTGAGTCGAGCTAATAGCAGATTCTGATTCGGCCAAGTATATGTAGAGTTTTTCTCTAGAGATTTGTCTTGATAAGAGAGAGTCATACCCCAAATATCATTTTAACAATAGGATTGTAGTTTCACATTCTACTTTCCATTAAAAAAATCTTAAGACTTTAAAGAAAGGGAGGCATTTGTCAGTAGCTCTAGAGACGAACCTTTTAAGCATGGCAATACGTCCTATCAATCTATGTACCTTCTTCTTCGTCATCGGGGACTTCACGCTAATCAAGGCCTAGATCTTTTCAGGATTTTCCTCGATCCCTCTTTCTTTGACTATGAAGCCTAAGAACATTCCTTCTTTCACCCTGAATAGGCACTTAGTTGGATTAATCTTTATCTGATGCTTCTCCAACTGTTTAACGTTCAGCTATAAGTCCCTCATGTGGTGGGCCGCTATTTTTCTCTTGGTGACCATGTCATAGACATATGCTTCCATGGTCTTCCTAATCTGATCTTCAAACACCTTGTTCACCATCCTCTGGTAAGTTGCTCTGACATTCTTCATATCGAAGGCCAAGATATTATAGCAGTAGGTACCTCTACTAGTTATTAAGGACGTTTTCTCTCTATCTGGTGTTTTCATTCAGATCTAATAGTATCTAGTATAAGCATCCATAAAACTAAGAATTGTGTTACTCGAAGTGGCATCAACTAACAGGTTGATTCTAGATAGGGGATAGTCATCCTTAGGATGTGCCTTATTCAAGTTAGTGAAGTCCACATACATTCTCCACTTGTTGTTTTTTTTACGCACCATGACCACATTGGAGATCCACTCAGGTTATTTGACATCCTCTATGAAGTTGGCCTTCTCCTCCTTCTGAACTTCCTCCTGGACTGCAATGTTCTTATCAGCATAAAAAAATTATTTTTTCTGCATGACCACCTCAGACCTTACACTATATTTAACTCATAGCATATGAATTACAATTCAATCCCGAGCATGTCTTTTTGGCTCCAAGCAAACACGTTCTTATGTTGTCGAAGGAAGTCGAGTAAACTTTTCTTTAGCTTTGGGTCTAGGTATGACCCGATCTAGAAAGTCTTTTCGGAATGTTCTTTGTCGACTACAACAGGTTTAATTTCTTTGGCTATGTGTCCCTTGACCAACTTCTCCCCATCCCATGGATCAATCATCTCAATCTTGTAAGTGGTGGAAATATTTTTTTGTTCTTCCTAGTCACGTGAAGTGTAGTAACACTCGTGAGCCTTTACTTGGTAACCCTTGACAATGCCTACCCCATAGTGGGTTGGGAACTTCAAGCGCTGGCATTACCTAGAATTTCTTCAACCCCATTCTTCCTAAGATAATTTTATAAGCTGGAAGAATTTTTTTATCTAGGATAAAATAGGTAATGATTTATGTTTTCCATGTCTGCCAAGCGCTTATTATGACTTTTAACTCAATAGTTCCCACTACATTTACCTTCTCGACCAAAAAACTGATCAAGGGGGGACCGTAGGACATTAATTTGTTATCTCAGAGCTTCAGTTTTAGGAAATAATTATACAACATGGAATCTGCAAAGATGCTAATGTCGACGAGGATCATAGTCATTTTGCTTTCGTGAACCATCATAGTGATGACTAAGGGTTCGTCATGTGGGTAAAGAACTCCAGACAAATCATCTTTAGAAAATTAAAAAATGAGGAGCTCTTTATTTACCTTTCTTGGGTGAGTATCCACAATGCATGTCAGGTCAATTTGCCTAATATCAGCTCAAGTTTTTGCCTTGTTAAGATAAGATTTTCTCTCAACCGATTCCTTTCCTCCTCCTGCATCTCCACCAGCGATGAAATGGCATCAAAACGAGATCATCTTGACATCAAAATGGAATCATCTTTAGAATATTTGGGTTGTCTTCTAAATCTTCATCCCCTCCCCTTTTTTCTCATCGACTTTCCTGAAAGGGGATTTTGGTCGTCTTTTGTCCATACTCTCATTCATATCTGCTCAACCATCTCTATTAACGTACTTAGATAGTTTACCCTTCTTGATAAGGCTTTCTATCTCTTTCTTCAGGGTGATCCAGCTATCTATGTTATGGACATAGTCCTTATGAAATTCATAATACTTGATCTTGTCGTACTGATTAATGGGTTCCTTTAGCTTTCCAGGGCACCTAAGGTCTTTACTTCCTCTAATCTCCTCAAGGATGTGGTTGATAACAACGGTTAGCAGGTGTACTCGTAGTACATTTTTGGTTTCTTAACTTTCAAATTTTTTTGGTCCTTCTTTACACTGCCTTTGTTCGACGTAGCTTTTGGATAATCCAATTCCTTAGCCATCATGGACTCCTCAACATTCATGATCTTTCCTTTTTTCACCAAGAAGTTCATCATAAACTTGGGTGTCTCCTTATCTAGTGCCCAAAATAATTTTCCCAAATATAACATGTTCAACAACACGGTTATGGAAGTTTTCTCATTATAGTCCACTAGCTCAAGCTTCTCATTGCTGAAACAAGTAATGAAATCACATATGGTCTCATTGGCCTTTTACTGTACATTAAGAAAATGAGAACCTCTCTTTCTAGGCATATCCCCAAAGAAGAAGTTAATGACAAAAAGGTTGTCCAATTGTTAAAACTACAGACCTACCCCTATATCAAATTATTATACCAGATTTGGGATGAGCCAGTGATCATACTAGAGAATGACCAATAATGCATTTTATCAAGGATAGACTAGATATCAGCAGCGGCCTTCTATTACTCTAAATGAAAAATGGGATCGAGTTCTCCATCGTACTTTTATGTAATCACAGGGGGTTTCAACTTAGCAGATAATAGATAACTCGTGATGGAGAGCATGAAAGGAGAATCCTTCACAAAAACCTGTGGAAAGGGTTTTTAGACCTGATCATTTCCCCAATCAATCTTCTAAGCGCTAGATAGACCCATTCTAAGGTTGATCCTAATTATTGATGCAAAAAACAAGACTATGTCTAATTAATTTATCACAGATAAAATAAGTAAAACAAACAAGACACAAGAAATTTTAAAGTGGTCTAGCTCAATGGAATAGCCTATGTCCACTATTCTGTATTGATTGCCTTGAGTTGTTTTTTCGATCCCTTGTAATGAGGGTGATACAATGTATTTATATCCCAAAAGGGGTCCTTATAGTTGTCTTTTAAAAGGATGGAATGCCTTTTTTCGTTAGGCATTTACATCAATACATAATCAGAATTAAATATATTAATGTTGTCGCTTGATTGGCAATACAAACAGTAAGACTACTGACGCTTTATTGGCAATATAGGTTATTGGTCGGGCTTCCCAGATGGTTGAGCTTCCTTATTGGTTGAGCTTTTATACCAGGTTGACTTGGACTTGTGCCACATTGATGACACGTGATGGCTTGGAATTGGTCCACTTAGGGTGGTAAATTTTGGTATCAACAGAAGCTCCCAATGTTTCATACTTGGAGCTAATGCGAAAGTGTGAAATATTATGCTTCAGTAGTAGTTTGGGCTATTTCATTTGGCTGCAGACCTTCCAGACTTCTGAAATTTATCCACTTGACTAACGATTTTTAGGCGCGAATGGCAATTTTGTAAATATTTCTAATTTTAGCGAACTTTTATGGGGTATCTTCGTCTTTTCCTTTGTTAGATGTCGTAAATCCAAACGTCGTTCTCTTTAATCATTACTTTTTTCAATTTTAGATAAGTCTTATAAAAAGAGCGATAAAACTTTGATCATTTGCTACCTCTCACTTTTGATTTTGCTGCTGTGTTCTTTGAAATTTTGTGCGATCCTTTTATTTTCTGTCTTCAGTTCTTGCTGAATCTTTAAACTTTTGTAAGAATTTTTCATGTCTTCTTATTTTTTTTCTTCATCATGGTTTATTCTATCGAGTCACTTGATAAGTTCCGAATCGACTTTAATTTTCCATCTTGGGTTGTGCTGGAACATCCCACTTTTTCTTCTGATTTTTTCTCTCTAGCTGAGGGCCATTGGCTCCTTTCCATCTTTATTACTGAGTGTGGGTTCACATTTCCTCCCAATCCCCTGTGTTTGGAGTTTTGTCAATATTTTGACATTGTACCTACAAGAGAAGCTCCTAATACATGGAGAGTTGTAAATGGAGTTTATAGCTTAATCAAATCTATGGGACCCATATAGGGATTCCCGAAATAATGTTTTGTTATAAATGGGTAACTATTGATACCATTTTTTATTTAAAAACTAGGTCAGTTAGTAAATCTTTAGTAGTTAATTTCCCTATTTCTAATAAGGAATATTTTGAGCATGGGGTAGTTGTAAAAAATTTGCAACATGCTCCCTTAACTGGAGGTGCTAAATACCAAAGACCTAAATGTCCTCTCTTTGGCAACAGGATAGGTTATTCTATGTTTTAACATTTTTTCCTTTCTTATATTTGATAAAATGTCACACCAACTTTTGTTTTATAAATTGAATTGCAGTTGACCAGAAAAGAAAGTCCCCAAAAGAGAGTGAAAAATTTTGAATGACTTGAAGTTTATCTGGGGACTTCACAAGGTAGTTACTAAGGACTACGTTAGGTCTGCCTTTTATCTGCTTTAATACAAAAATATTGTTTCTTCCTTTATCGCCAGACCTGCTGCTTCTCCTATTTTGGTGACTAACCTTGATCAAGAGGTTGTTGCTGACTCAGACACTCCTCTATCTGAAAATATGAAGAGGAGGAAGTTTCCCAATCTCCTCAGTGGTATCACTTCTGGCTCCTAAGTACCTGCTGAAGGAGACAAGAAAAAAACAGGGGATGTTATGAAGCCCCCGATTCCCAAGGAACTAACACCCAAAGACCCCACTACCAAAGATGCAGCTCCCAAGGGTACTAACGTTCCTTTGAGAAGACTTCAGAGAGGGCCTACAGATAAGCAGGTTGACTAGGTGACTAATTAACTATCCTTGGTTGAATTACCCTCTTTTGATGTTGTTTCACAAATAATTATTACTCCTCGTTTATCCAGGAAGTTGATCAAGTCTGGTACTCTTCCAGACCATATGGGGGTGGATGTCATGCTCCCTTGATCGAGGGTTTATGAATTGGCTACTTAGAGCCTTGCATCAGTAAGTAGTTTTTGTTTTCTTAGTTTGGTTGTCCTTTATAATTCTCACATACTCTTTTTGATCTTCATCTTTTACAATTCTTAGAACACTTCAATAAAATACTAGAGAAGGATGATGTAATTAAGGCTTATTCCTCAAATGAGGTGGAGGAAGCCTTAGCTAGTTTGAAGAACTCTCTTCTCGAATCTAAGCAGGCCTTGGAGACTAATAAGACTACTTGGGTAGGGAAATTAAAGAAAGCTGAGATTGCTCGACATACGTATGATGATAATGCCCTTAAAGCTGAGCGCAAGGCCAAGGAATTAGAGCGCAAGGGGAGGGAGGCTGAGGGTAAGACAAAGGAAGCTCAATGAGGGGGAGAGGAAGTTGAGCGCAGGGTAAAGGCTACTGAAGATCTTGTATCCTCTGCCCGGGCTAAGAGAAAGTCTGTTGTGATGGCCTCCTTCAGTTCTGGTTGGGACAAAAGCTGGAATAAAGCCATATCTACTGCTTCCGCTCAAATTGAGTATGCAAAACAAAAATACTTTAGAGATGGTTGGGTTGTTTCCCTTTAGTAGTTGAACATAGCTGAAGGCTCTGGACGTTTTCATAGATACATTCATGGTGCTCCTCCAGCCATTGAGGAGGCAGTTTAAGATAAAGATGGCTCTGGGGAGTCTTCCCTAGTGGTTGGATCTACTACCGATGAACCTAAAATTTTTGAGCCTTTTCATCCTCTAGTCGAGAAAACTGAGCAACTCTAGCCTGTAGCTCCTTTTTCTAAGCAAGACAAGAAGGTTGAGAATGATAGGGAGAAGGTGTAAAGTTGTTCGGCATTTTCCCTTTTGCTTTTTTGTTTCTTTTTCTTCATTTTTATTGTACTAGAACTCTTTATTACCAATAAACGAACCTTTTGTTCCTTTTTGTCTCTTGTGGGTTGTACTTGTTCACCATTCTTATTGTTGATTGGTGGGTATTTCTTCTTGCTGGTTTATAGCAAAGATGTAACAACTGTCTTCCCATGATACTGAGCTACTGAGGAAGTGCAATGATTTTTTCAAAGCTGGTCGTACGGACTTATCCAAAGAAGAAATCACTCAGTTGCTCTGTGATGACGCATCAGAACAGGTCAAATAATCCTACAAGTATTTGAAGTACTTACTTGATAGGGAGGTAGAAAATAATGTTGCCTACTATGAAATGATAGAATAACTTTGAGAAGAGTATAAAGAATCCACGGTGATGTTGCACCAGAGCTATGAGCAGAAATATCAAAGCTTAAGTGTAGGTTAGAGTATTGATAATTTTGTTTCTATTTACAATAACAAGGAGTTTCTTCTTAAGCTTGAAGTTGAAGAAACTAATTTGCCAAACTCCTGGAAGAGGAGAATAATAATTTGAGGGATGAAGTGAATCTTTTGAAGTCTGCCTCTGGAGTTGTTATTGCTACTACTAGTGAAGGTTATTCCTTTTTAGAATATGAGATTGCAATATTAAATGATGAATTGTAAGCTTTAAAAAAGATAAAGTCTGCATCTTCCTCCCGAGAAACAAAAATGTCTGGCCGAGGAACCACGGAAGAAATTAGGACCCAGCAGGATGTTACCAATCAAGCTACACAGTTAAAAGCAAAAGATCAAGCTATTGCTGAGATGTCCCAAAAGCTGCAGACCCTGTCTGAATAGTTATCCACTCAATCTTCCTAATTAGAGGTTAAGGATGGAGTACTGAAAAAAATACAGTCACAGGTTGATAAATTAACCTTTTAATTCCACAAGAAGTCACAAAAGCCAAGAGAAGTTTGGATGAATGGATATAATAAAGCTATAGGACATTTTGACTATAGACATCAATAGGCCAAGAATGAATCCTATGAATGGAGTTGGGTGAACGCTTTAACCGGGATGAAAGTAGATCAGAATGACTCTATGTGGGATTGGTATGACCTAGGCTTTCTGAAGCTTGCAAATCATCCATTCAAGTTAGATGTTAACTGGATTCCTATTCATCGTACTCCTCAATGCTTTATTTCAAAATACCTAGGAGATGCTACATGATGAATTGGAGATCGTTCGACCTCCTCATCTGCTTGATCGTCCTAGTAGCAGCAATATTAGGATGCTTGAAAATTTTAACTTCATCAACTACCCTTTTAATTTGGATGATCCTCCAGCTGGTATGGATCCTGTTTCTAATGCTGAAGGAAAACATCCTATAGAATAAGGCTTTGTATTCTGTTTTTGTATATTTAAACAACAATATGTAATCATTTGAATTAATGATAAGTTTATTTTATGAATGGATCAACTTTTAGTTAATCCTTGCATATGTGAATGTTTTCTCAATCTTTGACTATGAATGGATCAACCTTTAGTTAATCTTTTATTTTTCACTGGTTCTATTGATATCCTTAGGCTTATCCTAGGTATTATATCAATTACTATTGCATCACCATGGTTCTATTAATGTACCCAAAGTTTCTACATAATTTCATTAGTTACTTCGGTTCCCAGGCGTGAGTGGAACATTTCTCCATCTTTTACCCCAATTTAGATGAAAATTATTCATTCGAGTCTTCGTTAACCAATCATTTAGGACTTATAATTTTTCCTTGCGTGGTTTTACATGTTTGACAACCAACCTTGTTGGTGCCTTTATTTATGCCAATCAATTTTATTAGTGGCCTTTACTGATACCGACCAACTTTGTTAGTGGTCTTTGTTAATGCCGACCAACTTTGTTGGTGGCCTTTGTTGATGCCGATCAACTTTGTTAGTGGCCTGTATTGATACTAACCAACTTTTTTGGTGGTCATTATTGATGTCGACCAACTTTATTAGTGGCCTTTATTGATATCGATCAACTTTGTTGGTGGTCTTTGTTGACGCCAACCAACTTTGTTGGTATTTTTTTGTAGAACACTAGTACTCCGAAAAAGAAAAAAGAAAAATTTGGGGGAAATTGCATTCTCATTAATATTGAAATGAACTTAATACAGCATGATTACATCACTGATAGTATTTCCTCAAGTGTTCTGCATTCCATGGATTCTTGAATTTTTCCCCTTCTAAAGTCTCAATTAGATATGTGCCCGGTCGGATAACTGTAGTAATAGGATAAGGCCCATGCCAATTGTCTTCTAGATTATTGCTCGTCAGAATTACTTTCTTCAAAACATAATCATCCTCTTTTAAGTTGCTCAGCATGACCCTCTTATTGTAAAAATGTGCATCCGTTGTTGATAGGCTGCATTTCTTAAAACTGCATCTTTACGGACTTCTTCCAGCATGTCTAAATCCAGCCTTCTCATCAAATCACTGACTGGGGTATTTAAGTTAAAAACTCTGTGCATAGGTAAACCTAGCTCGATAAGAATTACAGCTTCAGTACCAAACTCTAACAGGTAAGGAGTTTCTCTAGTAGTTGTTCTAGGAGTTGTTCAATAAGCCCACAAGATAAAATGCAGTTCATTGATTCAATTCCCTTTGGCATTTTCTAATCTTTTCTTCAACCCACTCAGCAAGGTTTTGTTAGTTACCTTTGTTTGACTATTGCTTTGAGGATGGCCAGAAGTAGAATGAATTTTTTCGACGTTGGACTGGGCACAATAAGCAGCAAATTCATCATTATCAAACTGCGTTCCATGATCAGTGGCAAAGGCATAGGGTAAGCCATACCTTCACATGATATTCTTCCAAATAAACTGATAAACCTTTTCATAGGACATATCGATCAACAGTTCATCCTCCACCCATTTAGTAAAGTAATCAACAGCTACAACTAGGTACTTGAACCTTCCTCGGGTGATTGGTAGAGGACCAAACAAGTCAATTATCCACATAGCAAAGGGCCAATGTGAAGTTATTGGTGTTAGAGAACTTGTGGAGCCTTGTGTATGTTGGAAAACCTCTATCACTTCTCGAACTTCTTTTCAAAATCTTCACAATCTTCTCGCATAGTTGGCCAGTAGTACCCTTGTGTATGAATTCTTTGTAACAATGTTCTTCCTGCTACAGGGGCTCCACAAGATCCTTCATGGACTTCTTCAATCAAATACTTCACTTCAGCTGGATGCACACATTATTGTAGACCAGCAGTTAATCATCTTCTATATAACACACCACCATCTAGCACATATCTTGTGGCTTTGTATTTCAGCTTCTTAGCTTCAAGTACGTCGACTGGAAGAATCCCTTCTTCAATACATGCTCTTATTGGGTACATCCAAGATGGTCCCATATCAACTACAACAAAATTGATCATCGGAACTTCATCAATGCTCCTATTAGCAAGTAGCTCAATAGGAATTGTTCTTCGTAGCCTAATTCTGGTTACCGAAGCTAGTCGAGCAAGACCATTTGCTCGGGCATTTTCTAATCTTAGAATTCTAACCATTTGGAATGCTAACAAAGTGGAAATTATCTCTAAAGCTTTGTTTAAGTATCTAGTTATCAGTTCTCCTTTAGCTGCATATAAGTTCAACACCTGATTTACCACCAATTGTGAATCACTGTATACCACAACTTGCTCGACATTCAGTGATTTAGCTAGATTTAAACCAACAATCACAGCTTCTTACTCTGCCTAATTATTATATGCTTGAAATTATAATCATAGAGCATACTCTATATCTAGCTCATCTGGAGTATTGAGAATGATTCCAGCTCCACATCTAATTGCACAGGATGACCCATCAATATACAGACTCCATATGGGGATATCACTGTCAAACGCTTGGTTTGTCAGAATCCCTTAATGGAATATTTTATCCTTCACCTCCACATATTTATTCTTCATCTCCTATGCTCAACTGGACGGTTCCGGTTGATTAGTGGTAACTTTATCTGCAGTTTCCCTTGCTTGGAGTTCGTCGGGCGCATCTTTGGTAGGTCTGTTGATCCCTGCATATTTTTTGGCTAGAGTCCCTTGTTGCTCGAGGACCTCTGGGTAAGTGAATTTTGTAATAAAATCATCCACAGTGTGGCCTTTTAAAGTAGTCCTTTGTTCGTATACAAGGTCAAATTCCCCCAACTCGATATCCCAATACATTAATCTCTCGGATTTCTCCGGATTATAAAAATCTTGCCTTAGTGATATGTCTGTGTATACCACTATGGTGTGATCTTGAAAATATGGCTTCATTCGTCTACTAGACGCAATTAAGGCCAACGCTAATTTCTCCAGTCTGGGATATCTAACTTCTGCTCCTTCAAAAGCTTTACTAGTGTAATAAACTGGCCTTTGGACTCTATTCTCCTCCCTGGTCAAGGCAGAGCTAATAGCTGACTCAGAAACTGCCAAATATAGATATAGTTTTTCTTCCAACACTAGTCGGGAGAGTAGTGATGGTGTTCCTTAATTCCAAGAAGGCTTTTTCAGATTCAGCGTTCCATTCAAAGGTTTTTCTGATCACCTTAAAGATTGGCAAACACTTATTTATTGCTCAGGACACAAATCTGTTGAGTGATAATATGCGCCCTGTTAGCCTTTGAACATCCTTTTTACAGGTCGGTGATTGCATTTCGATTAGAGCTTTAATCTTATCTGAATTATCTTCAATGCCCCTTTTTTTACTATATATCTGAGAAACATTCCCTCCTGAACTCCGAAGATGCATTTGGTGGGGTTTAACTGCATCTGGCTGAGGTTAGCAATGTGATTAGCTGCTTTCTTGCTCTTAGTGAGCATATCATCAACATACACCTTCATATTCTTGCCTATTTGCTCCTCAAATACTTTGTTCACCAGTCTCTGATAAGTAGCACCTACATTTTTAAGACCAAATGGCATAACATTATATCAATTAGTTCCTTGGAGATTAATAAAGGAAGTACTCTCTTTATCTTCTAGCTTCGTTTTCATTTGGTTATAACAAGAATTCGCATCCATGAAACTTAGCAGCTCGTGCCCTAAAGTATCATCCACCAGTTTGATCGATTCGTGGCAAAGGAAAATGATCCTTTGGGCATGCGTTGTTCAAGTCAGGCAAATCAACACACATCCTCCACCTATTGGTCTCCTTCTTGACCATAACTATGTTGGCCAACCAATTTGGGTACTTCACATCTTCAATAAAAGAATCCTTTTGAAGATTCTCCACTACTTCCTATATAGCATGGTTCTTCTCCAGGCTAAAAATTCTTCTTCGTTGCTTCACATGTTTAACCTCCTTATTAATATTAAGTTCATGGCATAGAAAATTTGGGTCTACGCTTGGCATGTCCTCATGACTCCACGCGAACACATGTTTCTTTTGTCTCAAGAAATCCACCAACTCCTATTTAAGGATCGGTTCTAGTGACACTCCTATTAAGCTATTTGTTCTTATTTATCATCGTCCAGGACAATGCTTTATGTTGCCTCCATCACTTGGCATTTTATAAGCTTAGAATCATCTCGTGGATCTAAAATTTCAACCTCATAATCTCTATTTAGCTCAGATATATCCACTTGATAAGTGGTTGCTTTCCTCTTTGTTTCCAACATATCTTCTTCCTCAGCATAGGAATAGTAGCATTCTCGAGCTACTTTTTGATCTCCTTTCACTACTCCAACTCCACAGTTGGTTGGGAACTTCAGGCATTGATGAAAAGTAAAGTGTACATCTTCAAATTTCTTTAGACGAACTCTTCCCATGATCATGTTCTAGGAAGAATGAATATTTTTGTCCATTATAAAGAATCTCACTTTCTCGGTTCTGCTCTTCGGCCATGTCCTGATCAACACGTCTAGTTTGATTGTCCCTAATGAAAATACTTTCTTTCCAGAGAATCCAATGAGTGGCATGTGGTAAGGATCCAGTTGGCTGAGTTTTGATTCCAAACTATCAAAATAGGTATAGAACATGATGTCTATCGAACTATCGTTATCCACTAATGTTCTTACCACCAGTACTTCTTTCATCCTGACTTTGATCACTTAAGGATCATCATGAGGGTACAACACTCTAGATAAATCATTCGTGGAAAAGATAATTACGAGTTTATCTTTGTTAACCTTTCCTAGTCGGTCTTCCTCGGTAAGATTGATTCGCTCGATATAGGAACAAGCCTAGGC
Organism: Sambucus nigra; assembly: GCA_949130495.1. Taxonomy (NCBI): domain Eukaryota; kingdom Viridiplantae; phylum Streptophyta; class Magnoliopsida; order Dipsacales; family Adoxaceae; genus Sambucus; species Sambucus nigra. The sequence goes on along the minus strand of OX422216.1, from coordinate 151,808,733 downwards.
CTCATTGAGGTAATCTTTCCTTTTATCTGTATGATTTCCTCCTCCTCCTCCTGCATCCCTACCTGTAATCATATGGCTATCAAAAGATCTAAAATTAAGTGTGAATAACTCGCATTTCGGTTCTCTAGACTTCTTGGGAAGATCAGGATCATCTTCTGGTTCCTCGTCGTGGTTCCTATTCTTATCTTCTACGGGCTCAACTGGTGGTTTAGATCTTTGTCGACCTCTTCCTCCAGTTCTTCCACCAGCCTGTCAATTAAAAAATCTATCCAATTTTCCTCTTCGGATGAGTGCTTTTATCTCATTTTGGAGATCAATACACCGGTTCGTCATATGACCATGATCTTTTTGAAATTCATAATACATGGACTTATTCCTCTTATCAGCAGGTGACCTTAACTTTCTAGGCCAACTCAAATCACGGTTATGCTTGATTTCTTCTGAAACGTGATGTAAATCCACCATTAAAGGAGTGTAATTAGTAAATTTCCTGAGTCGATCTAGGCTTTCTTTTGCTTTTGAACTCTTGCGCTCGTTGTGATTCTTGTGCTCCTTATTATCTAACTTCCCTTATGTCTTTTCTTACACCTTTGTGTCCGAATTCTTTTTGGCATCCATAGTTCATAATCTCTTCTTCTTTGGCCATCAATTCTATCGTAGGGAAATCTATAATAGTTTGAACAAAGGGGGGTCTCTTAATAAAACATCTTTGGAAAGGATTCTTGGGATTGGCCATTTCTCCCAATCCGTCTTCCAAACGCTGAATGGAACCTTTCCAAGAATCACTGCCAGCACCACATCTGTGGGTGGCATCTTTTTTATGCCGGCTAACAAATCATGTTGAGTTTCTTCTTACGAACCTTCTCTCGAAATGGACATATCAGTTTTTCTGGTATTTAATCTGGATTGGGATGAACCTTCATTTAAATCACTTGGTTGTCGAGTATTTATTAACACAACTCGTACGGCATTTCCCTGGGGTCACAAATGAACGAAAGGAGAGGCCCTACTTAGCCTTTCTAAGGCACTCAATCTTTCTATGATGAGGGATTGTCCATCAGTATAATTAGTGATCCTAATAGAAGAAGTTTCTCTAGGAAGGTATAAAGGATCACTATAAATTCTGGAACGGCTATGCCCAACACTCCTTACTAGAGACAATGGCATATTCCTTTGATTAACTTGTGCAGGAACTCCAGCTTGTAGAGTTTGAGCCAACAGTCGTATAGTATCCTATAGAGACTCTTGATCCTTAGTGAAACTATCTAAGATTCATGTTAAATCATTATTATTTGGAGGGACAGAGGGAGTACGCAGAATTCCCTCGTTTCTAGTGCTTAATTCTGGAATTTCATCCATAGATAATGAATAAGTGAAAACATTTTAGCAATACGTTCCCATATACGGAGCTAATCTCTTGATGCAAAAAACTAGACTAAGTCTAATTAATTGATCACAGATAAAATAAGTAAAACAAACAAGACACAAGAAATTTTAAAGTGGTTCGGCTCAATGGAATAGCCTATGTCCACTATTTTGTATTGATTGCCTTGAGTTGTTTTTCCGATTCCTTGCAATGAGGGTGATACAATGTATTTATAGGCCAAGAGGGATCTTGATAGTTGTCATATGAGAATATGGAATGCCTTTATTCGTTAGTCATTTACATCAATACATAATGATAATTAAATATATAAATGTTGTCGCTTTATTGGCAATACAGGCTGTAAGACCGATGTTGCTTTTTTGTCAATACAGGTTATTGGTCGGGCTTCCCAGTTAGTCGGGTTTTCCAGTTGATTGGGCTTCCTCGTTGGTCGGGCTTTTGTACCAGGCTAACTTGGACTTGTGTCACGTTAGATGACACGTGTTGGCTTTTAATTGGTCCACATAGGGTGGTAAATTTTGGTATCAACACTCTTGTTCGGCCTTTACTATGATAGATTTGACTGTTTAGCCTCAACTTTTAGATGAGCTCTCTTTATGGGAAGTTTGCTCGACCTGGGTCGATACTCTCTCACTTGTAATGGATTTAGTCGAGCTATGTGATCCCCTAATGACTAATTAAGTTAATTCATCTTTCCACACGTTATGCTCTCTTGGATCTATCAATGCCTGACCTTTTGTTTAATGTGGGTCCAACTAGTGGATGGCCGACCCAATACTTAGACTTTCTAACACGTTAGGTCTTTCTTTAAAAAAATATTATCCGTCATCGTACTCTATCGATCGGAGGGAGGAGTTGATGCCTAGGTGGTATAATTGGTTATTACATGATCTAGAATACTGGGATACGCTCTTGTTGTCTTGTAACCCCAAGTTTAACCTCTAGGGGTTTTCAAGGGCTTGTGTCTTGTACTCGTGCCTCCAATCTCTATTTGGGTCTAGATGCAACATCCCTCCTCTTCATTCTGATGGACCCCTCTAGGGTGGAGTGGAAAGGTCCATGAGGGGGCTGTTCTTCCCAGTTTGGAGTGTCTATTTTAGTTTCATGGCGCTCTCTTTCATAGCTTCATGGATTTTTGCTAAACTCATTACTATTCCTTGGATATCGCCCATGCCCATCGGAGTGGAGGGTGTCAAGGCCTCAACCATACGACTGCTTTCTAGGTTTATCGTCATTCTTAGAAATTCGTGGATTGAAAAAGAGGGGAAAGAGAATTTATGAACAAGTAAAAACAACAACGACTTGTAAATTTCTCAAAGACAGTGCCAATTTGATATCGTCCAGAGTTGGTTTAGGGATTTTATGTCTTAGCTAGGAATTTATCAGTAATAAACAATAACAAATAATTTTCAAGCTAGCAAAAGGAAAGAAAGAATGGAGGTGAGAGACAAATAAGGAGGGCAAGATTTGCGTGGTTAGGCCAAAAAGTGGTACCTACATCCATAGGTGCGATGATGGTTGAATTATTAGTTTTTAAGAATGGATACAAGTTCTGTATTGCCTTTTTCTCCCTAGGGTTTGTGAAGAGATGATGATCTTAGTCCCCTACACCCCTGGGATCTTATGTTATATATAGTTAGTTATCGAAGAATATTAAGGAATGGATGGAGTAACTTTATAGGTCAGTCAGTTACACCTTTTACACATGGTGGGATATATAAGGATGAGTTTGTTACCATACAAACGGAGTGGGCAGGTGCTTAAACTCATCAGACGTATGAGTCGCATTAGCGTGACTAACGAGCTTCTCTTATGTGTATAAGTAAGTACGAGAATGGTATTGAGAAATTCAGCAAGCACAATTAATTAACACCATGAGACAGCTATTAGGGAAAAAGGTGGAGTAACAGGACGAACACCAACATAACTGATCCAAGCACATTTCCTCTTGGAGGAGAACAATTTAACACTGAGGACAACCTCTTTCTCTGTCCTTAGATAGGTTATGTGTCATGTCATGAAGGTTACACGTGGTATATTTCATTTATGGGATGACAATCATCTTCAACATCAATGATAAAATAAATCCATAAATCATTTAAATGATCCACTCCGTATGAAAGTATAAAATTAATAACTGGAGTAGGTTAATAAATATCGCCTAAACGGAGTCTGTACAAATTGTATATATTAAATGAACCAATAAACAACTCTTTCATCCCGATGGATTCATAAACAATAACTTCAAGATAAAGAATAAATGTAATTTATAATGAAACCAGATTCTGACTAAAATAAATATCATATTCTAAGGATATTGAATTGGATAATCGACTTGATACAAGTTTGACTGTACAACCCTTTTGCTCCTATTTAAGAATATCTAAAAACTAGTATTTGTGAAATAATGTTTGTAATAAGTAAGAAAAAAAATAGGTAAATTACTTAAGAAGTATTAAGTAGGAATCATGTACTCCTCATGTCGTCCCCCGATGACACTTAATCCAAAGATATCTCACTTATCCTTTAAACTTAATATATACCTAACCATTCATATCCATCCTAACCTTAACATACTTAGGGTACCATTACAAGTATAGTTACCTCCTCACAAAAATATCTAAACATAGGTTGTCTATCAATATAAAATAACTACTAACCCATACGGTAACCTGTTTCCCTAACCATTACTAAGATATAACAGTGCAATCCAATATCCTGGTACACCATACCCGTAGAAGATTTGCAATACCAATTTCAAGATACTAACCATTTTAAAAATATTTATTAACCTCAATACAATCTACCATGGAATATCAACTAAGTATCACAAGACTCATATCTCCTAGCTCTCAACTGAACTGGAGTCTATGTGTGGGAGGTCTTGTCAATGAAATCAACACAAGGAACTCACGATGCACTTATTTCAAGCTGAATCATTCATTAAAATCTATTAGTGTGAGACTCTTTAGACAATAAGATAATACCAAATCTGTATTGTAATATCATAACATTATTAAGGAGAAACCCTGCTCCTACATCTTAAACATAGGCCAAAAATTTTAATTATGTAAGAAAGAGATAAATTAAGACATACAAATTTATTTTATGTGAAATAAGATATAAGATTTAAACAAAGTTTTATTTTTTAAATTAGAACATACATATTTGTCATCATAATCAATGTTTGTGGTTAAACGGAATACTCCAAACAAAGAATGGACTAATATTCAAAGACCCAAGACATATTTAAGATCAATAACATATAGTGAACATGTCATACTCGTGTGATAAAATAAAAGTGAACTTGTTTTAACGTTGAACAATAAAATTAAAATCAAAGTTAAATGAAATAGTCTTTTGGAGAATTTAATATGATGCTTATCATGACAAGGTGTAATTTTCCTTGAAATTATAATCTATTCCATCAACACATTTTCTACCTTAATAAGGGAATTTTGACTAAAATATTTTTCCTTAGTATCCTTATTGTTGCTCATTTTCGGATAGATGAAAATATTTTATACGTACCTCAAAAAAATTATTTAGCAAGTGGTTGTTGATATTCTTGACAGAGACTAGATACCACATCCATATAAACAATAACATCATCTATTCCAATGTTGCAACCCTAACCACTTAATGACTCATGATCTTTAAATAATAAAATTTTCAACCTGAAACATAAAGGAATCACATATACGCAAAGTATAATAACATCGATTTTCAAATCACAGTCATTGTGAGAACTCACAAAAGATAATTCAATTCTCTTTATTTTATTTTCCAATTGAAAATTTCTCAAAATTACGTTAGATTTAAAATTAAAAGAGTTATCACATATAATCAATATCAATTACCCTTAGAAGATCTTATACTCATAATATATTATATTATAACACATTTATATAAGAATAACCATAACCACGATACACATATGATGTGAGGTTGTTCAAACACGAATTTAACATTTTAACAAATAACCTAAAACAATGTAAATAGAAGATTGAAAATGAAAAAGAATCATGCAAAATAACATCACATGGAATATGGTGGGCTAAGTAACCATATGAACATTCTAAACATTGAAGTACCAATAATTTTAAACGAGATTGAATTATGAAACTTGGGATACCATATGATATGCTTTTCTATTATATCCACGATATTCATATATATTTGACTCCCATGAGGCTTATTGGGTTTACATTGACCATGAGGCATTTTTCAATATCATTTCCTTTCTTGGTGGAACATGATTCTCACGTTTTCTTTTCTTCTTTGCTTGTTTACTCCTGAAACACCTATTATACATAGTATAATGTAAAAATTATGGAGAATGGAGTAAAAAGTAAAATTATCATCAAATATCATATTAAAGGTAATGATAAGATTTAAATTTTCAAGGCTTAGTCATATAAGAATTAACCACAATAACAAATCTATGAAAAAATTTAAAGATCTTTAACTTCTGATGAAATATTTAGTCTTGGTGATACCCTATTTCACACTTAGAGTTTAAAAGCTCTTCTAACTCATCGACTTCCCCAAGGTAGGGAAAGGGTCCCAAGTCTAGCCACTAACATCAGACAGATAGTTGCTTGTGTTATAAATCCTCAAATACCCCGAAGGACATGTTATGGTATTATGGCAATCCTTAGTCACGCATCCTTTCCATAGAGAAGGTTAGTTTCTCCAGTATACCCCCACCAATAAGTTCAGAGACCTCAACATCAAGGTTTTGTTATGGGTTGTGCTCCCAGACAACCTTGGACTGAAGAATAATAATGTCTAGATGTCATCTATACCTCACTCTTAGGATGTGGAGACATGTGGAACTTTAAGACTAATTCCTAGCAAGTCCACAGTCTCTTTATTTCCCTTTTTGACCTCTAACCGTTCTCCTATAAGATGTCTAATGGAGTAGGTGTGAAGAAGAACATTATTCCCCCTACATACACCACACATATACACTTGTATTGAATGCTCTCATTAGAATTTAATGCGCTAAAAACCAAGGTAATTCACCTGCAAATACTTTTCCAATCACTCCCCCTTCCTACTGACCCCGACGGACCTCTGAGTTATTAAAGCCTTGATATGATAGCCCATTTATTTTCACTCCAAGAGCTCTCATATAAATATAAGGAAGTTAGATGGTGGAGGTTGATCGGTCTCTAGCATCCAAAGAGATTAGATTGTTCAAACCATCAGACACACAATAGTCATAGCATTCCACAAGTGTCCCCAACTTTTTGTATACTCCTAACCCAATGTTTCAAAGTCTATATTTGTGTTTGGACCATTTCCATTGTTCATAAACTTAATATATCTAGCAAAGAGGCCTGGAAAAGTACCTAGGCACCCTTAAAGAAGTCGTTCAGTTAATTCCTAAAGTCCTTTGTACCATTAATAAAGTCCTGAAGACCTCAGACTCCATTCACCAAATCTTGAGGGATCTCTTCGACTCTAATACTCAACTATATTCAAACAAACTAGCATAACACAGTTTTACAATGGACATATGAAAATTTCTCGAGTTTTAAAGTACTTTAAACCTTTATATCACTCTTTGATACTTCTCTCCTCTTACTCATCTGAGGTCCAAAGGGGAGAACATGTGGGTCTTAAGTCATTTACAATTTTAACACTCATCAGTTTGGCGCCGTCAGTGGGAATGACAAGTTCCATTTCTTTATATTACACAACTTATACCCTTTTAAAATGGTATCTATTATTGATTTATCTAATTCTCTCAAAGAAATGGAGGCCCGAAAAAAATTCTCTAGGATAAACTGTACACCCTCCTTAGCATGCTTCTTTTACCCCTAGTGGTAGAGGAATCTATGGTACCGAAGCACAACGATAGTGGGGGAAATAACATGACCAATAAAGGATGAGAAAATTATATAGAGGATGTGGTTAGGGTCCCCAATGATAGGCAATTCACATCTCTGACATTGATAGGCTATCATTCCCCGGAAACCAGTCTTATGGAGGATCAACAGAGGCTAGACCCTGGGATGGAGAAATAAAGAAGATACAATGTGTTGGGAAATTTTCTCAACCATTACACAACTCCAACTCCCAACACCATAAAGTTGGACCTCCAAAAGATGTTGTCTTTGTACTCTACTGATGTCCAACATTACACCATTCCCCAAAAGTGGAATATGCCTAATATTGAGCCTTTCGATGATTCCAAAGACCCCATAAATCACTTGAAAACTTAAAGGTCGCTAATTCTCCTTGAGGACACCCCAAATGAGGTGTTATGACAAGATTTTACTACCACCTTAAGGGGGACATCTTGGCATTGGTTTGCCAAGATCGATTCAGGAAATATTAGAAGAGTTCCAAAGCTAAAAAGGTCCTCCGTCAGCCATTTCATCAGAGCTATGAAAATGAGAAACCTTATCGCATCCCTCCAGCACTTCAGATAAAAGGCTAGCGAAGCCCTCAGGGATTATACCAAGAGGTTCGACCAGGAATCTCTCTATGTTGGCAACTTGAACGACACAAACTGTGTTGTCACCTTCATCTTAGGCCTCACCTAGAAGGATTTTCTAAGTTCTTTCAGAAAGATTACTCCCAATACCATGATCGACCTACTCAAAAGAGCTAAAAATACATCAACCTTGAGGATGTTATCTCAGCGAGGAAGGATATATCTTTTCCCCAAAAGGAAAAGAGTAAAGATATATTCTCATATATTGGCAAGATGCCTAGAGAATCTGATGACAAACAAACGAAGAACATGGCCAAGAAAAGTCGGCCTCCATAGGCCATACACTTCATGCCCCTCACAGTTATGGTGGAAGAGGTCACGCACCTGTATAAAGGCATGATATTCTACCTTAGACAAAGCCTGTGAGAACTAGTAATGGAAAGAGAGATAAGACCATGTATTGTTGCTTCCACAGAGATCATGGCCACAATAACAACGACTGCTTCAGACTGAAGGATGTCATTGAAGGGTTGATCAAGAGGGGTTAACTCAAATAATTTGTGTCCAAAAGGTTTGAAGGGGTCATTGTACCAACAATAAAACCACCAATAATAAGAACAAAGATGATGTCCATTTACTTTATGTCTATTTCATCTTTGAAGGATTTGCTAGAGGTGGGATCTCTGTTAAAACTTGAATGTCCAACTTCAGGAGTTTCCACCACGATGGGGTACTTAACAACCATTTTTATCTCCCACATCAAGCCCTCGAGGAGGTCTTGATGATGGTATTATACAAAAAAACCTCAGAAGGGCCAACAACCTCACGAAAATCCTACATGATCACAACAATCATACATAACACCGAGTTGAGAAGGATACAAATTGATGCAGTAAGCTATACAAATATCATGTTCTTGGATTCCTTTGAGGCTATGGTCCCTAGCACCAAATATGTGCAACCGACCACTACGCCTCTCATTATATTTAATGGGAAGCATACCAGCTCTTTAGGTTATGTCACTCGTCACCTCAACCTTGGTTACAAGGATTGTTGCACCATCGTTTGGTATAAATTCATAGTGGTGTACCTACCCTTAACCTACTATGTCATATTAAGTAGATCCACTCTCAATGACTTGGACGTTATGATCTCAACCTCTATACTGGTAATGGCATTCCCAATGGGAGAGGTCTTTGGAGACCAAAAAAAGGCTCAGGAGTTCCACATCACATCCATAAGGTATAAAAAGAAGTTTCTCATCGCACTATAAAGTTAGGCAAGGGTTCTAACAAAACTCTAAAAGATCCCTGAGATCTCACCAAAGGTCTTACCTCCACCACCACCAATGCTTGACCTCCGTCCAGAGACCTTGTGAATAGTTACCTTAGCCCCATAAAAAGGGAATGGTTACCAATATGAATAAGAGCCTAAATGAAGTTTGAGCACTAGGAGCAGTAGAGGCCTTAAAGGATGTATGTAATCCTCTAAGAACCATTAAAAATCATATATTATGTTGTATCCCTCTGGAAAAATTAAACTTTTTTTCTATTTATGATGTATCCCTCTAAAAAAACTAAGGTCTCAGGTTCCACCATTCAAGTGTGAGGACGTCAGCTTTGGCTTAAGACGGATAATGAAATGTCTTATGACCCAAAACAAACTACAACCATAGGTTTAAATATCTTAAAAATCGTAGTCAAAAGATCTCCGAACCTAGAAAAGGCTAAGAGAATTACTAAGATTTTCATCTATAATTCCAAAAGGCTAAGCTCTACTGACCCACGAACAACCCACTTCATTACAAAAAAACCTTTCCTTTACCTTGAGTTGAACAAAAAGATGCAATTATTTTAATTTTTCAAAGTCCGATGGTCTCACACCCTTACAAGGAATTCAGATTACAAACAAAATTCAGTCCGGAGGTCATAGACCCTTACAAGGACTTACAAAAATTTCAAACTTTTCCTAACTTCAGAGGTCTTATGACCCTTTATGGGACTTCAAGTTTTAATTTATTTAAGTGCGAAGGTCTCAGGCCCTTATAAGGACTTTAGATTACAAAAGAAAAAATCAGATGAAGTTGTCATACCCTTATAAGGACTTAAGATTGCAAATAAAATTTGATTCAAAGGTCTCAGGCCCTTATATGGACATTAAGTTATAAAACATATTTAGTCCATAGGTCGCAGACACTTACGAAGACTTAAAAATTTTAATTGTTTCCTAAGTTCAAAGGTCTTATGACCTTTTGTGGGACTTCAAGTTTCAGTTTCATGTAATTCGGAGGTCTTACGACCCTTATTAGGGCAATGTATTTTCAAGTCATCAAACTCAAATTTTAAAGCCCAAAGACTTAAGACTCATTATAGTTTCAACTTCTACACGTTTATAATAAAAATGTGGGGGGGGGGGGGGAGGGGCTAAGTGCTTGAACCAAAAATTTGTGCTTCGAATCTCACAAAAGCTCGAGAATCAAAAGTGATAAGTTTCTAACGCTCAAAGCCCCAATACATAACGACAGTCTTGACTTTGGTAAACTACGACGGTGTGGAGGAAAAGTCTAAGGGTCTTCACATCTACTTCATTAAAAAAAATTCCCCAATAATATTTCTTTAAAAAGGAATCTTGGGGTGCTAGGGGTGTACTACATGCAGTCTGATCTCAAGCATCTCACGTAATACAAAACATTACTTGGCAAAGTACATAAGTAAAGCAAGCAAGAAGTGATAATTAAAATTTACCAGATTTCCAATAAAAAATGCCTTTGAATTAAATGTTAAAAAGAGATATTACAAAGTGTCATGTGGCCAATCAACAGTTCCCAAAAAAAGATTGCATAAAAAGCCTTTCACGGATTAAGTACTTAGGGATCCGCATGAGCTTCATTTATTAGAGGTACAGGTCTCCTTTAAAGTATCTCCCCCTTGGTCCTTGGGAGTAGAGGCATCTTCAGTATCATCACCACGCGAGCTTTAATCATCAGATTTCTCTTCCTCTGACTGAGGGTCTTGAGGAAACGAACAAGAGACATTCACCTTTGGAAATAGCGCATGGACATATCCTTGCAAGCTTTAAATTTAGAAATAAAGTTTTAAAAAAGGTATCTTTTAAAGACCTCGAAATCTTGATAATCATCCAGTAGTCTATGAAGTGCAGTGTGAACCTGCGTTTTAAGTACTTCATGTTTACAAAGGACCTCAACATAGTTCCTCTTAAGTGCCTAACCTTAATAGCTCATCTTTACCTTTTTAGTTGAAAAATCCTTGATCGTTTGCCTTAAGATATCCACCTCATCTCCCATCCAAATGATTCTACCCTTAAACCTATGGATCTCACTCTTCTAGACCTAAAGGGACTTTATCGTCACCTCATGCTCAACATGGTCAATGAATGTAACTCCTCAACATCGGCTAAAGACTCATGAGCAATAACAAGTAAATATGAATTTTCCCTAAGAGTCTTATCATTAAAGATTCTATCCTATTCTAAAAGGGAACCCTGAGTCTTAAAAGTATCTCTCTCAAGAGCCTCTATCCACTACTTCTGGCCATCGATCATCCTATGCAAGTTCTCGAGAGTGAAGTTCAAACTGTCGACCATAACATTTGCCTTTTTTCCATGCTCTGTTTCCATTAAGAGTATCGTCCAATAAAGACTCCATCAAGTTATTGTCTTAAAAAATCAAAATATATAAAGACAACAAACAAAATGATAGCTAAGAAAGAAGCTAGGAAAATATGCAAGTACATTTTCCATCAAGTGAACTAGTTCTCCAGCATTGGCAAGGGTACACTTAGCCCTTAAGATACCCACCATATTAGAGCTATTTATCTTCACCAGAATGTGAAGAGCCTCCACCATCAAGGTATGAGGGTCCACCCCATATAACGTATAGAGCAGCTCAGTTGCTCGTTGTAAATTCCCCACCACGCAAGGGGGTAGTACGTTCTCCGTAGCTTCATATTTTTAGACCAATGGATACAAGTCCCTTGGAATATAAGGATCTTCCTATGTTACCCCGAGAATCCTACCAACCCCTAGTTATTCTTGCATTAGGGGTTGGGTTTTATTGATATCATTACGTGATCCTCTAACAAGGTCAGAACCTAAGTTATCTGCCTCCACCAGTTTGACCCCAGGTATCTAAATCTTCACCAAGGTACTAAACCTTAAGCTTTTGGTAGTTTTGGTACTTTTCTTTCATCGACCATGGCCTTAACAAGAATCATCCATTCTTATTATTCACCTATTGAATCAAACAAAGATCAATTTTAATGATCAATGATATGCCCCAAGTGTCACCTCAGCTCAGAAACTACAACCTCGTCCAAGACATTTCCCAGGTTGGAAATGCCTTAGATCAGTGACAATAGGCCTCGGCCCTAGCAAGGTCGTCCATGGCCGACACCACTACAAACCTCATCAAGGGGAGACTGCATGAATCATGGGAGTCAGAAGTTCGTCAGTTCACCCGGGAATGACAACCTCGGCCAGGGGTAGGCCGAGGTTACAAGGAGACCTATCTCTACCAAGGTCAACCCCATCAGTGAATCGCCCGATTTTCCAAGAACATTCCAAATTAACCTCGGCCCAGGCCGACCTTAACACCTTACCTCGGCTTCACTTAAGCCGAGACGATAATGGCTCATCTCGGATTGGATGGGTAGCTAAACCTTACCAACCTCGGACTCTTCCAGGTCGAGGTCATGACCAAGCACGGAGGTCGAGAACTTATTAACATATGTGTGGACAAGGACACATGGACACAAATCAGTTATAACAAATCATTCCCCCCACATGGGGGGAATATTTCATCATCATTCTCTACATGTGATAGGGACAGATTTCTTCATCATATTGGCTAGACCAACACACACATGCTCATTGCATGCATGGGGGGTACACTACACCCCCTGGTACTATATATATACTTGTCTTGTCCTTCTTAGGGGGGGGGTATCCCCGAAATTATAAACCTTAGCTGAAACTCTGTCTAAACCACAGTAGAGAGAGAAAGCTTGAGAGATTGTAACTATGGCCATTAGAGCCCTCATACAGTGATACATATCATACACTAGCACAGTGGATGTAGGCCTAATTGGCTGAACCACTTATATTCCGGTGTGAATACTCTTCTCCTCACCTCCTTCTACTATATGTGTATGTACCCTTATGCTGCCATTGTTAACATTGAATTGAGATCACAAACACCTTGAAGGGTGGTGGTGTTTCCAGCATCATCATTTTGGCGCCGTCTGTGGGAACGAGAAGCTATCTCTTCCTATTTTTCTGCTTAACCTCATCGGAGACTCTGGTGGTGAACCAGGCCTCCCCCCTAGCACGGAGCTGTTTCACCATTGAAAGAGGTCCTGTAAGGTATTAAGCTCATTTACTACACTCGCTCTTTTGTGCTAGCATATGGCACCAGAGGTACCACCACCTCTTTCGCCGCCTGGGTCGGGAGGACCTAGTTCCATCCAGGCACCGCCTCAGTCCGAAATGGCGGAGGTAGCTACAGCCTTGAGGTCTTTGACTGTAACGTAACAAGCTATGCAGGAGCAATTTGCACAGCTCAGCCAAACTATGATGAGGCCACCTGGAGTTTCACCATAAATGATCACTCCGGCGGTTGTTCAGCCTCATCCTGATGCCAGGGGACCACCCCAGACACCAATGAAGGAGCAATCTGCTCCCCCCAGTGGAGGAGGGACATTGTTGACCCTAGGCGCTTACTCCTGGGGAGGCAAGGCAACCCTTGCTCGGAGGACAGGTATGACAATCTGGAGGTGGAAGAGGTCCCAGAAGAATGTTGGGAGCCGTATGAGGTTTCAAATAATACTATACTTCCTATTCAGCAGATTCGAGGCCATTGCAATCGAAGAGGTGAAGAGGCCCAGCAACGAGGATCAGCTTTTGATCGATTGAGAAGAGGGTCAGCCTTTGAGAGGTTGAGCCCAATAAATGACCTAAGACATAGATTATCAAGGTCAAGGAGTGCAGCCGGCTCGCAAAAAGGGGATGAGCAACGTCGGCCCCACCAAGGCTAACCTCATGCAGGAAGAGGTAGAGACCAGGAAGAGGTCAACAGCCGACGTTGTGCTACGGCTGGAGAACCCTCAGTTCATCCCTTGGAGGTGGCTGGGGACAACCTCGGCCATGTCGATGGTAGGAGACCATGTTATGACTTTATCCAACGTCTTGAGGCGAAGATAGGAGACCTCATTAAAATCCGAGACCCATTGCAAAGAGGTTTTTCGAAAGGCACCCCCTTTATGGAAAGGATATTGAGCTTCCTAACTCCTTCTAAGTTCAAGCCACCCATGGTGTCTCCCAAGTATGACGGTAGCACCAAACCTGTACATCACATTGAGATGTATCAGTCAGCGATGGACATTGTGGCAGCCCGAATATAATTATGATAAATTATATTTAAATCATGCTTATCTTATGTGATATTAATAATGTGTTATTAGTATATCTAATGTTAATTGATTATGTTTATTATAATCCTACTTTCATAAATCATGAAAGGTCGAATTATTTACGAACACAAAATTTTGTTGTTTTCGGTAGAAATGTCCCTGTTAGAGACTAGTTTTGACCCTTATCACATTATAAATGACTTGAGGTGAAAACTAGATAGTTTTAGACATGTGAGTTAGGGTTGTAACACAACAAACGGATCATCAAATGGATTCCCGAGTAAACAGTTATACCAAATTTACGAACAAGGGGTAATTTGGTCAATTCCCTTTTAGTGGTAAATTGTCTTTTATTAAACCAAATGGTTTAATTTCATTGGTTGGCTTGGGAGGCAGCCTTGGCCGACCTTATACCCTTGAAATATACTTATCATTCAGCCAAAATCATCCATGAAAGGGTTTTAAGCTTAAGGAAAGAGAAGGTAGAAGTTTAGGAAGAAAAGTGAGGAGAAAAAGTGTAGAAAAATCCGTAGAAATTACGTAAACGTCCCGAAGGTAATCCTAATTGCAAATCTTGTTATTTTTCATATATTTATGATTTATATGATATAAATCCTTGATTTTTTTATTAACCTTTCATGCTTGGGTGCATATGTATGAATATATGCAAGTTTAAGTTAAGTTGAATGCATAAACCCTTAAAAATTGCTTTGTATTGAAACCCCTTGTATTCAAACTTGCATATCTCTTTGTGTGCTTCCTGTAATTGAGAAATTCCAATTGGATATGAAATTAAACTCATATATTCATATCATATCTGAAAATTAGAATTTATAGCCTTGTGGTTAGTCCGTAATGATGATTTCAAGTTGGTACTTGATTTCTGTTTTTATACTTCATTTCAGTATACACTGAGTTTAGTCAAGTTTTTGAGATAGCAAATGAAGTCAAACAATTATGAAACTTTAATTATGTACTATTCAGTATGTGTAATGAAACTGGGTTGAAAATCATGGAAAGTTATACTGGAGAAAAATTATGAAAATTCTTGGAAGTTGGAGGAACAATAGAGGAGCTTGTAGGGCAGATTTCTTGTGTTGTAAAGAAATGGCCATAACTTGCCCTAGGAAGCTTGAAAACTTACACCGTCGCTTGTAATGGATAGTATATTCATATATGTTTTCATATTGATGAGTTTGAACCCCTTTATTTGTACAATTTAGGAATATAGGATGGTTAAGTATGTAAGACAATAATTTCAGGCCATACTGGGTACCCCTTGAATGAATGTTTGTATTTCGTCCTTACAAAGGGTACTTTGAGTACATGTTTCATGTGTATATACGTTGAGGAGTATAATTTCATTTTTACTTGAATTTGGTTATAAATTCCTCATAAGGTATTTCCTACGGTTGAATGTCTGTAACTTTATCAACATGTATATCATTGTTTTGCCTTTACCTATGTTTTATGGAATATGACTTAATTGGAATTATATTGTTGATGTATAGTCATGGAAAGTTACATAATTATGTTTGGATAATATTTATGATTGAGGTTCAGTACTGATTTAGTTGGATTGACAGGTGTAAGGTCTAATCAACCCAGTTCAACTCCACCAGAAGAAAACGTGAATACATAGTTGTCAACCAAGGTGAGTGTACTCACTGGAAAGAGATATTTGTATCGTGTTATTGATATGATCATAATATAATGAATATGAAATTGTTCATTTCGGTTTACCGAAATGATGGGTTACTCCTCGACCAGGAATGGGGGAGATTTGTCTATAAATGACAAGGGGTTACTCCCCGACCAGGAATGGGGGAGAATTGTCTATTTAGACAGGATATGTGAATCATGACTCAGAAAAGTTGGTCATTCATTATGAATGAGATGGATAAGTTAATTCATAATTATATGGACATGATATATTTCATGTAAATTTATGCAGCAGTATAGTAGTGATGCATTCACTGGGCTATTTTTGCTCATGGTTCCTATGTTCACATTTTTCAGGTAACGCAATGTCACTGCCAAATCTAGGAGGTCGGGTTGGGTTAGCCAGGAATGGGAGAAACTATGATTTTGTGTAAATGAAAATGATGTAATTAAGTTAACTTATCCTTAAAGAAAGTTTTTATGGACATGATTACTCTGATGTTGTAAAAAGTTTTTCAGTTATATGGATTTACAATGATGACTCTGAAATCAAAACTCATGATTATGGTTTGGTTAGATTAATTATGGTTTGACTCACTTTGACTTTCAAACTTAATTATAAGTAACTAGGTTGGGGTGTGTCAGCTTTTGGTATCAGAGCCTAGATTTTAGAGGTTCTGGAGTGAGAAGAGTCTAGATTTGGCAGTGAATGTCAGAAATATATTTTATTTGATACTAACGATCATGTTAGGAAAGATATGTATATTTGCATGTTGTTATATCTTTGATCCATTTCAGATATAAAAGAATGTAAGGAGGGAATGTGAATCTGGAAATAGAAGATGAGGCTTCAAACATGGCAGCAGAGGCAGAGGTTGAGCAACCTGTTCATGGAAATATAGACCTGACCCAGAACAATTGACAGACATGCAAAAAATGGCACGTGTTATGACTCTAATGGCAGAGCAGCAAGCTAGATTTATGGATCAGATGGAAGAACAAAAATCCAGGCAATTAGAGGCACAAGCATTGGTCAGGGCTGAGGAGGTGGTACACCAGGAATAAAGGAGTACTTCACATGAGAAATTTTTTAAAATGAATCCACCCTCATTTGAAGGAGCAGTTAATCCAGTAGAGGGAGAAGTATGGGTTAAAGAGATTGAACTTATTTTTGGGGTAATGAGAATGCCTGAAAATCAGCGAGTGACCTTGGCGATGTATATGCTGAAAAGAGAAGCCAAGTACTGGTGGGATGCCACAAAACATTTGTTGATTACTCCAGGAGGTGGGAATGTGATCTCATGGGAAGCTTTTGTTAAAGCTTTGTATGATAAGTATTTTCCTCCGATGTATCAAAAACAAAAGGAGAAAGAATATTTTCTGTTGAATCAGGGGAGTATGACAGTTAGAGAATACGAAGCTAAACTTACAGCTTTATCTCGGTTTGCTTCGAGGTTTATACGAAATGAGGAAGATATGTGCAGTCAATTTCTCGATGGGCTTGAGTTAGTCATTAAATCACGGTTGTCGGCTTTAGAGACTGTTAATTATTCAGCCTTGGTGAACAAAGCCATGTTAGTAGAAAGGGACGTGAATGAAGTTAGAGGTAATCGAGAACGAGGTGTAAATTGAAGCAGATTCGATCCAAGTTATCAAAAGGGTGGTGATACAGAATATTCGAGACTTGGAGGGCAGAAATTCCAGCATGGTAGAGGCATGGGAAGTATTTTTCAAAGGGGTGAAGAAAGTGGTGGAAGAGGTTCAAGAGGTTCATCGCAAGGAGATCCAAATGTTTATTTCTTTTGTGGGGCATCAGGTCATATAAAGAGAAATTGCCCAAAGTTACTGAATATAGAATGTTTTAACTGCCACCAGAAGGGTCATTTGAGAAAGAATTGTCCTATGTTGGCAAGAACAGTTTCATTCAGTAGTGTGGGGCCTCATAAAGGATCTTCTCCAGGCAGTGCCACCAGGGGGAGAGGTACAGAACAAGCAACTGGGTCGAGGGCAGGAGGAACAGTGTTTGCGATGACGCTACAAGATTCCCATGCTACACCTGAAGTGGTTACAGGTAAACTTTCAATTGCAAACAAAGATTTATATGCACTCATTGATCCTGGATCTACGCATTCATTTGTGGCATTACATATTGTTTCATATTTGGGTAGACCATGTTCATTTCTCAATTGTGCCTTAGATATTTTAACCCCAATGGAAAGTGTAATTCTTGTTGAGCATGTTTATAAAGATTGTATCTTACGAATGGGGGAACGAGATTTCTATGTTAATTTGATATCGTTGTCCATTCAAGATTTTGATATTATATTGGGGATGGATTGGTTATCATCATACCATGCTTCCATCGATTGTTTTCGAAAAGAAGTTACATTTCATCTTCCTGATGAACCCGATTTCCAGTTTACAAGGGAAAGGAATGTTATCCCTAATTGTCTCATCTCAGCAATAAAGAGTAGAAAGTTATTGAGTAAGGGTTGTACAGGGTATTTAGCGTATGTGGTTGATGTTAGTAAGGAAGCACTAAAAGTTGAAGATATACCAGTGGTTAGAGAGTTTTCTGATGTCTTCCCAGAAGAATTTCCAGGATTGCCACCCGATAGGGAAGTAGAGTTTTCTATTAAATTAATTCCAGGTACTGGTTTGATTTCCCTTACTCCTTATAGAATGGCACCAACAGAGTTGAAGGAATTGAAAGTGAAATTACAAGATCTGATAAGTAGAGGTTTCATTCGTCCTAGTGTTTCACCATGGGGAGCCCCAGTTTTATTCGTGAAAAAGAAAGATGGGACAATGCGATTATGTATTCATTATCAGCAGTTGAATAAGGTGACCATAAGTAATAAGTACCCTTTACCTCGGGGCCACAGTATTTTCAAAGATTGATTTGAGATCGGGTTACCACCAACTGAAAGTGAAGGATAGCGATATTTCCAAAACATCTTTTCGGACTCGATATGGGCACTATGAGTTTTTGGTGATGCCATTTGGATTAACTAATACTCCAGCAGTTTTTATGGATTTGATGAATCGGGTATTCCACCCTTTTATTGATTCCTTTGTGATTGTTTTCATAGACGATGTGTTGATTTACTCGCGTAGCATGGAGGAACATGAGAAGCATTTGAGACTCGTATTGCATATTTTGAGAGAGAAGAAATTGTTTGCTAAATTCAGCAAGTGTGAGTTTTGGTTGAATGAAATTGTGTTTTTAGGGCACGTTGTCTCTGGAAATGGGATATATGTTGATCTAAAGAAGGTGGAAGAAATTGTTGAATGGGAGAGTCCTAAGAATGTGACAGAAATTAGGAGTTTCCTAAGATTGGCAGGTTACTATCGCAGATTCATTAAGCGATTTTCAGCAATAGCATTACAACTGACAAAATTTACTCATAAAGAAGTGAAGTTTGTATGGGATGAAGAATGTGAGAGGAGTTTTAAAGAATTAAAGAATCGGTTGGTTTCAGCCCTTATACTTACTATTCCATGTGGGAATGAGTCTTTTGTGATCTATACAGATGCTTCATTTCAAGGTTTAGGATATGTTCTTATGCAGAATGGGAAGGTAATAGCATATGCTTCCAGACAATTAAAGACGCGTGAACGAAATTACCCTACACATGATTTGGATCTAGCAGCCATTATTTTTGCTTTAAAGTTGTGGAGACATTGCATGTATGGAGAAACTTGTGAGATATTTACAGATCATCAAAGTTTGAAATACTTATTTACACCGAAGGAACTGAATTTGAGATAGAGGTGTTGGATAGAGATGATTAAAGACTATGACTGTACCATTCATCATCATCCTGGGAAGGCCAATGTAGTAGCAGATGATTTGAGTCGAAAATCATCAGGGATGCTTGGTTGCATACGGTGTGCCCGTGTTGGAAATATCCTTGACTTGGCATCGATGGGGATTGAATTGAAGTTTTCAAAAAGTGGAGGATTATTAGCACATGTCACAGTGAGACCTTTATTGGCAGAACGCATACGAAATTTGCAGATCAGTGATCCATTCCTTGAAAAGAAGAAACAAAAAGTTCGGGATGGTAGAGAGAGTGACTTTGAGATTAAAAATGATGAATCGTTGTGTTATAAAAATAGGATTTGTGTACCGAATGATCCATCCTTAAAGAAAGATATATTAGAAGAGGCACATAGTTCTATTTACTCTATGCATCCGGGAGGTACCAAAATGTACAGAGAATTGAAAGAATATTACTGGTGGAACAATATGAAACGTGAGATTGCAGAGTTCGTAGCTAAATGTTTAGTATGCCAGCAAGTGAAAGCAGAGCATCAGAAGCCGGCAGGATTATTGCAGTCTTTGCCTATTCCGAAATGGAAGTGGGAGCATATAACGATGGACTTTGTTACAGGATTACCCCGGTCACCAAAGGGGCATGATTCTATTTGGGTGATTGTAGACCGACTGACGAAGTCATCTCATTTTCTCCCAGTTAAGACCACCTACACTGTTGACAAGTATGCACGTATGTACGTTGATGAGATTATCGGTTTACATGGGGCACCAGTGTCAATTATATCAGATAGAGATCCAACGTTCACTTCTAAGTTTTGGCCTCGTCTCCAGAATGCCATGGGCACAAGTCTGAAGTTCAGCACTGCGTTTCATCCACAAACTGATGGGCAATCAGAAAGGACGACTCAAGTATTAGAAGACATGTTACGAGCCTGTGTATTTGACTTCAAAGGTAGTTGGGATGATCATTTTCCATTGATGGAATTTTTATATAATAATAGTTATCAGTCGACTATTGGTATGGCTCCTTATGAAGCTTTATATGGGAGGAGATGAAGAATGACTTTGTGTAGGGATGAAGTGGGTGAAAGGAAAATTTTGGGTCCTGAATTGATAGATATGACAACTGAAAAGATCAAAATGATTCAGGAACGGATAAAGATAGCGCAAAGCATGCAGAAATTTTATGCAGATAAGAGGAAGCATCCATTGGAATTTCAGAAGGGAGAATTTGTATTCCTGCGTATTTCACCATGGAAAGGTGTTATGAGATTTGGGAAAAAGGGGAAACTAAGTCCAAGATACATTGGACCATATGAGGTGTTGGAAAGAATTGGGGCCCTGGCATATAGACTAGCATTGCCTTCAGAGTTGTCTCGTTTACATGATGTGTTTCACGTATCGATGCTTCGTAAGTATTTGGCGGATCTATCTCATCAGTTGAAAACTCAACCAATTGAACTGAAGGAGGACTTGTCATACATCGAGGAACCAATGGAAATTATTGATCGTAAGGAGCAAGTATTGAGAAATAAAGTTATTCCCTTAGTTAAAGTTATGTGGATGAGCCATGGAGTTAAATAAGCAACTTGGTAAATGGAGGATAGCATAAGGAAACAGTATCCCCAATTGTTTGGTAAGTGACCTTTATATTGAATTTCGGGGACGAAATTTTCTAAGGGGGGGAAGTTGTGACAGCCCGAATATAATTATGATAAATTATATTTTAATCATGCATATCTTATGTGATATTAATAATGTGTTATTATTATATCTAATGTTAATTTATTATGTTTATTATAATCCTACTTTCAAAAATCATGAAAGGTCGAATTATTTACGAACACAAAATTTTGTTGTTTTCGGTAGAAATGTCCCTGTTAAAGACTAGTTTTGACCCTTATCACATTATAAAAGACTTGAAGTGAAAACTAGATAGTTTTAGAAATGTGAGTTAGGGTTGTAACACAACAATTGGATCATCAAATGGATGCCCGAGTAAAGAGTTATACCAAATTTACGAACAAGGGGTAATTTGGTCAATTCCCTTTTAGTGGTAAATTGTCTTTTATTAAACCAAATGGTTTAATTTCATTGGTTGGCTTGGGAGGCAGCCTTGGCCGACCTTATACCCTTGAAATATACTTATCATTCAGCCAAAATCATCCATGAAAGGGTTTTAAGCTTAAGGAAAGAGAAGGTAGAAGTTTAGGAAGAAAAGTGAGGAGAAAAAGTGTAGAAAAATCCGTAGAAATTACGTAAACGTCCCGAAGGTAATCCTAATTGCAAATATTGTTATTTTTCATATATTTATGATTTATATGATATAAATCCTTGATTTGTTTATTAACCTTTCATGCTTGGGTGCATATGTATGAATATATGCAAGTTTAAGTTAAGTTGAATTCATAAACCCTTAAAAATTGCTTTGTATTGAAACCCCTTGTATTCAAACTTGTATATCTCTTCGTGTGCTTCCTGTAATTGAGAAATTACAATTGGATATGAAAGTAGACTCATATATTCATATCATATATGAAAATTAGAATTTATCTCCTTGTGGTTAGTCCATAATGATGATTTCAAGTTGGTACTTGATTTCTGTTTTTATACTTCATTTCAGTATGCACTGAGTTTAGTCAAGATTTTGAGATAGCAAATGAAGTCAAACAATTATGAAACTATAATTATGTACTATTAAGTATGTGTACTGAAAATGGGTTGAAAATCATGGAAATTTATACAGGAGAAAAATTATGAAAATTCTTGGAAGTTGGAGGAACAATAGAGGAGCTTGTAGGGTAGATTTCTTGTGTTGTAAAGAAATGTCCATAACTTGCCCTAGGAAGCTTGAAAACTTACACCGTCACTTATACTGGATAGTATATTCATATATGTTTTCATATTGATGAGTTTGAACCCCTGTATTTGTACATTTTAGGAATATAGGATGGTTAAGTATGTAAGACAATAATTTCAGGCCATACTGGGTACCCCTTGAATGAATGTTTGTATTTCGTCCTTACAAAGGGTACTTTGAGTACATGTTTCATGTGTATATACATTGAGGAGTATAATTTCATGTTTACTTGAATTTGGTTATAAATTCCTCATAATATATTTCCTACGGTTGAATGTCCGTAACTTTATCAACATGTATATCATTGTTTTGCCTTTACCTATGTTTTATGGAATGTGACTTAATTGGAATAATATTGTTGATGTATAGTCATGGAAAGTTACATAATTATGTTTGGATAATATTTATGATTGAGGTTCAGTATTGATTTAGTTGGATTGACAGGTGTAAGGTCTAATCACCCCAGTTCAGCTCCACCAGAAGAAAACGTGAATACATAGTTGTCAACCAAGGTGAGTGTACTCACTGGAAAGAGATATTTGTATCGTGTTATTGATATGATCATAATACAATGAATATGAAATTGTTCATTTCGGTTTACCGAAATTAGGGGTTACTCCTCGACCAGGAATGGGTGAGATTTGTCTATAAATGACAAGGGGTTACTCCTCGACCAGGAATGGGAGAGAACTGTCTATTTAGATAGGATATGTGAATCATGATTCGGAAAAGTTGGTCATTCATTATGAATGAGACGGATAAGTTAATTCATAATTATATGGACATGATATATTGCATGTAAATTTATGCAGTAGTATAGTAGTGATGCATTCACTGGGCTATTTTTGCTCATGGTTCCTATGTTCACATTTTTCAGGTAACGCGATGTCACTGCCAAATCTAGGAGGTCGGGTTGGGTTAGCCAGGAATGGGAGAAACTATGATTTTGTGTAAATGTAAATGATGTAATTAAGTTAACTTATCTTTCAAGAAAGTTTTTATGGACATGATTACTCTGATGTTATAAAAAGTTTTTCAGTTATATGGATTTACAATGATGACTCTGAAATCAAAACTCGTGATTATGGTTTGGTTTGATTAGTTATGGTTTGACTCACTTTGACTTTCAAACTTAATTATAAGTAACT
The DNA here is from genome assembly GCA_949130495.1 of Sambucus nigra. Taxonomy (NCBI): domain Eukaryota; kingdom Viridiplantae; phylum Streptophyta; class Magnoliopsida; order Dipsacales; family Adoxaceae; genus Sambucus; species Sambucus nigra. The sequence goes on along the minus strand of OX422216.1, from coordinate 151,785,022 downwards.
GGGTTGGGGTGTGTCAGACATCTACTCGATACCTGATGAGATGAAGTGTAGGGCCTTCTCCGGGACTTTGACAGGAGCAGCACACAGCTGGTTCACTTGTCTTCCGAAGAATTCAATTAAGAACTTTAAGGGCTTGGTTGAACGATTAATTCACAACTTCTGCTTTGGGGTAAGACCTCAAAATAAAACCACTCATCTACTGTACATCAAGCAAGGCAAGGACGAGAGCCTAAGAGACTACATCGCCAGGTCCAACAAAGAAAAACTTGAGGTTGAAGACTACGAAGAGAACTTAGCCATGACCTCCCTCATAGTAGGTCTTTAGAAAGGGAAGTTGTGGAAACTCGCGGAAGACCCTCCCAGGTCTATGGCCGAGCTACTGGCAACTGCGAGAAAAGTCATGAATGCCGAAGAGGCAATGGACGCCAAGTATGAGGATGAGAACCGCGGTAGTAGCGGGAAGTCCCAAAGAAACAAGGATGGAAAGAAGAGGTCACTCGAAGAAAATTTCGCTCACTATACTCCTCTAACCGTGAGCTGTGAGCATATCCTCAATGAGATCAAGAATGACAGGACTCTAAGATGACCAGAGAAACTGAAGTCCCCTCCGCATAAGAGGAACAAAAACTTGTGGTGTGAGTTCCACCAGGACCATGGCCATGTTACAGACAGATGCTTCACCTTGAAGGATGAGATTGAGAAGATGTTAAAATCCAAAAATCTGAGGAAGTATATTGATGACAAGCCTCCTAAGAGATGACCCTAAGAAGAGGAGAAATGACAGATGTCGTGACGATGCCCCAGCTAGAAAAGATAATGACTCGGAAGGTGATGATGAAGATGATTCGACCCTTCCGCCGAAAGATGACAACACCCCGATGAAGAGGGTTGGCATGATCTCCTTTGGAGTTGACACCATATGCAGAGGACTCACGGAGGTGGCTCTGAAGTGGCTGACAGGAAAGCTCATGTGGCAGAGGCCAAGTCAGTGGCCAAACTTGAAGTTGTAAATCTAACGTCTTTCGATACAGCGCAGAAGAGAAAGAAGGTGGACATGGACACTCTTATAGTTGGGTTCTCCTGACTCGAGTTCAAAGGTATCCTAGCCCTGCATGATGACCCTTTGGTAATAACAACAAGGGTGCATGGATGCGAGGTGCATAGGATCCTCGTGGACGGGGGGAGTTCAGCGAACATGATGTTTTGGCCTTGCTTCAAGAGCCTAGGACTCAGCAGAACAAGTCCAGTACCCTATCATCATCCTTTAATGGGCTTCAGCGGTGAAAAGGTCCACCCATTGGGCATGTATAAAATGGACGTACGGATGGGTGACGAGTGGCCTAAGAGGTTGACCCGGAAGATAAATTTTTTCATGATGGACAAAAATGTCTTCTCGGCCTATAACCTCATCATAGGAAGAGTGGACCTTAAGGAGTTCGAAGTCGTGCCATCGACGGTCCACCAGATGCTAAAATTCTCGACCCCCTATGGGGTAAGGTAAGTGCAAGGTGACCAAACCATAGCACGAGAATGTTACTTCAACTCGGCCAAAGAGAGAGAGGCCCATAAGAGGGCAACCACCACTTATCGCATTGATACACTTGACACAAGAGATGAAACAAAGTTGAAGAAGGGAAAGGCCGCAGAAGAGGTAGAATCCATCGTCCTCAATGAGGATGAACCGAAAAAAACCATCCAGGTCGGCAAAGCCTTAAAAGAAAAAATTAAGGAAGAGATGATAAAATTCCTCAGGAAGAGGCAGAGTATCTTCGCTTGGAGTCACGCGGACATGCGCGGCATCAACCCTGAGGTTATGAGTCACAAGCTCAACGTGATCAAAGATGCCAGGCCTATCAAACAAAGATGAAAAGTTTACTCCAGGGAGAAGTACGGCGTCATCCGAGAAGAGGCTGAGTCAAAAAACTTGAAGAGGCTGAGTTTATTAGAGAAGTCATATATCCGGAGTGGCTATCAAATGCTGTCATCGTGCCCAAGGCCAATGGAAAGTGGAGAATGTACGTTGATTTCATTGACCTGAACAAATCTTGCCCAAAAGACAGCTACCCCTTACCCAGGATAGATCATATGGTAGATGCTACTACAGGGCACGAGCTCATGAGGTTCATGGATGCGTATTCAGGCTATAATCAGATCTTCATGGACGCGGAAGACTCGGAGAAGACAGCCTTCATTACCGACAAAGGGACGTACTGCTACAAAGTAAAGCCCTTCGGTATGAAAAATGCGGGGGCAACATACCAACGTCTTATGAATAAGATGTTCAAAGATCAAATAGGTAAGACTATGGAGGTGTATGTAGACGATTTGCTAACGAAGATCTTGAAGCCCAGCACTCATGTGGCAGATCTTGAAAATACCTTCGATACTATGGACTTGTACAGGATGAAACTCAACCCCGCCAAATATGTCTTTGGGGTAGGAGCTGGGAAGTTTCTTCGATTTATTGTCAATCAAAGAGGAATCAAAGCAAACCCTGAGAAAATCAAGGCTTTGCTTGATATGAAGACACCGAGGAGTATCAAGGATGTCCAAAGACTCACGAGGAGAGTGGCCGCACTTAATAGATTTGTTTCCATAGCAATGGACAAGTGTCTTCCATTCTTTAAAGTCCTTAGAAAGGCCTTACAGTGGGATGAAGAGTGCAGAGAGGATTTTAACCAACTCAAGTCCTACCTTAGGTCTCCCTTGTTGTTATCTCGGCCCATAGTAGGAGAGAAATTGTATGTGTATCTAGCAGCCTTTGAATCGGCTATTAGTGAAGCCATAGTACGGGAAGACGTTGGAATCCAAATGCCTGTCTATTTCAACAGTAAAGCCCTTTAGGGGTCTGAACAAAATTACCCTCGTATGGAAAAGTTAGCCTACGCCCTGATACCTGCTTAAAGGAAGATAAAACCCTACTTCCAAGACCATTCCATGGTCATCCTCACTGATTCCCCACTAAGACAGGTTCTACATAAACCTGAGAAGTCTGGAAGATTAATGACCTGGGCCATTGAGTTGGGGGAGTATGACCTTACCTACCAACCTAGGGCAGCCATCAAAGGGCAGGCCCTCGCAGACTTTGTTACTGAGTTCACATGGGAAGAGGCCGAGGCAGAAAAGGACCAAGTGGGTGTTGAAGGGTCAAATAATAATGTCATCCGAGAACAGGAAGAGGTCGTACCAAATGTTTTTTAAAACTAGGAAGAGGTCATATCCAAAAAGATCAGAAGCGGAATAGTGGATAATGAGGAGGATCGATACCTCTTCAGGAAAGGAATCGTGTCAGAAGCGTCCTTTTCATCGAATACAGACATTTGGAATCTCTTCGTTGATGGTTCTTCCTGTGATAGTGGAAGCGATGCGGGGCTGATACTTTCATCTCCAGACGGTGCCAACATTGAATATGCTCTGAGATTCAACTTTAAGGCATTTAACAACGAGTCAAAATATGAGGCAATGATAGCAGGTCTCTCATTGGCAAAGACTCTAGGTGTAAGACGACTCCTACTTCATAGAGATTCAAGGTTAGTTGTCAATCAAGTATTGGGAGTCTACGAGGCCTAAGATGAAAGAATGGCTAAGTATCTGAAGAGGGTGAGAATGATGTTAGAATATTTCGAAGAGACAAAACTAAAGAGAGTACCTCGATAAAATAACAGCCACGTACATGCATTAGCAAGGTTGGCCTCGACGACGAAGATAAACATTAGAAGGACAGTTCTGGTCGAGGTCTTAGCAAAGGAGACCATTAAGGAAAAAGAGGTATCCAACCCTTGTCTTAATTTGAACCTAGGGGACTCTTGGATGGACCCCCTCATTAGATACATCCAAGAGTGAGAGCTACCGGAGTCCAAGTTAGAGAGGAGGAAGTTAAGATATAGGGCTGCCAAGGTCTCCGTAATAGGAGACGTCCTATATAAGAAGGGATTTCTGTTGCCTCTCCTCAGGTGTGTACATCCCACCGAAGTGCCTCGCATCTTACAGGAAGTTCATGAGGGTTCTTGCGCCAGTCGCATAGGGGTAAGACCCTTGGCCAAGACGATTATTACCATGGATATTGGTGGCCAACCTTGGCCAAAGATGCTGCAGCTTACGTGAAGAGGTGCGATAAATGTCAGAGATTCTCCACTATTCCTCATCAACCTCATCAACCTATGACGTCAATCACCTCTCCATGGCCATTTACAGTATGGGGAATTGACTTAGTGGGACCCCTACTAAGAGCTGCCAATAATTACCGATTTCTAATAGTTGTCATTGACTACTTCTCAAAGTGGGTGGAGGCAGAGCCGATGATAATGATCACAGAACAGAAGACCTTCCAATTTATTTAGAAGAACATCATATGCAGACATGGCCTCCCAAACACACTCATCTCGGATAATGGAACCCAGTTCAAGAACTCCTCTTTAGAAAAGTATTGCGAAAGAGTGGGGATAAAGCAGTTCTTCTCATCTCCTGGTCGAACTCAGGCAAACGGTCAGACGGAAGTCACAAATAGGAAAATCCTCGATGGAATCAAGAAGTGGTTAGAAAAGCCAAAGGGGAGATGGACTGAAGAGGTCTATGCTGTGTTATGGGCCTACAGAACCACGACAAGGACACCAACAGGAGAAACCCCGTTCATGCTAGCACGTGGCTCAGAGGCCGTCATACCAACAGACGTGGGGCTTCCAACTCATAGGGTTCAAACCTATGACCCTGATAAAAATAGGGAAGAGAGGAGACTAGACCTAGATCTGATTGAAGAGAGAAGGGAAGATGCAGAAATTAGATAAGCAGCTTACCATCAGAGAGCAGCAAAATTCTACAATTAAAGGGTAAAATCAAGACCCATTGCTGTGGAAGACTTAGTACTGAAGAAGAAATTATAGAAAATAAACAAACTCCATACAAACTGGCATGGTCCCTACAAAGTGACATAAGAGGTTGTGCACGGGACCTACAGGCTAGAAAACCTAGAAGGGGAACCTTTTGCCAATCCCTGGAATGCTAATCATCTGAAAAAATATTACATATGATGTTGCAAGAAAATTTATGTAAATGAACCATCTTATGAAGAGATTATTAATGAGAGATCAGTTTCCATGACAATTCTTGCTTCATAGTGCTCTAATGTGTGAGGATAACATCTTAGTGGTGACCTCAGACCCTTATAACATCATTAAGTGGTGACAAGGTCTGAGGTCAGACACTATAATAGGATGACCTCAGACCCTTATAACATCATTAAGTGGTGACAAGGTCTGAGGTCAGACACCATACTAGGGTGACCTCAGACCCTTAACATCATTAATTTGGTGAAATTAATTATGAGGATAACATCTTAGTGGTGACCTCAGACCCTGATAACATCATTAAGTGGTGACAAGGTCTGAGGTCAGACACCATAATAGGATGACCTCAGACCCTTATAACATCATTAAGTGGTGACAATGTCTTAGGTCAGACACTATACTAGGGTGACCTCAGACCCATAACATCATTAATTTGGTGAAATTAATTATGAGGATAACATCTTAGTGGTGACCTCAGACCCTTATAACATCATTAAGTGGTGACAAGGTCTGAGGTCAGACAACATAATAGGATAACCTCAGACCCTAAACATCATTAATTTGGTGAAATTAATTATGAGGATAACATCTTAGTGGTGACCTTAGACCCTTATAACATCATTAAGTGGTGACAAGGTCTAAGGTCAGACACCATACTAGGATGACCTCAGACCCTTAACATCATTAATTTGGTGAAATTAATTATGAGGATAACATCATACTTGGATGACCTCAGACCCTTATAACATCATTAAGTGGTGACAAGGTCTGAGGTCAGACACCATACTTGGACGACCTCAGACCCTTAACAGCATTAATTTGGTGAAATTAATTATGAGGATGACCTCTTAATTGATGGCCTCAGACCTTACAACATCACTCTGGTGACAAGGTCTGAGGTAAGACTATTGATTTAGTCTAAACATACATCATTGCAACAAGACTTCAGAGCTAAAACATCGCATGATAGAGGAATTCAACAAGCAAATCAACAAACGAAGAAATAAAAACCCTCCTCAGAGGTTGTCATCCAATTGTGATTCAAAAATATATGCTGACAATATTCTTCAAAGATTACAACTAACGGGTTACAAAAGTATAAAAAGATTCACAAAAGAGCCTAAGGATTCGAAGGGAGAGTGCTGGTATCCTTGTCCTAATTCTCCTGGACCACGTTGGTCACCTCGGCCCCATCTTCTCTATGGTCAGCTCCCTCTATCTCTGTACCATCCAGTGTGGCAGTCTCTACAGGGGAAGTGACCTCCTCCTCAACTTCTTAAAGGGCTTGGTCAAGCTGACGGTTAGTAAGACCCAGACCTATGAAGTCAAAGGCCTTCAAACTTCCTGCCTCCTTCTCTTTAGCAACCGCCCATTTGATAGTAGCATTAATACCTCTTTTGAGGTACTCAAAGTCGAAGCTCATGAATTCATCAGAGACTTTATAATCATCCAATATCCCCTCAAAGGCATCTTCAAGGGCTGCCTTCACTACAGAGTTGACCTTTTGCTAGAGAACATCGTCCTTGGCCTTTAGAGCCACAGCATGGTCCTTTTTAAGCTTGGAGATCTCTTTCTCCAGCTCCTTCGCCTTCTTCTCAGACCCATCAAATGCAGACTTCAGGCGGTTGACCTCTGCATTCAGAGAGTTTTGCACCTTCTCGGCCTCTTGACCCTTCTGGATGGGGGGTAACTTCCTCAGAGTCCAATTAGCGAGATGATGCATAGCAGCCAGGCCCTGCAAATCATGTGGTCATGTATATGAGTTGAAATTCAAATCAGAGGTTACACTTTGAAGCTATACAGAAATCTAAAGTCATACCAGAATAGACCTGTGGAGGCCGAACTCAACCAACAGAGGTGTGTCCATAGACCTGTAAAAACATTTGTCAGCCTCGGTTATGGCAGAGCCGATGGCATTCAGTGCCTGTAGACTGCGGCTTATGATGTTGTCATTGATTTTTAGTTGCTCTATGCGAGCAGCCAATGCCTCAATAGAGGATATTGGGATGGAAGTGTCCCCACCTTTTTTCTTCTGCCTCTGATCCTCACGGGCATGGTCACTAGCACTTTTCTTCTTAGTGGCCTGAGCCTTCGATATTGAGGGAGGGGGAGGAGGAGCATTCAGACATGCCTTCTTTGCAAGCTTTGTCAAACTTGGTGCTGCCATTGCCCAAATCTCGTCTAATATTCCCTTCGGACGCTCTGTAAAATAGAAAGGTCTGAGTTAGTGGGTCAGACATGCATAAATTCAGAGGTATAACTTGGAATAAAAAACTCTTACCAAGTTCTGTAAGAGGACTTCCCCCTAAACCAGTCTCGGAGAGGTAGTGGGGGGTCATCAGGTGTTCAAATTTTACGAGCAGACCATGCATCCCCTGATCCTAAAGGTCTTTAACCTTCTGAAGATTTTGCAGGCTTAGACCAGGGTCGGCCTTGGCAGACATGGTGACCTTACCCCGTCTTATAGGCATTCGAGGCCCTAGTGGGGAAGAGGGAGCACATGGGACAAATTCCCATGGCCTTGAGGCAAAGAAATAATGAGGCTTTCAGTTATGATTAGAAGTCTGAGTTATTTGGAGCATCTTCTTCTCAGGTTTCTGACCTATAAAATGGTAATAGCTCGGATGGTTTTTAGCAGACGAAGGGACATAGAAACCTACAAAGACTTGGACTGGAAGGTCTGAATGATGAACAGACCTCCAGATGACTATTGTCCCAATTATTACCCTTCAAGCATTAGGGGACAACTGGGAAGGGGCCAAGTTGATGTAGGCTAGTATAGACCTAATGATGGGGTGAATGGGCAAACGAAAGCCCAACTTGAACATTTTCTCATACAAACAGATATCACCATCTCGGTCGTGGTAGGTCCTCTCTTCCCTCAGAGGTCTCCTGAGCTTTATGGAGGGACTGATGGAGTATAAGTATCTGAAGCAAAGAAGGTCGACCTCACTAACTGTACTCTTGATCTCGACCGCCTCAGAGACATCGACATCACTATCAGCATCATCATCATCGTCATTATCTAGCTCAACGTCAGTAGGAGAAGACGTCACAGGGTTACTTGGGAACCTCTAAGCAAACTCAGCCCCTGTGACGGCCGACGGGGGAATGGCATCAAGTATTGGTGGAATAGCCATGCTTGGTTCGACAATATCAACCTCTGAGGAAGAGTACGATGTGCTTGAATTTTTATGAGACGAGACCCAACTGGCGACCTCTGCTTGATCAGGGACCTGATCTTGTTGATTTGAGAAGTCCATGGCCTCTTGGAAATAGTCCACAAACATAGGGTCTGATGTGGAAGACTCAGACTCAGACATTGGTGAGGGTTCAGCAAGTACCTCGGCTTGGTTAGCGGGTTCTGATGGTTTAGGGTATACTACCTTCAGAAGTGGGGGAAAGATAGGTCTGAGGGGGAATTCTTCTGACCTACGAGCTTCCTCCTGCGCTCTTTCTATTTGCCTAATTTTCTCCAAAGTCTTCTCTCTGAGAGAAGGGAACTCCTCTAAGAGTTGGTAGAGGGGTCTGAACATAAGAGGCAGACACTACACTTGCAACTCTAATAAACAGCAAACAAGACTGGCTAATGGAATAATGTAATTTAAATATCAAACTACCAAACCTAGAGCAAGAACAATTCACCAGAAAAAATGGAACCCTCGTCGGAAATCTCCAAAAACTCACCGGAAAATGCAAAAGTAAGAAAACTCACAGGGAAAATGAAGGAAAAATAATGGAAGAGGATACCTGAAGATGAAATGGTAAGGGAGAAGGAAGAAAATGTGAGGAATCACCACCAAAAGCTTCAAGCCAATGCCTTTCTTGAGAGAGAAAGCTGCAAACGCAACTCGAACCAGGAAAAGAGAGAAATGAGAAGGAAGGAGGGAAATAGGGTTTAAACCCTTAATATTATTGCACGCTTCCCAAGGCCCATCATTGACTTGGGAGCCCCAAAGGATGGCTGACATCACATGCTTGCCAGGCACGCCACACACTTCAGTAATGGATAAGTGTCAAATGGTCATCGGCACAAGAGAGACCTCAGAGATGTAGAGACCCCACAGTCACCTGCTCTCACATGTAACTAAGGGCTGGGGGTGATTGATATGCCCCAAGTTTCACCTCGGCTCAGAAACTACAACCTCGACCAAGACATTGTGGAGGTTGGAAATGCCTTGGATCAGTGAAAATAGGCCTCATCCCTAGCAAGGTTGGCCCTGGCCGATACCACTACAAACCTCATCAAGGGGAGACTGCATGAATCATGGGGGTCAGAAGTTCGTCAGTTCACCCGAGAATGACAACCTCGGCCAAGGGTAGGCCGAGGTTACAAGGAGACCTACCTCTACCAAGGTCAACCCCATCAGTGAATCAGCCAATGTTCCAAGCACATTCCAACTTAACCTCGGCCCAGGCCGACCTTAACACCTTACCTCGGCTTCACTTACGCCGAGACCATAATGGCTCATCTCAGATTGGATGGGCAGCTATACCTTACCAATCTCGGACTCTTCCAGGCCGAGGTCATGACCAAGCATGGAGGCCGAGCACTTATTAACATATGTTTGGACAAGGACACGTGGACACAAATCAGTTATAACAAATCATTCCCCCCACGTGGGGGGAATATTTCATCATCATTCTCTACATGTGACAGGGATAGATGTCTTCATCATATTAGCTAGACCAACACACACATGCTCATTGCATGCATGGGGGGTACACTACACCCCCTGGTACTATATATATACTTGTCTTCTCCTTCTTAGGGGGGGATCCCCAAAATTAGCAACCCTAGCTGAAACTCTATCTAAACACACAGTAGAGAGAGAAAGCTTAAGAGATTGTAACTATGGCCATTAGAGCCCTCATACAGTGATACATATCATACACTTGCATAATGGATGTAGGCCTAATTGGCTGAACCAATTATATTCCGATGTGAATACTCTTTTCCTCACCTCCTTCTACTATATGTGTATGTACCCTTATGGTGCCATTGTTAACATTGAATTGAGCTCACAAACACCTTGAAGGGTGGTGCTGTTTCCACCATCATCAATCAAATAAGTAATAAATACAGTAAAATAGAAAGAGGGATCGAATACTTATAAGGAATTCACCTAAAAAGTTAGAATAGGCTCAACGGCTGATGCAGAGACCCCTGCAATCTTTGAGAGGACAAGACAACCTTTGACTTGGTCATCTTCTTCTTCAAAAATCTCAAGAATCTCACTTAGGATTATAAATGGGGACTTCCTCTCATGAGAGACTGAAGAAAAAAGCCCAGCCTCCAGACTGGTCCCCATAGTGATCTTAAGAGCCTTAGGAACTCCCATATATGTGAAAGTATTAGGATCATATCCCATCCCATAGTTAAAAAGGAGCCTAACAGTAACCAAGGACTCGAAAGGCATGGAGGCTAACTTATGGGCCTCAATAATTCTATTGTACTTTGATATTTTAGTCTCTGGAACTACTACAAAAGGAAAGTAAAAAGTTCAAATCCAGAAGTAGAGGTTCATTCAAGGAGTTAAATGAAAAATAAAGCATCAACTTACCTATTGACAGATGAGTTCACCAAAGAGTGTGACAACTCATGGGCTCAACAGTATCTGAGGTAACCCAAGCCCCCCAACAAAGAAGAATTTATTCCTCCATTTTGGGGGGCATTGTGATTACTCTAAAAGCCCACCACCTTCGGCCTAGGGGATAAATACTTTAAACCCCTTATCAATAGGCTTTATCTGCTCTTGAACCTTATATAGTTTGAAGAACTTGGTTGCTAATTCATCGCATATTCCATCACATGATTCTCGAAAGTCCTTTACCATAGCCATCAAATTCCTCTATGAGTTGGCCACCAGTTGAGAAGGGACTATGCCAATAACTTTCATAATTTTGATCTCATGTAGGGACATGGGAAATTTAGCCCCATATTGAAGGAATGACTCATAGAATCACATATAATTGGCCAACATGGATCACAGTCTCTAATTAGGCTTATAAACCCTCAAAAGGACATTCTTAAGGATTTTATAAGTTATCCTAAACTTGCTTAGATCTTGTTCAGCGATCATTGAGGTATGATAAGCCCCACTAACAAAGTCAGGGTTGTAAAACCCCTCGTATTTCATAACTATTGTGACCAATGGAATTGATCCATCAGAATATGAGCCGAGGGCTTTGATTTTGGATCCCCAATGGAAGGCAAAGAACACTGGGCCCCTATAATAAATAAACTATTAGGGTCCCAGAATTTGGAAGGGGGAATATTCTTACATGACATTTCATACTCAAAAAGAAAAGTCTTTCTTACTCATGGAAGTTTTCAAAGAGAGAAAATTAAAGTTTGCAGTGAAGAGTTATTCTTAGCCCAAGGGGACCATTTATAGCATCCAAGGCATAGGGTTATGACTACTTCTATCTCCCGAACTCAGAAGCCCTAGTCACATCAAATTGATAAATTACGAACACATGTCCTTAGCCATATGTAAGATCCTTCCCAGTATGATCTATGATGATAAAAATATCGATGGTTATTCATGGTTATACCCCTAACTTTCACAGAGGATCCTTCCCAATAAAGTTCTTCTAACTCCTTAACTACCACGATCCTCAAACTGATCGTTGATTATCTGATAAAGCCTCTGATGCCCCCAAGGACAAGCTATGGTACTAAGACATACCTCAGTCTCACATCCTTTCCATATAAAAGGTTAGTTGCCCCATCATACCCCCCTATAATAAAATTAAATACCTTAAAATCATGATTTCGTTATGTTTCGTGCTCCCAATCGACCTCATTTTGAAGAATATTGACCTTTAGAGGTCATACAGACCTCGGTTATAGGATGTGGGGACACGTGGTACTTCACGACTGATTCTAAACAATTCCATGATCTCTCCATCCCCCTATTTAACCTCTAGTAATGCCCTTATAAGCTGTCTGACGTAGTATGTGAAAGAAGAACACTATCCCACCTACTGCCACTACGCAGGTCCACTTTCATTGAATGATCCCATTAGTATTTAATGCGCTCAATAGCCAAGGTACTCCACCTACAAATACTTTTCCCAAAACTCCACCTTCCCACTCATTTTCTCTCCAAGAGCTCTCTCATAAGTAGCACAATGTTAAAAGGTGAAGGGGATCAGTCTGTAGCATGTACCGATATTAGATCATTCAAACAATCAAGCTCATAAGATTCTTATCATTCCATAAGTTTCTCCACCTTGTTATATACTTATAACCCATTGTTTAGAAGTTTATATTTGTATTTGGACCAGTTCCATGGTTCATACATTTTTTATATCTTGAAAGAGCCTTAAAACAGTACATTGTCACCCTTAGAGATGTCATTCAATTACTTCCTAAGTTCCTCTGTAGCATTAATAATGTCCGCAAGACCTTGGACTCCCTTGACCAAAACTCAAGGGTCCTTTTAGACTGTAATACTACGTTTGTATAGTAGACATAGGACCATCTCCTAAGATCTAAAACACTATAAAACATTATATCACTCTTTAGCACTTCTTTCATCTTACCCGTCTGAGGTCCAGAGCAAAACACTTGTGGGTCTAAAATCACTTATGATTTTAACACCCATCAACTCTATATGTTCATATATATATATATATATATATATAAGAACAAACATTACCATTTCTATATCTCGGGTTGATATTTTCTCACAAATTTAGGAGCTACAAGTTTCTTCTCCTTCGAATGACGAACAACATGCTTCCCATTGTTTTTAATCTGTTGGTAACATTCTCAAAATGAGTTGTTTCATTAAATGATGATGCTTTGCTAAAATTTGTTTCTCCCCTATGAATTTCTTATTTGCTAGAATCCATGTTTTTTAATGATGTCCAATTTTTGTCTAAAATCTTGACAATAGACTATTCTCAATTTTGAGACTCTTTTTTCAATTATCCAATAAAATGGTTAAATCATATATTTCCCATTTAAGGTTAGGATAGCATTCATCATCTCTTTTGGTTATTTATTAATTTTCTTATCAAACCATCAATAAATTTAGGAATTCTTTAAAAAATTAACAACCTTAATCCTCGAGAAAAGGGAATGTACATGAGCTTCTAAGGCTTTGAAAATTATATTTTATATTTTCGAAAACAATCTCATTTGAGATTTAAGTTTTCCTATTTTGAAGATTAATACAAAATCTATGTTTATATGGAAAATTATTTACTAAGGAGATCGTGATAAATCTATATTAGAAAATGATAAATCAATCACACAATATAAAGTCTTAACGAGGATTTTATCAAAAGGTTTTGTACAATACCATGAAGAGATAAGAGAGTCGGTGAGACAAATATGTCCTTATCTGAAACAAATTTTATCAAGTGAGCCTGAAGTAGAATTAGGGATAGCTTTAGAAAGTGAATTTGAATATTGGACCTAAAACCATTATTCAACCAATATATTTATGAAAGTTTTTATGAAATATATTTCTATAAGAAGAAGAATGTGAACATATACATCAAAAACAAAAATAAGCATATTTGTTAACTTTTAAATATATTTCCAATTTATACAAAATTAATTTTAATATGAAAAAATAAATCAAAATATGACGGTATAAGTCTTTTACCTTCAACTTAAGTGAAATTTCTCAAGCATGTGAGAATGGATGATGTCGAGATGAATGGGATGCCTAGTTAATGAATCATACTCGTGTAGCTATAGGGATATATCTCTTGGACTATACTAAAATAATGTTTTCAAAAAATAAATAAGACAAACTAATAACAGAAGGCCAAATGAGTATATGATATTCTTACACATCAGGATGCTGAATGGATCCATAATGGATATGTCATTACATGTGTCTATGTCTACTATATATTGAACATAGGAACAAATCTTAACATATTAAATTCTACCAATAAAATTTTAACAAGAAATTTTTATATAAAAGACCTTGGTAATGAATATGTTATTTTAGGAATTAAGAACACTAGAACGTGGAATTATTTTATATTATAAGGTTCATTTACTATAACTTCTATTTCGATAGAGCGTCACATAAATTAGAATAACATGGGTACATTCATTAAATTAGATTAAACTCATATTATTGGGACTCTAATGTATATTATGAATTGAATAAGACCCGTTATTTATTACACGATAATCAAATTAAGGAGATGCATGAATAACATAGGATGTGAACATTTCGAAGCCTCGGTCAAGGTTTTAAAGTACCTAATTTAAACATGGATTATAGGTTACTCTATATGTGATATTTTCCAAAACATTAATTAAATAATGATGAAAACTTGATATCAAACTCAGTGGAGTCAAAATCCACAATCGAATTAGTATTTACTTCACAAGGTGGAGATGTATCATAAAAATCCTCAAAAAAGACTTAAATCACTCGCTAAAAACTGAATTCTAAATTAGTTGCTTTAGATTAATAATGTGAATAAAGAAAACGGCTTTGAAATTTCATAGAGGATATCCCTTTTTGGACAAAGATTATGCCTGCTATAGCTATAAATTGTTATAATCAAGTAAAAATATATTGGGCACGTTCTCTTTTATATAAAGGAAAGTCTAATAACATTAATCATATACATAACACGGTTTGACAAAAAAAGTCTAATGGGATAATTTAAATAGACTATGAACAATCGAAGAAAAATTTAGCAGATCCATTTACAAAGAAAGTTTATTAAACATCAGGGGGGTGGACATTAAAGAAAATAACAAAGAGTTTTCATAATGCAATTATACCAATTTTTCTCTGTATGATCTTTGTACAATGGGAATATAAAGTTGTGGTTGACTCTTCAATTACACATTGGAGATTTTATCTCCTACTTATTTTTATTATGTAAGAACTCTTCCCTATTGTATTTTTAGGTTAATCTATACTTTTAATAATCCTTATATCTTGTTTATTAAGTGGGACTTTTTAAGGTGTTTTTAATAAGTAATCACTAACATGAGTGTGAAGAAATCTATAATTAATGAAAATTTGTAAGTTTAGATTCTCTAAAGTACTCATGAAACCAATGAAAGTTTAAGTAAAACACTAATACAACCATGAGAACCAAATCTATGCAAAATGATATGTTTGAGGCCTATTGTCTTAATTCACACAAATAAATGATAGTGAGAGATGTGATATGAAATGTTGAGTTAATAGATACGATAGAGTTTCAAAAAATAGGTTCAAAATAATGTTGTTCCACTCCTAATGGAGTGACTTCTCAATGTAACTATCCTTACGATGTGCATGCGGTTTTTGGATTTTCTTCCAATTTCATTCATGTATGGAATTGTTTGAAACTCGATATTGAACATTTCACATTTAGTAAATTTTAGGCTAAAATTCAAAAGGAACCCATACATAATTTTGATTTAGACCACATAGAAATGTATTACTCCTTGCCAATAAATTAAGGTGGTATACTAACATGTTCAAAACCATGAAGATGCGGATGAGAATTTGTCCTTAAAACACCCCATTTGAAATATATATAAAAATATGTAGTTGGGTAATGGGGTTTGTCCCACATAGAAAAATTAAGAAGAATATGAGGAGTTTGTATACCCCTAAAATGAATTTGATTTGGTGAGGGAACACATTGGATTCAATATGTAACACCTGCCCCTGCGACTTTGATCCTACCCGTGTGATTTGGTAACTTGGTAGGATCCAATTGGGCTTTAAACCTGGTAAAGTGGATCATGAATTAGATATGGGTAACTTCGTGGCCTTACCACTTGTCGAATCGGAGTTTTGTGGCCTAAAGTTTATATAGTGGAAAATGAAATTCGTTCGAATGAGGTGTTCATGTCGTTCGAACGAGTTGTCCAAAATAGATTCGAATGAACTTCTAACGACTGAGAAAATGGTCGATTTCCCTTAACCCCTGAAATCTTGTTGAATGTCCATGTTCAAACAAGGTTCCTATTCATTCGAATGATGTGGAACTTCCCGTTCGAACGATGTTCTTCTCATGTCCATTTTAACCATGGGATTTTGGCCCGTTAGTACCTCATTAGATATATCGTTCGAACGAGAGGGGTTCTCATTCAAACGAGGCCCAATTTCGTTCGAACGATCGAAGAAAATTAAAAAAATATATGCACATTTTAAAGTGTTTTCATGATGTGGAGAGTAGGATTGTATGATGTGTCGAGCTCCCAATGGCTTAGATCAAAATGTGGGACAAAAGTATTGAATGACCATTGGTCAAGGGGTTAAGTTTGGGGCGTTTGTGGGATTTAAACCTTAGGGTTTTTGGACTATATAAATGAGTCTTTAGATCACAAGGGTATTTCCATCAGATGTTCCTTCTCTCTCTACCACCTTAGATCTAACCACCACACATCACCATAGCACCACCATCCCTCCACTCAAAATCACCATAGTTTAACCCTTTCACCCATATTTAAGCTAATAACACTCACCTACTTCATTATTGGACAAAGTTACAAATCCATGGAGATATTGTTGGTGGTTTTTCAATAAGAGGGTAAAATAAATCATGGAGTTTTAAGGGGGTTTGATGGAGCTTTCAAGAAGACAAGATTAGTGGGGCTACGCAACCTCTTTAAGGCCACATTAGGAGGTGGGAGGTTGCCATCTTCTTCTACACTTCATACACCATTATTAAAGCTTCCTTTGAGGTGGGAAACTCTACTCTTATTCTAAAAACTCTATTTTTGTATATTGTTGGTCTTGTAGCTAGAGTTTGTTACAGTAGAATGCATTTATGATTTAATGAGGTAATATATTATGGTTTTATGTAAATGTCTTACAAATTATTTCAAGAGTTTTGAAAAAAATATATATTTTAAGAAATCTTGATATCTAAACATTTTATGGAATAAAATGTTTGAAATAATATTTCTCTTCCTCAAAATATTTAATGAAGAATTACTTAAGGGTTTCTTTGGGGAAATTAAGATTTTTATTTAAATAGACATTTACTCGAGTTTTGAAGAAACAAAAATGTCTTTTATCTTAAAAAGCATGTTTACACAAATATTATGAAATTTTTAGAATGAACCATGTGTTAGACCCATTTGATAGGATTTTCGGACTTAAAATCCATCACCTCATGAATATAAACTTGTAATATTTTGATGATGTGCATATAAATAAGCGTAATGGAGGTTTTTATTGGATTTAAACATGAAATGAAGAAAATAGAAATTTCATCCCATAAAGTATGGTAAAAGGTGTAGAAAATATGGTAAATGGATATTTTGAGACAACATGTGTAAATAAAGGGAAAATGATATGTTCTTGTAAAATTGTCTCCAAAATGTAAAAGGGGTTTTCTTAGTCAAGAAAATAATGAAATAAAGAGATTTCCACTTAAGGAATATGTCACTCCAAAGTGTTAAATAAGTGTTAATGAGTTAAAAATATATAAGAATCTAGTGTGTGTGTGTGTGTGTATAACTTAATAATATTTTTGGGAAATAACACTTGTGAAAGTGGATGAAAAGACAAGTTTGGAAACAAATGGGTAAAATGGTAATTTTACCTAAAGTGGTAAGGTCTTAGGACCCATTATAGGTTTGATTTTTGAACATTAACGCCCAAAATTTTTTGGGGGCCTAAGTATTTGTACAAAAGACTATGGGCTTTCAGTTTTAAAAAATGCAAGTTTAAGTGTTCCATGGTTCTAAGGTCTAAGGACCTATTACAAGATCTCATCCCCAACTTCAAAAACAATATGTGGCTTCAGGTGTTAGGACCCTTGTGTCTGCTCCAACAATTAGCAGCCCCACTTATTTATCTTTACCAAGTAATCTAGGGAGCTAAGGGTCTCTTACATGTTGGGAAAACTCTAGGAATATAAAGACAACATATAAATTCCATGGCAAAACTGAAGATAAAACAAGTATCAACTAGACAGATAAGAACAACACGTCCATTAATAATACCTATTCATCAAATGTAGATATAGAGATTATAATCCAATGGCCCATGGTCAATCAATAATTCACAAAAAAAAATTACATGAAAGTTTGTCAATGATTGAGTGTTTGGGTGTTCACAAGGGCGTCACTTGATTAAGAGGCAGAGATAACTTTCCTAGCATCTTCCATTTGGGTCTTGGGAACAAGGTCATCTTCATCGTCATCATCATCATCATCATGATCATCACCACCACCGTTGCCTTCATCATCTGAGCTCTCTTCCTCTAACCGAGGGACTTTAGGTTACAAACTAGATAAATACACACCAGGGAACAATGCTTGAACATTGATCTGGCAAGCTTCAAAGCCAGTGCTAAAGTTCTGAGAGCAGCACCTCTTAAAGACCTTAGACTCATGAAAATAATATGATTAAATCTGAATTGTAGTATGGTTCTATCATTGAACAACTCAATACTTGACTAGAATATCTGTATAAATCTTTTGAAGCTCTTGACCCTGATAGGTCAACTTTTCCTTCTCGAGAGAAAAAATATTTGATAGTCTTCCTCAATAGATCCACCTCATCATCAAGTCGAAGGATTTTACCCTTAAATCTATAGAGCTTAGATTTCTAGGCTTAAAGAGACTCTACTATCACTATAATCTCATCTTGATCAAGGGCATATAGATCATCAACCTTATCTAGATACTCTCATGTAACGGCTAGTAAATAAGCAATGTCTCTGAGGGTCTTTGCATTTCATAGTTTTTCATTTCAGAGAATCCACCTGGATCTTCAAGGTATCTCTTTGCCTCTCAAGATCATCCATCTCCAACTTCTGACTATTTATCCTTTAGTCTAAGTGCTACTGAGTGAGGTCCCAACTACTAGCCATATCAGTAGCCTTTTTCCATGCTCTACTTCCATCAAGAGCATTAGCCAATAGATCTTTCATCAGGTGCTAAGCCTACAAGAGGAAGAGATATAAGAACAAGGCATAGAATGAGAATAGGTTAAGGAAGAAGTTGAGAAAATATACAAGTACCTTACCCATCAAGTAGACCAACTCCTCGGCATTGGCAGGACCCCCTCCCCTCAAAGCATCCATAATGTCATATTTATTTATCTTTTCCAATGCATGAAGGGCTTTCAATGCAAAGGTACAAAGGCATGTCCCCTCTAATGAACTAGTTACCTCGCTTGCCTCTTGTAAATTTGCATCCTCATGAGGGGGATCAACATTCCTTAAAACATCATTATTTGAGACCAAGGGTTGTAAATCCGTTCGAATATAAGGATCTTCTTGGATTACTCAGGATCCCCACATACCTTTAATCTTTCTTACAGTAAGGGTACCCAAACCTTAGCCTTCAATAGGGCCAGACCCCAGGTGGATCACCACCACAGTTTGGACCCAAGTATTGGAATGGTCACCAGGATATTGAAATTCAAATGCACAGTGGTCTTATTCCTCCTCTTTATATTTATTATGGCCTCAATAAGGACCATTAGTTCCTATCATTCATTTATTAAATCAAAGAGAGTTTAAAGACAGCAATCAAAAAACTAACGACTAAGGTAAAAAAAGAAAATGAGAAAATAAAATTATAACAAGAATAGTTAGAAAGAAGTATGGGCTCATCAGACGAAGCAGAGACCCCTTATACCTTTGAAGGTTCAACTCTACCCGTGGTTTAGTCATCCTCGATTTCAAATTCCTGATAAACCTTTGCCGAAACATCATATACAACCTTCTTTTTCTAGGAGGCTAAGGCATAAGGCTCGGCATCCAGTGTGGCCCCCATAATGATTTAGGATCCTCAAAGACTCCTAAAACGGTCATAGGATTGGTCTCATACTCCAACCCATAGTTAAAAAGATATATGGTAGTAATGAGGACCTCGAAGGGGGTAGAGGCCAACCTTTGAGGCTCAGTAATCTTGTCAACTCCAAAATGATAAGGTCATCAAACACTGTAAAAGGTAAATAAAATTTCAAAATCTTAGAGCATAGGTAAATTGAAATGACGAAAAAAAACTAAAATTTTAACATAGTAACTAACGGAGTGGTACAGATAAGAGTGGGGTAGCCCATAGGCTTGATAGGTTTTGGGGTGGCATAAAATCCACCGATGAATAAGAACCTTCCCTTATAATTATTGCGATCATTATGCTTGCTCCCAAAGGTCACCATGTTAGGTTGAGGTGCTAGGTACTTTAGGCCCTTTTTAATTAGCTTACTCAGTTCTTAAACCCTGTATAGTTTAAAGAACTGGGAAGAATGACTTCCTGATGTCCAAGACCATGACCATCAAATAACTCTATGAGTTGTCCACCAACTGGGAAGGGTCTATGTGAATAGTCGTTAATATTATGACCACGAATAGGGAAGGTGGAATATGGACCCACATTAGAGTAAGAACTCTTTGAATCATATAAAGTTTCCATCATATAGAGGAGACCCTCACATTAGGCCTTGTATCCATAAAATAACATTCTTCAAAATTTAATAAGTCTTTCGGATCATATCCAGATCATGCTCATTGATTTGTGAGGCATATTGAGACCCACCAACGAATTCAGGGTTGAAGGCCACCTCATAGTCCATCACCAATTTGCCAAGTAGAACTAATCCATTGGAAAGGCGAATTGATGGATCAGCTTCGACTTCACCAATGTAGTAAGAAATCCATTGGGCCAAACAATAAATAATTACTTGAGATCCAGGACTTCAGAGGGAAAATATTTTCAGAAGATATTTTTTAAAAGAAATGGTGTGTTTGCTAGAGGAAATTCTATGGGGAAAAAAGAAAAAGGGAGTTAGCGATGAAGAACTCAGCTCATCCCAAGGGATTATTTTATAGACCCTAGAGCCTAGGTTTCTAGACACTTCCATCTCCAAAGTTAGATTCCTCAATCAAATTAAAGATCTCATTTGCTAAAACATGTCCTCATTCACATGCAAGATCCTTCCAAACACAATTAAATGATAATGGAAATCTTTGTTGTTAGTTATGTCTCTAGGCCCAACTTACACAAAGGATAAACGTTGCACCTTACAACCTTTTCAAAAAAAACATTGGGAAACTAATGATACCCTATTTCGCACTTAGTGTTTAAAATCTTTTCCAAATACTGAACTTCCTTCGAGGCAGGGTATATGTCCCAAGTCTAGCCCAGTCCTCAAAGAGACCATTACATGTCCTATAAAGCCTCCGCTACTCTCAAGGGTGTATTAGGTTACTGTTGCAGACTTAAACTGTGCATTCTTCTCAGTCAAAAGGTTAGGCGTTCCTGCATACCTCCCCAAGAAAGCTCAGGGACCTAGACATCAAGGTTCCATGATGATTGGCACTCAGATCCGACCTCATATTGAAGGAAAATGACCTCCCGTGGTCACCCAAGCGCCAGTTGTAGGATGTGGTAGTACATGGTACTTCATTATCAATTATGATCAAGTCCTCACCCTTCCTGATCCTTAGGCTATTTGACAAAGATCTTATAAGCAGTTCGACAGAGTAGATGATAAGCATAACACTATTCACTACCCCTAACCGGCTCCATTTGAATTGAATGCTCCCATCAGTATTAAATATAATCAACAACTACCTGCAAATACTTTGCCTAATACTCCACCACCTTAGTGACAATGGCAAACCTTAAGGACACCCTAGCCATACTGTGACAGTCCAGTCATTATCTCTGCAAGATCTCTCCAGTAAATAGGAATCTAGTATAAGATGAAATAAGCTAATCTCGAGCATTCAAATAGATTAAGGCATTCAAACAATCAACCTCACAAGATTTATAGGATTTCACAATTTTACTCAATATCGTGAGCTTATATTTTAATTTCGAACAGTTCCATTTCTTAGAGAATTTGTATATCTTGTAGAGCGTTAAAATAGTACCTTGGTAACCTTATAAAATTCATTCAGTTACTTCCCAAGGTCCTCTGTGTTGTTGACAAATCTCGCAAGACCTATGACTCTATTGATCAAAGCTCAAGAGGTCTATTAGACTATAATACTTCCTTTACAATCTAGTAAACTAGTGGAACACATTTGATAGTAGACGTAGGACCTACATCTAAAGTCACTTACGATTTTAACACTCATCAAATTTCATTCTAGTGGGTTATCGGGGAGAGTAAATTTAGTGGGGTTTAATTCACAGTTTTATTTGTTGATATTTAAATTTTGGGTATTTTGAATCTAATTTCGTTTTGATATGGGGACTTCATGAGTTTGAATTTAAAATATTCTACAATTGGGGTAAAGGATGAGGATAACACCTTACTTTTACAATGGAGGTCATGTGTTTTGTCCATGCTCTTGTCTTTTTTTCTTTTCTCTTAAGTTAAATATTTATTTGCTCCTTTAAAAGTTCTATCATTATTTTTTGCCATTTCTCTCCAAACAAATGTGGAGTTTATTTTATCGTCTCATGTACGAAATAGGTGAATAAGTCATGGAGCGATCATATTATTGTGCAGGCATCACACATAAATTTGGGCACTAGAGATGAGGGCTTCAAAAGTCATGGACGATTTCTATAACCGCACACATGCAATGCTGAAATTACAATTAAATCATCTGTTTGTTGTTACATTTTTTTACTTCGTATATCACCGAGCCATCATAAATCCAAAGATTGTTTGGATTGTTGAACTACAAAACAATAAGAAACTGTGTAGGTAATTTTATTTTTCAAACATCATCATCATCATCATCATTATCCTCTCTCTCTCTCTCTCTCTCTCTCTCTCTCTCTATATATATATATATATATATATATATATATATATATATATATATATATATTCTTAATAAAAATAATAAAGTAAAAGTAAAATAAAAATAAAAACTTACTAGATAATGGCCATGGCCGAACCCACTTTCGTAAACTCCCTCAGTTCTTTTTTCCTCCAATTTACTCATTATATTTGGTTTCTCTTATGTTTGGTTATAAAAATATACATGACAACAAACAATGGCATTGAGAAAAATGATGTTGGGAGGGACCACACCCCAAAGGATTTCTCTCTCATGCCAACTCTTTTACGTCTCTAACCATAAAAACACTTGGATTAGGGGTTAATTCGTATTTTTGAATTGTGTTTTGTGTAAGTTATATTTTATTTGTGATTCTAAAGATCTTTGAACAATATGATAATCACGTCAATAGACATGTGAAAAGAGTAGTTTTATTTACCTCCTTTGGACGCCATAGATTCAGTCCCACTATTGAACATCACCTTCGAGTGCCACCGGTGTGATCACCTTAGCAATCCTTTAAGGGAGAATTTGGCTTCTCTCTCCTTGCCTATAAACCTTTAGGTATATGTTTTAATTGGGATGATTTCTAATTGATGAAATTCATCTATTTATAGGTGGAAAGATGGCCCGAATTCCATAGGTCAATTAATTTCAACCGTCCATCAAGGTTGAGATTAAGTGGAATTTTAACTCCTTTTTATTCTTTATTTCGTGTGGAATATGAACCACACACACACACACACACACACACACATATATATATATATATATATATATATATATATATATATATATATATATATATATATATATATATATTTATAACATGTATTCTTTATTAAAAATGGATTAATAAAGACCACATTTCGGGGAAGGAAACAAACCAAAGGTCTATTTACTAATTTCCTTATAGTCTCCCACTTTGTGGTTAGGTTAATCCAACAATGTTTTTAACTGAGAATCATAAGGTGCGCATGATATGCTAAATCCTTCAATCATTGGTTTTTATAAGTGTCTTGGTTAGTCCAATAGTCAATGGGAGTCATGCTAGTGGCATATCATTATTCAACATGATCCCTTCCTTGTACTACATCATTGCCAACCTTCTTAACTAGGCCATAATTAGGAGTTTACTTAATGGTCCCATAATTTCTTGTAAAAGATGATTTTCTATTCTAATTTATCCAATAATAATACGTGTACGCAATGGAAAACATAATAGAATGGATGTAGAAGTCTTATTAAGAGTTCAATAAATGTCAAATACAGGCATAATAATAAATTGCAGGAAATAAATAACTAGGAACTGTCTTCAAGACCCATGGTTTTAGTATATCTCTGAAATATCTTTGGAGGTAGTCCCTTCATAAAAATATCTGTAACCATGAGATCGGTGCCTGTGTTTCAATGATAATATTTTCTCTTCTAACATATTTCATCAATGAGAGATAATTGAGGTCCATGTGTTTGGATACTTTAGATATCCGGTCATGCTCAGAGAATAAGATCTTATCTTTATTATAATAGTAAATAGTCAAGGGCTTTGAAATGAAAGTCAAAGCTTCGAACTTAGAGATAAAATTCTGCAACCATGTTCTTTGATTTGCAACCTCATAACATGCCACAAATTCAGCCTCCATGGTATATGTGTAGATCAATTTGGACTTCTAGATTTTCATGATATTGCACCTCTAGATAGGAGATACACATAGCCTAGAGTACAATGTCTACTGTTAGGATATCCACCAAAATATGAATCTGAAAACCCCGCCATCTATAGATGAACCAATTTTCTATATATGAGCATGTGATTCTTTGTTCCCTTTAAGTATCTCAGTACTTTCTTTGCAGCTTTCCAATGAGCTATTCTTGGGTTACTCTAAAATCTACCCAGCATGACTGATGTCAGGTTAGGTGCAAACCTGTGCATACATCAAACTTCCTACAAGAGAAGCATAAGGATAATTTTCCATTTCTTTACGTTCCAAGTCATTCTGCGGACATTGCCTAAGATCAAGCTTGTCTCCTTTTTGTAGTAAAAACATTAGAAGAACATGTCATCATACCATATCTCTCTAGAACTTTGTAAATATATGATTTTTGAGACATTCCCAAAATTTCAAGTGACTTATAATGAAATAGTTCAATTCCTATCACATAGGAAGTCTCGCCCATATCTTTTATTTCAAAATTCTTAGAGAGATGATTCTTAGTCTCATGTAATACACAAGGATCATTACTAGCTAGTAATATGTCATCAACATAAAGTATTAAAAATATGAATTTACTCCCACTAATCTTGAGTTATATAAATGGATCAACTAAGTTTTCTTTGAAACCGAAGTTCGTAATGATTTCATCAAAATATACCATTGCCTCGAAGCTTGTTTCAGTCCATCTATTAATTTCTTAAGTTTGCAGACCATGTATTCCTGACTTTCAATTATGAAGCCTTCTAGTTGACACATATAGACTTCTTCTTGTAAGTCTCCGTTGAGAAAGGTTGTTTTCGTATCCATTTGATGTAACTCAAGGTCATAATAAGCTACTAATGCCATAATAATTCTTAGCGATTACTTCCTAGACACAGGGGAAAAAGTCTCAGTATAGTCGATACCTTCTTTCTGATTAAAATCTTTGGCTATAAGTTGAACTTTATGTCGTTCAATATTTCCATTGCAATCGTGCTTAGTCTTAAAGACCCACTTACACCCGACTGGCTTGTGTCCTGTTGGCAATTGAAAAACGTCCCGAAATTGATTTTCAGCCATAGATTTTAGTTCATCTTTCATGGCATCAATCCATTTGCTAAAATTAACATCTTTAATGGCTTGTGAATATGAAATCGGATCTTTAGTTATCCCAATATCATATTCTACATGATAAAGCATGTAGTCATATAAAATCTCCTCTAACAATGAGACCTTCTTAATGTTGGTTCCTCAGTTGCTTCATTAATAGGTTCATTGACGATAATCTCATAATGGAGTTATTGATCATTTATTGGGTGTTCCTCATTGCCTAATGGTTCAACAGCGGGGGAATTCCCAATAACTTGCGGAATTAAAGGTAAAGGGATATTTACCTTAATTTATTGAATGATCACATCATTAATTTTAGTACTCCCACTGATTTCGCCATTCTCATAGAATCTGGCATTGTCCGTTTCAATAATTCTCGTACTATGGTTAGGACAATAAAACTTATATCCTTTGGATTTCTATGGGTAACCTATAAAGTAACCACTGGCCATTTTGAAGTCCAATTTCTTTTCATGTGGGTTATAAACTCTAGCCTCAGCTGGGCATCCCCAAATTTGGAGATGTTTTAAACTAGGTTTCCAACCTTTACACAACTCAAAGGGTATCTTTGAAACTGCCTTCCTAGGAACCATATTTAATATATAAATAGTTGTGCATAAAGTATCCAACCACACGGATTTAGGTAAATTAGCATGACTCATCATAGACCTAACCATTTACATATATGTATGATTTTGACTTTCAGCTACACCATTCTTCCATAAAGAACCAGGCATTGTGTATTGGGCAATAATTCCAAGATTTTGGAGAAGTTTGACAAAAGGTCCAGGATGTTGTCCTATTTCAGAGAAGTTCTGCCTTTTCCCAGATTTAGATGTTCCAGCTCCTTGGACAAAATGTGCAACCTTAATACCTTATTGGTTCAGCCGAGCCTCCTCTTGAACCAGTTTGTTATCCAACTCATTCACCACCCACTTATTCATAGTGGTGTTTTAGTTGAGATGCAAAGGTCCATACTAAGTAGGTAAATAATTCAGGATAAATTGGATAAGAAATTAATCGTCCACTGTCATTCTTAAATTCTTTAGCTTGGCAGCAAGATTCGTCATCTCAATGACATGATCATGCATTGAGCGTGTGCCATCAAACTTCATGGTTATAAGATCTGCCATTAGTTTCCCATGAAGGGATTTATCTACAGTCTTAAACCTTTCTTCTATTTCTTTTATGTAATCTTTAGCATTCTCAGGTGTAGGAAGTGATGTTTTGAAATTCATTGCAATTGTCATTCGCATAAACATAATGCTCAATCTGTCAGACTTCTCTTAAGACTTTTAGAGAGTCTTTTCCTCATCAGTACTTTTTTTCTATAAGTGCAACTGTTTTTTTACTATGAAAAGCTAGATCTAAGTAAAGTACCCCCAAAGTGAACTTAACTTATTCTTTTCATTCTGAGAAGTTGGTTCTCATGACAATAGGGACAAATGATGCATAAGAAGTCAATTGAGTAGGAAAGGGGGCTACAAATTTAGAGATACAATAAACTTAATACGGCTTTAAATGTAATTAACACCTACGTAAGAAATATTACAACATGAAAAAAATAAGATGCTCATGTGGGTAGTCGTCGTAAATTTAACTTAAGACCATTAATGGTCGTAATATTTAACATGTATAATTGAGTGATGTTAATATTTAATTGAATTAGTATCCGTGGATATCATTGGTTCAAACATGTACAAACACTCATTAATTATGTATTTCACATGTGATTATAGTATACACGTGGTCAACTAAATGCTAAATGTTAGATAAACATATTTAAGCATTATAATGGTAATAAAGGCTAATGTGGAATTAGTAATAATAAGTATCACTGAGGTGATACCTAACTTTAATAATGTAGTTTCATTCATTTCATAAATTAATATAAATACTTATGCTCATTTTATTATAAAATTCCAAAAGCCACAGAATTACATAGTTATAAAATTCTTCAAAAGAAAAATCATATAATCTAGGTTATGATAAGTCTAGAATTACAAAAGCTTAGAGTCATAATTTTTAAGAAATTGAAAAATCATAAGTTCTAAAAGTCATATAATTTTTGAGAATTTCAAACGGCATAACTATAAGAATTCTAAAAGACATAGTAGCATAAATGAATGAATTCAAAGGAACATGAGTTGTAATAGTTATATGAATTGTAGGAGACATGAATAAGAATTCTAAGATTCATGAATACTAATAGTCATAAGAATTCTAATACTCATAAATAATTTTTAGGATACTGCCTTTATAACACAAAAAATAACGGTTACAATACACGAACTATTTTATCATAATACATAAACTTCCTTAATAACCAGGAAAATATCTGTTATAGTTTCAAAGAATTAGGAAGAAACATGACACATAACTGGTATAGTTTTCATGGAAAAGAACACAGTTCAAGAACAAACTGTTATTATACAGCAATAAGCAACAATATCATTATCTATTTTAATGGAAAATTATATGTTCTTAACATCAACTCTTATACCACATGTATGCTATATTTTATAGATGATTCCTAATATCTTTAAACAATATGAAAATCGCGTCAATAGACATGTTAAAAGAGTAATTTTATTCACCTCCTTTCGATGCCATGGATTCAGTCCTGCTATTGAACGTCGTCGTCGAGTGTCGCCGGTGTGATCGCCTTAGCAATCCTTTAAGGGAGAATTTGGCTTCACTCTCCTTGCCTAAAAAACTTTTGGTGTGCGTTTTAATTTGGATGATTTCTTATGGACGAAATGCATTTATTTATAGGTTCAGAGAGGGACTGAATTCCAAAGGACAATTAATCTCCATCGTCCATCAAGGTTTAGATTAAGTGGAATTTCAACTCATTTTTATTTTTTATTTCGTGTGTAATACGAACTATTTATACCGGATATAACATGTATTCTTTATTAGAAACGAATTAATAAAGAGATTACTGTTGGTTTAAGTCTAGGGATGAAATATAAAAATATACATCTCCATTAATATTAAGGCTAAATTCGGGATTAATTTTAGGGGCTTTGTAAAATTATGTCCTAAAAAGGCATAATCTATTCATTGTAGGGGTAATGTTTGTAAGGGATTAATTTTATGCCTAATGTTTGTAGGTATTCAAAACCTAATAAATTAACTCTTGATGATTCATTAGTGCCATAATTTATAGGAATCATATTCACGCCCCTCGTACATAATAACTCATTAATGATTCATTAGAGCCATTATTTATAGGAATTATAATCACGCCCTCATTCATTTTTCTCAGGAAAAATGAGTCACGGTGCTAATAAATGGCAAAAAGAGTGGAAAATGTTGCAATTGGACCACACGCGTACATATTTCATTAATGAGACTCATTTAGTGGGTACTCCGGTTTATTAGTATGGGAATAGGAAGATCGAACAATTTAACTACCTTGTAAACCATGGAGTTCATCTCGAGCAAGAGTACTTATTCAATCGTATTCTATTTTCCCTTCGACAATGTTGGGATGAAGCTGTACAATATATATTTCGCATATATAATCCCGATAGACCACTGACCTTGCTTACGCGGTCAGAGAAGGCAAAAAAAAATTCACCCATTATGGATAAAATTACGTACAAAGAGCATTGACGAAGATTATGATGTCTCATGACAAATGCACGCCAAAGTCAATCTTGATAATAAGCTGAAGAGGATGAGATTTCGAGTTCACGTCATAGACATTTATGCATCCATTATAGATACTGTTGATACCAAATTTAGTCTGCTAACATGGATCAGTTAAGTGGAGACACGTGTCAATCTACATGGCACTTACAAATATTTCTGAACAACACCTTGACTTCGAGGAACTCAACCTCCCCGACCAACTCAGACACTCTGAGCAATAGGTGCTCTCCGAGGAACTTTACTGAACCAAGCAACTCATGAATACCGAGCTACTTAGGCGGTCCGAGCAGCTTAGGCGGTCCGAGCTGCATCTCGAACAGAGCATTAATGTCCGGATAATCAACAAATCGACTACGCATTAAATGCTCATTATTAGCATACAGATGTATACGCTTTTTGGACAGCTATGTATTACCCTTTCACATTTATGGCATGAGGGCTATAAATGCATTGTATCATCCTCATTGTAAGGGGACTCGGAATCTCTTGGTAAAATCTGTTATCGAGAATTCTCAAAGAGTTAGCAATAACAAAATAGTGGACGTAGGCCCTTCTTTCAAGGCTGAACCACTTGAAAAATCTCTTGTCTTATTTATTTTTTTATCTGTGATTAAATAATTAGAGATAATCTAATTTTTTACATCAACAGATTGGCGTCGTCTGTGGGAAAACGACTGAAATTCTCGTTTTTCACCAAAACAATTTATCAACAATGGCTGATAATCCTGAATCAAGTAATCGAAACACTGGAAACCCCCCGAATCCATCCGCTCCTCAAAATGTCCAAGATCTGGCTGGAATTATGGTCAATTTAGCTCAAGGCCAGATAGTTATGCAAGAGACTATGCGACAACTCATGCAAACTATCCAGGGTGGAGTGCCGACCCATTCAGGACAACGAAGTGTTCAAAGAAATACTCGTTTAATTTCTTCGCGTATTAGGCAGAGCGATTCATATCGCACTGAGAAATCTGATGATTTTTCCTCTCAACCGGGTCTAACTTCGTTAGTACGAGCCACAGATACTGAACAACACATCACTCTCTCTCCAGAAAGGACTAGTGCATTGGAGAGATTAAGTAGGGTCTCTCCTTTTGATCGATTGGGCCTTAGGAAGAATAAAAGTCCTCCTAAGGCTGTGTCGAGAAACTTTCGATGACCATCCGATCTAAGAGAGGGTTCTGCCCAATCACAACCAGTTGCTCGATAAGATAGATCCCAGGAAGTAACTTCAACACGATCAATTGCTCAAACCAATAGGCCCGAGGAGGGAAAGGATGCATGGAAAAGATCTATTCAAAGGTTGGAGGATATACTAGGGGAAATGGCTAAGGCCAAGAATCCTCTACAAAGAACTTTTGTCCAAGGGACGCCTTTTATACAGGCAATTGTGGATTTTCCCACACCATCGAAGTTCAAAGCACCTGTTGTGACCCCTAAATATGATGGAAAAACTGACCCTGTCCTTCATATAAAACAATACCAAGCTGCTGTCGACATCTATGCCGTGCCAGACGAGATGAGATGCAGGGAATTTTTGGGAACTCTTACCGGATCTGCACAAATATGGTACAATAATCTTCTTCGGGGGAAGATTTCAACTTTCTTTCAACTGGCCGATCTCTTCATTGGAAATTTCTGTTTTGGAGTAAAACCTGTTAAACGAGTGGCACATTTGTTAAGTGTTAGACAAAAAATAGTTGAGAGCACCAGGGATTACATAACTCGTTTCAATAACGAGAAGCTCGAAGTTATTGATTACGAGGAAAAGACAACAATTACTGCTTTGATGAGTGGACTGTTGCCCAATAAATTGTACTATACTTTGGCCAAAGATCCACCCAGAACCATGTCAGAACTAATGGCGAAAGCGTCCAAGATCATGAATGCCGAGGAGGCTATGGTTGGAAAAAAGAACATGGACACCAAAGAGACCAAGGTGGAGGTTGATAAGGCTAAAAAGAAAGAACATAAGAACAATGGTGGTGACAAGCAGTCAAAAGAAAAGCCATCATGAGAAATATTGAAGAAATTTGAAAATTATACTCCTTTGAAAGTAGACATAAACCATGTCTTGGAACAGATCAAGTACAGTGAGGAACTAAACTGGCCTGAGAAAATGAAGGCAGATCCTGACAAGAAAAATAAGGCCAAATATTGCGAGTTCTATAAAGACCATGGTCACACGACCAAAAATTGCATAGCTCTCCAGAATGAAATCGAAGCACTCATCAGACGAGGAAAGCTGGCCAAGTATATTGATCGAAGAAATGAAAGAAAAAGCAACGACCGATCAAGACAAAGGTCTAGATCTCCTCGTCGAGCAGAAGAAAACAAGAAAAGAGATCATGAAGATGATCCAAAAGACGACCTCAATCTCCCCAAGAGACCAAGATAGCTAGAGCGTAAGGTATTTTCAATTCATTTTGGATCATTTGATTGTAATGTTATTACAGGTGGAGATGCAGGAGGTGGGGACCTTACTGCGGAAAGGAAAGCTTACCTCAATGAGGCTCAAGCTTGTTCATACATTCAGTGAATAAATCTAGCTGAAGATGATCGCCCGAGGAAGGTGAACAAAGAAAAACTGGTCATCGGTTTCTCCAAGAATGACCTCGTAGGTGTATTATATCCTCATGATGATCCACTGGTGATAAAAATGAGGATGAAGGAAGTAATAATCTCAAGAGTACTGGTGGATAATGGTAGCTCGGCATATATCATGTTCTACTCATGCTTCGATAGTTTAAATCTAAAGTTATCTCAGTTGGAACCTTATCACAGACCCTTCCTCGGGTTTTCTAGTGAGAAAGTATTTCCACTTGGGACGATCAAGTTGGATATGTTCATCGGTGCATGGCCTGCTTGTCGAACAGAAAGAGTACGTTTCTTTATGATGGATAATAATGTCCAGTCAGCTTACAATATCATCATGGGAAGGGTAGGTTTGAAGAAGTTCGAAGAAGTACCATCTACTATACATCAATGTCTGAAGTTTCCAACTAATTTTGGAGTAGGAGTTGTAAAGGGTGACCAAAAAGTAGCTCGGGAATGTTAATACTCATCTACCGAGCAAGAAGAACTGGAGGAATCTAGGAAAAAGACTATGATCTACCAAGTGGATGAAGGTGCAGAGATTGAAACATTGGATCCTAGAGACAAGTCGCAGCTCGTGAAAGGTCAGGTGGTGGAAGCTACTGAAAATATCATTTTGGACAACGAGCACCCAGAACAAACAACTCAAATAGGTTCGTCGTTAGATGCCTCACTAAAACAGGAATTGATAGTTTTCCTAAAAAGCAGAAAACAAAATTTTGCTTGGAGTCATGAGGATATGCCAGGAATAGACCCAAATTTCTTATGTCATGAGCTCAATGTGAATAAGGAGATCAAGCCAGTGAAGCAGAGACGAAGAGTGTTTAGCCTCGAGAAGAACCAAGGCATACAAGAGGAGGTCGAGAAGCTCCAGAAATCTTGCTTTATTG
The DNA here is from genome assembly GCA_949130495.1 of Sambucus nigra. Lineage (NCBI taxonomy): Eukaryota > Viridiplantae > Streptophyta > Magnoliopsida > Dipsacales > Adoxaceae > Sambucus > Sambucus nigra. Next base: position 151,752,313 of record OX422216.1, on the reverse strand, counting down.
ACGATGTCAAATATCCAGACTGGTTGGCAAATGTAGTAATGGTGAAGAAGAAAAACAACAAGTGGAGGATGTGTGTAGACTTTATCGACCTTAACAAGGCATGCCCAAAGGATCATTTTCCTTTTCCCCGAATTGATCAATTAGTGGATGCTACCTCGGGACATGAGTTATTGAGCTTCATGGATGCTTATTCTGGTTACAACCAGATTAAAATGAAACTTGAAGATATGGAGAGTACCTCTTTCATTACCCCTAGGGGAACTTATTGTTATAATGTTATGCCTTTTGGTTTGAAAAATGCAGGTACAACATATCAACGGCTGATGAACAAGGTATTTGCAGAACAAATCAATTGCAATATGGAAGTTTATGTTGATGATATGCTGACGAAGAGCAAGAGAGCTACTGACCATCTAATTAACTTAGGCCAGACCTTTGATCAACTAGATAAATATCAAATGAAGCTGAATCCCACCAAGTGCATATTCGGAGTACGAGAAGGCATGTTCCTTGGGTATATTGTCAACCAACGAGGAATCGAAGCAAACTTAGAGAAGATCAAGGCTCTATTGGGACTACGATCTCCAACGACGAAGAAGGAAGTATAAAGTCTCACTGGGCGAGTTTAGCACTTAATAGATTTATATCACGAGCAACAGATAGATGCCTTCCATTCTTCAAAACACTCCGAAAGACGTTTGAATGGAATGACGAATGCCAGAAGGCTTTTCAAGAGTTGAAGAAATATCTGGGAGCACCTCCACTGTTATCCAGGCTAGTGATGGGGGAAAGATTTTACTTGTATTTGGCAGTGTCGGAGAATGCAGTTAGCTCAGCATTGATAAGAACGGAGGATGGAGTGCAAAAACCAGTCTATTACACTAGCAAATCCTTCCGAGGAGCAGAGATCAGATATCCAAGACTAGAAAAGTTGGCTCTAGCTTTAATCGAAGCGAGTAGAAGGATGAGGTCATACTTTCAAGCTCATACCATAGTTGTGTATACCGATATGTCATTGAGGTAGGCTCTTCATAAACCAGAAAAGTCAGGACGATTGATGTACTGGGCAGTAGAACTTGGTGAATATGACATAATTTATAAGCCTATATCGTCACTTAAAGGGCAAGCAGTAGTAGATTTTATAGCAGAGTTCACCTATCCTGACACGCACGAGGAGCAAAAGGTGAATACCGACCAACTTGTGGATGTTACAGTATCATCAAATTTAAACCCCGATCAACTTAAGTTGGTCAATGAGCAAGAGAAGTTGGTCGACGAGCAAGAGAAGATGGTCGACGAGCAGCAAGAAGTACTAGAGGAAGATATAAGGAAGCCACGAATATTTCGCCAAGGAACTCTGTCTAACTAAGAGTTTGATAATGATATACTTGTGTGGAATTTGTATGTAGATGGATTTTCGTGAACTGCAGGTTGTGGAGCAGGGATTATTTTGAACAGCCCGGATGAGGTCGATGTGGAGTATGCTTTGCGCTTCCAATTCAGGACTTCTAATAATGAGGCTAAATATGAAGCTATGATTGCAGGTCTTAATTTGGCAAAAACCATGGGGGCAGAGCAAGTTATTATATTCAGTGACTCGCAATTGATCGTAAATCAAATACTGGGAGTATATGCAGCCAAAGGAGAATTAATGATCAGGTATCATGCAAAAGCAATGGAAGTTTTATCAAGCCTGATTGCAGTATAGATAATTAGAATACCAAGATTGGATAATGCAAGAGAAAATGCCTTAGCTCGGTTAGCTTCAGTCACACGCATCGAGCTACGAAGAACAATCCCAATAGAAGTCTTGGCTAGTCGGAGCATAGATGAAGATCTGATGATGAACTTTATTACCCTTGATTTAGAGCCATCTTGGATGGATCCCATCAGGGCATATATTGAGGAAGGGAAATTACCAACTGATAAACTTGCATCCAAGCAACTGAAGTTTAAAGTTGCTCGTTATGTGTTGACTAATGGTGTTCTATATAGACGAGGAATTATAGCTGGCTTGCAGAGATGTGTACATCCCACCGAGGTGAAAGACTTTATCGAAGAAGTCCATGAAGGGTCTTGTGTAGCCCATATAGCAGGTCGAACACTTCTGTAAAGGATAATAACGCAAGGATACTATTGGCCGATAATGAGGGCTGATTGCATAGCCTATGCCAAAAAATGTGACAAATGTCAACACTTCTCCACTATCCGAAGAACTCCCCAAGAATTGTTGATACCCATTACTTCCCCTTATCCATTTGCCATGTGGGGAATTGACTTGGTTGGGCCACTTATATTGACCAGAGGAAGGTTTAAATATCTCATCGTCGCAATGGATTACTTTACTAAGTCGGTGGAAGCCGAGCCCCTTATCGATATGATATATGACAAAGTGTATCAATTTATATGGAAGAACATCATTTGTAGATATGGTCTTCCTCATGCATTCATCACAGACCATGGAACCCAATTCGACAACGAGGAGTTTGTTGCGTATTGTCATCAGTCAAACATATTGAAAACCCACTCTGCACCAGGCCACCCTCAAAGCAATGGACAAACTGAAGTGACAAACAGAACGCTGTTGAATGGCTTGAAGAAAAGATTAAATGATGCAAAGGAAAATTGGATCAACGAGTTGCATTCTGTACTATGGGCTTATCGTACTACTCCACGAGCAGCCACGGGAGAATCTCCATATATGCTGGCATTTGGAAGTGAAGCTATTATACCTGCCGAGCTGGGTCTCCCCACACACAGAGTGATGAATTTCAACTCTCCTATCAGTGACTTAATGAGAAGATTAGATTTGGATATGTTCGAGGAAGTTAGAGAAGAATAAGCAATCAGAAACGCTGCATACCAGCAACGGACAACTCTGTTCTATAATAAGAGAGTAAAGAAATGTGACTTGAAAGAAGGAGACTATGTGCTTAAGAAAGTAATTCAAAAGCACAAAAAACTAGAAGCTAACTGGCCTGGGCCCTACAGAGTAACAGAGGTTGTTCGATCAGGGCCGTATAGAATCGAAACCTTAGAAGGAGAGGAGTTTAAGAATGCATGGAACACAGAGCATCTGCACAAATATTATCAGTAATTTAATCTCTATGTAATGCAGTTTTCTTCGATATGAATAAAGTTTTGGATATTTCGCCCAATTCTCTCCTTTTGTTGAAATTTTTTCGGAGTACTAGTGCTACACACGACGCATCAAGCCCAGAAACACCAACTATAGTTGGTCGGGAATGAAAAATTTCCCAGAAACACCAACCACGGTTGGTTGGGAAGAAAATCCACCAGCTAAGGCTGGTCGAGAATAAAAATTTCCAAGAAACACCAACCACGGTTGGTCAGGAAGAAAATCCATCAGCTAAGACTGGTCGGGAATAAAAATTTCCCAGAAACACCAACTACGGTTGGTTGGGAAGAAAATCCATCAGCTAAGGCTGGTCGGGAATAAAAATTTCCCCGAAACACCAACTACAGTTGGTTGGAAAGAAAATCCATCAGCTAAGGCTAGTCGGGAATAAAAATTTCCCAGAAACACCAACTACGGTTGGTTGGGAAGAAAATCCATCAGCTAAGGCTGGTCGGGAATAAAAATTTCCCAGAAACACCAACTACGGTTGGTCAGGAAGAAAATCCATCAGCTAAGACTGGTCGGGAATAAAAATTTCCCAGAAACACCAACTACGGTTGGTTGGGAAGAAAATCCATCAGCTAAGGCTGGTCGGGAATAAAAATTTCCCCGAAACACCAACTACAGTTGGTTGGAAAGAAAATCCATCAGCTAAGGCTAGTCGGGAATAAAAATTTCCCAGAAACACCAACTACGGTTGGTTGGGAAGAAAATCCATCAGCTAAGGCTGGTCGGGAATAAAAATTTCCCAGAAACACCAACTACGGTTGGTTGGGAAGAAAATCCATCAACTACGGTTGGTCAGGAATAAAAAATCCACCAACTACGGTTGTTCGGGAACATTTGATTAAACAAAGTAGAATCATGTGATGAAAGTCATTTAATGGTTTAGAACTAAAAATGATAAGTCATTACAATAAAAAACAAAACAAAAATTTTTGATACTTATGACACTTTAAATTACCACCAAAGTTGGTTGAGAAATACAATATCACCAACTCTGCTTGGTCGTCAGATAATTATCATCAAATCAGATAGTCAACAATAAATTTTCACCAACTCTAGTTGGTCGACAATTTAAAATAGCACAAAATATCTTTATCTTTTCAACAGATATACATGCACATTCATTAGAAATGTCTTACAAAATATTTCCAAAGACAATGACAATTAAGATTGCAAAGAAAACTAGAAGTTTTTCATTAAATCCAAAACAAAATACATTGAGAATGAAATACATAATAAATTATTACATCAAGAATCCTATTCTATTGGTTTCTTTCCCTCTTCCTTTGAAACAAGTTCTTCGCCAATGGGAGGATCGTCTAAGGCATAAGGGGAATTGATGAAATTTAGATCTTTGAGCATCCAGACATTCATTACTGAGGGCCGATCAAGTAGGTGTTTAGGGCGAGATATCTCGAAATTGGAATGAAGACTGTAGTCACCGAGATACTTTGAAATCAGACATTGCGGAATGGCCCGAGCAGGAATCCATCTCATATCAAGTTTGAAAGGTGGAACTGTCAACTCGAGCAACCCAGGGTTATAGTAATCCCACAAATAGTGACCCTGTTCCAACTGCAGCACACCCAAGGCATTCAGCCATCCTTGCTTGTAACCCTCATTATTTGCATTTTGGATCCGGTCATCTAGATAGTAAAGGGCTTTATTATAACCATCCATCCATAACTCTCTGGGCTGCTTGTGGAATTGATAGGTTAACCTCTCCAGTTGCTCGTGGAGGTTCTTCGTTAAAAGTTCTTTACTCTCCAAGGCAGACTTTTGTGCAGAGAGTTGCTCGTCCAAATACAGAATTTTCTTGGACATCTCAACTAATGTTTGATTCTTTGTCATTAACTGGAAGGCCTAATTCTTCAAAGTTGATTGAGTTCTTTGTTCTTCGACAGTAACCCGAGTAGCCCTTGCTCATCCTCGAGAAGCTCTTGCCCATTTGCGAGCAGAGGTAGAAGGACCAGTTCTTTTCAAGGTTTCCAATTCGTCTCTCAGATTGGAATTTTCAACCTCCAAGAAAGAAAAACCTTCATCGTTGATAAGAACCAAGGCTCCCGAGGTAGAGGCTGCAGATTTCAGCTGAGATATCTCTCCTCGCAAATTATTATTTTCCTGCTCTAACAATTTGGCGATCTGCCTATGCTCTTCAACTTCTGTCTTCAAAGTCCTTTCCTTTATATCATAAGCAGCAAACAACTTATCATATCCCTTATCAGCACTTAGTTGCTAATATTTCTTCTCATATCCCTGATATAGAAGGATAGTAGACTCCTTGTACTCTTGTTGAAGTTCCTCGAGGGTACTCTGGAGATCTTCAATCATCTCATATTATGCCACATTATTAGCAACTGCACGATCAAGCAAGCATTTCAAATACTGGGAGGCTTTAACTGCTCTCTCTGAAGTATCTGGACCGAGGATATCGACGATTTGAGATTCATTCAAGTCAGCATGGCCAGCCTTGAAGTAGTCGTTATATTTTTTCATCAGTTATGTATCATGGGCTGACAAGAGTTCCATTCTAGCCATAAAAGAGATAAACGAGTAAAGAAAAGAGATAAAAAGAATCAATAAAATGCAGACAGAGCAAGAAGAATAAAAGAAGAGCAAGAAAAAGGGAGTTAAGTTACACAACCAAAAACTTCAAATTTTATTACATCATAAAAGAAGTACATATCCCAGAGTTACATTTAACAAAAAAGCAAAGAGAAAAAGTCCGAACAACTCTACACCTTCTCCTTGTCTCCTAAAACTTTCTCTTGAGGCTGGGACGAAGAGGTAGGTTGCTCGGATGGCATAGAAGGTTACTCGGAGGGTGTTGGAAATTGCTCGATTGAAATGCTGGTTGGTTGAAGTTGCTCGTGGGAGGTCTGGACAACCGTGGGATGAGAAATCTGATCTCCGATCACCATAGAGGATTCCTTAGAAGCAGCTTCGTCTTCTTTTTCTTCCCCGGGAGAAGGAAGGGGGCCAGGAATGTGTCGCTGAAATTGGGTCGGAATTCTCATCGACATTCATCTCTTTCAGAGCATCCATCCAACCATCCCTGAAATATTTAAGGCTGTCATACTCCATTTGTGAGATCATGGTAGCCAAACCCTTATTCCAACCCTTGTCCCAGCCAGTACTGAAGGACTTCTTAATGACAAGTTTCCTCTTCGCCTTCTCTGAGGAAACCCTCTCAGTCATGATCTCCTCGGCAGCTTTTAATTTCTTTTCTGCCTCTTCCCTCTGGCGATTCGCTTCACGGGGTTTGCCTAATTCCTCTTTAGCAGTTTTAAGATTGGTCTCAAGCTCTCCAGCATTTTTGAGCTTTTCCTCAAGCTCAGTATTCTTCTTCTCACATTCTTTCATTTTCCTCTCCAACTCCTGAGAGGCCTCCACAGCTTTCCCTTTCTCTTCCTCAATAGCTTTTAATTGCTTTTTCCAAGCAGTTTTATCTTCGTCATACTTCTGACGAGAATCCTTTAATGACTGTGTCAGACCTACAAGAGCTTCCTCCACACCTGAGGAGGAGCTCAAAGCTTTAATAGCTTCATCCTTTTTTCAAAATGGTGTTGAAACAAGTTACCAACTAGAAAAAAAAACAATTGTAAGTCAGTGCAAGTACATAATATTGAAAAGTGAAAGTTTAGATTAGTAAGACTTACTGAGGCAATATGTTGAGCTGCCAAGGTGGTCACCCTATCCCGGAAAAGAGTGTCTTCAAGACCTTGGATTTCGGGGATAATCCAACACTTCACAGAGCTAATGGCAGAGCTCGGAGTAACGAAAGTGGGAACACCACTTCCAGCAGTTAGAGGCTGAGAAATGAATTCAACCACTTTATCCGAGGAGCTTTTCTTTAACTTCCTCGTGGGAGCAGGAACATTCTCGACCAAGGATGTCGTCTTGGTCGTTGATATAACTATAACCTCGTTAGGAGGGGAAATAGCTGCAATCTTGCTTGGAGCCACAGGGGGCTTCTCGGCAACCTTCTTAGTAGCAGCTGGAGGAGGTGCATCAATTTGTCTTGTCCCTTCTTCCGAGACATCCTGCTTACTTTTCTTTGCCTCTCCAGCAGTAGAGGAAGAATTATCGAAGAGGGTAGGAGCTCTTCTTTTCTTCATTCTGTCACTAAGAGGAATATGTGATTCAGGAGAAGAACCTTCAGAAACTGGTGCTGGTTCTATGTTACTTATCACTGGACGATCAGTGAAAGACGAGGTGTAAATCTTGTACTGCAACAAGTACGAGGCTGATCTGATATGTTCGTCAGCAACAGTTTGATGCAAACCCCAGATAAGTTTGAGATGCTTTAAATTAACTTATGTCTCCTTTGGAGACCTTCTTTTGCTGTCAACTGCAAATAAATAAAAATCAAAATATCAGTGACGCATTTTATCGAATATAAAGAAAACATGATTTTAAAAACTAAATAAAATAAAAACAACCTATCCCATTGCCATAGGGAGGGCATCTGGGACCCTGATATACGTCATTTTCAGTTAATGGAGCATGTTGCCAATTTTTCATAACAACCCCATGCTCAAAGTAATCCTTGTTGGCATCTGGGAGATTGACAACTAAAGCCCTATTTAAAAACCTAGTTTTCAAATAAAAAGTACTATCACTGACAGCCCATCTATAGCAAAACATAATCTCTAGAATTCCTAAACGGGTTCCATGAATCTGATTTAACTTATGGACTCCATTAACTATTCTCCATGTATTGGGGGCTATTTTTGCAGGTACTACATCAAAATATTGACAGAATTTCAAACACAAGGGGTTTGGAGGAAAAGAAAAGACACATTCGGCTATAAAGAGACTGTGGAACCAATGTCCCTCAGCCAAACGAAAATAATCAGAAGGACCAGAAAGTTCTTCCAAAATGACCCAGGAAGGAATAAAAAAAATCAAAACGAAATTTATCAAGCGACTCAATAAGGTAAACCATGATGAACAAAGAAAATAAAAGCGAAGTAAGAAGATCTTACAGAAGAAGGGTAGATCAGTTGATAACGAACGATGGAAGGAATGAACGCACAAGATGGAGAAGAAATGGAGAGATCAAAGATACAGATTTGAAAAAGTAAGAGACAATAGGATTTTCTGCAACGCTTAAATACGTTACCTTGGGAAGGGGTAAAAATAATGATTACAAAGAAAGACGTTTGCGCTACCGGCAGCTAAAAGGACAAAAAAGGCACGAAGATCAAAGCAGTGGGAAAATTCAAAAAGTCTGATTCTATGAATTCGAAAGGAAAATTAAATACAAGGAAAACACTCCTAAAATTCAGGATGACTATTTAATCCTGCCATATTTCGAGAAGAATGTTCCACAATCCTCAACCTCGAACTGTGAAACATTGGGGGCTTCTGTTGATACCAAATTTAGTCTGTTGGCGTGGATCAGTTAAGTGGAGACACGTTTCAATCTACATGGCACTTACAAACATTTCTGAACAACACCTTGACTTCGAGGAACTCAACCTCCCCGACCAACTCAGACACTCCGAGCAACAGGTGCTCTCCGAGGAACTTTACTGAACCAAGCAACTCATGAATACCGAGCTACTTAGGCGGTCCGAGCAGCTTAGGCGGTCTGAGCTGCATCTCGAACAGAGCAATAATGTCCGAATAATCAACAAATCGACTGCGCATTAAATGCTCATTATTATCATACAGATGTATACGCCTATTGGACAGCTATGTATTACCCTTTCACATTTACAGCCTGATGGTTATAAATACATTGTATCATCCTCATTGTAAGGGGACTCGGAATCTCTTGGTAAAATCTATTATCGAGAATTCCCAAACAGTCAGCAATAACAAAATAGTGGACGTAGGCCTTTCTTTCAAGGCTGAACCACTTTAAAAATCTCTTGTCTTATTTATTTTTTATCTGTGATTAAATAATTGGAGATAATCTAATTTTTTACATCAACAGATACGTTTCCTCCTAATTGGCCATGTGTGAAAATCCATAGGTTTTTAAAAATAAATCCCGACTGGATGGAGATTAGACACATTGAACTTTTGTTAAAGTCTTACCATGAACAGGTAGATTATAATATATTATAGATACACATTGAACTTTTGTTAGTTATAATTTCATATTGAACTTTGAAATTATGCATCTATTATTATAGATACACATTGAACTTTTATTATTTTGGTAGATAATGTCGGGAGGTAATGGAAGCAACGCTCCAACTAATAACGTAACACTACCACACGGAGAATTCTCATCGCCAATTGGTGAGCAATACTAAACTCCACAAAATGTTCACCCCCCTACTCTGAGTTGTAGTAGGCAAGGTACTCCCACTAATCCAACAGACACGCCTAACACTCCTAAAACTGTCGGGTCAGTTGAGAAGAAGCCCATTAGGTTCTCTTTATTGGTAAATAACCCCATGGCGGATAAAAACCACAATCAACATTTTAAAGATAAATGTGGGAGTGGGAGGAAATGACAATTGGAACCTTATAGATAAATCTATTGAAGATGACATCTACAAGAAACTCAGCAAACAGTTTTCATTTTCCCCAAACTAAAAAAAGGTGCTTTCTTGGGTTGCTAAAGAATTCCAAACATATTGGATAAACCTTAGGCAGAAGCATTTCCCTAAGGGAGCATCGAGCTCTAATATTTTGGAGCTCAAAGACAAAGTCCCTTCGAACGTTGAGATGCCAGTCTCTCAATGGAATGAATTTATAGAGAATGAGGCAAAGGACTCCAAAATGCTACAAATGGTGAAAAACAAATTGAATAGGGCCAAAAAAACTGATGTCCACCGACTTGGCTCGAAATCTTATGAAGATTTGAAGAATGAGTGGTCGACCGTTATGAAAGGTAGACCGAATAAAGGAAATACACTGAATAGGTCCAACTTGTACGTGCAAGCTAGAAGAGACAAAGATAATAAATTCCCTCCTCACTTGGCTAAGACTTTAGAATCAATAAAGTCTATTCGTAGTCAGTCCGATTCAAGCCTGTTCGATGACATTAACAATTATGCCATTGTACAAACCATTGGGAAGGAACATAGAGGGAGGACAAGAGGTTTGGGGTTGCATATGTCAAAACTAAGATTCAAACACATTACACCTCTCATGGACAAACTTTCTTCTGTTAATATTTTGCGTCCAATGATGAACGTCAATATAGGATTGAAGGGGATATAATGGGGCTTTAAAATGAATTGGGAGGTGCGAATGACAAACTTGCACATATTGTGTCCTTTTTAATCGGTCGTATGCCCCTGCCGCCCCCAATGCATCCCGTTTCCCTCCACAGATGTCGGTTCCTCCTCAAAATTTTCCTCATTTTCCATTCCCCCCACAGATTTTGGTTCATCCTTCAACTTTGCCTTTCTCAGCGCCTCAGAATGTCATAGGTCTTGGATAATCATCAACAACCCACGCTAACTATGGCGACAAATACTATTTATAAGACCTAAGCGATAAATTTGTACCATAGCGAGAAATACAATATATAGGATCATCGTCAATAACCCACGCTGATTATGGCACCAACATCTCGTACGGGTCCAATGTAACTCATAGTAACTGACCACTTGGTCACACAACCCTCGCTTTGAGAGCACAACCCATATTTCAGAATGCCTACACTTAGGCTTGAAAATGTGTCGTTAGAGGGCAAAACCTCGTAACGCCCCCCAAACGGCCTCGTGGGTGGTGCCAACACCTCGCTCTAGACCAATGTAGCCTGCACGAACTGACCACGTGGTCAAGGGACCCTCGATTTGAGAGCATGGGACCCTCACGAGGTCACCGAAAGGCCCTTGCAACAACTGACCAATAAGCCTCCCGAGTCGATATTTTTTATTATTATTAATGTTGGTCACGCCCCAAAGTCATGACCATGTTTTCTGTACAGTAATCTTGGGCACGGACCAAAGCAGTGACTAAGTTGACTTCTACTAAAAACATAGCCATGGCCTAAAGCTGTGATGAAGATTAATCATAAGAAAATGGTCACGGCTTAAAGTCGTTATCGGGTTTAATTGTACACAAAATATGGCCAAATCTATGGGATGTGACTAGATGGTTTTTAACTTGGGTGATGGTCATGGGTTTGGGAAGTGAGAATGATTGAGTCTATTGGCCGTGACCATGTCTGTGACTATCAGAAGTCCGTGACCAGGGCAGCCAGTCAGGAATTTAGGTCGTGACCACCGAAATTGGTCACACCCGATTTGGTCATGGACCAAATTCGTAACCCCCACAGCTTGGTCAAGGATAAAGTTCGTGACTAATCGCCCATTTTGGTATAGTGTGTAGATATAATTTGTGTATGTACAATGATTTTATCTATTAAAAGAGCAGTTTTCAAAGAAATGTTATAGTTATAGTAACCTTGTTGGTTGTTTTCGAAACACATGGTGGTATTATTTCATTCTATTTACCGCACTGAGTGTGGTTCTTATATTTTTCCCCTTTTAGAAAACCTCAGGTGTACTTGTAGCATATACAACTTTTTTTGGGTGTCAATTTTTAAAACTTTAGAAAAAACTAAGAACCCCCTTTCA